>JAZGLO010002124.1:0-1200000 GCA_036873155.1 Biomphalaria sudanica
GGATAGTTTAGATTGACGGATGATGAAGGATATGTTTAGATTGACGGATGAAGGATATGTTTAGATTGACGATGATGAATGTTTAGATTGACGGATGAAGGATATGTTTAGATTGACGGATGAAGGATATGTTAGATTGACGGATGAAGGATATGTTTAGATTGACGGATGAAGGATATGTTTAGATTGACGGATGAAGGATATGTTTAGATTGACGGATGAAGGATATGTTTAGATTGACGGATGAAGGATATGTTTAGATTGACGGATGAAGGATATGTTTAGATTGACGGATGAAGGATATGTTTAGATTGACGGATGAAGGATATGTTTAGATTGACGGATGAAGGATATGTTTAGATTGACGGATGAAGGATATGTTTAGATTGACGGATGAAGGATATGTTTAGATTGACGGATGAAGGATATGTTTAGATTGACGGATGAAGGATATGTTTAGATTGACGGATGAAGGATATGTTTAGATTGACGGATGAAGGATATGTTTAGATTGACGGATGAAGGATATGTTTAGATTGACGGATGAAGGATATGTTTAGATTGACGGATGAAGGATATGTTTAGATTGACGGATGAAGGATATGTTTAGATTGACGGATGAAGGATATGTTTAGATTGACGGATGAAG
Source organism: Biomphalaria sudanica (assembly GCA_036873155.1). NCBI lineage: Eukaryota > Metazoa > Mollusca > Gastropoda > Planorbidae > Biomphalaria > Biomphalaria sudanica. Next base: position 650 of record JAZGLO010002124.1, read on the forward strand.
GATATGTTTAGATTGACGGATGAAGGATATGTTTAGATTGACGGATGAAGGATATGTTTAGATTGACGGATGAAGGATATATTTAGATTGACGGATGAAGGATATGTTTAGATTGACGGATGAAGGATATGTTTAGATTGACGGATGAAGGATATGTTTAGATTGACGGATGAAGGATATGTTTAGATTGACGGATGAAGGATATGTTTAGATTGACGGATGAAGGATATGTTTAGATTGACGGATGAAGGATATGTTTAGATTGACGGATGAAGGATATGTTTAGATTGACGGATGAAGGATATGTTTAGATTGACGGATGAAGGATATGTTTAGATTGACGATTAGGATGATAGGATATGTTTAGATTGACGGATGAAGGATATGTTTAGATTGACGGATGAAGGATATGTTTAGATTGACGGATGAAGGATATGTTTAGATTGACGGATGAAGGATATGTTTAGATTGACGGATGAAGGATATGTTTAGATTGACGGATGAAGGATATGTTTAGATTGACGGATGAAGGATATGTTTAGATTGACGGATGAAGGATATGTTTAGATTGACGGATGAAGGATATGTTTAGATTGACGGATGAAGGATATGTTTAGATTGACGGATGAAGGATATGTTTAGATTGACGGATGAAGGATATGTTTAGATTGACGGATGAAGGATATGTTTAGATTGACGGATGAAGGATATGTTTAGATTGACGGATGAAGGATATGTTTAGATTGACGGATGAAGGATATGTTTAGATTGACGGATGAAGGATATGTTTAGATTGACGGATGAAGGATATGTTTAGATTGACGGATGAAGGATATGTTTAGATTGACGGATGAAGGATATGTTTAGATTGACGGATGAAGGATATGTTTAGATTGACGGATGAAGGATATGTTTAGATTGACGGATGAAGGATATGTTTAGATTGACGGATGAAGGATATGTTTAGATTGACGGATGAAGGATATGTTTAGATTGACGGATGAAGGATATGTTTAGATTGACGGATGAAGGATATGTTTAGATTGACGGATGAAGGATATGTTTAGATTGACGGATGAAGGATATGTTTAGATTGACGGGATGAAGGATATGTTTAGATTGACGGATGAAGGATATGTTTAGATTGACGGATGAAGGATATGTTTAGATTGACGGATGAAGGATATGTTTAGATTGACGGATGTAGGATATGTTTAGATTGACGGATGAAGGATATGTTTAGATTGACGGATGAAGGATATGTTTAGATTGACGGATGAAGGATATGTTTAGATTGACGGATGTAAGGATATGTTTAGATTGACGGATGAAGGATATGTTTAGATTGACGGATGAAGGATATGTTTAGATTGACGGATGAAGGATATGTTTAGATTGACGGATGAAGGATATGTTTAGATTGACGGATGAAGGATATGTTTAGATTGACGGATGAAGGATATGTTTAGATTGACGGATGAAGGATATGTTTAGATTGACGGATGAAGGATATGTTTAGATTGACGGATGAAGGATATGTTTAGATTGACGGATGAAGGATATGTTTAGATTGACGGATGAAGGATATGTTTAGATTGACGGATGAAGGATATGTTTAGATTGACGGATGAAGGATATGTTTAGATTGACGGATGAAGGATATGTTTAGATTGACGGATGAAGGATATGTTTAGATTGACGGATGAAGGATATGTTTAGATTGACGGATGAAGGATATGTTTAGATTGACGGATGAAGATATGTTTAGATTGACGGATGAAGGATATGTTTAGATTGACGGATGAAGGATATGTTTAGATTGACGGATGAAGGATATGTTTAGATTGACGGATGAAGGATATGTTTAGATTGACGGATGAAGGATATGTTTTAGATTGACGGATGAAGGATATGTTTAGATTGACGGATGAAGGATATGTTTAGATTGACGGATGAAGGATATGTTTAGATTGACGGATGAAGGATATGTTTAGATTGACGGATGAAGGATAGAGATATGTTTAGATTGACGGATGAAGGATATGTTTAGATTGAAGGATAGATTGACGGATGAAGGATATGTTTAGATTGACGGATGAAGGATATGTTTAGATTGACGGATGAAGGATATGTTTAGATTGACGGATGAAGGATATGTTTAGATTGACGGATGAAGGATATGTTTATATGACGGATGAAGGATATGTTTAGATTGACGGATGAAGGATATGTTTAGATTGACGGATGAAGGATATGTTTAGATTGACGGATGAAGGATATGTTTAGATTGACGGATGAAGGATATGTTTAGATTGACGGATGAAGGATATGTTTAGATTGACGGATGAAGGATATGTTTTAGATTGACGGATGAAGGATATGTTTAGATTGACGGATGAAGGATATGATTTTAGATTGACGGATGAAGGATATGTTTAGATTGACGATGAAGGATATGTTTAGATTGACGGATGAAGGATATGTTTAGATTGACGGATGAAGGATATGTTTAGATTGACGGATGAAGGATTTGTTTAGATTGACGGATGAAGGATATGTTTAGATTGACGGATGAAGGATATGTTTAGATTGACGGATGAAGGATATGTTTAGATTGACGGATGAAGGATATGTTTAGATTGACGGATGAAGGATATGTTTAGATTGACGGATGAAGGATATGTTTAGATTGACGGATGAAGGATATGTTTAGATTGACGGATGAAGGATATGTTTAGATTGACGGATGAAGGATATGTTTAGATTGACGGATGAAGGATATGTTTAGATTGACGGATGAAGGATATGTTTAGATTGACGGATGAAGGATATGTTTAGATTGACGGATGAAGGATATGTTTAGATTGACGGATGAAGGATATGTTTAGATTGACGGATGAAGGATATGTTTAGATTGACGGATGAAGGATATGTTTAGATTGACGGATGAAGGATATGTTTAGATTGACGGATGAAGGATATGTTTAGATTGACGGATGAAGGATATGTTTAGATTGACGGATGAAGGATATGTTTAGATTGACGGATGAAGGATATGTTTAGATTGACGGATGAAGGATATGTTAATTGATGGATGGATGATTAAATTAATTATAGGCCTACTTCATAAAATAAAAAGTTTATACACAGAATGAACATACAAATATAAACCTACCTGGTGACTGTCCCATTAAATCTGCCATGCGTTGAGTCGTACTGAAACATATAGGCCATGTGATCAGTGGTCAAGAACGGATCATTGATGGCCACAACATCCACATTCATGGTCAGAGCAGCCCTCAACGTCAGCCGGCCAATGCGACCAAATCCGTTGATGCCCACCCTGGGCCGCGCTGTGGAGTAATGAAACCTGGGTAATTTCTTCAAGGAACTAATGTTCGTCTCCCAAAAAGTAACTCCATGGATTTCAACTTATTGAACGTATTACTCGGTGTTGATGTGTTGCTGTGTTGATGGCTTCACGTGTAACTGGGCGCTAGCATAAAATCATTTCATGATATTTGCGGTTGTATCGTAAAATGTTTTCTAAGTATTACTTTGCACTAAAAACTTGTAGGAACTTTGGAGAGTGGAATTGTGTAAGGAAGAGAGAAGAAGACGATTAAAGAGAGAGAGAGAGAGAGAGACTTAACGAAAGAACCATATATATATATATATAAAGAAATAAGAAATAGAGGGAAGGGACAGATAGAAAGAGAAAGAGGGTAGAAAGAGAGGATATGAGAAAGAGTGAGGAGGCTGAGTGAATCAACGTATTTGTATTTCTTTGTGTGTGTGTGTGTTGAACAAAGCTTCTATCAACTCCCTCTGTCTCTCTGATACAAAGTTTGAACACGTGATTTCTCCCATTTTCTCGGATCAAGTTGAAAATTTGCTCAATTATTTATTGTCGAAGACAACACATGAATCAATTTAAAAAAAATAACCAAATAATTAATTAAATAGTGGTAACTAATTAATTTTGTTTGATATTGAAAAAGGGTATTAATACTTATAGCATTGAGATATGTGTCTGTCACTATGGAGTTATTCCACTTAGAACATCTGTATTGTATCTATAGTTGGCTTGTTTGTATTTGTATTTGTTGTAACCGCCTTTGTAGCGCTTTGAATTTTGTTCTGGCAACAATATAATTGTTCAACTTTTTAGTTGGAGAGGAACACAAAGGGCCATCACCAGGTATTGTTACACTTCTAACCTTCCTTCTACCTCTGCAAGCCGGGACCCTCTCTTCCTTTATGCTCTCTCTCCATGTGGATCTATTAAGTGTTTCTTTTTCCCAACTGTTAGCGTTGATTTGAAGAACTTCCTGTCGCATGTGCATACATCAGAATATCTTTAAAGTGGGCGACAAGCGGATCTCATGCCTTCTATTAGATCGCCATACAGAACGTCTTGTGGAAGTAGACCTTGTTGCATTCGGTGAACATGACCAAGCCAGCCAAGGCGTCTGCTGCTGATAACAGCGAGGATATCCTGGCACCCTGCTCTTGGAAGAACTTCCACTTTGAAACCTTTTTTAAGAATCCGCCAAGGCATCGGAGGTGGAAGACATTCAGCTTATTTTGCTACCATGAGTAGCATGTTTCACTACCTTATAGCATAGTGCTCATCACACAGATCTGGCAGACTAAAGCTTTGGTATTGTTAGTCATCAAGGTATTGTCCCACGTTCTTTTCTGCAGTCGTGGCATGCTGCCAATTGCTTTGGCTAATGATGTTGATGTCTTTATCCAGAAGAATATATTTGGAGTTGATGCAGCCAAGGTAACAAAAATGGTCAACAATTGCCAGTAGTGAAAAACACAATGACTCTATATTTTCTGTTCAATAAGTTCAATGTTATTCTCCCTCTCTCTCCGACTCTTCCTGAACCATGGAGTCACTACGTGTATTTTATTTAGCCACGAAATGAAGTAGCTTTGAAGTGAACAGTTCCACATTTCCCTTATTGTGTAAGTACCATCATTGAATAGAATCTAGAATGTAATCATCTATATCATTTATTTGGTTCTAGATAACTAGATCTAGAAATGTGGATAATAATTATTATATAGATCTTGTTGATCGTCCAAGGGCTGAGCCGAAGGCTCTTCGAGCCCTAAGTTTGAAAAAAAACCCTGTTTGGACGCCAAACAGTAAAAAAAAAAAAAAACCTGTGTGAACACAGTTCTGTTTGAGGGAGACCCGAGTCAATGCCTATGTAAAGCATTGCTGTTTCCAATGCCTTTGGCCCCGGACTCATGCTTGGCTGAACATGGCCGAAGGCCGAGGACACCGGGAGCCTCCGCCATTTTCCTTCGTTATACCAAGCTAACCGTGGGGGACTCGCCATTTATGCAACGGTCCATTGAGGAACGGCGCATGGATTTGTGACATGTTTGTGGGGACTCTTTTACAACTCCGCACCGTGCAATGGGTGGACTCTCGTCTACCCGTGGGCATCCCCACGGGAGTCTTGTGTTGCTACCCATTTAGCCTAACCACTTCCTCTAATGGTCGTTTCCACACGAGCGCCACGATGAGGCAGAGTAGCTTTGCTCGCGTTATATAGATCTAGAATATACTATAGTGTCTATAGTAAGTGACTGTCTCTATAGATCTAGATCTAGAATATACTATAATGTCTATAGTAAGTGACTGTCTCTATAGATCTAGATCTAGAATATACTATAGTGTCTATAGTAAGTGACTGCCTCTATAGATCTAGATCTAGAATATACTATAGTGTCTATAGTAAGTAACCGTCTAGATCTAGATTGTAGATAGTAAATAGTAGTAGATCTACCTGTTTGTTTCCAATTTTGAGGCAGTCCTGTGTACACGTAAGTGTCATTTGTATTGGCTGCCATCGAAAAATATCTAGGTCGGGTCAAGTAAACAGTTTAGAGGATGTGTCTGGAGTTTGTTTGTTTTTATATTGCAGACAACATCATTGCTGAGACGTGTTCTTCTGCCATTCCTGGCGCTCACGTCACTAGACATGTACACAGAATTATTACTTCCGGAGTATTTCAGACACAGAGAGTAAGCTCCCGTGATTTGTCAATTTTTCTAGAGATGCTGCCATGATGCTGCGTTCTTCTGAAGTTTCAAGTTTTTAAGTAAAACATTTCCTCTTTTAAATTTCACGCTCCCTCATTTTTTTTTCCAAAGTAGATATTTTAAACTAATATGATGTCAAGACTTTGGTAACCCTCGACTGAAAAAGTGAATGGCAAAAGTCAAGAATGACCATGTCCACCTTGGGGCAACCTGTAAGAGATCTAATCAGTTGGCTTCAGCTTTGATGAGGGTCAGAGTTTTAGGTTAGCAATTAAATTATTTTACATAATGCAAGTTCTCGGTGTCTTTTTTAAACTCTGTGGCCCAACCAGTGCTCTGTTGACCAGTTTCCTCTATTTCTCTATTACTTCTATTTCTCTCTAGACCAGTTCTCTCGATGTTGTTGTTGACCAGTTTCCTCTATTTCTCTATTACTTCTATTTCTCTATAGACCAGTTCCCTCGATGTTGTTGTTAACCAGTTTCCTCTATTTCTCTCTTTTCTGCTATCCTTAAAGTTTGCCGCCATTAAGCCTGCATACTTTACCTTGTGTGAGTGCCTTTACTAATGGTGTGTCACTGGCTGTCTTAATATTCAAAACATAACAAGCTAGCTTTTGGATGGATTGCTGGTCGTCTGGTATGCGCTGCAGACTGTCGTCATGGTGGTCCTGAGTTCAAACCTAGCACACTTTCATCCACTGCCGTCCTTACGGACAAGGACCAAATGTATTTTTTAAAACAAACAACTTTTCAAACTCTCTGGGCCTACTTTAGGCTGTTTCCAAAACTATACTAATCATCTAGCTGTACGAGCCATATACTGCCAACTGTAACAATCTTATGTGGACCGCAATATGTTGGTCAACAATACAAGAGCGAAGGACTTTATCTTCTTAATTCAGACAAATTAGTATACCATCGTGTTGTCCTAGTTTAATTGAGCCTTTTAATTGGATGTTTAGATAATTGTGTCTAGTATTTCACTTTTCATCTATGAAGATTCTCAAATTTGCTAAATATATTTTATCATAAAGTTTGAGTTGTTAATTTTCCAGTTCTATTAGATCTAAGTTGAATGATTAGTGAGGAATTTATTCATTGTGAATCACTGAAATGAGTGACGGTTGAAAATGAGTGTGATTAATAACAAGAACAGTATATTAGCCCTGTTACACCCAGCTTTAACACCAACTGTACGAGTTCTGCCTATGGCATTTCATGTCTTGCGAGACGATCTTTTCCCTTTGTAATTTCTCGTGTGGCTAAAGAGGCATCTGTAATCAGCAAACGGTGTAGCCCTTCCACCCTTTTCATTCTTCTTCTGGTGTGTAGGCCATCTGCAATATATGACCCTTTCTTCTTGTTCTATCCAGTGCTACTTTTTCCCAACTGTTGGTGTCGATTTTCAAGAGGTCATTTTTTTTTCATGGCAGCGTCATTTAAAAATATTCTGTCAAGAATTTTATTTTTTTCAGCCAATCTCTTGTTGCTAAGGACGCTAGCAGTGAAAAGAAGTCGACATATGTAAAAGACATATGCCCCAAAAAATGGTGTTGATGTTTGGGGGCTGTTGAGGTGAAGCTCCCGACAGCTAATTCATCTTACCTTGTTTAACTTGATTAATTTACACGTACCTGTGAATAAAAGTGTAAAATTTTATTTTTATTCTAAATATCTACAGGCTTTTAATTTCAGTGTACAAAATACAAAATAGAAATTAAATTTTAAAATTTTAAAGGATTTTGAGAACTAGCTTTGTACTCTAATCAACTGTTCTTATTCTCTAGTTGGCAATGTCTCCCTTCATCAGTCTTTATACCCGGTCCATCCTATAGAATCTTAGCATCAAAACAGTGCATGTGCTACATCAGATTTCGTCCATCAATACACACACATCTACAGTCACTCCATAACAAATGGTGTAATGACTCAATATTAGGGCACGTAGGGAGTCGGGTATTTCCTTAGTGACGTGACAGTACGTTTAAAAGTGAGAACAGGAATATATAGAGAACGAGGAACGGACGAGAGATGAAGAGACTGCTTGAAGTGAACCATGACACTGTGCCCCCGTAGTGCTGTAATAAAACTTGGTGTTGTACAGACCACGTTATCTTATTTTGTAATATTTGTTCTGTGATGAGTTGTAGGCTACTTACGAAACACTCAGATAACATTCCAAGTAAATAAATTAATCAACATCATCTACAGCTAGATCTACAGCTAGATCTAACAACCACTAACAATGGTTAGGTTAATTCCCTTGGTTTTCTTATGAGGTATAATCACACAAACAAAACATCAGCTCACAAAAAAGGTATCACGCTAGCCGTGCTTACATTATAGACAAAGTAAAATGCACTACAAGTATTTTCAGAGTAGAAGAAAACTGTCTCAAACTGAAGGTGATGGGCCGGACCCTGGTGCCCTTCTCTCGATGTCCCCCTAGTACAGATAAAGCAAAGGCGACAGAAATAGAATTGATTAAGTCAGCCCCGAGAGTTGTTTGGATGGGAGACCTGATCCGTAGAGTATGTGCAAATATATTGTCAGTTCTTCCTAAAGTGTGTACCAATATAAATATTACATCCCTATACACTCTGTATACCACAAAGCACGTGAAAGCAGGGGGGGAGGGTGAAAGAGATAAAGATGGGGGAGGAACAGAACAAAAGATTGGGTAGATAAAGAGGAAGCTAGATATGTCTTAAGACCTGTATCGCGTGAGAGGGGAAATAATTGAGCTTTAGAAGTTCGTCCGCTAAACAAGAGAAGGCGATCGGACCAGTTTGAAGTGAACTTTGTTAAGGTGCGCTGTTTATGTCTCTGGTAAACAAAGCTCTGTCCTGCTCTGTGGGTGAGCAGAAATTATGGGATAGAAGTACACAAAATGAAAAAGAAAAACGTAAGAACTTATCAGTGTGTTCGTGCCTGAGAGTGAACTGTGCGTGTACGGTCTTTCATGGATGTTTGTGCTGGTCTAAATCAGTGCATCAACTCTTGTCTGATTTTAAATATTTCTGAACTAACCCAACATGCTCGGGAGAGTGAACGGATAGCGAGAGAAGAAAAAGAACTCGGTAGTTGAAGAACACACATCAAGGGCGTTAATCTGCACTTATGTTGTTTCTTTATTTTCAGTCCCACCGCAGTTGTCCTGCTTTGAAGTCCCACCACTTCTGTATTCTTTCTATCGATCAGTAAGCTCTCCCAATCTGTCGAGGCGAGGTGTTTAAATATTTGCTATCCACAAGCGCTCTTTTCAGCTGGAGGCGTGTATACAAATACGCACCCTCTTCTCCCCCTTCACAAAAACACCCCAAGACGTCTATCTCCACGGACACGCACATACAGACACACTGTTACCAATTTAAAGGGCAATCGATTAAATATTTTGTTACGGTGGTAACTAATTACATTATTGTTTGATCTTGAGAGTTTCGTCTGCACGAGGCTTTCTGGAGAGTCTACAGTGAATGTGTATGTCCACTAGAAAAGAAAACAAAATAAGTTAATGACCATTGGTGTTGACTTAGCTCTTCTACTGAGTACGTTTTCTTTGTGGACTCCATTGAGTCAATTCTTTGACCTTTTCAGAGAACAGTGCAGAGCAGGACAAACATAGCACGTCACCAACAGGCTTAGATAGTAATGCTCAGTAATAATAACACTAACCTACATAATAGTGTTAATATAGGGTTAGTATTCTGAACAAGATTCATATTGAAACCAAAGCCGGGGAGTAGACTATCCAGCTAGTAGATTTCTAGACAGAGAGCACTGCTCTTTCCTTCTTATGATGTGAACTAAATAATTATGAATTATTTTGGTCTTACTGGGTGTGTAAGTCTTACTGTGTGTGTAAGTCTCACTGGATGTGTAAGTCTAATTGAGTGTGTAAGTCTTACTGGATGTGTAAGTCTTACTGAGTGTGTTAGTCTTACTGGATGTGTAAGTCTTACTGGGTGTGTACGTCTTACTGGGTGTGTAAGTCTTACTTGATGTGTAAGTCTTACTGAGTGTGTAAGTCTTACTGGATGTGTAAGTCTTACTAGGTGTGTAAGTCTTACTGAGTGTGTAAGTCTTACTGGATCTATTAATCTTAGACTACTGAATGTATTAATCTTACAGTACGTACTAGTCACGCTGGATGTGCTTGTGTTTTTCTCAACTTAGGATACTGGTATGGAGACCAACACCAAAAACAGGGAAATCATCAAAAGAGATCTCTTATCTTATCTTATAAATTACATTAGTTAAATTACTTTGTTTGGTATCTCAAACAATGGAAAGAAATAGTACTTGACTGAAGTGGTGGTTATAAGTTAGATTAGTCTCCTTTATATTAGGCTGCCGTGAACACAAACATGAAATAGAAACAAAAGAAAACTATACCATCTTCCATGTTCCTAGACTCTTCGCTAGTGTTGGCTTGAGAATCTTGAGAAGGCTTTAGCCCACAAGTTCGAATTCAGGTCGTTCCCTTTTTTTTTTTAAATACATTTTAAAAGCGATCACCCAGATGCCCCGTTCTTTCTCCCCCTTTCCACTTGGTCCAGTCAAGTGATAGGAACATAGTGTATTGAAACAAGTGATAGGAACATAGTGTATTGAGACAAGTGATAGGATCATAGTGTATTGACAACGCTAAAAGCATGAAACTGCTCTTAACAAAAACAACTGTTAAAAGAAATATTTCAAATCGCAGAGATTTATTAGTGTTTGTCTAGATCTATTACATATTTAATTACATGACTGATCCAAACTAATTGATACACATTAATATAAGCCTTGTTGAATTTATATATATATACATTTTTTGTGTATTTTGCTTTTAATCCCACGACTCTATTTTGCGTCTGTTTCAGTTTCTTTATGTTGTTGTTTTAAGTTAAAGTATAAACAGAGAACGAAGTAGGTGCCAAATAAAAGTGTAGGCTTAATTGATCGATTCATCAGTGGTTTTCCTATTAGTATATGATTTCAAAATGATGGGGGCTAAACGTCAGGCTTATAACGTTACATTCAAGTAACAAACCTGAAAACATATCGCCCGTTCAAGTTTGTCCACAGGCTTTTATGGCTGCCAGAAGCTGTATTTTCACACTTTTAACGAACGTTGGTGCTATAATTTCACATTAATTGAGCTCATGTGTCAACAAGTAGTTTCTTGTTTGAAAACTAAACAAGTGTAAACACAGGTCGATGCTGACTGACTGTTATTGGACAGGATAACAACTAGTAAGCTGGTTCCACAGTTCCGGAACATTATGCACAAATGTAGACCGTTAAATACTTCACATTAAGTACAGCTGTACGTTTGTGGTGAAATGTTGTGATGTAAAAAGACATACCAAAATTTAAAACAATATTCATAGAATTTGTTTCAGAAATGTTTAACTCTCTTATTGTTCAGTTGAGAGTGTAACAAAATGAGATGTAAATGTATAATACAGTATAAAAATTAAACTTAGAGAGACATTATGTTAAGCTATCCTGTTTTTCTAAGTATATATATATATATGCGGCCCCCAATTCCAAAATTTGAAAAAAATGTGGCCATCGATAGAAAACAATATGTTCACCCCTGCTCTAGTTTCATTTTTATTATCTCTTTAAATAGCAATAGATTACGAACAAAAATTATGTTGTTGACCAATCTATATACCGGTATTTATTCTGTCAATGATACTAACTCAAAAATGAAACACAAGTTGTTCAGTGGTTCCTCCCTCAGAACTCTTCTAGGGAATCTACTAAGCTATTGATTTCTTAGATATGCTGAACTCAATACTTAACATGTTAGACCTTACACTAATAATGTGAAATGATTAGTTAAAAAGCGAAATTTTCATGAATTTTATTTGAAAAGACTATGTGGGTAAAAATGGCTAGAGATAGTATATTTACGCTGCTTTAAGTGAGGTGGAAGAAAGGTAGGAATGGGTTGCACCTGTACCTACTGTTAAGGGTTGTAGATTGGAAGATTTTTTTCTCTTTCGTGAGTTTTTTTTTTTCTTTGAGTGTTACTTTTTAAGACATACTAGTCGATACCAATATTTTTCTTTTCTTTCTCTCTTCAGAAACTTCCTGAAGTGGCCAGGGACTCACTGCGTCTTCCACTTCATTAGGGACTTACTTTAGCATAGAGAAGCAGGGCACTGAATTATGTCTTCTGGAGGAGATCTGTGGGTAGATGAGGGGGAGTTGGTCATGTGTGAGTGTGTGTGTGTGCACGCGTGACCTCGGGTACATGAGTGAGTGTGTCGTAACCTAGTTAACACGAGAGGGTACCATAAATATTTCCAAACTTTATGACGAATGGCCAGTTTGGAGTGCTTTATTTCTGCCTCTGTTGGGTTTATGTTCGCCGCTTAATTTGTTTTGCGGTTGTTTTGCTTTTTATCTTTTCTGAGCCTCTTCTTACTTTCCCTTCTCCCCCCCCCCACACGCAACCACACACACACACACACACACAAAGGTCTTTCTCTTATTCGTGAAGTCTTGTGTTGATGTCGTGAGTCAGTTGGATTGAGTCAAGTGTTCCACCTTCATATCTTTCGTACACGTTATATTGTAGGCCTGTATTGTTTCCATGATACCATATAGTTACAGTTGAATGTCTTGTCACTAATGTTATGTATTAAACACGCGTTGTAGTAAAGTACCACCCTTTTCAGCCGCCCCCCCCCCTCTTCGATCTACAGGGCAGATGATGTAAAGGTCAACTGTTTGTACGGTCGACAGTTAATGATGGTTTCATGCGGTCAGAATAACAACCAACTGCTTTACTTTCTGCAACAAAGTCAGATACCCATTAGAGTTGGGTGGACTGGAGCCTCGTGGTTTACATTGTTTGTAGCCTTCAATTCGTCTTAGTCAATATAGTGGACAGTGTGACGTCAATCAAAGGCATTGAAAGTAGCAAGCTCTAGTGAGATACGCACCCTCCAATGGTTTCACGTGTCTTGGAGTCTTGTCAACTGCTTGGACATAACAATGTTGCCTTCCTCGGAATCAAGTAAACATCTGGGTACACCAGCGGTGTTCCATTCACTCCCCTAATCCACTTTCCTCAGAATCAAGTAAACATCTGAGTACACCAGCGGTGTTCCATTCACTCCCCTAATCCACTTTCCTCAGAATCAAGTAAACATCTGAGTACACCAGCGGTGTTCCATTCACTCCCCTAATCCACTTTCCTCAGAATCAAGTAAACATCTGAGTACACCAGCGGTGTTCCATTCACTCCCCTAATCCACTTTCCTCAGAATCAAGTAAACATCTGAGTACACCAGCGGTATTCCATTCACTCCCCTAATCCACTGTCGTGCTTAGAATCATGATGTTGTTTCCCGGCCATTTCTTTTTCCGGGCTTTATATCCATTTAGGAGTCATTTATTTTGTTACACATAATATGTACTCTACCATACACATAATATGTACTCTACCATACACATAATATGTACTCTACCATACACATAATATGTACTCTACCATACACATAATATGTACTCTACCATACACATAATATGTGCAAGACTACACCAATATGTAACCTACTAAACCACTCGTATATACTCGTAGATCGAGGTTAGATCCATTCAAGTCCGCTTTTGCCAAACTTGAGAATACAATGCAAGAGATAAAGAGATGCTATTTAATCTCATTTAACATATTTATAGAGGGACTTAAAAAGATTTCAGAAACATACTATATACCCGTCACAAGTCAATGTAACACTCGTCAATTAAACCATTCACAATATGTAGGTTACATCAAAATAATATGAGCACTACACATAATTCGATCTAGTGTGCTATATACCACACACATACTATGTACTGTACCACAGAGCCACAGGCTTAACCTACACAATTCTTTATCGCAGCAACCTTTCAACACAGCTTAATTTTCACATGCTTCATTCCAAGTCTGCCGTCAAGAGATATAACGCAGATGTTGATTGGTTGAGAAAAGCACAAACATTTCCCTTAGGGTAAAAAAAAAAAAACGAGAAAACCTGATAGTGCTTCACTTATGGAGATATATACGTATTGTATAGATACAGGCTATGCTTTACAAGTAAAGGCTATAAATATTAGATTAGTTTCTAAAAAAAAAACTCGCTCAATGCTAGAAAATAGTAGTTTCTGTTAAAGGCTCTCGTGAGGTCAGAAATGAACTAAAATGTTAACTGGGTCCCATGCTCGCAGCAATCTTCAGGCTCAACAAAACATAATTCAAACTTAAGTTCCATTACATCCACGTGTAAAACTATGTTCCTCGTAGATAACACATAAACATGTGTAAAACCAGTGGCGTAGCAATGTACCCGTGGGCCCGGGTTCAAGAACATCTTGGTGAGCCCCCCAATCCAGCCAATAAGACAAATTTAGTGTGTAACAAAAAATGAGTAATCTAAATGTAAAGACACTCCAATGCAAAGGTCGCACTTTAAAAAAAAAAAAGTAATTAGAATGGATAGTTTTGAGGTCATACAATGTGAATGTGTGGGCATTGCATCGTATTGGTTTCAAAATCAACCACCGCTAGAAAAGAAAGAAACAAACAAACAAACAAACTTCGAATGGATGGTTTTGAGGTCATACAATGTGAATGTGTGGGCATTGCATCGTATTGGTTTCATAATCAACCACCGCTAGAAAAGAAAGAAACAAACAAACAAACAAACTTCGAATGGATGGTTTTGAGGTCATACAATGTGAATGTGTGGGCATTGCATCGTATTGGTTTCATAATCAACCACCGCTAGAAAAGAAAGAAACAAACAAACAAACAAACTTCGAATGGATGGTTTTGAGGTCATACAATGTGAATGTGTGGGCATTGCATCGTATTGGTTTCATAATCAACCACCGCTAGAAAAGAAAGAAACAAACAAACAAACAAACTTCGAATGGATGGTTTTGAGGTCATACAATGTGAATGTGTGGGCATTGCATCGTATTGGTTTCAAAATCAACCACCGCTAGAAAAGAAAGAAACAAACAAACAAACAAACTTCGAATGGATGGTTTTGAGGTCATACAATGTGAATGTGTGGGCATTGCATCGTATTGGTTTCATAATCAACCACCGCTAGAAAAGAAAGAAACAAACAAACAAACAAACTTCGAATGGATGGTTTTGAGGTCATACAATGTGAATGTGTGGGCATTGCATCGTATTGGTTTCATAATCAACCACCGCTAGAAAAGAAAGAAACAAACAAACAAACAAACTTCGAATGGATGGTTTTGAGGTCATACAATGTGAATGTGTGGGCATTGCATCGTATTGGTTTCAAAATCAACCACCGCTAGAAAAGAAAGAAACAAACAAACAAACAAACTTCGAATGGATGGTTTTGAGGTCATACAATGTGAATGTGTGGGCATTGCATCGTATTGGTTTCATAATCAACCACCGCTAGAAAAGAAAGAAACAAACAAACAAACAAACTTCGAATGGATGGTTTTGAGGTCATACAATGTGAATGTGTGGGCATTGCATCGTATTGGTTTCAAAATCAACCACCGCTAGAAAAGAAAGAAACAAACAAACAAACAAACTTCGAATGGATGGTTTTGAGGTCATACAATGTGAATGTGTGGGCATTGCATCGTATTGGTTTCATAATCAACCACCGCTAGAAAAGAAAGAAACAAACAAACAAACAAACTTCGAATGGATGGTTTTGAGGTCATACAATGTGAATGTGTGGGCATTGCATCGTATTGGTTTCAAAATCAACCACCGCTAGAAAAGAAAGAAACAAACAAACAAACAAACTTCGAATGGATGGTTTTGAGGTCATACAATGTGAATGTGTGGACATTGCACCATATTGGTTTCAAAATCAACCACCGCTTGAATCCGCTGTCAAAATAATTGAAATCGGCACTCGCTGAACCTCCCAGAAAACATGTAACATTTATATTTCATTCGTCCTTGACAAAAATTGTTTAGTATGGGGATCGAACCCAGGACTTGCGTGTCATTAGCGAGACGATCAACAACCAGTCATTCAAATATGTGCAGCATTTTATTTTGAAATAAATGTCATTTCTTTGACAATACCTAGGTCTGCATGTGTCTAACATGTTGGTTCTAGAATATATTTTATTTCTTTTCTGTTCTGAAACAGATATTGTTAAATCTGAGTTAGTGCTTTTGGAGATTTTGGAGATTATGGCCTCATGACCAATCTACCCGCTGTCTCGCGCCCCCAGAACCCCTCCCCACATCCGAGGTGCTGTCGGTGATAACGTTTAGGAGCTTAGCGTGTAGGACAAAAGGTTGGTTGCCACCTAAAGCTAACAAGCTACTCCTGCCCGAGGGAGAAGGAAAACTCAGAATTCAAACCTCTGCAGATAAATATGATTTTTAGATCAAGGCATATTTGATATGAAATACAGTCCGCGCTTTTTTTCCTCGGTGCTATTTTAAAGACACCATTTTGTCAGCGCCACTTTGTTGTACGAAATTTAGGCATGTAACCCAATTTCAGTTATGTGTTCTTCTTAAAACAAGATTAATTATAGGCAGTTCTATTTATTATTCAAGTCTATCTTTGTTCGTCCATCCTCGGTATGAGCATGAATACGTAATGTTGCTGTCTCTTTGTTTCAAGTCTAAAACTATAAAATCATATATGTAATGTTCACGTCGGATCTATTCAGACAAGGGTTAGCAGGCAGGACCTTTTGCTTTGATTGTATGCTATCGCAGCAGTGCCGGATTTAAGGGAGGGCAGAATAGAGACGCTTTGAGTAGAAGAGTCGACGAACATTTTCCCAGTAAATTAACGTTTGAACGGTTTACTAAATCTTTCAAGGGCGTCTGAAAAGCTGTGCGGACTAGCATGTGTGTTATAACACTTGATTGGAGGATAACAATTTATCAAATGTGAAAGCAGTCTGGGTGATAGCACAAACATTAGAGACTGAATTAGACATAGCTTAAGGGACCATAAAGACAGGCTTGAGCTAAATGGTAGATGGCATAAACACGGCTTGGTGTTGGACCGAATTGATGTTGGCAATCAAGGGCCAGTGCTTCTTGTGACTGAATTAGAGACAGTATTATAAGCGCACATTCTTAAAAGCACGGGATTAAACTATATAATTAATTAATATCTATTTGTTTTCAGACACATTAGGAAGTAATATGTAAGCATGTAATTTAAATATTGTGTTAAGTTACATTTTAATTTAGGTGAAGGCCAGACACGGCAGATCTATACGGCGTAACCACTGCCTGCTACACAAGTAAATATCGGTATCACACTAGTAGCAGTGGTGTAGCAAGGTACCCGTGGGTCCGGGTTGAAGAACATCTTGGTGGGCCCCCCTCCAGCCAATAAGACAAATTTAGTGTGTGACAAAAAATGAGTAATCTAAATGTAAAGACATTTCAATGTAAAGATCGTACCTTTTTTTAAAATAAGTAATTATGTCATAACGTTTGATTCAGTTAGGACTGCATATAAGTAATATTGTCTTAAAAGTCAATGTTTTTACAACTTCTTAACAAAGTTAAACGACTTAAAAGTGTTTCAAATAAACAAACAAATGTTCTTCCTAAGTTCTACTGTGGGCTCCAACTGGCCTTGAGGCTTGGGCCCAAGCGTAATGAGCTCCTTCGCACCATGGTTGCTACGCCACAGCTGTGGGCCCCTATTGGTCATGGGCCCGGGTTCATTGAACCCCTTCGCGCCATGAATGCTACGCCACTGTGTAAAACCTTACGTGTAAAACTGTTCCCCTCGTAGACAGCACGTAAACATGTGTAATGAGGGATTCTGGGATGGGGAAGTATGAAATCTTTATTATTATTTCTAGATTTCTTGTTGGTTTGTTTGACATATTTCGAATGTTCCTTCAGATTTGAAGATGATTTCCTCCTAATCCAAACCTCCCGCAGGACTAGGGAAATCACAGCGAGCAGGGTATGAACCTTGAGCCAGCGAGACCATCCGAACGACATTCCACTGCGCATACCACACATCCATTAAACTCTCCAGAGAATCAAATTTCTGCCTTTTGATAACGATGCATAAAAAAATGTGCGGTTGAGTTTTATGTACCCGGTATGTACCCGGTATGTACCCGGTATGTACCCGTATGTACCCGGTATGTACCCGGTATGTACCCGGTATGTACCCGGTATGTACCCGGTATGTACCGGTATGTACCCGGTATGTACCGGTATGTACCCGGTATGTACCCGGTATGTACCGGTATGTACCCGGTATGTACCGGTATGTACCGGTATGTATAATTCCGCACCTTTCAATTGCAACTAATTGATTTGACAATCTTTCTATTAAGAATACCACAAGTCGGGATCAGGATTAAAGAACAGAACCCTTGTTCCGCCCGGAATAGACTTCTCTTATGAGAGTGTGAGGTTAAGTCAAAGCGCATGATCTACTCCCAGACCTGTTGAAGCTTTGCCCTGCACCCAAACAACTTTTGGAAGATCCTAAAGATAACATTTAAGAACTATATAACTTGTCACGTCTATTCACCTGCATGAAATGTATGGCTGGACACATGGCAGGCCTAACAAAATGTGGGGCCCAATTTAATGGACGCTCTTCTAAATTTATTGTGTTTACAATAACAACTATTAAATATTAATTACATCCTTATATCAACATATATTATACATGCATTGCATAGGAAGAAACTCAAAAGTATTAGGCGCCAGTGGGTTAATTAAAGTTACATCATTTCGTACGATATACTAAATATGTTAACCCTTAAAGTCCTACAGCCTCAAGAGCCTGTGAGAAGAGTCAAGGCTAAATGTAAATGGGGAGGGGGCTGTCTGGCGCGGAGCAATCGGTAAAATCGGCCTAAGGCCATCCCTGGCCTGACAATTATACATTTATTTATTCAATCCACAGAAGTGTTGTAATGACAATTATACATTTATTTATTAAATCCACAGAAGTGTTGTAATGACACTCGCAATCGGTGCTCTCGACTTCTCTCGGTCAGATACCACCCGAAATAATGGCCAGAAGGTCGAGTCGTTATGTTTTTCGAGAATACTATTACCCATGAGAAATGAGACAGCTGGAGGTCACTCACGAAGGCCGCGGGATACACATTTGAGACCAAAAGAAAATCTGCTGCCGAGGACAAACTCAGACGACGAAAACAAAATCTAAATCGACCACCTACAGACAATCGTTATGCTTGCCCTGGATGTGGCAAAATATGCAGGTCACAGCTGGGACTCGAAGCCAAGCCTTATTATTATATAAATATAAATTAATCTTTATTACATTCTGAGCCTTCATTCTTTCGGAAGACGTTTATTGTACCCTAGAATAGGTTCTTCCTGGAATTAGTGGGAAAATTGTAGACTCCCCGCCATTGCCAGCAAGGGGGTCTGGGGGAGCGCTGTGAGCCAAGCACTATTTCCGGTATTGAAAGCCAACAAAATACATATTCTGAGGTATCTAGAATGCATTATCCTGCTATTCAAAAGTTTTAGTTCAAAAACCTTACATGCTGATCCCCCCGCGTCGTTCGGCTCATTGGGCGGCAAGTTGCTTCCACACAAATCTGTCACTGGCAATGTCGGAAGCCTCTTCCCACCTGCTCTGAGGACCTCCATGAAAATGTGGCCCCGAGTTGTACTAGGATGTCCCTGTTTGCGATTTCCTTGATGAGTCCCAATGTCTATAACTGACTCCTAAAATCCGTCTTAGCCATCTTTGTTGAGCCACATTTAGTCTTTTTCAATTTCTTCAGATGACTATTCACTGCACTTTATTAATGGAGCCCAGCTACTGGTAGAAATAACTTCTCTTGAATACGCTCTTAGAATTAGGTGACTGTAGTTTACTTTAGATTTTATATAGTAAGGGAAGTTTTATAGTCAAAATCATTTCTTGGGGGGTTTTAAGCTAAAAAATCTGATTTTTTTTTATTCAAAGCCTCGTTAGCTACGGTCACAGAATTTGGTGACTTTAGTTTACTTTAGAATAAAATTGAAGAGAGAGAATTTCAACCTCAAAACTCTCTGTATGGGGGTATTTAAACTCAAAACCATCTGGAGAGGGTTTTAAACTTTAAAAAAAGCCCCCTTGGCTTGGCTACGCTCATAGAATTTTGAGTGTGTAATTTGCTCTTATTTATATTGGAGAGGTATTTTTTTTTAGCTTCAAGACCCGCTGAAGAAGGTTTTAAACTCAAAACCCCTTTGGCTACGCAAGTGATTGTTTAGTATTACAATCTAACCTAAAATAAACAGAATCAAAGCAAAAAAATCAGTCATTAAACTCCGATCCCCCCCCCCTTGCGTAGAGGGGGGGGGGGGATACGCCCATGTACCGTAACATTTCGTATGTCGTGGTTAGGTCCATTTAAGTCCAAATTGTCCAAAATGAAGAGTCTATTTAATCTCATTTTATATATTTATAGTGGATTTAGGAGAAATAAAACGCAGAAAGTAGAGAGTTACCTGAGAAAAGTTCCACGATAATTTCTTTACAGACAAATAGTTCATCCAATATTAGCAACATGTCTATCCTGTGAACAATTTGTCCATCAAGCAAACATCACTGAGCTATTTTGTCGTGTGAACTTTTTTTATATTCTGGTGAACAAAGTATCAGTAAACCGATTGTCGGTGAGCCTACTGAATAAATTGTCGGGTGAATAAATTGTCCGGTTAACTTATTGCCTTTAAATCAGTTGTCTAGTGAACCAGTTGTCATAGAACCAGTTTTCTAGTGAACTAATAGTCGGTGAACCAGTTGTCTAGTGAACCAATTATCTGGTGAACCATTTTTCCAGTTAATCTATTGTCGTCAAATCAGTTGTTTAGTGAACCAGCTGTCGGGTAACAAAAATGTCCAGTTAATCTATTGTAGTTAAATCAGTTGTATAGTGAACCAGTTGTCGGGTAAACAAATTGTCCGGTTAATCTATCGTAGTTAAATCAGTTGTATAGTGAACCAGTTGTCGGGTGAACAAATTGTCCGGTTAATCAATTGTCGTTAAATCAGTTGTATAGTGAACCAGTTGTCGGGTAAACAAAATGTCCGGTTAATCAATTGTCGTTAAATCAGTTGTATAGTGAACCAGATGTAGGGTAAACAAATTGTCCGGTAAATGTATCGTAGTTAAATCAGTTGTATAATGAACCAATTGTCGGGTAAACAAATTGTCCGGTTAATCAATAGTCGTTAAATCAGTTGTTTAGTGAACCAGTTGTCGGGTAAACAAATTGTCCGGTTAATCAATTGTCGTTAAATCAGTTGTATAGTGAACCAGTTGTCGGGTAAACAAATTGTCCGGTTAATCAATTGTCGTTAAATCAGTTGTATAGTGAACCGGTTGTCGGATGAACAAATTGTCCACATATCCTATTGTCGTTCAATCAGTTGTATAGTGAACCAGTTGTCGGGTAAAATAATTGTCCGGTTAATCAATTGTAGTTAAATCAGTTATATAGTGAACCAGTTGTCGGGTAAAGAAATTGTCCGGTTAATCAATTGTTGTTAAATCAGTTGTATAGTGAACCAGTTGTCGGGTAAACAAATTGTCCGGTTAATCAATTGTCGTTAAATCAGTTGTATAGTGAACCAGTTGTTGGGTAAACAAATTGTCTGGTAAATCTATCGTAGTTAAATCAATTGTATAGTGAACCAGTTGTCGGGTAAACAAATTGTCCGGTAAATCTATCGTAGTTAAATCAGTTGTATAGTGAACCAATTGTCGGGTAAACAAATTGTCCGGTTAATCAATTATCGTTAAATCAGTTGTATAGTGAACCAGTTGTCGGATGAACAAATTGTCCAAATATCCTATTGTCGTTAAATCAGCTGTATAGTGAACCAGTTGTCGGGTGAACAAATTGTCCACATATCCTATTGTCGTCCAATCAGTTGTATAGTGAACCAGTGGTCGGGTGAACAAATTGTCCAAATATCCTATTGTCGTTCAATCAGTTGTATAGTGAACCAGCTTTCGGGTCAACAAATTGTCCAAATATCCTATTGTCGTTCAATCAACTGTATAGTGAACCTGAGATGAACTCCTATTGAAAAATCAGAGCAGGAAGGTCTAATCCTCCCGAAGTGCTCTATCAAGAAACTTAGCCGTCCGGCGTAGTGCCTCATAGCTACCATACAGTTCGAGTGACTGCACAGACAGGTCCCCCCTTAGCTCGCGGAGCTGGGGACACTCGTACAAGACATGCGCCACTGTTTCAGCGCTCTCTCCACAGTGGCGGCATCGGGAGTCAAAGTTCGTGCGGAACCGGGCAAAGTATGCCCCTATAGGACAGTGTTCCGTTCTGCATTGTGCAATGATCGATTGCTCTGACCTCTTCAGTCGCCACCATGGATCGTCGCGATCTGGGTGACGCATGTGCTGCCAGACACTACGTGCTCTGTCGGATTCCTCCCAGGACTTTAACCACTTTTCATGAATGAGTGCTCGGATTTGTGCCGTTGCTTGTAAGTACGTGCTTGGTGCTTCGAGGTGTGTGGCTGCCATTGCACCCTCCCTTGCGAGGGCGTCTGCCGTTTCATTGCCCTTCACGCCGCAATGTGAAGGCGCCCACTGCATAAAAACGACAGCTCCAATAGCCCGGCGGATGTTATCTGCGGCGCCGACTGCCTCTTCTATTACGGGTGACCCTCCCCCACCGCCACCCATAACTAGGAGTCGGTGACCAGTACCACTGTAGTGGCGCTAGTCTCTTTTTGGAGCATTCGGGCCCTAATGGCCTCGAACGCTCTAGTTATCCCTGTGAGTTCGGCGTCCATGGAGCATGCAGCATAGCTGCATGGACCAGAGAGCCTGTCTTGTTCAGTCCGGTCGGGGTATACTATAAGGGCCCCATACCCCGATCTATCGGGGTCCCTCATTACCGACCCATCAGTGTAGCAGAAAATGGCATCCGATGGGTAGGACTTAATTGTTATAGATGCCAAATTTTTTAGTATGGCTGGTGTTAAGCGCCTCTTGGTGGCTCCCTCTTGCCCTAAAAGGGACAGATTTATTTGTGAGGCCTGCAATCTCCTCCACGGGGGGCACGCACTTATCCTCCTAATAGGTATTCTGTCGGTAGAGAGTCCAGCTGTTTTTGACAAATTGGCCGCTATGTGGAGGAACGATCGCATTTTGATGCGGTTCCTCTCTCTCCACTGACGCACTAAGATAGAGGTGGGTAGCCTAGAGTCGCCCCTTTTATAGCGCTCGTAAGCCATGAGTACTGCCCTCTCCCTCCTAAGATATAGGGGCGCCACGTTTGTAAATATTTCAGCAGCGTTTGTTGGGCTTGTCCGAAAGGTGCCACTAATGAACCTTAGAGCCTGTGCTTGTACACGGTCGAGTGATTCGAGGGCAGTCTTACTAGCGTATACTTGAACTGTATAGCTGTATTCGATTTGTGATCTGACTGCCCCGAGGTACAATGTGCGTAGCATGTCAGCTTTGGCACCCCACTTTGTGCTGGCCAGCTTTCTTAGTAACGCTAACTTCTCCGAGGCTTTTCTTTCAACATCCTGGACGTGCTGGAGCATTGACAGTTTTCTATCTAAGGTAACCCCTAGATATTTTGGCGTATTTTCACGCTGGAGTCGCAGCCCACCGAGTTGAAGCTCGAATGGAGCCTTAAGAATGTCGATCCCTAGGCTGAACAGGGACCAGGTCGTTTTGGCAACGTTTATCTGAATCTGCCATTTGTCGCAATACGAGGATATGGTTTGGAGGTCTGCTTGAAGTGCCGCCTGAATTTGGTCGGCTTTCTTCCCGGTTGACCAGAGGGCAATATCATCAGCATATAGCAGCTTTTTTGACCTTAGTGAGCTGGGCAAATCGTTCAGAAAGGCCATGAAAAGTGTACAGGACAGGGCGGAGCCCTGAGGCAGGCCATTAAGTTGTTGTTTTGGCTTGCTAAGGGAGTGCTGGTATCTTGTACGTGTGCTCCTCCCTGACAGAAAGGATTGTATCCAATTGTATATCTTGCCCCGCACACCCATGGCTCTTAACTTTAGATAGAGGCCTTGCTTCCACACACGGTCGTAAGCCTGTTTTAGGTCTATGAATACTGCGTATGTGCTCTCGGACCTCTGGAACCCATCGGCCACTTCCTGTGCGAATGTTGTGACCTGGTCGATCGGGCTCAAGCCTGCCCTAAAGCCGGCCTGCTCTGGCGCCAGGATACCGGCACTCTCAAAGGACCACACTAGCCGCTCGTTAACCATTCGCTCAGCAACTTTGCCAAGCGTTGAGGTTAGTGAAATGGGTCTGTAGGACTCCACGTTAGTCGCGTCTTTTCCTTTCTTAAGGACTGGTACAATGATAGCACTCTTCCAGGCCCCGGGCAGTCTGGACTCTGCCCAGGTTCGATTCATAAACTCCAGGAGTTTACCTCTTGCAATGCCCCCAAGGTGTTTTACCATCTCGGGGGTAACCTTGTCAGGCCCCGGAGCTTTTCTGTTTTTACACTTTGCAATCGCTCTATCCAGCTCTGCACGACAGAAGGGCGCATTGCACGTTGCTTGGCTTTCAGGCTCATCTGGCTCCCTCTCGAGCCTTTTACGTTCTTTGTTGAGGGCTTTGGACATGGCTGACTTCTTTTCGGGCTTGCTGATTTTAGCAAAATATCGATTCAACAAGCCGGCCATTTTGGTTACCGTAGAGACGGGCCCTCTGGGTGACAATAGAGGGGCAGCCGTCCGCGCTGTGTCTTTGGCCTCTAGGTTTCGCAGAAGACGCCAGGCTTTCGAGGAGTCCCGAAGATTCATCCCGGCGCAGGCAGTGTTCCAATGGTCCGACCGGACGCGTCGGACCAATTCACTCGTGGCTCTACAGAGCCGATTGTACTCCCGCCGGATTTCAGGGGTACCCTTCCGTTCAGCAAGTCTCCGGGCTCGCTTACGTCTCAGGACCAGCTTATTCAATTCCTGAGACCACACACGTTTCTGCCTTACGCCGGGGTAAGTCCGCGGGACAAACCTCTTGGCCGCACCCAACATAGCTGCTGTTAATTCGCCGTATATGGTATCGACGTCGCTATCCTCCACTGCTAAATTCATAAGGGCAGTGTCGACTGCTGCCTCGTACGCTGGCCAGTTCGCCTTGGTGTAACTCCACTTCCGCGGAATTTTTGGGGTTACACCACTGGCCTCTGAGAGGGCTATTGTGACTAATATGGGTCTATGGTCGCTCCCAATGTCGTCCAGGACTTGGAATTGTGTGTGAGATTCTAAATTAGCTGTGATTAAGGTAAGGTCAGGCCTAGATTGGCTGCCATTTCCAGTGTGATATAAGGTTGGAGGAGTATGTTTATTTTGCAGACAGAACAAATTAGAATTATTGAGGAGTTCATGAACTTTATGTCCCGACGAGTCGGTTGAATCATAGCAACACTGTTGAGACTTTGCGTTGAAGTCTCCTGCGATGACGTTGTGAGAGCTGATATTGGTACAGTCATATTCGAGACTTATTTCGTGCTTGGGAGGGTTGTACAGATTAGTTACCGTGAATTTACGCCCGAGTTTGTGTACTTCGAGGGTGATGGCGTCGGTACGCCCGTGCACTCGTGGACCGGGGACTTGTGTAGCAATCAAGTTGTTGCGTACATAAGTTATGATCCCCCGGCAGTCTGTGCATTTGCACTTAAATGCTGTATAACCGGTAATACTGGCATTGCGTTTGCCCGTAAGAGTCTCTTGTAATAAAGCCACGTCTATAGCCCTCTCGTGGAGGAGTTTTGAGACCTCTAACACCTTGGGTATTACCCCACAGATGTTAATTTGTAAGATCAGGAGGGATCTAGTGTTTATGGGCCTAGTCCCTGTGGTGGGTTGAGTCCCACTAGTGTCAGTTTGGGATGTTTGGGGGCCGGAGGCTCCCGTCACTATTTCGCTTCCAGTCATATTTGCCTGCCGTGTATCTAAGTCGGCAGGAGGTTGTGGCAGACTTCCATCAACCTTGTTCGGATCGGACCTCTGAAGGAGGTACGAATGCAGTGTTCGTTGAGAAGAGGACTTTGGTGGAGGAATTTTAGCCAATTTTTCACGACCTGACAAATTCCCCTTCATCGAGGCCGCGGGGCGACTAGTAGTGGACTTTTCGTGGCCGGGCCTGACGCCCACTACCCGGCGCACGGAGCCTGTTCGGGTCTGCTCGTGCCCGCTTTTTCTCGTGTCTGTGCCTATCATGATTGTATGGTTAAGGCCGTTGGCGGCCTTAGTTACTGCTCTAATGCAGCAGCGTGCATGGCCTGCACTTGTGTCGCCACTAAGGACAAGGTAGGAACCTGTCCAAGCAATCACCACCACAGTTTGGCATATAAGTTTCCTGCAAGGCAGGAGTGGGGTGGCACGCGTTTCTCGATATTCCCAGTGTCAGAGTTACCATTGGCTGCGGCGGTTTCCTCCACTAGCGCGCCAGGGAACGGGCTAGATAGAGCCTAGCTCGTGGACGCCAACCAGTCCGTCCGACGCAGCCCGCTAAGGCCGCGCCAGTCAGTCCAGTCTTTGCCCGAAGAGAGACCCGCGAATCAGCCGAGTCCCAGGAGAACCCGACCAACCCTCGAGTTGGTGTCCAGCGCTATCCGCTTTTCGGAGAACCCGTTAGGTCTCTTACTCACCGTTGCCCCGGGGCCCCACAGGGTGGGGGGGCTGGACATAACCCCTTTGTTTTCCTTTTACACTTGCCGGCTGCTCATCCATCAGCGGCAAGCAACCAATACTCTTAGCCACTCCTTATAACGGAATGTTCACCCGACAACCACGATGAGGTGGTACTGGAATTGCCGAGGTATAGTGAACCAGCTTTCGGGTCAACAAATTGTCCACATATCCTATTGTCGTTAAATCAGTTGTATAGTGAACCAGTTGTCGAGTCAACAAATTGTCCACATATCCTATTGTCGTTCAATCAGTTGTATAGTTAACCAGTTGTCGGGTGAACAAATTGTCCATATCCTATTGTCGTTCAATCAGTTGTCTGGAACCAATTTGTTGTCATCCCACTGAGAGCATGTACAGATTGGATTAGAGAAATAGAAAGGAGAGAAAGGGGAGTGGGGGTGGTAGGCCCTATACAGGTGACGCTCTTCCTGTGAGAGGCTGATGTTTTGTTATTTCCTTTCCTCTGTTCCAATGTACATTTCCTTTATACAGAAGATACGTCAAGTCAGCAAATCAAAGTTTGAAATGAAAGTGAAATCAAACATGTGCTTTTGATTGTGTGTGTGTGTGTGCGCGCGCGCGCGAGTGCGTAACAGTTTACAAGGGAGATGTGTAGGCCTACATTTAACCATTGGATTTTTTTTAAAAAGTGAATCCAAATTTAAATTTTAAGTTCGCATTTTACACGCTCCAGTTGATCCACTTGATCATTTGTCTGAGCTCGTTGAAGTCTAGGGGAAAATAATTACAGCTGTAATTAAAGCCATTCATTGACTTAAAGGTTTCATGTCTAGTCAAAATGTTCTTTGTAAAAATCTTATTTGTAAATTGAACAGGGGAGATAAGATGAGCAGATACGTTTTAAATTTGTAATGTTTTAAATTTATAATGTTAAATGCGGTGTTTAATACTTTTAATGTATGTATCTGTGTATTTTTAGGGCCTATTTTTATATATATACGGATATTACCCACGGGTCTTAGTTTGTGTATCACTGATCTAGTGCATTCGAATTATGTCAAAGGTCAACCATGGCGAGATGTTCCTTTATCATTTTTTTCATTTGCCCACGAAGTAGCCTATAAAAATGGCATCTTCTTTGAAGGCCGATAGAACTGCACATGAAAGGAAACCTGTACATTCGTAACAAGTAATGTAGTTAAAAGGTGAAAATGAAACTGCGCCTAGTGATCACAAATGTCCAACCTGTGTTCACAGCTGTAAATCAACGAGTGGCCTCTTGAGTCACATGAGAGGTTGCAAAGGGAAAAGATTGTAAAATGGCACAGAGATATATGCTTGTAGTAGCTTGTGATTTGGTCAGTGCATCAATCCAGAGCCTTACCCTCCACAAACTAAACAATTTTGTTTTTCCTAAAATATGCCTATTTAATATTAATTAAAATAAAATAAAACGAAAATGTCATTCCAATGTCCATGTACTCTATCGTCTCTATGTATTTCTTCTTCAACACGACATGCTTTTAGATAGATGTAATAGTTTTCATAAGTGGATTATATTAACGCTTTCAAATAAGAGTTGGGGCCTCCACTTACTTAAATCCAGCCCTGCATCTAAATAAATTCTACCTGTGAGAACAATTTTATGCCTTTAATAAACCAAGAATAATCAAAGAAATAGAAGACTGATATATAGGTCATCTGAAAGAGTCAAATCTTAGCAGCAGGATAATGAGGGTTTGTAAATAAAATGTATTGGTCTATATGTGTACATATGTGTTTTGTAGAATTGAAAGAATTGTGGATTTATTTTGTTCTTTCTATTATTTGTAACTTTTACCTAGGATTCACAGTGAAATGTCAAATTAATTTTGTGTAATGTCTACCTGCAATGTTTACCCATTGGTAAAATTATTTATTTTTTTTTGTAGATACCATAATTTATGGAGTTCTTATACTTAGGGCACAATTTTCTAATACAAGTTTCACCATTTTTTTTTTAAATGTTTTCACAAGATATCTAAACAAAGGGAGTTAAACCATGAAATACAAAATCGCTTCAATGTAAATTCTCTTTCCTTGCAATATTAATTTTTCGTTAACTGCTGCCAATAGCTCCCATGAGAATAAGGAACAATTAACTATTCTTTCGAACATAAGATAAATCATCTAAAAACTCCAGTTATTTACCTCATTTATTTGAGGAAAGTTTCATACATTATCATAAGGTATCTACTAATTCTAGCATACGGAGTTAATGAAAAAGACAAAGTCTAGGAATAAAAACAAATTAAAATAAAATATATTTATGAGCAATATCCAACTTAATCAACAAGACATATTTTGTGTATATTATAAAAATGTGAACATTCCTAGGATCAGTTGATCAGATTTGTACATAACTTTCTTGCACTCTTATCTTTTCTCTCTCTCTCTCTTTGTCATTCCCTTTACTTCAGAGCTCAAGTATCCAAAGTTACACAAACACACACTGAAGGTCAATCAGTGACATTTTGTAGTGGGTCAACATAGACATACCAAACATTCAGACATATTTTGTAGTTACAAGTAGGTCAACATAGACATACCAAACATTCAGACATATTTTGTAGTTACAAGTAGTTCAACATAGACATACCAAACATTCAGACATATTTTGTAGTTACAAGTAGGTCAACATAGACATACCAAACATTCAGACATATTTTGTAGTTACAAGTAGGTCAACATAGACATACCAAACATTCAGACATATGTGTGTGTGTGTGTGTAGTCATTTCAGTCAGCAGATGTCAAGTTCTGTGTCCAGTCAAAAGGTTTCCACATCTGCTCAAATTTGAGAACCTTCTGTCTTTGGTCCTCAAAGCTTTGTTTGTGTGGGTGCCTCCATAACATGGGCTCTGCATCAATCATGCCACCAACTATTTCCTGTTTCATAAAGAAATACTGACACTCAATTCAAAGTTGGCAAGACAAGAAGCAAAATTAGATGAGAAAGACAATGTTAACTATAAAAAAAATAAAGTCAGTAACAATGGCTAGAATTATGGATTCACTTTTTTTATGTCAATGCTGTTAATTTTAAGAATCTGATCTATATCTAGAATGCATGTAAGAAGAATTTGATCCATGTCCATGCAGTAAGATTTTTTTATATTTTAAAGGTAAAATTTAAGTTCATGAAGATGTCCAAAAATAATTGACATTATGGACTTTGTACAAAACTTATATCAACTCACACTCTCTGTGTGTCTGTGTGTCTGGGTGGAATTGTGTACACTTTAGTTCTATCTATTCCCATTCTCTGGTCAAGACAACTATTTATAGTCGATGATAACACATGAATCAATCCAAAAAATTAACCAGTCAGTTAATCAATCAGTCATAATTAATTAATTAATTAATTTTGTTTACTAAGCTAAGAGACGATAAGCCTCGCAGAGATTTAGATCATTTGCTAGCACTTTTAAACATAGACTTGTTTAGACTATAAAACCTTCTAATAGGTGCTTGAATACTCAATAGCAAACACTTCAGTCTTACATCATGAGTTCTTGAGACCTCAGTTCGAATTCTGACGCAAGCAGCTTTTTAAAATAGCTTTTGAAAAGGAAGCAGTTTAGCCCTCCCCCCCCCCTCAACTCGTGCACAATTAACATGAAGGTTGTGCTAAGCAAAAACAAGTCATACAAATATTTCCAATGGCAAAAATGTAATATTGTTAGTCGAGGTCTTATAGAAATTATTGACATGATTGATTCAAAATAACTGATGAAATTTCACTCAATATAAGTTTTTTTTTTAAGTATTTCTTATATTTTACATTGTACAAAGCTTCTATCAACTCACTCTGTCTGTCTGTATGGTACAATGTTTTGTACACATTTTTTTCTCCCACTAACAAATCATGAATCAATTAAAAAAATTAACCAATTAGTTAATTAATTATTGGTAATTAATTATTTTGTTTGGTATTGAAAAAGGGAAATAAATGCTGCTTATTAAGAGATGTGACTGAATATGTGGAGTTATTTCCTTTATTACATTTTGTAAAGGTTTTTTATACTTCATTCGATATTCATTCTTGAAAGAGTTTCATCTTTGAATGACTTAGTGGTTATGTTGCATTATTAAAAAATAAATTATTTTACCCGTCCAAAGTAGGCTGGAAATTTTATTTCATCTTCGATGACGGTAGCAAATCCTCCTTCTAGGCCAAAATCTACACTGAAATAGGGGAAACCTTTGGGAATCTGGGACAGAATGCAAAAAAAAAGTGTTAAAAAAAAAAAAAATCTTAATCAAAACTAATTCTTTTCAATCATGCCATTAATTGAAACTATTAATTGAAACTATTAATTGAAACACTCAAGCACACTTTTTTTTTTTTTTTACATTTTTCGTAACCAATCAAATCATGACAGCAGTCAGTCACAACATATACATATGCAACTGTTGTACATACCACACGCCTGACGTCTTTCCCTTTTAAACTGTGAAGTTTTTTATTATCTGACCATTCGGGGCCTACTTCTTGGATAGCTTTCTGAAACAAAGACAAGGATGGTCAAAATATATAAAGGTTCTAATAATATTGCAATATATTCAAAAGAAGTGATTTTTAACCTTTACAGACAGGGGCACCATTAGAAGGTGTGTGCCTCTGCTCTGAACCCAATAAATATTGTGCACACTTTTCAATTAGCAGGAATTTATTGTTCAAGGGAGGTTACTAGCTAATTGGCTGTGTTCAAGAATAGAGAGGGGCAACTATTCTGTACAAGTGAAGAACTTGTTGAATGTTTCTTTTTTTTCTGTTATCCTCTCATTCTTTTTTTTTTCGGTTCTACTTTCTCACCTAATCAAAACACATCAGTTTTAAAACCTTTTTTTTTTTCTTCTTTGCTTGCTTCCCTAATCTGTACCAATCGACTATGACCCCCCACCCCTCATGAAGGCTCAGAGAACACTAAACACTAACCTTAAAATATATTGGAGCCAGATCCCCCTGTTCCCTATCCAGCGGCACGCACTCCAAGACTGTGTGGGGGAAATGTTTTAGGTGCATTACTGTCTCCATGAACACCACATCCTGGTCCTGGGTCTGGAACATCTGAACCAGACACTGACGAAACCTCTGAAAAGACCACAAACATAAAAACATCAGGTACCTTCTGTACATTTCTAGTAAACAGTTAAAGAACTCAACAGAATACAGTTCTTTACTTTTCAAAGCATTCTAGGAGTTTTAAATCATTTTATTGTGGCACTTTCAGAAGAAGCCAAACACATAGTGGAAAAAAAAATACAAATTAGTTTCTCAATGATTTAAAAATTTGAGCTAAACTTTAAACAAAAAAAAAAAAAAGATCAGAAAATGGCTAAGAATAATTTGAAAAAGATTTAAAGGTTAAAATAAATCTGAGACTTTTAATAGTCAAATACTAAATATATTAAATAATAACAAATTGTATACCCTTGTTTAAAACTATGCTGCTCAAACATTCAGATGTTAATAAAGTTAATTTTATTTTACTTGAAAAATGACCACAATGTAAAACCTAATGAAACAACTTTTACTGTTTTTTTTTATGTCTGGCAGCATTACATTTTGTATTTAAAGACAGAAATAATTTAGGAAAAGGGAAAAAAAAAAGAATCAAATTTCCCAGTAGATCTGCTGTGACCTTTGTTGCACTGACCTGCATCTCTTTCCAGACATCTTCATCCATGCTGGTTGCTGACACTACATGCTGCATGGGCACAATCAAACAGTGGCCTTCAGTCAAAGAACGATGGTCAGGCAGGCAAAGATAACTCTAGAGAAACATACAGACGTTTCAATGCAGACATTTGTTAATTTACTGAGGTTAAAGAACACTGCCAATAACAAATGAAATCACTTTCTTTACAATTGGTTTACCTAGAATACTAGTATACTATTAAACATATTATGTTGATACTTAACAAACTACCTAAGATACCATCATATTACCTAACTTACCATATTAGCATACTATCGTACATAATTAAATAATAATAAACATACTAGATAACTAAGATTATAATGAATATTTTCTTCATCTTAAAAAAAAAATTTTGTTAGAGCAAAAGTTTAAAAATAAATTGCATCCATAATCCAATCCTATTTTGGTTTCTTAAAAACAATACTTAATTTTTCAACAGAACAAACTGTCTTGAGATGGAGTCACTTTCTGCCAGAGTAACCACCAGTTTGAGATTAGAGAGTATATTTTTTCAAAGCAGAGTGAGAGGCTCACCTTGGTACCAAGAGCGATAATTAAATGTTTTGGTACTTTCTGCAGACACCGTGAACATTTCTCTAAGGCTGAGCTCATCTTTTTATGTTCTGGAACCAAAGAATTTTTGTTTAAAATAAACATCTTACACAAGTAATTTATAATTCTTACCATTAAAATGTAGATTTGTTTTTTATCATACACAGTAAGGGCCCTACAATAAATATCATGGAAAAACAAAACTGTCAATATTTAACTCTCTCTCCTATTTATCGATACCATCATTGATTTGACCCCATTAAATTAATTAATTTTTGGTCTTAGAAAGTATAAAAAGAGAATGCATTCTCCTATAATTCTATACCAAAAGTACCCTTTTTTTTTACAAACAAAAATGTTATTGAAGTATAATCATAACAGGGTAGAATGTGCAAATGTGAAAAATGAACAATTCTGTCAGAACGTGGAAAAATAATTATGGAGATAAGAGTTAAACTTGTGAAAGTATTTGTAAAGTAAATATAAAGTCAATGATTAATGGTAAACGTCCTATTCAATAGGTTCTTTAACATTTTGAGGCAAATAAAGAAGATTAGTTGCAAGTTACAAGATATTCTTGTTGACTTAGCCATAGCAATTTTGCATTATCTGCCCACAAATAGTTTAAAGAAAACAAACTCTATTTTGAGGACCAGCAGGCCTTATATCCAATAATCAATATCTATTTGATTGATTGAAAACACATTACCAAAAATAGCAGATGATCTTTCCTTCGTAGCATTCCTTTCTGCATCTTGTTTTTTGGCAGCTTTACTGACAAACATGTCATCAACATCAAGATCTCTTTCATTAGACTGTCCAACAGAACATTTTTTTGGATGTATTATAATATGCATCTTAATTTATTCTTACATTATATAATAATTTATTTATGTATATAATATGTAAAATATATAAATTTAATTACCTTCCCAGCAAGCCTTGCAAACATTGAATTTTGGTCTTCTGCTGTGCCAGATTTTTCTTGCTCAACCTAGAATTTTCATTGTGTAAAAGGATCACAAAAATTTACAAAGAAAAGACTTCTTAACAAGTTATTATTATAAAAAAGCTTAAATAATTTATTTTTTTTTTTTGTGGAGGGGCATATTTTCTGTGTTTAATTCCATTTGATTTAAACAAGAAAATCAAATATTAAAAATGCAAAAGAAAAAATTCTACTGACCAATGCCTTAAGGTCTAATTTATCATCATCATCAAAATAAATTGTCCTCTGGCCTGCAGTATCATGGGTCTGAGCCTGTAGATAGAGTTAATAATGAATTTTTTAATATTTTTTTTTTAATTGCTTGTAGTATTAACATCATTTGTTGTGATACATACATTCTTTCTGCGTTTCTTGCTGGCACCACCTCCCCATTGGTCTGATGAAGCTGCCAATGGACGAACAAGTCCACTTTTGCTTGTTCTGGACAAGACCACCACATTGTCAGTCTCCTCCTCTTCTTCCCCACCTCTCTTTGTGCTGCCTTTCCCTGTGAGATCTTTTCTGGTGTGGGAAAAATCTTTGACGTTGTCATTGCCCTGGGACTTAGACTCTTCCCTCAACTTTCTGGACTTTTCTAATTTATCCTTCAGCTCAGCAGCGAGTGACTTAGGAATAAATAAAATAAATACAGCATTCAAAAGTTTTCACTTTCGGATTTTCTTCTTGGATTTCATACTTCATAAACCTGATAATTTCAAAGGACAATCTTTAGATAAGAGGATATAACAGATGATTCAGAGTTGTCAATAGAAGCTCATTAAAATACATTTCCAGTAGAGGCTCATTCAGGTTTTATTTGGGACTACAAACACTTCCTCTGGAATTTCATTAAAAACCATCTTAAAAGCATTATAGAAAATCATATACCAACTAAATACACATCAAACAAAATAAATAAATGCTGGTTTAATAATAGACTAAAGAAGCTTTGTAAACAGAAGGAAAACATATATAGAAAATTTAAAGAAACTAAAGGCAGAAAGAGTTTACAAAAAGTATATAAAAATTAAACACTTAACCCAAAAAGTAAGCAGACAGCTGCAGAGTGAATACATAAACAATGTAATATCTAAAGATAACAACAAAAACCTATGGTCATACATTAAGTCTAAGAAAATGGAAACAACAGGCATAGCGCCATTAAAAGATGAACTAACACATTACATAATGATAATGAAACTAAAGAAAACATCCTAAACAAATACTTTGCTTCAGCATTCTCAGCCCCAGGAGACAAAGACATATTACTGAATTTGAACCAAGTAGATAACATAGAAGATATAGTAATAAAAGAAAATGGAATTCAAAAACTATTAGCCAACACCAAACCAAATAAAGTGTCTGGACCTAATGGTATTCCAGCTAGATTACTCAAAGAACTAAGCAATGAGCTAGCCCCAGTGTTCAAAATACTCTTTCAGGCATCGCTTAACCAGGGCAGAGTACCAAAGGAATGGAAAGAAGCTAATGTCACCCCCCTATATAAAAAAGGAGAAAAATCTGACCCAGGAAACTACAGACCAGTATCACTTACCAGCATCACATGTAAAATCCTAGAACACATAATATGTAGCAACATCATAAACCACTTAGACAAACAAAATGTCCTCACACCATACCAACCTGGCTTTAGGAAATATAGATCATGTGAAACACAACTAATAGGACTAATTGATGATTTTTCTAAAGGTTTAGATAATAGTGCACAAATAGATGCTATCTTACTAGATTTTTCTAAGGCTTTTGACAAAGTTCACCACCATAGTTTGCTTAAAAAATTAAAATATTTTGGCATTAATGGTCCACTGCATCAGTGGATTAAAGATTTTCTGATAGGGAGAGAACAAACTGTAATAATAAATGGCACTAAATCAACACTGATAACAGTAAACTCAGGTGTACCTCAAGGAACAGTCTTGGGTCCACTACTATTTTTAATTTACATAAATGATTTACCAAATTGCATTAGTTCAGGAACAAAAGTCAGATTATTTGCAGACGATTGCATAATATATAGAACAATAAAAACAACACAAGACACAGATATTTTACAAAGAGAATTAGATGAATTACAGAAATGGGAATCAAATTGGAGCATGTCTTTCCACCCAGAAAAATGTCAGTTGTTAAGAGTAACAAGAAAACTAAAACAAATTAATTCCACTTATCTTATTCATGGCAAACCAGTAACACAGACTAAAAATGCAAAATACCTAGGTGTTATAATAAATGAAAAACTGTCATGGAATCCACATATTGATGAAACTATAAAAAAATCAAACAAAGTATTAGGATTTATTAAAAGAAATTTCTATAAATCAAATAAGAACATAAAACTAAAATGTTATTTGACCTTGGTTAGGCCAATAATAGAATATGCATCCTCTGTTTGGGACCCCTCAACTCAAGAAAACATTAAGAAACTGGAACAGACACAAAATAGAGCAGTGAGATTCATAACAAATGAATATTCACATTTGACTAGAGTAACATCTATAATAAAATCACTAAATTTAGAAAGCCTTCAGGACAGAAGACTCAAAAGTAAAGTAGCAATTATACATAAAACACTGAACCATAATCTTCAAATACAAAAACAAAATTTAATAAAATACTCTGAAAGACACAAAGATAAAGGCACATTCCTTGTCCCATAGGCTAGGACAAATTTGTACAAATACTCCTTCTTCCCTAGTGCTATTAGAGCATGGAATGGGTTGCCTGAGCTAGCCAGGAAAACCAGTGACTTGGCAGAATTTAAGTCATTGGTTAATATGCATGACTAAATGCATGACGCGTAGGACGTAATCATCTTCTTTTTTGAAGTAACGTCTGTATTATATAAGATAAGATAAGACTTTAAAAAAACAAAAAGCAACATTTTCAGATACACTTCCTTCACCAAGAATGTCAGCAAGATGAAGTCATAAGAGAAAAAAGACTTAAAGGCTCAAAACACACACTAGAGATGCTGACACTAATGAGATTGGACTAAGGTCACTGACACTAATGAGATTGGACTACTAAAGTCACTGACACAAATGAGATTGGACTAAGGTCACTGACACTAATGAGATTGGACTAAGGTATCTGACACAAATGAGATTGGACTAAGGTCACTGACACAAATGAGATTGGACTAAGGTCACTGACACTAATGAGATTGGACTACTTAAGTCACTGACACAAATGAGATTGGACTAAGGTCACTGACACAAATGAGATTGGACTAAGGTCACTGACACAAATGAGATTGGACTAAGGTCACTGACACAAATGAGATTGGACTAAGGTCACTGACACAAATGAGATTGGACTAAGGTCGCTGACACAAATGAGACTCGACTAACTGTCTAGTAAAAGAGGGAAAATATTAAAAAGTGGAACCAAGGAGAAGAAATATTCCATGATCTCTCACTGATGACAATAAGAGAATCAATTTAAAACATAAATAAAAACTTACATCATCCCCCATGATTTCAGCCCTGAGAATCTTGGCCGCTATCTGATTAAGCTCCTCCTCAGTAGGAATTTTCACTGCCACACTGCACTGCACACTCGCAACTGGACTTTCTTTCTGCTGATCACTGCTGCTGTCACTACTGCTTCCTGTTGGAAATCAGTGGCATACATTAAACAAGACTAAAAGTAGGTCTTGAGACTAAGACTTTTTCATTTACTTTGTACTGTAACAGTGACATCTATCATTTTACTTTTAAAAGGGAAATAGTATAATACAAAATGTAGAAAGTTGACATAGGTTTTTAGAGGATTGGATCCTCTCAAGCCATCATTCAAAATGAGTTTGATGATGATAATGATGATAACTTTTGTACATCAATTAATTTTACACACTAGGTATTCATTTAAAATGTTGTTGTTTTTTTGAAAGACTATCTCTCACTGTGTCCAAATAAGAATTGAAAACTAAATTACCTGACGAGGGGGATGGAGACTTTTTGCTGACAGTTCTCTCTCTTCTGTGTTTCTGTAGCCTAGTTTCAGAGTTATCTACCTTTTTGTCTTCTGAAGGCTGAGTTTTTTTCCATTTAGGAACATGCTCTGGAGATTTCTTCCATCTTCTCTCTCTCTCCTCTCTAATTTCACTGTGTCTTTCATCTTTCTTTCTCTCTTTATTATCTACAGATAAAGTCCTAGAAGAATGCTTCACCGCTTCTTTATCACTGTCAGATCCTGGCTGCTGGAACATAGCACGTGGTGGTGACCTTTTTGAATCTCCTCTACTGTATGAGGATTTATTGACATCATTTCTAGAATTGTCTTGTTCATCCTCATCATCAGATGTTGGACGTTGAAAGCGTGACCTGGGTTTCTCACTGTGCTCATTTTTAGTTGTGTCTCTTTTGTTGTAATCTTTGTGATCATCCCTTCCTCTGTCTGAACTGAATGTTTTTCTCTCAGGGCTTTGTCTTCTTCTATCTGGGCTTTGTCTTCTTCTATCTGGGCTTTGTCTTCTTCTATCAGGGCTTTGTCTTCTTCTATCTGGGCTTTGTCTTCTTCTATCTGGGCTTTGTCTTCTTCTACCTGGGCTTTGTCTTCTTCTATCAGGGCTTTGTCTTCTTCTATCTGGGCTTTGTCTTCTATCTGGGCTATGTTCTTTATTCCTTTGATGTCTTTCATCTTGAGATGTATCCCTGCTAGATTCCCTTGCTCCATTTCCCCGCCTCAAACCTTTATGTTTCATCTCAGCCTCTGCCAACATGGACTGCAATTTCTTTAAAGACTAATAAAAATATAATGAATTATTAAATGTAACAACATTTTGACTAAAATAAAGTGAAAAGAAAATATAGAGGTCAATAGTTTCTGTTAACATGCTTTTATCTTTTTTAAGTAGAATATTTGCCAATAAAAAGTACATAAGAAAGAAATCATATATTTTTACTGGAAGTGAATAAAATACAAGAAACTAAGACTGCTGAATTACTATTTATGTTCTCAACAGAGAAATTCTACAGTAAAAACACTAAAATATAAAAAATAATTTTTAAAAGAACCATACCCCCCATCTTTCTGCCGCCACTTCTTCAAGGCTCCTTCCTTCATCTACAGCTTGTTGCTTACACCTGACGAGGGCTTGTCTCAGCCAAGCAAGACCGCCATCCCCAGCTGCAGAGTGCCCTATGGGCAATAAGTTTTCTGGCTTTTTGACTGTCTTCTCATTTTGTGTTACAGATGGAAGTCCAGACCCTCCATCTTTCCAGTATGGATTTAGTTCCCTAGCATGCTGCCCTGGCTATAGAACATTTTTGAATAAAAATAGTTGTGTCAAATCATAAATTATATCACAGATTCATTCATACAAGGACTGAAAACAACAGCTTCACGTCTATAAGGTCCACATGTCCTTTTCAAGAATTAGAAAAAAAATGCTTATAACTTTTTAGTAAGCCACGATTTTAATTTCTTAATGAAATAAATAAATTAATTAATTTGAAAAAAAAAAAAAAACTAAATACAAAGTGTGAAATTATGTTTAGGTCATGGAAATAATCAATACATTTAATATCATCACAAATATATCAACATTTTGTTGCCACTACACTTGGCTTTTCTTAAGGCATTTTGTAATATTTGTACCCATTTTTTTCCTAATAATAATATAGGATCTTAACTCAAGCTAAATTAACACCTTTCACAAATGATGGCCATCTAGTTATGAAATTTCACAATACAAGCCTTTGACAAAGTAAATGTGAGTTTTGTTTACACAACATTTCAACAATTTATAATGACTCTACTTTTACATGCCCTTCACACAACTGGATAAGCCAAACAAACAAAAAAAAAGAGATAGATACTATGAGGTTTATAAAATAAAAAATTACAACAGTCTTCCATTTTTTATGAGTAATCTATTAATTGGTATGAATGATGAATTTTAGCAAAAAGAGAAATCAAAACATTTGAAAATTGAAAACAAAACAACAAAAAATCAACCTACTTGAAGCAATCTCTCTGCTTCTTTATTGGCTTCATCTTTTTGTTTTTTAATAACATCCCGCAGTTCCTGTCTAGATGTTGTGGGCAGAATGTCCAGGGGTGCCTCCATCCAACTGTCCCGCTGATCAAATGTAGTTTGATTCAATTACCAAACATCATGGAAAAACTTATCAAAAGGATTTACATCATTTATTGAAAAGTATTGAGGATTTTCTACAACAAAATAACAATGTTTTCATTGCCCTTTTGAGGGACAGAGTGGCAGAGTTGTAGCCAAACCAGGTTGAAAGTGTTGGGCTTGAATTCAGGGAGAGACCATGTGATTTTTTTTACTCATCTTCTAATTGGTTAATCTGTTTGTAATTGGTTAATACGCTTGTAATTGGTTAATCTGTTTGTAATTGGTTAATACGCTTGTAATTGGTTAATCTGTTTGTAATTGGTTAATCTGTTTGTAATTGATTAATCTGTTTGTAATTGATTAATCTGTTTGTAATTGGTTAATCTGTTTGTAATTGGTTTATCTGTTTGTAATTGGTTATCTGTTTGTAATTGGTTTATCTGTTTGTAATTGGTTAATCTGTTTTAAATCTGGTTGATGCAAAAACAATTAGTCTTTATGGTGGCTACACAATACCACCATACCAGTACCACCATAACCTGTCAACCATCTAATTTTATATTTTGAAGCCAAAAAGAACAAAATGCAACCAGAAGGATTAGATTACAATTTTAAATATTTTTTTTTTCTGAAAATTGTATGTCATTCTAAAAGCCGCCAAGTTCTAACAGTTGAAAAGGTACTTTATGGATTGAGTGGGTGAGAGCTGTATAATATTGTCCTTGTAAAAGAATAGCTTTTTCCTATATATATCATAATTTAAGTTCTACTCAACCTGACGTGAAACAAATGATGTAGAGTGGTGAAAGTTTAGTTAAGTAAGTTTCCATTTCAGACATTGCGGTCTATAGGGGAGAAGATATATAGGTCATCTGTTGGGCTCATGGATAACAAGGGTGTCATGTGGCCAGCACAACGACCTACTGCCTTTATTTTTTTCACCAACTAATGTCAGGTAACCTTGTTAAGTATTTAAATATTATTACAAAAAAAAATATTTTAAAACTGCATTACTTGAATTCTGGGACCTTCAATAAGTTGACTATCATTTTTATTTGATGGTGACTTTACCACCCACATTTCTGCATCTTCATCCTAGAACACACAAAAAAATAATAATATTCTTTATAGGTATGAGCTCAAGAAAGAACAAATAAATTCAATGGACAAGACAGATAATGATATTAGGTGCATAACTTAAGTCAAACATGTTTGATATAGTTCTTTCTTAAAGATGAGAAATATGAAAGTAAAAAGTTGTTTAATAATGGTTAATATTCTAAAATTATTAGACAAGGCAGAGATCATAATTTACCTCATCCGAGCCAGAGGACTGCCTTTTTTTCTTTTTCTCTTTCTTTGATTTTTTCTTATTTGCTTTTTTTAATTTCTGCAAGAGAGAATGAGAAAAATGATGTTCAACATCTAGACAGACCATCACAAAAACTATTTGGTAGCAGTTTGTATTCATTGGCACTAATCTTTCATTCTGAAAGGTCAAATAAAGCTTACTAAGCTTAAAAAGAACACACACACATACACACACACAAAAACTACCAACAAGAGAATTTAAGAATGTTGAAATATGTGTTGACAAAATGAATAAGGACTGGTATTTGGTTCAATCCTGCAGCCTGAGGTGACATCCTTAACTTAAAAGTAAAGTTAAAAGTTAAACTTTTAAACTTAAAAAAAGTAAAGCTCCCCTTTCAGATCTTGCGATCTATAGGGCAAATGATGTAAAGCTCTGTTTCTGTGGCCAATGGTTAACTAGGGTGCCATGTGGCCAGCACAATGACTTTACTTTCACCAACTTAAGTCAGGTACCCAAAATTCAAAATCCCTGCCTTCACAGACATTTAAACCAAGACCTCTCAATTCGTAAGCCAAAAACTTTACTACTCAGCCACCAAGCCCCTATCCTTAACATAAATGAGGGAAAATCCTCAAAACCTAGCAATGTTCTTTCCTAAACAAAAAGATGTATTTCCTGACATAGTCCATTGCCCTTTTATATTATTGTGTCTCACTCACTGCTATCATTTTGAAATATTTTCTTTTCTAGCTCTTTAATTTTTAGAAATTTGTGTTCGTATTAAAAACTCTTTTAAGTTACCTACATTCTTTCAAGAAGATTATGAAGTCCCAATGATCAACAAAATACCCTAGTGGTGGGTGGGGTTTCTTCTCTGGACTACTGTCCAGACAATGTGAGATCATATTAGACAAGTCACTACTTGGCTTTTTTAAACTTATGCCCAGCCCTTCATCCACTCTTTCATTGTTAAGAGCCAAGTATAGCAACTGAATTATTCACTATATGAAATTATAAAAGCTTAAAACAAAGACCTTTGAATCATTCTCAATTCTCTGTGATATTGAATCAAGCATCCAAGTTCCTTCTCCAGATTTCTTTGCCTTTTCCTTCTTTGCTTCCTCTCGTTCATATTTCTTTTTAGCCTGAAGAATCAAAATAAAAATATTACGTAGTACTTTACTGTGACAGTACTGCACACACATACATAAACACGAGCTTTGTTGAAAAATAAAAATGCAATTTGCATGGATTAATTGGATGGATAACTGAATGTATGGCATGTGCTCCATCTTGTCATCACAATGGTTCTGGGTTGGAATCTTGCCTGCACAAAAGATAATCCTTTTTATTCTCATTTAATGAAATTACTACCAAACAAAAAATGTATTCTAGGACTAAAATTAGTAAAAACAACCTTTGGTAATGTTTACTTTAATCTTTGGTTTAATATAAAGAAGAATGCCTTAAGCTTATTTGACTGCTGGTATCATTTGCTTTGCTTGTGAGTCTTGGACGCTCACCGCAGAACTAGAGAGGAGGATCCTAGCAATATAATTGAGATTCTACAGAAGGATCCTGGGTATCACATTTAAAGACTGCATCATAAACCAAGAGATTAGAGATAGGATTACTAGAGCGATTGGACAGACAGAGAAAGCGATAAGAAGACAACATAAAAGAATGGATGGGCCTGCCATTGAAAGAGGTTCTATCCAAGGCAAAAGACAGAGAAGAATAGAGAATGATGGTTGATAAATCTTGTGTGGCGCCCCAATAATCCAACAGACAAATGGATAGGTGAAGGTGATCAGTTGCCTATATGTAACTTAGTGGTCTATGAAGTTTAGAGATTTAATAATGTAAAGGTCATTCTGGTTTTGGGACTAAGAACAAGGTCAGTAGCACTTTTTCATGATAAAAGTTTAGGAGATTTTTAAGAGAGGAAATGTATGACATAAAATATTAATATAAATATTATTACATCTAGAGAGTATATTTATAATTTATTATCATGATGATCATCATGTTATGACAGGTGTCAAGTGGGAAAGTGCCATGGCATGGCTATGACCATTTATTTTTATATTTATACTATATATATATATATATATTAGGGCTGCACCGGATAGTACTTTTTGATATCCGGCCGGAGCCGGATATGACCGGATAGTAAAATTTGATATTCTGCCGGTGCCGGAGCCGGAGCCGAATACCTAAGTGTTTTGTAAATACCTTGTATTGCTGAGCATTTTACG
The DNA here is from genome assembly GCA_036873155.1 of Biomphalaria sudanica. Taxonomy (NCBI): domain Eukaryota; kingdom Metazoa; phylum Mollusca; class Gastropoda; family Planorbidae; genus Biomphalaria; species Biomphalaria sudanica. The sequence continues at coordinate 44,324 of JAZGLO010002124.1, forward strand.
AAACTGTTAAATAACATACCTATATTTGTTGGTATTATTTTTTTCCTTTTATATACCTTATTGTTTTAAACTCTTTTGCTGATTGATTTATTAAAGATTAACAGTATTTATAAACATAAATTAATCTGTGTAGCATGAGCGTGTCTGTGTGTATGTATGAGGCCACCAACTATAAAGGCTGTGTGTTGGAGGGTCAATGTAAAATATGTTAGTATATATTTAACTAGTTACTAATGTAAATCTCTCATCTGGCTTGTATGGTGGTTGGATGTATGTGTTCAATAATTTCTGACCAACAACTTGTAATTTTAAGTCCAAAGACTGCTTCTGGTTCTGGCTTCAAGGGCTTAATACTGATAGCTGTTAGTTAATAGTTGGAATCTGAAGCGTAGTAGGTCATATATTTATTAATCCATTTGCGGCAAACGATATTTTATTAACAGCAGGAACATCTATTATACCTACTCATAGCCTGAGCTTTAAATGTTGCGAAGCATAGATTTAATTGTAGTCTGTAGGCGTATTATTGTTATCAATGTTTAGATCTACTGTTATATAGATCTAAGAGAATTAGGAAAACCAACTATAAAAGAAACAAAATCACCCACACCCTCCCTACCAAAAAAAACCAACATAAATAGACTTTGTGTTCGACTGATTGTAACAACCTGGTCAGATAGACTTAGTGAGCCTACACATGTAGTCCTAGTGTAGTGTGTATAGTTGATGGTGTTGACCTTCACCCATTTTTTTTCCTTGGGCATACGCAATAGTGTTTAGTGTGCAGGTGAAAAAAGATAACACATTGGCATGATCAGTCAAGCATATAGATAAATTATCTCTGTACCTTAGTTACAGAGGTCAAGTGTTTCTTAACATTCCAGCATATTTTTTCTTTGTTTGCTAGATCTAATTGTGGTGCTTTAGATCAATTTATTTTCTCCGATGTTAAATTTAATTGTAAGGTTTTCCTTTATATATTAAGTCAATAGAATTAAACAATGAAATTAGTTTTCTTTCTAAAGGTTTTTATACAAGGGGAAAAATACATACACGCACACATGCACATATTAGTTTTATTTTATTGTGCAACGAACGTGTGTTCAGCGCCCTAAATGACATTTCTCTCCAAGTAAACAAACTTAGTGTCACCATCTAGTGACCTCTAGACAGTCTCAATATGTCTTAACAATTTGCGTTAATCCATTCTGGCTTAAGAATGGTCAATGTCTATATTCTCTATCAATACATTGTCATGGATTAAACAAATAAGAAGTTGGGGGTGTTGAGTCTCTTGAGCCTTCCCTTTAAAGATACCCTTGGTCAGTGTCTGTTTGGCTTGTAGACCTGACTCATACGTGAGACTTAACTCAAAGTAAACAAACTTATTACCCGTACAATGGTATAAAAGGTGTGGTTTGTGGTCCAGACCCTTGATTGACAACCTATCTCATAATAAACTAACTCATACCAAATTAACCTTATAGAGATTTGGCTTGTAGTCCCGCCTCTAATAAAAATTCTAATCCAAGTAAACAAATTCAGTTCCCTCATAAGATGTGACCTCTAGACATTGTCGACACGTTGACATCTGGCTTAATGTGGTCAGCTGCCTATTTGTGAACTCAATGTTATGGACTAAACAAACAAAAGGAGGTGGGGGTAGCTCATCTCTACCTCTGGAGATACACCCGCACATGTTGACAGATTATCAGCGTGATGAAGTTAAGGAATATGACATGTTTACTAGACCACTCAAAGGTCAAGACAAGCCAGTGTGCCAGACATCGCTGCTACGTATGTAATACGAATTTATAATGTAAAGTCTAGTCCCCCCCCCCCCCCCCCAATAACAAACCTAGTTCCCTCGTGTGACCTCTAGAGAGTGCTTACGTCCATCGTATCTGACTTGGGGTCACCTGTCAATCAATGAACTCAATGTGATGGGCTAAACAAATAAAAGGGGGAGGGAGTTGTTCATCTAGAAATATACCTGGTTACCTTAGAGGTGTGGCTCTTGTAGTCCAGCCCCCCCCCCCCCCCCAATAAAGATTAACTACTAAGTAAACAAACTCAGTTCCCTCGAAAGGTGTGGCCACTAGAAAGTGTCTATACGCTGACATTAAACCTACGTCCATCGTATTTAACTTGTGGTTACCTGCCTCAATGTGATGGACTAAACAAATAAAAGGGGGTGGGAGTTGTTCATCTCTACCTCTGGAGATATACCCGCACAGCTAGACAAGTCAAGACTATCTTATTATCTACTATCTTAACTATCTAGATTATATTAAATTCTAGATCTTAGACTAAGACTAAAATGACTAAGACTAATAATAAGTACTCTAATTATTAGTAAAGTCTAAGTCACAGTAACTTTAAGTAACTGTAACTGAGCAAGTCAATATACTCGTAGTCCTAAACGTAGTGATACTCAAAACTCATACATGATAGTCATAGTCGACATATAATACAGTCACAGTGTCATAAGAAGTCATAGACCTAGATTTACTTTAAAATTAGTAGACTTGAGTCTATCAAAGTTACTATCACTATTCTCAGTCTAGATCTAGATTCTAGTTGTTTTTCTGACTCTATATTGTCTATGTCTATAATTCTATATTACAAAAAAAAAAAATGTAAAATCTTAACTTAGTGTAGACAGTCACAGTGTTACGTGTAGTCTGTCTTAGACTTAGACCACTTACACTTTAAAGACATAAAGTTACTCAATTACTGAATTAGTCAATACTTGACTTACTAGTTTATAGCTTACTAACTAATTTTATAGATATTTAAATCTAGATCTAGATACCTTTGTCGTACCTGTTCAAGAATAAGCTGCCTCGCTTTTCTGTTTTCTTCTTTTTGAGCATCTAAGTCAAATTGACTTTGAAAATTCGAATATTTCTCACTCATGTTTACAAAATATCATTTGTTTCGAAACGATAGTTGCCTGTAGCCTGTCAACGAGAGTTATCCTACTTGACAAGCTTTAGTATTAATATAGTCTATGGCATAACCTAACAACAAATTACCGAAAAATACCTTTAAATTTTAATTATTCTTACCCCCCCCCCCCCACCTATATAATATTACCTTAATTACCTATATTGTATAGCGTTATATTCCAAATTATATATTCATCTGCAGATCTATAGTCTAAATCTAGTCTTTTTAAATGTCAAAAGAGATCAATGATGTATCAAAAATACATATGAAAACTGCAGCTCTACAAAGATATTTTAAATATATAGATCTATGCCTGCTTTCAATATCTCAATAGATCTGACACAATAAACTTTGGAAACCTTATTGAAGTGAGCTCGTATAGTTTAACTCTCAGTCTATGGTGCACTAGAAAATTCATCATTTTCTTTTTTATGGTACTTAAATAGCCAGGACCATTTAGCTCACTGAATCTAGTCATAACAATTACAATCTAGCTTGGTGTTACTATATAGATTTTATTTATAAGACTGCACATTTAAATTCTGTTTGAATGTACTTAGTCGCTCCAAATATCCCTCAGATAGCCCTGTGCTCAATGGACTCAACGCTTCTAGTGTTGCCACGTTTCTCTCAAAAGCTACGGTCTGCAGGCTTTTTCAGAACAGGAACCAAAGGTTTGTAACTCACTCCACATTGATCTCAGACAACATTCTACCCTACTTTCAAGAACATTAAGGCCTTTCTGTTTAAAACGTTTTTAGATTAGTTTGTCATTTTAGTTCTCATGTTTATGTTTGTAATGCTATCACAGCTCCTTAAGCCTACATTTCCTTTGTTAACAGAGCTCTATAAATTAAATTATTATTATTACTTTTCTTTGGTGCAGTCTTGCAAACTATTTTTAAAAAACTACAGTATGAAAGTGTAAAAAATAATTTTGAGATTTTAAAAAGTTGATCAGTGTCATTAAGTGACAGAGTAGGCAGCAGAGCTACAACTAGGCTGTAAAATCAATCACTTGTAGTTAATATATTGAAGACCTAAAAGTGAAATAGAGCGTAGGCAGCAGTGCTACAAATAGGTTATAACATCAATCAATTGTAGTTAGTATAGTGAAAACCTTAAAGTGCCATAAATTACTAAATAAAAATTCTGAATGCTTATAATTGCAAACTGTTCTACAACTGTATCACTAAATATGGTAGAAATAAAAAAAAAGAGATAAAATCAAAAGATCAAACTGTGATGTCACTGTGTCAGTTGTAGAAAAAAAAATTGTTCAACTTGAACAAAACATTTTTTTTTTTAATTCTCTGTGATAAAAAGACCAGCAACAAAACATTTTAAGTTTGAATTTTTTTTTATTTATCCAGTAGAAAAATTACTGATACAGCAAAAGATGGTAAAGCAATAAATTAACAATTTATATGAGAACTATACATTCATGAGTATTTTATAGCAGCGAGAAAAAAAAAAAAAGAACTATTTATCATACAATATTTACACAAACCATCATCATATAGTGGTATAAAAGTAGCTAATGGAGATAAGTCAGTTTGAAAAGGAAAGAAGGGTCAATGCCAAGTCCAAGGTTCCACTTTTGGAAAAAAAAAAATTTTATTTTGCCCTTACATTTGTTCAAGAAATGACATTCCACACTTTAAAACACACAAGCTCATTTGCATTGGCCTCAGAAATTTTGTTGGACCTCTTGCTTAAATATGTGACATTTCAATGTGATGAATGGCAGCAGAAAACATTCAGCTTATATTTCATTATTTCAAGCATTCACTTGTGGTGTCATTCAATAAAAGCATTGATTTACTAATTAACTAATATGTTTAAAAGCTGTGCATATGACTTACAAACAAATGACTGCCTGGTCATATGATCTGCACTCTGGACAATTGTCTCATTTCAGTTTGAACCCAGTCATCCCCTGTCATCAATCTATATAGGTTTGGGCTATGACATAATAATCTTCATTTCTGAAGGATCATCTGACAACTTACAAGACTGCACACAGCCAACTGCCTAATTGTTTCACTGCATGCTGGTCCAGTCCACTAAGAGTTTTACAACTCTGCAGATGACCATTCTTACTGCCCGGCAAAAGATTTTAAAAAACATAATCCCATGATGCTCTAGCATTATTATTTGGATTCCTGAATGGTAAAAATTAAGGACAATGGTTTTACAAAAATATCACAAGAAATCAAACTAGTTGAAAGATTGAAATAATAAAAACATTCGGAATGTTATTAGGGATGAAACAATGCTAACTCCCTTCTCCTTTCATGGATTTTGTATGTTCGGCAATAGTCAGCAGCGTAGTTGTATATCTCAAATAAATAAACCACCTTAACAACCTTCTGGAAACAGTTTTGAAAAGGAAGCAAGATAGGAAGCTATTTAATGTTTGTTCTTTTGCAGATCATGGTTACATTGATGAGGCAGCAAAGTACAATATCCCTATCTTATCTATACAAAATATAGTAGAGTCTGTACAAATGATATTGTTTTTTGAACTCAATTTTTTTTAAGTTCATAAATATGTCTCTTTATTTCTTTTCACATTCAGTCATCCTGATGAGAAAAAAAAAAGATTTTAATAACAACCATATAACAACCATATATACTTATTTAAAAATATTTTGGTTTTAGTTTTCAAAAACTAATGATATTGAAAAGGAAATATTTGCAGAAAATGAAAAAATGTGCTCAATATTTACACTACAATGTAAAAGGAAACATGACTGTTTGCAAGGATAGAAAAAGACAGGCAATTTTTCTTGAGAAGCAGCCGGAGTGGCATAAGCCTACATTAGGTGTCTGCTTTAGGTAGACAGTACTTAAATGAGACTATGCACCAGAGAATTGTATCTGAATCAACAACTTGTGTGTTGTTATCTGAAATGTTTAACTGAACTAAACCTTTTTTTTTGTATTCTAGGAATATTTTGATTACAAAAAAAGAGTATATATACAATAATGTAAATGCAGAATAAACAAGTACAATTATTTAAGGGGGTGAAACCTGACATATTAAACCATATGAATACTAAAAGATTAATTTGCCTTAATGTTATCAAACAAAGTAAATATCAACCAGTACTTAATTGACTAATAGTTTAATTTTTTTTTTATTTATGTGTTGTCTATGCCAATGAACAATTGTGTAAAGTAACAGTTTGAACTTGATCCGAAAATGGGTGCAGGAGAAAAAATAATGTATACAAACTTTCGACCAGACAGACAGAATGAATTTATTCCTAATTACCCATTCTTCCTCAGCAACTTCAGAACTTTCCACATTGTCTTTGCCGACTCCTGAAGATCCTTTCATTTTCATTATCTTGTCAGTCCAGTTGCTTCCAATTTTATCATCTCCCACAAAATTCTTTACTGCTAGGTTCACCTCATCATGAATCACCAGACTTTCTGGGGAGGAAATATAGACCTAGCTTTGTTTCTATGTTATTCTTTTTTTATACTTTAATTCCCTAAAATATGCTACAATCGATTAAACATTCCTAATGGTATTGAAAAACTATTACCACTGATCAGCATATTAAGTACATTTTTTTACATATGTATTACTTCAATCTTAAGTATGGTAGGAATTTAAGGCTTAAAAATGATAACTTCTCTTGAGGCATAACATTTGTGCTACAACTATAGTTAAAATTGTTTTTCAAGAAGTAATGACACAATGAACTACTTTCACAAGCAATTATCTTGAGGCCAGACTTGAAAAGACTTGGATGGCTGCCTGATCCTGCGATATGGATTGTTGTTAGGTCATCTAGATGGTCCCAGGTACCCTGTCCACTGACATTTTACAAAGACTTTCTTACCTACTTGAGAATTTGATCTGTCTACCAGACTACAAGTGATGATTAAACAAAGAGATAGATCAATAAATACAAATGGAACTCAAAAAAAAATTATAAAAAATCAAGACAGCAGTAGGTAAATGGAAGTAACGTCTGCATATTTTGCAGTTATAATTAAAGGGCACTTGCCAGTGTTTTAAATTTTATGCTATCATCATTAAACATCAGACTGGAGAATTTACTTTGTTGACTCACCCACGATAGGGCTATCTCCTAGTGTTTTGATCCTAACTGACATCCCATTTGTCAACTCTATTTTCTCGCGGTCCTCCTCTTTAAAGAGTAGAAATAAATCTCCATAAGATTTGGTAACAAGATCTTTTAACATGTCTTCAATATTAGAGTTGTGGATAAATGATTTCACTTGACCAAGAGATAGTTTGTCAGTTTGACCTTTGGATTTGACATCTGTAAAATAAAAGTATAACATTATTTACCGACTCATTTTTTGATATTTAAATTTATTTCAAGGAAATCAATATGAATGATTAAGATTAATAACTAAAAAAAACAACAGTTAAGGCACCAAGTAACAATTGCCTTGTTTAAAATATTAAGTTGTTAGGTAATAAGCAATATCAAATACTGGTACTCAAAATAAAAAAAAATCATTCATTTTCAAAACAAGATGCTTCAAAAAAAAAAAAAAAAAAAAATATATATATATATATATATATATATATACATACCATATGAAGAATTCAAATATCCTGTTGAGACTTTTGTAGTTTCACTAAAATTTGGTTCTATTTCTTTTCCTTCTTCATCATACTTTCTCCTGTGAGCTTTTTCAATTTCCAGAAATAGTACAAAGTACCTTCCCTTTGGGGAAAAAAAAGCAATCAAACTATCTATACCAGCATGTAGTATAGTGTACCAGCATGTAATAATAGTTGAAATCCTAACTAACACTAATTAATGGCAAATTTAGATTTCATAATTCCAGTCTAATAATTTTTTGATGTAACTACCTTGGTAGTAACACTGCTATCAGAATTAGTAATACTGATTCTTGCTTGACTGATCACTTTGCCTTCACAAAGAACTCCAGGATTTTCTCTAACAATAAAAGTAGAAAAATGATCTCTTTTTCGTGGTTATCTTATCAAAAAAAAAGTGCTTCTTTAAATATATATCAGTGCATAGTCCCAGCAGTTAATATTCTTTAAATTCAGTTTTGGGAAGGATGGGAAGAAAGCATTTACAAACACCTCTGGTCAGTACCAGTACATCCAGAAAAGTAAAAAAAAGTAGACTATCATCAGAACAGTGAGATGATTAAATATATTTAAGTTAACAAACTGATTAGGAATATTGAGGTCAATGCTTTGAGTTTGTGCAAAATTAGAGGTAACAGAAAGTGACTTTATTTTGACCCTTAACCTGGCATTTGTTAGCCATGTAAATGTTAGAGTGACCATAAATCAGTGTGAATGGTAGAGGAGATTGATCTAGAAACTAATCTAGATCTGTCAGGGCAAAAGTTAGAAAATATAAAACTGGTCATAGTTATTTGTGTTAATTCAATATTATTGATAATAAATATTTGATTCTAGATCAATAATAACTATATTAAATATAAATATAAATCCTGTTGTATTTTTCTTCTTATATATATAAAACTGGCCATAGTTATTTGTGTTAATTCAATAATCAATAAATAAATATTTTATTCTAGATCTATAATAACTATATTAAATATAAATATAAATCCTGTTGTATTTTTCTTCATCTTCTTCATTTTCATTTTTAAGTTGAAAGGTTCGGACCAGTAATCCTATATCTGCAATGAACTGTGATCTGTACTATAGGGGGTTTTAGGCCAGTGTCTTGTTCAGGCCTCTTGATAGAGTATGCAGCTTTGAAGAATATGGTTGGCATTCTCTGATGATGCTCCACAAGAGCTAATCTCACTAGTCCCTATTTTTAGCTTGTGGAACATGCCTTTTAAATTATAATGATACTAGATCCCTAGAGTTAAAAGAATATATATTCAATTTAGTTTGATCATTAAGATCATTAGATTTGGGCAATGTTTCTTACTCTTAGCCTCAAAGTGGTGCAAAGGTGGAAACAGCAGTTAGAGGAGAAGATTAGGCCAATAATTATGGAATGACAAAAAAGAACCATCATTGTTGTGCTAAGGATAGAAACCACTATACTAGCATGGATGAAAGAAATCCTCAACAAACTTTCCACACACTGTTCCTCAAGGGACCATTTCTTTGTTTGAACACCTGCACAGCTTATGTGGTACAGAGAAGCAATATGGGGTTAGTTTCTCCAGTGTGGTTGGCCTTCCGTCTGCCCTCTTACACAAGGGTCTTGGGATAATAGCCATAAATAATAGGAATGTAAAACATTTTACATACTGCTTGGATCCTTCCAAGACAGAAGTTTGTTCAGACAGGTGGAGCGATCTCCCATGTGTCTAGACTAGTCTAGAGTTCCAATTAAAAGTCTTTGACTGCCTGGTCGTGCGGTTTGCGCGCTGGACAATCATTTGGATTTATCGATGGTCCTGGGTTCAAACCCTGCCCGCTCCCATCCCCCGTCGCCCTGCGGGAGGTTTGGACTAGGAAGTAAACTATTCTTCAACTCTGAAGGAACATCCGAAACATGTAAAACATTTTACAAACAAATATTTTACAAACTCTTATTGCAATTACTGTCTATTACAAAGATCACTAGATTACTTGGGTAGATCTAGATTCTTGAACTAGATATATAAATTACATCAAAATCTAGAATAATCTACTTCCCTCTAATATTGATAGATCTATCTATATTTAAATAAAACAATAAAAATTGAAAATTATTACTAGTCTAACTTTTACACTTAGTAAAGATATCTACCTTTTTGTATTTAGTAGATCTAGATCAAGTATTTCTAGTACTAGATCTAGTAGTAAAGTAGTACTACTACACTACACTAAATGTGTGACAGTGACAGATGAGATTTATTATATTAGTAATATTTAGATTTCGTAATCTATAAATATAATATATAAATATAGATCTAGACTCTAGACTAGATCTAGAATTTAGATAATAGTCTTAGGTCTCTAGAGATAAATTTAAGATTAGAGTTTAGAGAGACCACTACTCCACTAGTCACTATATCATAAAAAGTATCATGTCATATATAGTAGTTTTTTTAATTCGGACATTACATGAATTTGGGCATTCGCTGTTTTTGTGGTCATTAAATAATTATTTTAATATTTATTATAAAACTAGCACGCTGTATGATGTGCTTGTCCATTTCCAATGATTCTGGCCCAATTTCCTTCCATTTAGCTGTCTTTCTATGTAAGAAAAACGAATTTCAAATTTGTTAGTCAGATTGTTGTTTTTTCCTATGTTACCCGGATGACTTTACCTCTTCCTAGGGTTAAGACTTTTTTTTTGATTGGCTAAGTCTATACTAGTGAGCCCGGCAATATTTATATTATTCTGTTTTTAAAGCTGATTTATTTGATTTATAAGCCAAGTTGTTTGATTCCATATAAAAAAAAATTAATAGGGCGTTCAAATTATATTACGATTTTTTTACCAAAATTAATTTTGGACAGCCAGTTTTGGACATCAATGTTAATGATCTTATATTTGTTCGTTTAAAAATTGTTGTTTTTTTTTAATAGAGAATAAATCCATGGGCAAATGTTTGGAGTGAGCTTGGTACATTGAATGAAGTTAAATGCTTAGATCTAGACCTACTAGATAGATCTAGATTTATAGAGAGAGTTAGGCAAGAATGGCTATCCTAACCTGTACTATACTACAAAAGATCATCTGTATTAGAAATTTATTAAATTAATAAACAAAAAATACAAACATTCAACACATATCTGATCATGCAAACATAAAATAAGTCTAAAAGTTGGTGCAGAAGTCACTATCTCAGTGACCTAATTTTGGTAGAATAAGTGTGTTCATATTTTTATTTTTTGTGTTTGTATTTATGCATAAAATGAAAACATCTTTTTTTTTAAATGAGTTCATGTGATTGGCTATGCCTTGGGATCTTAAAATTTAGTTTATGTTAATATAGAATTAAAATCTGAGTTTATTGATGCCTAAATATAGAGACTGTCTGAAACAAATTATGGTGTCCGGAATCAAATAATGTGGGTCAAATGTGTCTGAATTAAATTTTAAATTTGGGCCTATAGGCTAGGTGTCCGAATAGCATTTACTACTCTATCATGACTCTATGTCGAGTCTAGCTTAGAGTGTCTAAGTCTAGAATGAATTTAGATGACTAGAGTTAGTTGTTAGAGCTAAAGCCAAGAATGAGACACTTGACTGACTTGAAAAGACTAAGTCTATCATGACTAATTAAGAATAAGATAATTAATTACTAGATTTAGATGACAGAGTACTAAAGACTAGAGTCTAAATTATCTAGAGTGAGTACTTAGTAACTTAGACTAGTCCTAGAGTTTAGACTAGTTAGTTAAGTTAGTTATTAGTAATATTAGTTAAGTTAGTAACTATTACTACTATTAGTTATTTATTAGTCGACTGAGACTCTACTAAGTCTACACTCTACAACGACTGAGTACAAGTGTATGTGTGTAAGACACTCAGTTAGTCTTAGTTAGACTCTCGTCTCTACTAACTTGCTCGATTTAGGAAAAGCCAAATGGCTCCATGCTCCATTCCATTTAACATTTTGCACAGGCAAATTATCTAAAGGTTTATTGTCATATAATCGACTCATTTTTCTAAATTTTAGAAATATGTTTCTTGATTTGTTCCAATTCAATTATTGTCTACTTTCGTAATATACTTCCGTGGTCATATTAAAATGTTAAACTGACATATTTCTATCTATACAAAAGAGTACTTCATAGTGGACTACATTTTGTTCTTTCTAGATTCCAAATTTATATCTAGATCTAGATTATATTTTAAAAAACAGTGAAATAGTGTATATAATTTCCTTAGATTTGATGAACTTAGTGCAATCGCAAAATCTTCCAGATTTTTTTTTATGTGACTTAGATCAAGATCTAGATCTATATTTATGTTATGACAAAAAGAAATTATGCCTTTTTGAAGTCTTACTTATAGACACAAATCGTTTATACCTGAGATTACATTTACTTTGATTGTTTATACATGGCTGGCAGCTGGTCTGTGCAGTTATTGTTAATTTTCCAAATAGTTCATGGAACAAAAAAGGGAATTCACCCACATCGTTGATGTTCATACACACTTGTCAGATGATTTATTAATAAAAGTGGGCATTAAAGAAGCTTAGAATTAAATCTTTAGAAACTTCATTAGATCTATGACTATGGCCATGGCTATATCACTATGAAGTTTATGTATATAACTTTAAAAAAGTATAAGTATAATAAATAAATACTTTAAATAGTAGTATAAGTATCAAGTATGATAAGTATGGGTATTTGTTTATCATTATGTGACTAGATTGTCTAGATCTAGATACGCAGAATCAGGTTTCTCTTATATTTTAAGAGTATGCAGATTATAAATATATAATTTGATTTCTTTGAAAATAAATAGTTTTTAAAGTATAGATTATCTCCCTTAAGTTAATTGCCAACTTGTTCTGTTTGTATTTTGTCTTTGTTTCTAACAGGTATTAGATCTAATAGTGAAACTTATTTAGAATGCAAACAAGCTACAAAAACGAAAAAAATTAATAGAAAAAAATATTCACATTAAATATATAACCTCTAGCTTTAAGCTTGACATGTTGTAGCCATAACGTAATTTAATCTTCGTTGTTTTTATGATAATAAAAAAAAAATTTGTACCACCACATCATTCAAGTATATTTCTTTCAGTTGTTTGATTCCAAACAAAATAATTAATTATCAAGAGTTAATAAACTAATTGGCTAATTTTAAATTACTGCTTAATGCAACGGGTTAATTAGATATACCAGTAAGCCTGACACACACAAACCGTAATAGAACAAAGAGAAACAATTAAGCTATTGAATGTAAAACAATAAACAATATAAAAATAAGCAATATCCACAATAAAGTAGTGAACATCATGATTGGATTGTGGCATGGAAGGGAAGATTCTGGAAATGTTACAATGGTATCAGTTAAATTTACAGAAAAAATTTTTATTTGCAATTTAGACCCACTATTGCAGATCAAACAGAAAGGCAATGGAACATCTTCAAGTCCAGAGGATATGAAACCACACCCGATGTAATCTTCATTGTACCTTCGTTTGGTTCCTTGCTTTTCATTTAACGCTTTCGCAGTTTCATTTTTGCTAGCGTAGTTCTCCTTGGATAATAAATAACGCTTATTGATAATTTGTTACTATTAGCATACACCTAAAAACTTTACATGAAACTAATCGCTTATTATTATCGTTACCAATTCAAGAACTGCTGTGCATCAGCTAAGGCGGCCTACATTAGAGTCATTATAATAATATATGTATATTGGACAATTCCATAACCTGAATAGCTAACAGCCCTTTCCGTTACTATGCAGCAATCCACTACTATTACTGGTCGTTGCAAGTGGGGATGTCATTGCAACGTAAAATAAAAATTTAATAGTAGACAGACCTGTGTAACGCTGCAAGTGTGGCATTCTGAAAACTCCTGCGGCACACCTGCAAATCTTCGGCGGCACACAGTTTGAGAAACACTGGCTTATAATAATATAGATTATTGAATCTAGATTTTTCTAGATCTAGTCTTTTAAAGAAATAATAATATTTTGTTATCAAAAACACAAAATACAATAGTTTAAGACTAATGCAGGTGTGTAAAAGATTGTTAGTGGGAAAAAATTATAAATATATAATTTCCAACTACCACACTGGCCAATATCCATCTATCCATCAATCCATCCATCTATCCATCTTGCCCATCTTTCCATTCTGATCTATCCTGTGCTTTACGTCTTATCTTATCTTATCTTATATAATACAGACCTTACTTCAAAAAAGAAGATGATTACGTCCTCTGCGTCATGCATTTAGTCATGCATATTAACCAATGACTTAAACTTTGCCAAGTCACTGGTTTTCCTGGCTAGCTTAGGCAACCCATTCCATGCTCTAATAGCACTAGGGAAGAAGGAGTATTTGTACAAATTTGTCCTAGCATATGGGACGAGGAATGTGCCTCCATGCCTTGACTCTTTGCTGCTGTGGTAGATCTGCCTTGACATCATCAAGCCACTGTTCTTGTGGTCTTCCTTTGACATGCCTGCCATTCAGTGCCAATATCAAACTCCTTATCATAATGGGAAGTGTGGTTGAGAGGCCAAGTGCGCTTGAACTTGGCTTGGCTACCTAGAAGGGGGCTCGAGGTTCGAGTTGTGTTTACTGAGCCCCTAAAGGCAGCACGGAAAACTAACTCCTAGATACCCCCTCCACCCACTGGTCCACAAATGAGATTGGACCAAAAGCGCTCAGAGCATGCTATAAGCATGAAAGTAGTGCTATATAAAAGCTATAATAATAATAAATGATAATCATAAATATAAATTTCGATGACCATCTTAGCCTCTAAAGACCTAACTTGAGTCTCTTAATTTTAAGCTCTACTTCAATATATCTATGCTTACTAAATAAATAACTTATAAATAATTACTAATTTTATGTACTAAATAAATTTATTCTAACTATACCAATAATGAATCAATTATATGAAATAATTTGTTCAAAAATATATTTTCCATTTAATTTAGGATGTAGGTGAAATTATTCAACGAGCTGTGCAGGTAAGAACATATAAGACTCAGTTAATATTGATATGTGGTTATTATTTTTACACAGTAAATCACGGAGGAAAAGTAAAGAGTAACGTTACCCTTTCAGACCTTGCCATCTATAGGGCATATGATGTAATGGTCATCTTTTTCTGTGGCCCGGCCTACAGTTAATGAGGTTGTCAAGTGGACAGCCAACTGCTTAAATTAGAGCTGGGTGGACTCAGATGCGCCCTAAAATCCCAAAATTAAAAATCCCAGTCTTCACCAGGGTTTTAACCCAGGACTCCTCGATTGGGAAGCCAAATGCTTTACCTCTCTGCCACTGTGCCTCCACCATGCCTCCAAAATTACTGATTAATAAGTAAGTAAAAATTCAAAATGTAAATTACATACATCCAGGATTTACCTTATTGTGTGAAGTTTTCTGATGAAATTTATTTTTATTACAATATCAGCAGCACTTTTCTTTTGACTTTAAACTAATACAAAAAGATGCATAGGTCAGGGCTTATCTGTCGATAGTTGCAGCAAAATTGATGTAATGAGTTTATAGTACCTAATTTTATCAACATCTACTCTGAAGTTACATAATGAAATTAAATTATGATTAAATACTCTATATCACTAGGACCTAGAAATCATGCTTCCTAGATGAACACTTATTTAAGTAAGGAAAAGTGCTCCTCTATCCTTGTTACCTGTATCCAGCAACAGGTCAAAGTCAAGGCAGCTGGTATAGGTTTGAGTATATTTGATGATTAATGTGACCAACATTTTCCAGTATGGTATTTTGAATATCTGGTACTCCACAATGCTTGTCTGATTACCAATTCATTATTGCCTCTTCATATTGTGAAATAGACATTATCACTGTACAAATGTTTAGTTTTACCTTTATCTGTTTCTACCTGTCAATGAAAATCAAATTTCTAAAATTTGCTAAAGTGGCCAAAGTAAGTAAGCTACTTAAAAAAGAAACCACCTGGCTTTTTACCCTCACATAATATTTAAAACCTAAGCTTTATGCTGGAGTATTTCTCTCTGTCCTCATATAATAAATTTTATTTTAAAGCAAAATGTTTATTCAGCACTAGTGGTTGCAGAAAGCAAGCTAGATTTCCAGCCAATATTGGACTTGCATCATAGGTAAAGTATTTTTACTTTTAATATAATCATATTTTTTATTTAACTTTCATTTTCAGGGTAGTAGTTTTATTATGATTTCTTGTTAATATCCATACAGTAAAGATTTCACAGCCTATATAATTTTAAAGATATTTTCTAGAGTTTAAAGTTGGTTAGTTGGTTTGTAAATAATACTTTATATTTTGACTTTAAAATTCACATTCAACATCCTCTTAACTGATATTATCAATCTATAAATTTAAGTTAATTTCTTATCTATGCGAAATAATAGTGTGATAGCTTAAGATATTGAAAATGTATTTATCAAATAGATCTACATATTATTTTATTTGATTTAATAATTAAAATTATGCAGGGCCAACTAAAAATATTCATATCAATATTGATAAATATTCTAGCCCTAAACAAAGTAAAATATATGAATTTCAGTTGTATACATTTTCCCTGATTGGTACCTATGTCTTTGTGTATACTGACTTTTTATTAAACTTATTTATATTTAATGCTGGTATGTTATTGTTAAGATGTTATATAGCAATGTATCAGGCATTGTAGTTTCTACAAAAGCACTTTGAATTATTTCTTTCTTTTCAGATACCCTGAGTTTGTGCTGCCATGTCTTGGCATACATCCAATACAGGTACTTTCATAATTCATCTTGACATCAAACTTTGTTTCAAATTATTGATTAAATGATTTTTATTTGCCCAACACATCTTGTGTTTCAGAACTCAGGAAAAAAAGATGAGAAAGGAATAGAAATCAAGAGAAGCGTCTGTCCAAGTGTAAGCCTATCAAACTTTATTGGCACAAATGAATGAGCGTTTCCAGTGTTAATATTGTTATTAAAGTTTACCATGGCATTGATTAGTGATTCGCTAAGTTTTAATATAAAAATGCTTCTAAATTATAATTAAGTTTTCTTGTGTGTTAAGATACGTTTGGACATACATTCATACAGGTGAAGAGGTCAAATAGATAAAGGATTTCTTATATTATTCATTTCATCACTTGGTGAATTGTTTGGATGATACAGATTTAGATAAAGTAGAGCACACCTATCTAAAGGATCCACTACAACATACTGTCAGGTACCTATTAGGGAAAAGTAAAGGCAGTTGGTCATTGTGCTTGCCACATGACACCCTCTTTAACTGTAGGCCACAGAAACAGATGACCTTTATATCCTCTGCCCTATAGACCACAAGGTCTGAAAGGGGAACTTTACGTTACAACAGACTGTGTTAGAAAGCATAGTTGTTTGTTTTCTTTTTGGCCTGACTTAGCATGATGGTAATCCATGATATTGTCATTGATATTCTGCTCTGATACAATAGTAAGTCAATATGTTAAGCTCCCAAATCCACTGCATTTTAGTAGTGCTAGATAAAAGGGAAATCTCATTAAAATATACCACACATTTGGTTCCTTTTCAACTTCTTTTCTCACCACCCATCTGGTTCCCCTTCAATTTCTTCTCTCATATTGAAGTTCAAATAGAACTGTCAGTAGAATGCTATGAAAATCTGAAACTAGGCTAGAATTTATGCCTGGTGAAATGTTTTCACCAAGAATTTCAGGATTTTACAAACTTTGTCATGTGGTATGCCCTCTAGACCTAGTTTGAACACTGCCCGCTGCTATCTTCCACTATCCTGCAGGAGGTTAATAATCTTCAGTTCTTAAAGAACATCTGCAAAATAAATAAATAATGCTCCCAGTATGAAAGAATATCTAAATGTACAAATTCAAATGATTAATATGTGTTTCTTACTCGCTTAAGTCAATAATAATCTGCTTTTTTCTTCCCACTAGGATTATGATGGAGTGGAAGAGTGGATAGAAAAACATGTAGATCTGGTTGGAGCTGTTGGAGAGGTTAGTATAGTCATGGAGGCTTTGAAGTCAAATAGTTTGGATCAATTTTAAGTGGTTTTCTCTTTAATTTTTTTTTTTTTTTTTTTTACTTTATATTACTATATGTATATTAGACTGTCACAATGTACACAATAAAATACTTCACAGATTGGTCTAGACTTCACCCCAAGGTTTTGTCCACTGAAAGAAGACAAAGAAAATCAGATTCTGATTTTTTCAAAGCAGGTTATTTACAAAATAGCAGGCAATATATTAATGTGTATATGTATTTTGTTGCTAAGAAAATTTTCTTCTATATCTATATAAAAGACATCAGTGTTGGAAACATATCTTTTGGGAAACATACTTGTTAAATGCTCTTAACACTACCTGAGAAGAACTTTGGTAGCAAGGCAGGGAGACCCACTAGCGGATCCAGAACTTTGGAGTTGGGGGGGGGGGGCGATTTTTTTCCAAATACTAACCCTATGCATAAAGGCGCACACACACACACATACACACACACACAAACAAACAAAAAAAAACCTTCGGCAAAAAACAAAACAACTGGGGCAGCACTATAAGGTTCTCTTGTGGGGTTCGACAAAAGCGTTTTCTTGCTTTTTTCACTGCAGAAACGCATTCTCCTGACAAGTACAGCTCTATATTCATCAATGGAATTCAGGGCAAAGCCCCGACGCCAAAAGCGCTTTCTTGCATTCTTCACTGCAAAAACACATTCTCCTGAAAAGTACAGCTCTTTATTCATCAATGGAGTTCAACACCAAAAGTGTTTTCTTGCATTCTTCATTGCAGAAGGGCATTCTCCTGACTTCTACAACTTGCATGTATCGCCCCTCCCACCTGGTACAACTCTTTTTCATCTAAATTTACTAATGATACAATTGAGATTAGATTATGGTACGACATAATATACAATGTGTCACATATCAATACGTAGTTTATGTTATATAGATATTCAACTAATTTTGTTCACAAACTATGATTCTCCACAAAAATAGTACTGCCCCCCCCAGCACTCAGAGGGCTAGAGTGGGGAGGGCAGTACATGCCCTTCACCCCACCGAATCGGCCAAAATACTAGAAAGGGAGCGACATAATATAAAATTTATATATTAATTCAACTAATTTTGTTCACAAACTATGATTTCTCCATAAAAACGGACCGCCCCCCCCCACTCTAAGGGTTTAGGTGGGAAGGGCAGTAGAGTTATTTGCCCCCCCCCACACACACACACACACCAACCAATCGGCAAACAGGTAACGACATAATATAAAGATCGGTTAAAAATCAATAACAAATGATATAGATATTAAATTTATTCTATTAGCAAGCTGTGATTTCTAAAAAAAAAATTGGACCGCCTCCCCCACTCGAAAGTGTATGGGGGGCGGGATTGATACCATCCCCCCCTCCCGACCCCACCAATCGGCCATCATACTAGAGGGGGGGGAGAAATAATCTAAAAATAGGTTGAAATATAAATAATTAGTATATATTTTTAACATAAGTAATAAATTCTGAGGTGCATTCGTCAGATTGGTAAAATTGCTTTAGAGCACAATGGGGAGATGATGACAAATGGGATTTGGAAAAATAGATGGCTGATAGTAGCAATACAAAAATGTACATAAAAGGGGAAATAATAATCTCAAATAAACAACACAAGTTGGAAGAGAAAAAAGGGGAGGGGGGGAAAAATGGACGGTGGTCAGCGACCATGACGGTTTGTTTACATACGACCGTCGGCCGAGAACAATGGAGTGCGCTTGAAAGGAGAGTGTTCGTTCAAGGGGCGCAACTCTCGTCAAAGTAGAATGACTGCAGGGGAGATAATTCATCTCTTTTCTAAACGCAGTCTTAGTGCGCTAGTAAAATTATCAAGGCGGTCAGCCAAGATAAAGGAAATAAAATAAGTGTCACAGCCTGGTTTTGTTATAGGCGTGATAACGCGAATGTCGTGTTATGTAGATCATGCATATGATATAATAATCCTTTGTATTATTTAAATACTTTCACTCGCGCACTAGATTTGCTAGTGCGTGAGAAAACCAACAAATTGAATTCTCTGACCACAATATTTATAATAATCAATAGACTCACTTGTAGCAGACATGGTTTTTATTACATGTAAAATAATTCACAAACAATATTGGCGACTTCAGCCATCACAAAATACATCCAAGAAAATTAGTCCTGAATACAAATCAATTCTAATTACTTTCCTACTTGTACGTTACACTACTTGTCAATAACAATCATAACACTCCGCTCTCTACCAGAGTCTAAAATCAACTGAGATGTCCACCTCATGGTCAGTCCCCGACCAGGAAAAAATCTCGTGCTAAACGTGCACGGAATGGTTCAGTGATTACTATTCACCAAATATTACAGGGGTTCTAAAACTGACGTGACAATAAGATGTACCAATACATACATTAAGAAACTGGAACAAACACAAAATAGAGCAGTGAGATTCATAACAAACGAATATTCACATTTGACTAGGGTAACACCATTAATAAAATCACTAAATTTAGAAAGCCTTCAGGACAGAAGACTCAAAAGTAAAGTAGCAATTATACATAAAACACTGAACCATAATCTTCAAATACAAAAACAAAATTTAATAAAATACTCTGAAAGACACAAAAATAAAGGCACATTCCTCGTCCCATATGCTAGGACAAATTTGTACAAATACTCCTTCTTCCCTAGTGCTATTAGAGCATGGAATGGGTTGCCTGAGCTAGCCAGAAAAACCAGTGACTTGGCAGAATTTAAGTCATTGGTTAATATGCATGACTAAATGCATGACGCGTAGGACGTAATCATCTTCTTTTTTGAAGTAACGTCTGTATTATATAAGATAAGATAAGATACATGGTTGCATCAACGATCAATTGAGCAACGTAGCATTAATAGATTAATGCAATACATAAATAAATACATATGCCATGTTTATGTTTTCTACTTACGACAGTGAGAAATACACAATGCACTAATTAAGTATAAATGAAATAATAAAATACACATGCTAATATCCAGTGAGAAATATTCACAAAGTAATTAAGATGGAACTGTGATTAAGTTTGGCTTACCACCAGGTATTCCTCTAAGAGTAAGAATAAATGAAATAGTCCAGACTCGATTGCTCAGCTAGAATGAGAAATATGAGAGTCTGGCTTGATTTAATCTACTTTATAAAGGCCTTGTAGAGACGGGCGGAAACAGGAAATGTCCTAGGCTAAGAATTATCTTACACGTGGGTGAATCCGACAAGAGTCGCACCTTGGAGTGTCACGAGGCGTGTTGACCTGAGTAATCTCTTTGATCAAAGAGAGACGTTTGAGAAAGGGGGGAGGAAAGATTGGTTTGCATTCCACCCAAGGTGGTGTCAACTGCAACCGTCAGACATCCGGCGGGTAAGACAAAAGAGACTGTGTGTTTATCTTTACCCCAGTCAAGGGAAGAAAAGTGAAAAGCCGCCAAGGTGGTGGACTCAGTCTAGTGAGACGAGGAAAAGTTGGGGCAGGTGAAGAAATTGGGGATAGGACGGGGAAATAATTAAAATAAAATAAATAAATAATGATAAAATATAATTAATGGTGTGATAAGTTTGAGTGACTCTAACAGCAAGCTTTTGAAATGTCACATACGCCCCCGCCAAGATGGATCTATTGCAGAAGATCCATAAAGTGCGAGCAGACTGATGTCACTCTAACTTTGGGATCAGTTGTTATCACAGCATTAGAAAAAAAATCTAGGAAAATAAAGGTGTAGCCATGCCAGGAGGAGGGTCTGTCCAAGTCTGTCCATGGTCTACTTCCCGTCCCTGAGTACGTAGTCACCTGGGTGAAACATTTTGGGTTGCTTGGGAGAGTAGATTGGGTGAGTAATATTTCCTTCCTGGGGCGGATTGGGGAGCAGGACTGGGGCTCAGACGGGACGCCCATGACACGTGTGCACGTTGGGGCTTACGTCCGTCGTCGCTGTGAGGCGATTCTTCACGAGAGTAAACAGTCAGCCTATCTCGGTTTCGTCTGACACGGTCAATGTCAGGGAAGAGTGGCCTGATAAAGGATGTGGAGTTCTGATGGAGAACGCCCCCACGAATGCAATATGTGGCTTACATCGTTCCTTCCTGACACGGTCAATGCCAGGGGAAGGTTGAGTTTGAATTGTGGCTGAGGAGCTATGAAGAGGAGTGTGTCCACGAGAGCAAGGGTTCATCTTACCTCGTGGCATCCTGACACTGTCAATGCCAGGGGAAGGATGCATGATTGTGGCTGAGTAGCCTGGGTTAAGTAGACCCTCACAAGCGCGGGTATACGACTTAACTCGTGACTTCCTAGCAGTGTCAATGCCAGGGTGGAGTGGTTTGAGCTTCGCTGATGAGTAGGGACTAGGCGACCAGGGCTTCCAACCAGCTGGTTGCTGCTACGTTTCTGCTTCGTCGATCTACCGACAGGCAGAGAGAAGTATGGTTTATGGACTACTCCAAGAGGAACATATTTGGAGCCTAGAATGAAGTCATACACTGGCGTGTCCATGACGGCTGCGTCAATGGTGCCATGTACGTACCTGCACTCTACGTGTACCCTAGCAATAGAAAGAACCTTTGGAGGAATCTCACGGTCAAGGGACTGAATTGTCACAGTTCTATCTGTGAGATCAGACGGGTCAACCAGTGCTTTGCAGATAACTGAGCTTACAGCGCAGCCTGTGTCAAATAGGGACTGGAGGTATTGACCATTAACCAGAATGGTCTCTATCCCAGGGGGAGATGAGACAGGGTGAGGAAGTGCCGGTAGGACTTCCGTTTTCGTAATGCCAAGGGCAGTGTGTTCAGGGGCCACAGTCAGTGTTGATATGACGTAGGGGTCGCCCGCTGTTCTATCAGTCAGTGTTTGCTGATTAGACTCAGAGGGTTTGGATTTCATTACTGAAATGGTCTGTGAGGCCTGCTGTTTTTGGCGGTTGGGTTTGTGGCTACGCATGCTGTTGTTGCAGTTACGGTAGGCTCGGTTAGGTTTGTTGCTACCCGTGCTGTTGTTGCTGTCACAGTGGGCTTGCTTGTTCTGGTTATGACGAGTGGTGGGGGGGTCGGCCGAGAAGGGGGGGGGCGATCGCCCCTACCACCACCCCCTGGATCCGCCAGTGGGGAGACCTAGGTCTCCCATAATGGTTAGAAAATCTGCTGTTTGGCGTAGTGTCTCAGCTCCCATACAGTTTGAATGCAATTTCATTTATGTCTCCATGCATCTCTCCTAGCTGTGGACACTCTTGTAAGATGCGCACCACCGACTCCTCTGACTCCCCACAGTGTCGTCAACATTTTTCAAAATTTGGCCGGAACAGAGCAAAGTATGCACCAATGGGGCAGTGTCCCATGTGCCACTGTGCTATTATCCATAGTTCCTACCTATTTAGCCTCCTCTGTGGGTCATCTTGGTTGGAGTAGCGTATGTGCTGCCAGACTTTCCTGGCTTTATCGGATTCATCCCAGGATTTAAACCACTTCTCATTTACCCACTCTGTTGAAACATACTTGGGCCTCAAAAGTGGGCATGGCCAGCGCTCCTTCATGAGCTAGATCATTAGCTGTGTCATTGCCCCTCAAACCGGTGGACGTTTTTCTGTCATTTCCAAAATGGTCACTATGATGGTGGACCGCTTTTTTAGTACTTTTTTAGCTGCTTTAGACTCTTACAAGTAAAAGTGAAGAGGGAAATGGCCCTCAGAGGCTCAGGTCATAGGGGAAAGTTTGTTCCAGAGGCTCAGGTCATAGGAGAATAATTTGTTCCAGTAGCTCAGGTCATAGGGCTTATAGGGTTAACATTGCATCTGATAAAGCATTTGTTGAATCAAACTTTCAAATATTCAATAGATCTAAATGAGTTGTCTGCTTACATTGATCTCTGTTATGTATGGTAGGGGTGACAATAGAATTATTTTTAAATCATTCAATTTTCTTCTAGAATATAAGTTGCAAGTTTGATAGCAAATAGAAAATACTATTATGTCTATGTTGTTTTTGTATTGTTGCACTAATGCAAAATATTAATTTAGTTTTTTTGTTTATTTTATTTTAATTTAATTAAGCTTTGTTTTGTTTTCTAATTCAATAAATACATTTAAGGAATTATTAATATGTGTTTCAGGTCCAGTTGGCAGAAAGACTACATTTACCAATGTAAGAAATTTTGTATTCATGTTTTTAATTTCTTTACCTAAGCACATTAGGACCAGCAGTTGTTTTTTTATTTTATTATGTCTTAAACTAACTCTATTTCTTGATATCATACAGAAATGTGCACTCCAGATCTGCTAGCAAGCAAACCTTACAACTTCTCAAAGAAATAGGTAATACTTCTTTAACAAGTTTACTTTGAACTGAACACATTAAAAAAATGTTATTGTTGAAGATGTATGACATTAAAGATTTAAATATGAAAATATTTCAAAATAGCAGCACAGTAATACTTAACCAAAAATTTTCTTAAAATAAATAAACTGCCCTTTTAATTTAAATTACAAAAAAAAAAAATAATAATGTTACTTATAGACATATAACTGAATATTACATCATACATATAACTGATTTCATGGAATGTCTTTGTAGGTGCACACAATGTTTTACTTCATGCTTTTGATGGAAGAGCCTCTACTGCCCTACAAGGTGTTGCTTATGGTTTTTACTTCTCTATACCAGCCTCTGTGTGTAGAGATGAGCAAGTATGTGGTTGTTAATGGTTTAGCAAATATTTGGTTTTGCATGGCTTTGCAAATTAGTGGTCGTCTTAGATCGAGTTTATGGTTGTGGATAGTTGAGCAAGTATGTTGGTTCATGAGATACATGAAATCTATTGTCATTATATTTATACAAATATTTTTCTGTCATTTGGCCTCTTCAGCGACTGCTATTCCTCCAGAGTGTGGTGGTGTCTCTAAAAGTCTCCTGTTAACTGCTATTCCTCCAGAGTGTGGTGGTGTCTCTAAAAGCCTCCTGTTGACTGCTATTCCTCCAGAGTGTGGTGGTGTCTCTAAAAGTCTCCTGTCGACTGCTATTCCTCCAGAGTGTGGTGGTGTCTCTAAAAGTCTCCTGTCGACTGCTATTCCTCCAGAGTGTGGTGGTGTCTCTAAAAGTCTACTGTCGACTAGTTCCATCTATTTTCTATCATCTTTCAAGTATTGTAGATCTTATCTTCTTCTTATATAATACAGACTTTACTTAAAAAAAGAAGATGATTACGTCCTACGCGTCATGCATTTAGTCATGCATATTAACCAATGACTTAAATTCTGCCAAGTCACTGGTTTTCCTGGCTAGCTCAGGCAACCCATTCCATGCTCTAATAGCACTAGGGAAGAAGGAGTATTTGTACAAATTTGTCCTAGCATATGGGATGAGGAATGTGCCTTTATCTTTGTGTCTTTCAGAGTATTTTATTAAATTTTGTTTTTGTATTTGAAGATTATGGTTCAGTGTTTTATGTATAATTGCTACTTTACTTTTGAGTCTTCTGTTCTGAAGGCTTTCTAAATTTAGTGATTTTACTAAAGGTGTTACTCTAGTCAAATGTGAATATTCATTTGTTATGAATCTCACTGCTCTATTTTGTGTCTGTTCCAGTTTCTTAATGTTTTCTTGAGTTGAGGGGTCCCAAACGGAGGATGCATATTCTATTATTGGCCTAACCAAGGTTAAATAACATTTTAGTTTTATGTTCTTATTTGATTTATAGAAATTTCTTTTAATAAATCCTAATGCTTTGTTTGATTTTTTTAATAGTTTCATCAATATGTGGATTCCATGACAGTTTTTCATTTATTATAACACCTAGGTATTTTGCGTTTTTAGTCTGTGTTACTGGTTTGCCATGAATAAGATAAGTGGAATTTATTTTAGTTTTTTTGTTACTCTTAACAACTGACATTTTTCTGTGTGGAAAGACATGCTCCAATTTGATTCCCATTTCTGTAATTCATCTAATTCTCTTTGTAAAATATCTGTGTCTTGTGTTGTTTTTATTGTTCTATATATTATGCAATCGTCTGCAAATAATCTGACTTTTGTTCCTGAAGTAATGCAATTTGGTAAATCATTTATGTAAATTAAAAATAGTAGTGGACCCAAGACTGTTCCTTGAGGTACACCTGAGTTTACTGTTATCGGTGTTGATTTAGAGCCATTTATAATTACAGTTTGTTCTCTCCCTATCAGAAAATCTTTGATCCACTGATGCAGTGGACCATTAATGCCAAAATATTTTAATTTTTTAAGCAAACTATGGTGGTGAACTTTGTCAAAAGCAGTATTTGTCTATTTTCTCTCTATCATCTTTCAAGTATTGTAGATGTCTATTTTCTCTATATCATCTTCCAAGTATTGTAGATGTCTATTTTCTCTATCATCTTTCAAGTATTGTAGATGACTTTGTCTAGAACTCATCGTCTTCTCATCATTTGTTTTCTTCGTCTTCACTTTTTACTTCCTTAAAATCTGTGGAAAGTCTTGATGATGGCCCTTTGTTATCATAACAGTTTTAATTAAGGAGGCCATTAATATGATAGTTATTAAATACATTTTACTGGCTAAATAAAAAACCCTCTGATATTGAAAAATTATAATAATATTTAAAGGTAAAGTCATTGGCATTCTGATATTAACAAGTATTTTGTATCTATATGTAAAAAGCTGTTGTCAATGAATGTCTAAAAAAAATGTTTGTTTCATTCCAGCTTCAAAAATTGTTGAAAGTTGTGCCATTAGACCATTTGATGATTGAGACAGACTCCCCTGCAATATCTCCAGTGAAAGGAGTAAGTAACCAAAGAATCAGACACAATGATAAAACCATTAGTATCAAAACCACAGCATTGGTTGCTAACAATATAAAAACTGTTGTTTGATTTATGCATAACATTCATCAGCTCAAGAAGAATGTTCTAATTGATTTCATGACTAACACAGCCAGTTCATTAGCTATCTCTGCTAAGAACTTTTTGTAATCTACATGCATGTCTGTAGAGATAGCAGCTAACCATTGTGATTTTTAAGTCAGGCTTACAAAACATTTAGTACACTTATGCTAGTCACTAAGAAAAGTGCCCAGATTGGTGAACTGAAATGTTAGAATAACGTACCACTTGGGTATTGTGAACCATGTTATAGAGTTCAGCAGAAATAGAGAACTAAAAAGATTGATAAGATGTTGTTAATGATATATAATAAACCTATAAATGAAGAACAAAATCAATAGGAATACTATTCAATGCAATTCAAAGACTTTTTATAGGTTTTTATTTGTTGGTTTTTATTTATTAACCCCTTATTACAAAGCTTATGTCAACTCACTCTGTCTGTCTGGTAAAAAGTTTGTACACGTTATTTCTCCCACACCAGATGTGAGATCAATCTGAAATTTTGCACATAAGTTCAAATTCAGGTCGTTCCCCCTTTTTTTAATTTTTATAAATTTATAGTCTAAATCTATTACAAATTTATTAAATGGCTGATCTAAACTAATTGATACATCTTTGCTTAATATAAGCTTTCTGTTGTTTTTTTTTTAAGTATTTTTTTTTTTATTTTCTTGTTATAAACATGATGAAAATCTTGCCCAAAAGGGAGTGAAAAAGACAATCTAAGAAACTCATTGCTAATGCAAACTAAGCTAGATCAAGCTTAACCTTCCAGTGCCCCATATTTATTAGACAATCTTTATATACATTGAATATAAGACAATCTTTATATACAGTAATAATAAGACTACACTAATATTTTTTTTGGAGATTTCTCTTTTTTTTATTAAGTAATGTTTAAACTTTTCACAAGTTATAAATTTATATAAAAGAAAAAAAAACATCATTAAATTTGGATTTCCTTTGTTTTCTGTTTTAGACGGTGAATGAACCAGCCAATGCTGTCATATCCTGTGAATATATTGCCCAACTCAAAAACGTTGACATTCAAACAGTTAAACATATGACAACCACAAATGCTATGAAACTGTTTCCAAAGCTTGCAACACTTCCTTGCCAAATGATGTAAACTTTATGCAACTTTCAATAAACATTAATATAAATAGAATTTGATAACTTTACTACATTACACATTCTTGTACAAAGAAATCGAGTACTTAATATAATATTGGAAGTAAAAATCTAACATTTCTAGTTGTTGTAAGAAAATACTAAGTGTGATGTGAGACTTGGTCAACATTTTTTTGTCTTGGTATGTTTATCCCAAGGCCATTACTATAATGGAAGCAGATCCACACATGACTCATCAGTAAGGCAAGCAAAGCAAGTTTACTTTAGGTCAAATAATGATTTTATAAGTATAAAGTAAACAAAATAAGTGGAAACAATTTCCTTGATTGAAACAATGTCTCTATCAAGATAATTATTATAAGGATGTTTCTGCACTGTTGTTACATTGGTGGACTCAAGGGTCCTTATTAGTGGCTTTGACTCAACTGGACTTAATTTATTCACTTATCTTAATAACTGCCATTAATTCTCTTGAAAAAAAAAACAAGTTAAGAAGTATGCATCCAAATAGCCCAGCTTAAAATATGAAGTTTTTAGGCAGTAAATGTTTTTTCAAAACAACATATCATAGTTCTTAGGCAGTAAATGTTATTTCAAAACAATATATCATAGTTCTGAGGCAGTAAATATTATTTCAAAACAATATATCATAGTTCTTAGGCAGTAAATGTTATTTCAAAACAATATATCATAGTTCTTAGGCAGTAAATATTATTTCAAAACAATATATCATAGTTCTTAGGCAGTAAATGTTATTTCAAAACAATATATCATAGTTCTTAGGCAGTAAATGTTATTTCAAAACAATATATCATAGTTCTTAGGCAGTAAATGTTATTTCAAAACAATATATCATAGTTCTTAGCCAGTAAATGTTATTTCAAAACAATATATCATAGTTCTTAGGCAGTAAATGTTATTTCAAAACAATATATCATAGTTCTTAGGCAGTAAATGTTATTTCAAAACAATATATCATAGTTCTGAGGCAGTAAATGTTATTTCAAAACAATATATCATAGTTCTGAGGCAGTAAATGTTATTTCAAAACAATATATCATAGTTCTGAGGCAGTAAATGTTATTTCAAAACAATATATCATAGTTCTGAGGCAGTAAATGTTATTTCAAAACAATATATCATAGTTCTGAGGCAGTAAATGTTATTTCAAAACAATATATCATAGTTCTTAGGCAGTAAATGTTATTTCAAAACAATATATCATAGTTCTTAGGCAGTAAATGTTATTTCAAAACAATATATCATAGTTCTTAGGCAGTAAATGTTATTTCAAAACAATATATCATAGTTCTTAGCCAGTAAATGTTATTTCAAAACAATATATCATAGTTCTTAGGCAGTAAATGTTATTTCAAAACAATATATCATAGTTCTGAGGCAGTAAATGTTATTTCAAAACAATATATCATAGTTCTTAGGCAGTAAATGTTATTTCAAAACAATATATCATAGTTCTGAGGCAGTAAATGTTATTTCAAAACAATATATCATAGTTCTGAGGCAGTAAATGTTATTTCAAAACAATATATCATAGTTCTGAGGCAGTAAATGTTATTTCAAAACAATATATCATAGTTCTTAGGCAGTAAATGTTATTTCAAAACAATATATCATAGTTCTGAGGCAGTAAATGTTATTTCAAAACAATATATCATAGTTCTTAGGCAGTAAATGTTATTTCAAAACAATATATCATAGTTCTGAGGCAGTAAATGTTATTTCAAAACAATATATCATAGTTCTGAGGCAGTAAATGTTATTTCAAAACAATATATCATAGTTCTGAGGCAGTAAATGTTATTTCAAAACAATATATCATAGTTCTTAGGCAGTAAATGTTATTTCAAAACAATATATCATAGTTCTTAGGCAGTAAATGTTATTTCAAAACAATATATCATAGTTCTTAGGCAGTAAATGTTATTTCAAAACAATATATCATAGTTCTTAGGCAGTAAATGTTATTTCAAAACAATATATCATAGTTCTGAGGCAGTAAATGTTATTTCAAAACAATATATCATAGTTCTGAGGCAGTAAATGTTATTTCAAAACAATATATCATAGTTCTTAGGCAGTAAATGTTATTTCAAAACAATATATCATAGTTCTGAGGCAGTAAAGGTTATTTCAAAACAATATATCATAGTTCTTAGGCAGTAAATGTTATTTCAAAACAATATATCATAGTTCTTAGGCAGTAAAGGTTATTTCAAAACAATATATCCTAGTTTTGAGGCAGTAAAGGTTATGAACATTATCATAATCAAGATGTTCTATAATCCTGAAATAAAATCTAAAAAAGAGATCATTGTAACATAGGTGTTAATGAAAGAAAACAAATGTGG
The DNA here is from genome assembly GCA_036873155.1 of Biomphalaria sudanica. NCBI lineage: Eukaryota > Metazoa > Mollusca > Gastropoda > Planorbidae > Biomphalaria > Biomphalaria sudanica. The sequence continues at coordinate 74,352 of JAZGLO010002124.1, forward strand.
CACAATGGAAGTCATTCTTAGCAAGAGAACAATCCACATTCATCCATACATAACAACAAATGAAAAGAAAAAAAAGAAGCCATACCAGGTATGAAGAATTTTAATATCCTGTGTATTTTGACTACAAAAAATAAAACTATAACAAATGCCAATCCTAGATATGAAAGAACTTAATAAGCCTTTAATTGAAAGCTTTTAGTGTAATGTATTTTGATTCAAAATTCTTCATCGTTACTTGGTCATGGGGAGGAATGGTGGCTGAGTGGTCAAGCGCTTGGCTTCCAAACTTGGAGGTCCTGGGTTCCAATCTTGGTGAAGACTGGGATTTTGAATTCCTGGATTTTTTAGAGCATTCCTGAGTCCATCCAACTCTAATGGGTACCTTATTTTAGTTTGGGAAGGTAAAGGCGGTTGGTTGTTGTGTTGGCCACATAACAACCTTCTCGCTAACCGTTGGCCAAAGAAACATATGACTTTAACATCATCTGCAAGAAACATATGACTTAAACATCATATGCCCTAATTCGCATGTACGATATTATTATGATGTTACTGATACTGTTATGAAATTATGATTATAATGAGGAGCTTTTTTTTTTGAAATACTTACTAGTAAAACAAAAGGCATACAGTATTCCTTAGCTTGGCTTTCCTTTCTGTTTAAGTCAATGACATGGTAAGAAATGTCGTAGACAAAACGAACATCGAAGTTCTTACGGACCTACAGAGTTCCTGATTATATTATAGATGGCAAGAAAAATCTACAACCATGACTATTAAAACAGAATAGACAAATACGGCGACAGAATCTATGTAATTGCGAATGAATGTGTCAAAATTATTTTTAAAGAAAGACTTTGTTTGGAAAAATTTTGAACTTTTAAGTATAAGAGTAACAATTGAGATGAGTTCTGAACCCAAATATTTTTTTCCTAGTCGCCTTTTCCCAACTTTTATAGTTCTGTAACAATACGAAGTTTCAAACATGCGTACTGAACAAAATGAATCACTTATAAATCAACATCTTTTTCAAATATTATTTTTCGAAATGCTTTGGATAGAATCTCTTTCATTGGCATTTTCGTCCATCCTTTTATGTTGTCTTCCCATCGCTTTCTCGGTCTGCCTCTTCATCTTTTTCCTGGTACTGTTCCCCGAAGGAAGGTCTTAGCAAGCCCCGAAGACCTTGTAATATGGCCATAGAGCTTTAGTTTCCGTTGTTTGTTTGTTTTTGTTACACTAGATAACAGGTCATAGTGAGGTCCAATCACTCTGGTAACCATGTCTCTATTCTATTTCAAAGAAGATATTGAAAATAGTTGGTAGGCAGCCTTTACTTACTCCAACTGTGGTTTTAAACCAGTCTCCAATGTTTTTAAAGTAAAAGCATTATTCAAAAGGTTCTTAAATATTAGACGTTATGAGCGAGTCAAAACAGTTGAATATCTAAAGAGCGTTTAACCGTCGCTCTGTTGGCGTCTTATTCTGACCAAAAAAAAAAAGCTTGCTACAAGAGGTCTCGCTTAACATGAAGATAATATTACGATAAATAGCAAGGTACCGTATTGAGAAGAGTGTTGGGTCTCAATGAAGAAATTGTTTTGTTTCTTGAAATGAAGGACTTTGACTGTGACTTTGTTAATAATATTTTTAATAAAGAGTGGGGCGTGGTGGAATTTTTTTTTTAAATACGAAAAGGCGGCAGTAGGTCACAAAAGGTTGAAGTAGTCCGTATGCCTGAAAATAGCCTCCATAAACAACTTTTTTATGGGTATCTGCAGAAAAGCGTTCTTGGGGGGGGGGGGGGTCAGCTGTCAATAAGCGTTGCAAAGGCTCCCTTTAGAAGTGTGAGTTTGACTTTCACTGTTGGGAAATGCTAGCTCATCGCTCTTCATCGTGAAGCCTTGAGTGTCGGAGTCTCAAGATACGATGCAAGGAGAGCGGCCAGCATAAAAAGAAGCATGCATATCTGCTGACCCAACATATACATGCCATGTATGTCATCGGCTTTTTTGTATCTTCGAGTTCATAGGAAATGTAGGATATACGAGGGGGGGGGGGGTCAAAAGTAGGTAGGTACACAGTGATAAAAAAAGAGATAACATTTCATTTATTATGCTGAAAGAATTTGTCACCACCTCAAAGTTGGTACACAGTGATAAAAAAAGAGATAACATTTCATTTATTATGCTGAAAGAATTTGTCACCACCTCAAAGTTGGTACACAGTGATAAAAAAAGAGATAACATTTCATTTATTATGCTGAAAGAATTTGTCACCACCTCAAAGTTGGTACACAGTGATAAAAAAAGAGATAACATTTCATTTATTATGCTGAAAGAATTTGTCACCACCTCAAAGTTGGTACACAGTGATAAAAAAAGAGATAACATTTCATTTATTATGCTGAAAGAATTTGTCACCACCTCAAAGTTGGTACACAGTGATAAAAAAAGAGATAACATTTCATTTATTATGCTGAAAGAATTTGTCACCACCTCAAAGTTGGTGCCATATTGTAAATACCCTATTTTGATATTGTGAGTGTAATTCATAAATCATGTTTAGGAAGGTGAACACTTTTAACCTTGAGTTAAGAGAAGTCAGTAAGAGCAGTAAGTAAGATATGTCAGTAAGAGCAGTAAGTAAGATATGTCAGTAAGAGCAGTAAGTAAGATATGTCAGTAAGAGCAGTAAGTAAGATATGTCAGTAAGAGCAGTAAGTAAGATATGTCAGTAAGAGCAGTAAGTAAGATATGTCAGTAAGAGCAGTAAGTAAGATATGTCAGTAAGAGCAGTAAGTAAGATATGTCAGTAAGAGCAGTAAGTAAGATATGTCAGTAAGAGCAGTAAGTAAGATATGTCAGTAAGAGCAGTAAGTAAGATATGTCAGTAAGAGCAGTAAGTAAGATATGTCAGTAAGAGCAGTAAGTAAGATATGTCAGTAAGAGCAGTAAGTAAGATATGTCAGTAAGAGCAGTAAGTAAGATATGTCAGTAAGAGCAGTAAGTAAGATATGTCAGTAAGAGCAGTAAGTAAGATATGTCAGTAAGAGCAGTAAGTAAGATATGTCAGTAAGAGCAGTAAGTAAGATATGTCAGTAAGAGCAGTAAGTAAGATATGTCAGTAAGAGCAGTAAATAAGATATGTCAGTAAGAGCAGTAAGTAAGATATGTCAGTAAGAGCAGTAAGTAAGATATGTCAGTAAGAGCAGTAAATAAGATATGTCAGTAAGAGCAGTAAATAAGATATGTTAGTAAGAGCAGTAATAAAGGGGCAGTCATTGAATCACTAGCGGTTCCAAAACTTTGGAGTGGGGGTGGGGGGGGGGTGATTTTTTTCCAAACCCTAACGCCCAGCAAACCCTAACCCTATGCCTTAACGTGCGTACAACATATATATCAATGGGGTTCGAAGCCCCGTCGCCAAAAGCGTTTTCTTGCAATCCCTAAATGCAGAAACACATTCTCCTGACCTACAGCTCATTATTCATCAGTGATGTTCGGTCGAAGCCCCGATTCCAAAAGCGTTTTTTTGTATTCTTCACCGAAGAAACGCATTCTCCTGACCTAAAGCTCATTATTCATCCTATTATAGAGTACCTTTTGAATAATGTTGAAAAATATGCTAATATGAATTTATATGCCCTTAATACATTGCAAATAAAACCGATTTGTTCCTTGAAAAGATAAGATGCATCACATATTTAGATTTAGGGTTTGAGGATCGCCGCCCCAAAAAAAAATTCGATAAATAATATTCAGTAAAATTCAAGCAAAAAATGTGAGTTATAGTCCCAACTTTATTTCACTAGAAAAATATCAGATTGAGTAAAGGTTAAAAAGGCGACTAAGAAAAGATAATCTGGGTTTAGAACTCATCTTAATCGTGACTCTTATACTGAAAAATTTCGTTTGAATTATAACTTTTCCAAACCAAAGTCTTTTCCATTTTATATTTACTAATCATAAAATTTGAGATTAGATTGTGGTGCGACATAATATAAAATGGATTCACATATCAATACGTAGTTTATATTATATAGATATTCGACTCATTTTGTTCACATACTATGATTTCTCAATAAAAATAGGACCGCCCCCCCCCCACTCAGAGGGCTAGAGTGGGGAGGGTAGTATATGCCCCCCTTACCCCACCGAATCGGCCAAAATACCCCTACCCCCCCCCCCCAGATCCGCCAGTGGGTAGCGGTGACTAAGCTAGAACGCTTCAGTATTTTCTCTACGAAAAGAGTAATAGATTATCTAAGAATGCTATTAAGATAACTCTTGTCAAATCAAACTAGCATGTTATTGCACCATAAAAATAAGTGTAAACAATATACAAATGTTAGGAGAGTAATCTCGGGATGCCGGACTCACTATTCAAGTAGAGAACAAGAGGATGATGCTAGAGTGCATTGATCCCCTTTATGCTGAGCCAGATGATAAGATATTTTAAACAGAAATACCAAAACTAGAATACATCTTCGGGCAGCAAAGGTTCATTTTGAGGAAGCTAAAACTGGGAAGTACTTGCATTCTACAATTCAAATGAAATACCGATGGGACTTAAGGAACTTTTACCAGCCCTTTGATTAAACCTTCAACTGCTTCTTGCCAAATGCATGTAAACGTGATGTCTTTTGAAAGAAGCTTTTCAAAACTAAAGTTAATTAAGAATTATTAATTGAGAACTATTGAGGCACGAATTTTAAATCAAGCAGTTCTGTCCAATGAAATCGCAAAAGATATTGACTTCAGTTGTGTTTTTTTAAAAATAAGTTTTCAAGCTTGAAATCCTGAAAAGTTCTTGTAAGCTTTTAAGTGTTAATTACTATTATTATTTTGTACTGATTAATAAATTGAAATTCGTCGTCGGCACAAAACTAGCACTACAATATATGTTTAACTGTTTCCGTTAGTAGCTGTTTAAAGTCTACTAAGGAAATCATGTTCAGTTGATGTTCAATATTTTTCTAATTTAAAATCTTATATTTTAAACTATGCAATAACTAATATGATAAAATGTCAGAAACAATTAAATTTTAAAATAGAATCGACACTTGTTTTAACATTCAGTAATAACTGTCAACGAATTTATGTAATTATATAGCCCACTGTATTATGGCGTAACAAATAAACAATAAGTTAAAATTTTTGTTGGGAAGATTTGAGAGGAAAGCTGAAGGGGGGGGGGGTGACACCCTGAACTTACCGCACCGGGTGACACCCACCCTAGTGACGCCACTGGGCTTAGGGCTTTCCCCCTCCCCCTATAAAGAAGGTCCCAGCTATAGCTAGGTCGCCTTAAAGTAGGCCTATTTTCAATCAAGCAAAAGACAGATTTCTATTGTAAACTAGATTAGCGTATTATAGCCAGTGGGGGGGGGTTCGATTTATAAGGGTTCCCATATCTTTGTTTACGACGATATCAAGTCTAAATCTGGTCCTGCTCCCAATCATTCTTTTTTATCTCGTTTTGTTTGTCTAAGCTGGGAAGGGGGGTGGTAAAGGCTAAAGGCCCAATTGGCTTTGAAAAAAAAAAATTCCCTGATCTAAAAATAGATCTATACTAATTTCACGTTTAGGTGCTCTTCATCATTAAAAAACATTTTAAACCTTCTCTACAATAATCACTTGTCAAGTAATATAAAAATTATAGATCATCCAGTATGAGTATCACGGATCTTTCTACTTCTAATTTGTTAAAAATTACAATACCATCTCGTTTATAAGATCTATTCCTATATCTAGGTAATTGTAATAATTCAGTTTGTCCCTTTCCGCGTTAGAATAACCCCGTTAGATCTAGAATATCATAATTAAATTACATATAAAATATATTATATGATATGATTATGTCTATGATCATGATGATCATGATGATGATGATCTTGATCATGATTCATGAATGATATCATATACAATACATCTAGTATGATCTAGTAATAATAATATGTCACTTTACTATGTGACATGTCTGATCAGAGTCTGATGTCTATACTGTGAGTCTAACTCTGTTGTCTCTATTAGTCAGTCTAGAACTCTAGATACTAAGATAGATCAATTGAAGTCTATTCTACTAAATTCTAGATCTAGATAGAGAATAGAGTAGTTTATTCAATCCGGACATTACACGAATTCGGACACTCGCTGTTTTGTGGTCATTAAATTTTTATTTTGATATTTAATATGAAACTAGTGTGCTGTTTAATAATAATGTGCTTGTCCATTTTCCAATGATTCTGGCCCAATTTACTTCCATTTAGCTATCTTTTTATTTTATGTAAGAAAAAAGAATTTCAAATGAAAATGTCTACAACAGGTTATTGTTTTTTCCTTTGTTACCCGGATTACTTATAAATACCTTTTCCTAGAGTTAAGATTATATTTTTTGGTTGCCCAAGTCTATGCTAATGAGCCCGGCAATATTTATTCTGTTTTTGGAGCTGTTTTATTTGATACATAAACCAAGTTGTTTGATTCCATAAAAAAAATAATTAATACTTAATAGGGTGTTTGAATTAAATTACTATTTTCTTACCAAAATTTATTTCAGACAGCCAGTTTTGGATCTCAGTTTTAATGATCTTATATTATAAATTTGTTTGTTGTTGTTTTTATAGAGAATAAATGGGCAAATGTTTGGAGTGAGCTTGGTACATTGAATGCCTAGATCTAGACCTACTAGATAGATCTAGATTTACATTATATATAGAGAGAATATAGAGGATTCAGCTATTTAGGCAAGAATGGCTATCCTAACCTGTACTATACTACAAAAGATCATCTTTATTAGAAATTTATTAAATGAATAAACTAAAAACACAAACATTCAACACACATCTGATCATGCAAACATAAAATAAGTCTAAAAGTCGGTGCAGAAGTCACTATCCCAGTGACCTAATTTTGGTAGCATAAGTGTGTTCATTTTTTTTATTTTTTGTGTTTGTATTTATGCATAAAATGAAAACATCTTTTTTTTTAAAAATGATTTCATGTGAGGTGCTATGCCTGGGGATCTTAAAATTTAGTTACCGGTTATGTTAATATAAAATTAAAATCTGAGTTTATTGATGCCTAAATATAGAGACTGTCTGAAACAAATTATGGTGTCCGGAATCAAATAATGTGGGTCAAATGTGTCTGAATTAAATGAAAACACATGGCCTCTTTGACCTTAAATATAATAACAAATATAAGTTAGGGGGTACAAATATAAGTAGTGACCCTTATTCTCCTTAAACTAAAGAAGATTTTGATACTTCATTTTCTTTTCTATGTCGAACCATTGTCAAATAATGCGCTGTCAAAGTCAAACTTTGAAATTTTGGCCTATAGGTGTCCGAATAGCATAAACTACTCTAGATCTAAATCTAGATCAAGTCAAAAATGACAAGAGTCAGTGACAAGAGATCAAGAATTCATGATATATCATATGTGATTGTGAAGATCTAGTGTAGATTTTTTTCTAGATTCTAATTCTAGATCTATTCTAGAAATTGCTGTTTCAATGATAGTAATAGATCTAATACCATATAGATCTAGGTCTATCATCTAGAATCTAGATATACTAATTTAGAATAACTATCATAATAAAATATATTTTACCATATATACAGTAGTCAGTAGATTCTTATATCTGAACACCAACTTTCAGGAACTACGTAAAATTTTTATTTTATTTTTTTATTTGGTGAAGATTTACTTACATAAAAAACTGAAAACAGATTCTTATTCTTCAACTAATGACAATAAAAATAGCTGTGTTCCTTTGAATTATCACTCATAGTCAAGATTTTATTTTAAAATAAATTGGGTCACTTCGTGCTCCTATATTGAACGCAGTTTTTGTGCTTTCCACTTTATTGGACACTGAGCGCAGTCAATGAACACCACTATGTAATTGCTAATAAATTATATCTGTATTAATTAAAAATTATTGAGATTGTATTAAAAGAAGTAGATTCACTCCTGCAACACGTATTTTTATGTATTTATAATCTATTGCCTCATGTACTCTCTCTCTCTCTCTATATATATATATATATCTGTGGCATTTTACGATTGCAGTTTGGGCATATGTGATCACCAGGGGCCGTTGCATTTTCACCTTTCTGCTTCTGTTGTGTATGGCATCTGCAATCCAAGACCCTTCCTTTATGCTCTCTCTCCATGTGGATCTATCCAGTGCTACTTTTTCCCAGCTGCTAGTCTTTGTGAGGCCCTATGCGAAACAGATTTCGCGGGGCCATGTTTGGGTAGAGATATGGATAATAAGTGCTCGTCTCATCTTCACCATAGACCATGCAGCGTTTTGCTTTGGCCTTTCTGATGCCATTAAGGGCCTTCGAAATGTCGCTCCGTTTCGCTGACTTAGAGATGTCCTCAAAGCCATGGTTTAGAGCGCCTGACCTATGACGGTCTGTGACCACCATGCCCCGAGCCATTAGCAGGGGTGCTGCTGCTTTTGGTTCTTTCGCCCTAGCCAAGTTATTACAGAGTGACACTATTTATGCAGAAGGTGGCGGACGGCTTCCTGTGGGGCAACACAAATCGACCAGGTCAGTCGACGCTAGCGGTTTTCATAGATCTCAAACAAGCCTATGACAGAGTATGGCGGCCCGGTTTGTTGTTAAAGCTCATGAACCTAGGTGTGGGTTCTCATATGCTTAGGTGGATACAAAATTTCCTCACGGAGCGAACAGTGCAGACACGAGTTGGTAAGCACATGTCGAGGAAAATTCCATTGGAGCAGGGCATGCCACAAGGGACGGCTCTCAGTTGTTCATTCTTTCTTGTGTTCATCAACGACTTACCGGCCTTCTTGAAATGTCAGAAGCTTCTGTTTGCAGATGATATCGTGTTATGGGAGTCGGGGAGGGATCGCCAACAACTCATTGGCACCCTCCAGCAAGCACTGATGACAGTGTCTTGCTACGCCAGGCTATGGGGCCTCGAGGTAAACCACTCGATGTCGGTTTACTCATGGTTCACGTTAGGGCGTGATATAGTGAAGGAACCAGTTGAGCTCCGGATGGATAGCAAGATTCTGGCATGGGACAAAAAGCCCAAGTACCTAGGGGTCATACTCGATCAGAAATTTACCTTGTGCGACCATATCCAGCACGTGAGTGGCTGAAAGTCGTAAAGAAGCTAGCTGGAGCGAAGGCGGGTGTGCTGACATCACTGTCTATGTGTGCAGTTCGGTCTCATATGGACTACAGTCTACCTGTTTAGGTCTGGGCATCGCAAACGTCTGTAGCAAAACTAGACGCTGTTCAGAACCAAGCTATTAGACTCATATGTGGCATGTTTCACACAACGCCAATTGCCGCTGGCGAAATTATGGCCAATGTGCCACCGTTGAGTTTGCGCAGAGAGCGAGCCATCCTGATAGCTCATGAGAGATACGGACAGCTGGAGGAGGGATGCCTGCTCAGAAGACTGGTCGACATCTGGGAGGGCAAGAGACATCTCAAAAACCCGTGCTTCATGCACGTGGTGCGTGAGCTGGTTAGAGAGATGAATCTGCTGACAGAGCGGGCTGCTCTTTCCCCGTTCGGTTCCTTCCCCCTTGACAAAAGCTTTCGGCCGACGGTACAGAAGAGCCTTCTTGGCGCAGAGGTGACCAAGCGGTGCGATCCTACACGGCTACTACAAGCAGCCAGAGAGACCATCGCTTCCTATCCGGCTGGAGTGACCACTATCTATCTTGAAGTAGCTGAGATGGAAGCAATGCTCATAGCATTGAAGTGGGTAGCGGAAGGAGTCGGAAATGGATCCACAGCCCCAGTGGACGTGGTCATTTTTACCAATTCAATCTCTGCCCTCAATGCCCTTGAAGGGCAGCTTGCAGGCGTTGGGAAAGTGGTGAAGTGACATCTACAGCTCAATGTAAATAGTTTTATACAGTGGGTTCTATCCCATTGTGATCTGGTCAATCATCAGAAGGCTGACCTTTTAGCAAAGGCCATGGCGGCACCCAATATGATGAACCGTGCACTCTCACGAGTGTACAATCCCAAGCCGACACCCGTTTGTTGGCACATTGGTACATTTCCGACAAGGGCCGAGAGCTACACAGGCAGATGAGTAGACCAGACTGAAAGGACGCGTGATGGGAGCTCTGCCGTGTGGAACATGCAGTCCTAGCCCAGTTCCGAGTCAGACACTGTCCAATAAGCACATACTTTGGATGGTGGAAGGAGAACTATGACACACGGTGCCGCCACTGCGTCGAGGACGACGAGACAATAGAGCACATTCTTTATGAATGCCAAGCTCTGCATGAGGGACGATCGGGACAAGGAATTGAGAGAGGAAGTACTGGTCCATGTGCGGCAAAAGGTCTGTCCTTGTACGGGGATAAGGCAACCTTACAACTCACTGCCTGCTTCCTCTTCCGTGCTCTACGGGAGTAATCTCAGCATGGTTGTTACTAATGGGGTTTCTGATTTGGATAATAAGTGAAATTTAAGAGTTTGTATTAGAAAATTAATTCGTCTTTGCATTTTATTAATTCTTTACTACGTACAGAACTACTTTACGAGCCTTGCGTGTATCGAAGTCATACAGTATATCATAAAAATTGTATTTCCTACATAGATCACGCTCAATAGCAAGAATTACCAAATGTTTCAATCTATCTACGAGAATTGTTGACCTCAAGTAATTCTTCATAAGTTTGAGGCTTGAGAAGCTTCTTTCACTATATTCCACAATTATGAGTATTGCATGATGTCTTTTTTTTTATCGCGCATAGGATTGGGGTTTTCCATATTGAATGACACCCCAAAATGAAAATTTTTGTCTATATATGTATGACTTTTGTAAAGATTTTATTAATTTCCAGACATTTCCAGGAGTTTTTCTTATTTTTTGCAATTTCAGGAGATTTCCAGGACTCCTGGTAAATCGTCAGGAGGCAGCGGGAATTCTGTTATAAGTTATGAAATGGTTTAATTTAATAATTTACACCTAGAATCAGCTGCGGTCACATGGGATGCATTGGCCTAAGGCTGGCCCCGCACAATAACGGCGTATGCCATGCCGTTGGTTGACTAGTATAAACTAATATAGATACATTTTTTATTCTTTTTTAGTCCTTATAAATAAATTAAGTATATTTATTTAAAGTGATTTTATAAAAAAAACTTACAAACATACTTTTGTAAAACATTTATAACCAAAGGATATGTTAATAATAATACTTGATAAACCTAGATTTTATATGAGTAAATATAATGCTGCTGTATGCAACTTGTTGTTTTTTTTTCAGAGCATTTGTTTATTTTTTGTAAATAACTGTAAGGTTTACTTTGAATTCACAAAAAGATCACTGGTAGCTCACACCAATTTTTTTTCATCAGGCAATGGATTTATATATTATGATCATGCCTTGAAAATAGTTATAATATATATACCAGTTGCATTGCATAAATTTTTTTGTACTCTAAAGACTAAAACATTTTTTTTTTTTTTTTTTTGCATTTTTTTTTATTCTCTGAAGTCTTTGATACTGCTTACTCTTTTATCATTTTCAAGTGTGAGATGTTGCTGTAACTTGTACAGCATTCCAAATGTAACTGATTCAACACAGTACCTAGGTTATGTCAATTACAATAGTTTGTGTTTGTTACCTTCATTAGTGATTGTGTTTAATGTAGTCAAGAGCAGTAGACAAGTTGTAGACAGGCAGTATGTGTCTTAAATTCAAGTCAAAAAATAGTTTCAAGTTGACCATTCTCCTTAAATTCTATACCAAAAGTAAATTTTTTGTCTACAAAGTGTTTAATCTTAACATGGTAGAATGTACAAATGTAAAAAATGAACAATTCTGTCAGAACACGGACAACTAATAAAGGAGATAAAAGAGTTCAATATAACTTCACAATATCTGTAAAGTAAATAATTAGGACCTGTGAAACTGACCAACTACTAAGTTATATACTCAATATCTGTAAAGTAAATAATTAGGACCTGTGAAACTGACCAACTACTAAGTTATATACTCAATATCTGTAAAGTAAATAATTAGGACCTGTGAAACTGACCAACTACTAAGTTATATACTCAATATCTGTAAAGTAAATAATTAGGACCTGTGAAACTGACTAACTACTAAGTTATATACTCAATATCTGTAAAGTAAATAATTAGGACCTGTGAAACTGACCAACTACTAAGTTATATACTCAATATCTGTAAAGTAAATATTGAAAATCTATAAAACTGACCAACTGCTAAGCTCTATATTCAATACCGTTAAGACTTGTTAAAGCTCACTAAGCTAGATGTAAAAACTTGTGTGTGCCTCATTGTAATGACATCAGGAGGTGAAAAACAGTTGATCATTGACTTGGCCACATAGCATTATGTAAACTCAATTAGCTATGGAAAGTGGTGAGCTTCAGACCCAAGCTTCAGGGTGAAAATGAAATCATTTTGGGGGTGTGGGACATAAACTGCTCACTACCTATCAACAGTACTCGAGATTGAATCTTCACTTAAGATTCACTTAAGCTGAGTTGTGTCTGTTGAACAAACACCTCTTCCCCATGCACTGGTCATGATATTATATCAAATGTGTGCTATACAAAAGTAATTTTGAAACAAAAAAATTCTAGTGATGCTGAAGTCTTTGCACTGTTGTCCTTCCACAGTTACATTGCAAGAGCGTGATCATTTTAGTGACATTTTGAATTTTTTGCTTGATGGCTTAATTGACAAGCTTTAGTGAAATTGAAATAGAAAAAAAAGTTATCGTTCCTTACTCTCCACATTTCTAATCTAGAGATAACTCTGTTGATAAGAAGTCAGCCTCCAGGTCATTTTTTAAAAGTTATCTCATTGTTGATGATGACAACTAGCAAAAGTTATTACCGGATGTTTGGATAAAAATAGATGTGACCCTTTGTGTATCATAATTTGTATGTTTTTATTTCTTATTTTGTTTGCAAAGGGAAACAGGTTTCTTGAGGACTATTTGGTAATTCACTAAGATGAAAGTATTCTAGATTGTTTGTCTTTATTTAGAGTTTGTATTTCCTTTGAGTCATTTTGAGGTACATCATAAAAATTACTCTCAAAATATATGATGAACATAAAAAGTCATTTTATTACATAGAATTATATCTTTTAATTATTAGCAAGAGATAATGAGCATAAATAGTTATTTTACAACAGAAGTATATCTTTTAATTACTATCTCTATATATTTTAGGACAATGTTTGCCTTGACTATAAACTACTATTTCTAACCCTGACTATGAAGTTGAAATGATTAAGTTGTGGCTTTGCTTGTATTTACTCTTTAATTACTTTCTGAGTCACTAAACATTGGACCAAGAAATCACTTTAGCTTTAGTTTGGAATCAACATACAAAAATCAAATATCATGTGACCAAGTTATCTTAATTGGTCATTATGTCCAGGGAGATAACACATTCAGTGCTTGTAATTTGGAGTTATCTAATCCAAGTTTGTTTTATATTAAAAGAATTGTGTCCCATTTCTCAGGGGAGGAGGGGAGAGATGGGTGTAAAGGTGAAGTGATAAACATACTGGGCCCATAGTATATGTTGCATTCTGTGATCTCGTCTCATTGGGATATTTGTTTGTTCCATTTCTTTTCAATTTGAGGTTTGAGATTTACTAATATGTTTTAAATTTATTGCATTTTCATTGAATGTCTATTTAGTGAGCACCATTTTATTTATTCCAGCTTATTAGCTGTATGAAAAAATCCTGATTGAATTGTAGTTAGCTGTTGATTTTCTTCAGCAATTATCCACAGCTAACATTTCTTTAATATAGCAAAGAGTGAATGCCTAGTCAACAGCTTGACTGTTTGTTAATATGGCTCTAAAACTTAAATTATTCTTGGTTATAGTATTAGCATAGGGTAGCTGAGTGAAAAATGCTTGGCTTCCAAATAGAGGGGGGCTCAGGTTAGAATTTGGGATTTTGAATTTTAAGATTTTTAGGACACCCCTGATCCCACTGAATCCACCAAAATCTAATGGGTATTTGACATTAGTTTGGGAAAGTAAAGGTGGCTGGTCATTGTGCTTGTCACATGACACCCTCATGAATTATTTGCCTTAGAAACAGGTGAACTTTAAATCATCTGCCCTATAGATTGCTAGGTTTGAAAGGTGTACTTTACTTTTATAATAGTATCATTTAACACATATAAACTCATTTCAATTCTAAACAATAAGATATACTCAATTGAAATTTTTTTTTGGCCTGTTAATAGGCATACAAATATTGATATTCTTAAATGTGTCCTGTTAAAGTGTATTGTAGTTTGGTACATGACCTATTGTTATCATGTTATCTTGATATGTCAATTGCAAAAAAAATGTCATGTTTTATTGTAGACAATGATAAAAATAAAATCTTAAAAAAAAAATAGGATTGACTAACAAGTGACCCTTTGTATGTTATAATAAAGATTTTTAAAAACTAGGTCAAATATTCTTTGGAAACAAAAACATTTTTATTATTGTTCTTCTTCTTATTATTATTTGATCATTGTATAGTGTCACCATGCCACTACAGTGCTTGCTCTGATTCAATCTGACTTGTGGATGTTGGTGAAAAAGGATTCTAAGTAACCTTTAGAAATATAACTCAGCTCACTTTCAATAGAAAATTTCTAACTCCATCCAGGATTCATACTCAAGCCCTTAAGCTTGGATGCCAAGCACCACTCTGCCTCAAAAGTCTAGATCTTATTGACTTCAATAATTCAGGAAAATATTTTTATTCATTCCTATTCTTTTTTAGTCACTTGAAAAGAGAATGTACATACAGGATTTCTTGTTTGCGAATTAAATTTTCGCCATTTTAGAAACTTTGATCATATCATTGGCCTGGTTTCTTAGTTCCCAGTATGTGCCAAAAATGAATAACACTTGTGGTTAAGACCATCATCCCAGTAGTCTGTCAGCCAGTAGTAAAATTGATTTTAATCTTAATTGTTGAAGAGCTTTAATATTTGGAATCTCTAGAATTTATAAACTAGAATCGAAGCAGGACGTTTTGGCGCGAAGGTCGTTTTGGCACATGGGACGTTTTGGCGCGAAATGTTTTGGTCACATTATTTACGTTCATTGTATTATTTATTTTAAAAGAATGATACATATCTGTTTTATAATGATACATATCTAAGTTTTGTATGAGTGTTAGTGTTAAGACATATTTTTAATTTTTGGTATCTAAGTTTATTTAATTATTATTAAATCACTAACATTAAACAAGACCAGGCAGCCATCCATACTTCACAGTATGCATGCATGAAATAGTCAAAGTTATTCAAACATTTTTTGTGGGGGAGGGATGGGGAAAGAATGTATACTTTGTTTATATTGTTATTATATAGTGAAAAAAACTGTTTATTATACATTTTAAGCGAAAAACATTAGTAGTTTTTGTACATTATATTTGTAATAAGTTATTTGAGTAATTATTCTTATATCTGCTATTAAATTTTATTTTATGTGAACTATAACACTGTCCATTAATCAATGTGACTTATCATGTCTTTTCCTCACTTCTACTGGACCTTTTCCATTGTTTATATAGACTGCCATCAGGTTTTCAATTAAAAAATATAATAGCCCACAAGTTTTTATTCTGGTCATACCTTTTTTTTTAAACACATTTACAAAGAGATCACCCAGATACCCTGCTCTTTCTCCCCCTTTCCAAATGGTCCAGACAAGTGATAGGATCGTAGCGTATTGAGAATCCTAAAAGCATGAAACTGCGCTAGACAAAACAATTGGTAAAAAATATTTCAAATCGCACAGATTTATTATTATTATATATAGTCTAGATTTGTTACAAATTTAATTACATGATTGATCCAAAATAATTGATACACTTAATATAAGCTTTGTTTTGTTTTTTCATTTTTTATATTTTGCATATTATCTAAAACAAATTGACTCTTATAAAATCAAAATTAAATTTTATTTTTGATAATGGAATTTTAGAAATAAAAAAACTTAATGTCTGTGTACAAGTCTCTTTGGAAGTAGATCTAGACTAGATCTAGACAATATTTTGACACAAATTGAAATAAAAGTATTTTTATGACAGTTATTCATATTTTCACAAAACTTTATTTATAACATATATAAAACATATAAATTTAATTGTTTAAACTCACTATCCTGTGTAGCAACCATATAGACAAATTAATGTAGACAAATAGAGCCTTTTTTACCCCTCTCTCTTTAAAAAGATCAATAATAAAAAAAAAATGTGTATGTTTTCCCTTTTCAAGATTAAATAAGAAGCAATTAAAAACATTTTAGGAGAAAAAAAAAGACTTTTTAAGCATTGTTGATAATATTGTCTATTTGGCTGAAAGAATGGGGTCAAATCAAAGATGGTATTGTGGATAAATAACACAAAAAAGTTGTCCTAAAATAAACAAACACCTAAACTTGGTTTCTCAGTAATATTATGTACTTAAAATGCTTTTAGAGAAACCATTGACTTCTTCCTGAACTGCAGACCATTGTACAATTAACTACAGTTATAGTACTTGTTAAATAATAATTGAATCATTTAATGTTTCAGTTGAGAAGGAAAAGATACCTAGATTCATCAAACTGTTGCTTGGTTATTGTCTTGAGATGTATTTCTTCCTGTTGTTTTTCTTGGTTACCACTTGCTGGCCCCAAGGTATTTTGGGATATTTTGCATATTAAATAAACAAATATTATATTTATATATATATATATATTGTGATTTAATTGAAGCACAAAATTAGTTTTAATTAAAAAATGTTATTGTAAAGAATTGCATTTTTTTAAATTTCTTAATAGTTCCCTAAAATTATTTGATTACTAGGTCTGTCATTTATAGTTTCTTTCTTTTTTTTTCATCTCTTTTTTTTTTTTTAAGAATTGTCCTTCCCAGGTACCCCTTCTAATAAGACGATGCTATTAAATACCACTGTTGCACAAGTCACTACAACAGTGCCCTTATCTAGTTTCTCCAGTTCAAATACAACTTCCATGGTGCCTTCAACATCTAGTTCCTCCAGCTCAGAGACAACTTCCATGGTGCCTTCAACATCTAGTTCCTCCAGCTCAGAGACAACTTCCATGGTGCCTTCAACATCTAGTTCCTCCAGCTCAGAGACAACTTCCATGGTGCCTTCAACATCTAGTTCCTCCAGCTCAGAGACAACTTCCATGGTGCCTTCAACATCTAGTTCCTCCAGTTCAGAGACAACTTCCACAGTGCCTTTAACTAGTTCGATCCGTTCACATAACACTATCTCAGTGACCCAACCATCAAGTACTAATGGTACCGGTACTTCAGCCAGAAGAACTGAACAATCTACTACTAATGCCTCAGCTACTACGATCAGTACTGTGAGCCCTTCCATCCAGAATATCTCATCAGAATCTCCTGCAGGTACAACACCAGGCATATCAAAAGTAAGCAACCCTAACCTAGACAATATTATTTCCTTAATATAATGTATTTTATTATTTTTCCTCCTCTCTACTATAGGAATACATTGAAACCTACTCAAACTCAAATGAAATCAACTTTTCGAGGAAAAAATTTGATTGGTTTGTTTGTTTTTCATGTTTTTATGTTCCGTCATAATTGAAGATGATTACATCCAAGCCCAGACCTCCTCATGGTGGCAGAGGATGAAGAGGGCAGGGTATGAACGCAGGACCATTGAGATGAATGTCCAGCAGGAATACCACATGACCAGGCAGCCATTCAACTGATATCTTTATCTTTGTGTACATAAAAAATGAGAGCACATGTGACATTATAATGTACATGTATTATAGTGCACATCTATTATTAGTGCCCATCTGACATTATGAAAGGGAAACTTTACTATTTAATCAATTCAAACACAGAATTGAAATGGGAAATTAAACATAAAAAAAATAACAGGGTATCATAGAAAGGAGAAAAGAAAAAAAAATTTTTGAGGTGCATTAAAAATGTTATATTATTCAACCTTTGAGAAGATAAATTTAATGAAATTAGGAAATATTAATTTGTAATATTACCTATTTTCTTCATCTGTTTAAAGGATGATCACATTAACTTGTTACTAACTCTACTAGATATAGCAGATAACTAGAAATGTTGTGGCAAAATGTTTTTCTCTTTAAAAAAGAAATGCCAGTTTTTGTGCTGGTAACTATTAATAGTTCTGTCCCAAATAAGTGTTTAAAACCTGAACATGTTAATTTGATTATTTGGTGAGATGCATTATTTAATCATTTTTAGCCAGAGCATAACATTTCACGCCTGCATGGTACAATTTTAAGTTACCAAGAAAGACCAGACTTGTCACAAATATATTGTCACATAATGTACATTAAGGTCTCAAGCGATGTGTAAACTAAAAAAAGAAAAAGAAAAAGAAAGTTCCTGTAGTACTAAAAATAGCCAAGGGAGTTAAAAATAAACATACAAGAAAATTCACATCTCTCCTTTAATGCTGGAGATGTTAATTTTAGAGAAGATATATTTACAAGGAGCCGGTCAGAATATTTTTAAAAATACATGTTAAGTCTAATTTTAGAGAAGATATATTTACAAGGAGTCAGTCAGAATAGTATCAAACTACATGTGAAGTCTACTTGAGTGACTCTATTTTGAAATGAAATGTATATTGTGTGTTTATGATTTCAACTTGAGGATTCATTAAGAAGAGTAATTTCTTCACTGAAACAAATATCTCTGGCAACATGGTGGAGTTTGGGTAGTCAGACATAGTTTCCGAAAATAGCAAGATGTGTTCAACCCCCCAAATACCATTGTTACAAATATCTCATCTTAGAGTGTGCTTTATTTATTGTACATTAGTCATGATACAAATCATTAAAACGTATCTTCCTAGACTTGTTGTTGGGGCCAAATTTCAAGTAAAACTTAATGAGACTTAGGTTTGGCTTTGTAAAAGTTAAGCAGTTTTTTGCCCATTAGTATTCACCTTGCCAAAATTAAAATGCCCAGCACAGTCCAGCAAAGTGTTGCTATTTGATCCAGTCCTGATGCAATCATATAAAGGAATCAAACTGCTTCTTGTGGGGGATTCTAATTGTCTTTCTGTGTTATATATAGTACTTAGCAAAATGTGGGTTTTAAAGCACTAAGTCTGGTGTTTTTCTTTGACATTATCATCTTTGAATTGCCTAAAATGCATTCTGAGCCACTCCAGTAGGCCTGTGGATGTTACTTAGAAGTATTTGTATTTAGAAATTGGAAGTTTGTCTGTAACAAGAACTACTTGGTTTTGCTCAATATTGTCATCAGTAATGAATTTGTTTGTTTTCTTGATCAGGTGACGAGTACCAAAAAGCCTTCCCCTGAGTACACCATCAAGATCAGTGAAACCAATCTATTAATTGATTCTGGTGATATCTTTTTAGAGCTTGAAGGTAAGTCCCCACTAACTCTGGAGAGCAAAGTTTCTAAAAATTAAACTACAAGAGAGTTTGGGATTCACACAAACTCACATATGGCCCCCAAAAGGTTCAAACATGGATCATCTGTTGGTAAAAGAAATGCATGTATAACGGCAGATTTCAATAGTTTCAGCAGGAATATTAGAAGCTATGAAGTACAAACTATCAACAACCACAATCCTAGCTCCCTCTGTACAAAATAGACATGCAGGGCAAAAGTGTTGCTAGTGTGGTTACTTTTCTGGCCCCTTGAAATTTACTATTACTGTTACTTTGTCATTGTAAAGAATATGGCTTGACTATTAGCACAAAGAAAACAAATGTTATGGGACCACCTACTGCAGCACCACCCTCCATCCTCATTGACGATAACAAGCTGGACGCCGTAAACGAATTCTGCTATCTGGGATCCACAATTACAGATGACCTGTCCCTAGAAGAGGAGATGAAAAAACGCATAGGGAAGGCTGCCTCGACATTCGCTAGACTCAGACTAAGAGTTTGGGAAAACCATAAGCTAACTACGGTGACCAAAATGGAAGTCTACAAGGCATGCGTAATGAGTACACTGCTGTATGGCAGTGAATCATGGACCACCTACTCAAAGCAAGAGAGAAAACTAAACTCATTCCATTTGAGATGTCTCCGTAGGATCTTGAACGTCACATGGAAAGAAAAAGTGTGCAATACTGAGATCCTTGCGCGATCAGGTATTCCCAGCATCTTTACAGCCCTCAGGCAACGCCGTTTGCGCTGGCTTGGACATGTTAGCCGGATGGAGGACAAGGGCATCCCGAAAGTCATCCTCTATGGTCAACTCGCGACTGGCACAAGAAAAACTGGTCGCCCCCACCTCCGTTACATAGATGTAATAAAACGTGACCTCAAATCAGTGAACATCAATACTGACAAGTGGGAAGACATAGCTCTAGACCGCAACAGGTGGAGAGAGACAGTGACAAAGAAGGCTATGGACAGTGAAAGTACATGGGTCTCAGCCCAGGAAGAAAAACGCACAAACCTAAAAACGGCCAGCTCCTCTACCACCGAAGCAAAAGCCAAGGGGACCCTAACTTGCGCTATCTGTGGACGGGAGTGTCTCTCCAAAATAGGGCTCCACAGCCACATGAGGAAGTGTGCTCTGAGATGAACCATAGTCGTCCTACGACTGAAGGAGGCCAATGAATGTCATTTTTTATATTCATAATTATTCCATGAACTGATTGTTATGACGATATGATTCAGTGCCTAATGGGTGTGATTGAATGATTATTTAATTGATGGATGATCTGTGGACAAGTGGGTTGGTGAATGGCCAATCTTTTTTTCTTGGCCATTGTAAGAAGTCTTTAACTTTTGTCAAGCAATTTCTTACCAATGCTATAAAAAAAGAATATAAAGAATAAATAATATATAAGAATAAAGAATACTAACTACTGCCTATTAAATCTTGCTTTAAATATGTGTACATTTATGTACATACAAAACTAAATGCAATCAAGAAATTATTTCTAACTTGTACAAAACAAAATTGACCAGTATTATATTTGCTTATAGTGTCCCTCTCTCTCCAAACACCGATCTTCCGGAACTTAATTTGTCCTTCTCGAGATGCTCATCAGTTAGAAAACAAACTTTTAAAATATTATTTTATCCAATGATAATGAATAAATTGTATATAAATATAGGTACCAAACTATCCATTCTCTTTCTTAACATAGCCTCCACCTTTTTTTTTAAAAGTATTTAATGTGCATAGCTAATTTTTAAAACAAAGCAGTTTGCTTTTAGATGAAAAAAGTGACAAAATTGCAATCTGCCAAATATCATGAAGGGGGCATGGGGGCTGAGTGGTAAAGCACTTGGCTTCCGAACCTGGGTTTGAATTAGGTTAAGACTGAGACTTTTAAGGCCCCCACTGAGTCCACCCAACTCTAATGGGTAACTGTCATAAATTGGGAAAAGTAAAGCAGTTGGTCATTGTGCTAGCCACATGACACCCTTGTGAACTGTAGGCCATAGAATCTTTTTTTTTTAGTTTTTGAGGCCACACAAAACTAATATCATTTTTTCCCCTTTCAGGAGCTGCTAATAAAAGTGTAATAGGAATATATTTATACTTTTCATAGGTCCCAAAAATACAACGATTAAGAACATTTCATTGGTGATTCAGAATGCAACAGTGAATTATCCAGAAAGGAATGCAATATTGGGACCCCTGGAAGTTATCTTTAACGATGATGGCTTTTTTGTCACCAAATTATCTTCCATTCACAAAGTAAGTGCTCTATCATAGAACCCAAGGGATGATAGTTAGGAGGATAATACATGATGTAATGTGTAGTTTGGGTTGGGAAAATTCTTGTTATTTATTGGACTGGCAGAGATTGCAGTATTTGGGCTCACTTTATCATAGTGACAAGAGCTCAACGTTTAACAGTATTAAGAGGATTGAGGTGGGGAGAATGGAAGGGTCTAGGTGTATACTGTAAGTGAATCAAGTTGACCTCTTACTGTGGCCGTGAAATAGGAGTGTATCATCTGTCACATTTAAATTTCACAACTAATGCCAGATAACTTGGCTGACTGGTTTGCGCTCTGGGCTGTTATCTTGATGTTCATGCAAAAGGTTTGGGCTAGGAGATTCAGTTCTTCAATTCTGAAGGAACCCAAAACAAAAACAAAAAACACTGGAATATCCCAATGTCAGAATTAATCTATTTAATTCTTATTCTTTAACGACTAAGCAATGACAGTAGAGGCTATAAAATAAACCCATTGTTTCCTCCAAGCATCAAAAGACTATCAATTCTGAGTTGTTCTCTCCATAGCAAATCACGGACTGGACCTCTGTGCTGATAGTGCTCTTGAACTCCACAAGTAAATCTGAATTGGATTCTCTGGTCTACTCAACAGACAGCAAAATTCCAATAGATAGCAGAGTGAATGAAAGCTACTTTCAAGATAGTTTGATAACATTTAATCCAAAGTGAGTACTGGTCCAATTTCTTTTATAAAGCCTGTCTTTCATATACATGACTCAGTGCATGTGCTCAGTGCATTCTGGTCCAATCTCTTCTATTAAGCCTGTCTTTCATATGCTCAGTGCATTCTGGTCCAATCTCTTTTATAAAGCCTGTCTTTCATATACATGACTCAGTGCATGTGCTCAGTGCATTCTGGTCCAATCTCTTCTATTAAGCCTGTCTTTCATATGCTCAGTGCATTCTGGTCCAATCTCTTTTATAAAGCCTGTCTTTCATATACATGACTCAGTGCATGTGCTCAGTGCATTCTGGTCCAATCTCTTCTATTAAGCCTGTCTTGCATATGCTCAGTGCATTCTGGTCCAATCTCTTCTATTAAGCCTGTCTTGCATATGCTCAGTGCATTCTGGTCCAATCTCTTCTATTAAGCCTGTCTTTCATATGCTCAGTGCATTCTGGTCCAATCTGTTTTGTAGACAGAAAGGGTGAGAAGGGGATCCTGCTGCTCTTGGCAAGCACACAACTAAGTTGTGTCAATCTCAAGAATTCTTCCTGTACATCAGTTAGCCACTCAGCCAGACATCAGTGTTCTAAAACCATTAGTCAATGTTTGGGTCTTTCATGCTACCATTCACTTAAATGGATGAAAGTTGGATATTGATATGATTTTGGAATTGTGTACAAATATCTGCACTTTTTGTAAGACTAGATCTTGACACTAATGTATGAAAACATTGACTTGAATAGCATTCTTATTTCATTGTCATAACAAATTCAAATTTTGAAGTAATTTCTGACAAACATGTACAAAATTCAGGTTTTCTCTTAAATCAAAACAAAATCGACCAGTATTATATTTGCTTATAGTGTCCCTCACTCTCCAAACAGGGTTCTTCCGGGACTTAATGTGTCCTTATCGAGATGCTCATCAACAGGTTCCTCCAAAGCTTTTGTTGTCACCATGCCAACCAGAAATAAGAAGAACACATGCCAGCTGAATTTTTCACAAAAACTTGAGTTGAAAATGACTTCTCCCACAGCTTGTGTCAAAGACACCCTGCCCCAAGATTTTAAAGACATTCTGACTAAAAATCTTATCCTTGCAGTGAACAAAAAGAAATCCTGTGGTTTTTCATGGAACATGATCAATGGTAAGTATGTCTTGTTTTCTTCTCATTTGACTGATTAGTGATGTCAATTTGTTTGCTTCCAAAGTTTGAAACTGGGTTGAAATTTGAGTGTGTCTCATTTTTGAGTGGTTGGGCATTGAACTAGCCACTTATTATGTTAGCTGGAAACTGGGCAACTTGACATCACAAAGATAAATGCATTAAGTCCCTTAGTTACCAAAACCAGACACATGACTAACACATTATATATATATATATTTTTATTAATAAGGTTGAAAAAGTAAAATGCTTGAAGGTTGTTTTTTTTTTTTCTCTGTACCAGTTCTTCAAGAAAAGCCAGAGTGTCATAGTGACAAAAGTTTGGAAGTGACAGTCAGTTTCAGCATCTCTTCAGCATTCCAAAACCAACTTGCTCAGATAGTGGAAGGCTACAAAAGTTTTCTGACTGATAAAACTCTCACTATGAATGACAGAGTTTGGTCTCTAGACAAGTGCTTCCAGAACTGCTCCCCTTCCATGAAGCCACCTACAAATAATGATGGTAACTTTTCTTTGACATGATGAAACTGTATTCTTGTAGAGTTCATCTAAGAGTAGTTACTAGGCTTTAACAGCAGCCAAGGGGAAGAACTCCTGGCTAAATAGCTCAAGCTCCTAAATTCAAATTCCATCAAACAAAATACATGATTTTTTTTGGACGGTTTAATTAATTTAATTTGGTCTACTCAGCACTAATAGATATAAGACATATAAAAACTAAATCATGTGTTATGCACACAAACATGTTAGCACTACAGACTGTAGTTTCAAGTCAAACAACTTACTGTCACTAATAGTTTGAATTAGACTATCTGGTTAACAGAGTCAAAACGATTGGGTCCTTATGTGGTCTAATTAACTGGATTCTCCTTCATTTAAATGTTCTGTGACTCTGTTTAATGTTCTGTGACTATTTAATGTTCTGTGACTATTTAATGTTCTGTGACTCTATTTAATGTTCTGTGACTATTTAATGTTCTTAGACTAGTGTTTTTTCTTTAATCATAACACTTTATTCATCAACTGCTTCTAGAGATATTTAGTGCTCACCCTTTGTCTTTTCTGGTAACCAAGAGGTAAAATGCTTGACTTCTGAATTAATAGTCTCAAGTTCAAATCTTTATTGAGAACTTGTAGTTATCATTTTAGAACATCCTTTATTCCACTTAGCATTTGTTGTGGAATGTATAATTAGGTGGTTGTTGAGCAGACCACATGACTCACTCTTTAACCTTTGCCCTAAAAAGCATGCTGAACTTGACCTGCCCACTCAACTCATAGTTTAATTGCTATGATTTTAAAACTTGAAAATTAATTTTCTCTACCCATGATGCACTAAAAGCATGTTGTCTCCCTCAATCAGATGACAAGATTAGGTTGACGGTGGCTGTGGTGGTATCATGCATTGGTGTCTTTTTGATTGTCCTCATTGCTGTGGTTGTTTACATGAAAAATAAAAGACACAGAATTCTGTAAGTTGGTTTCAGGTTCCTTTTTTTCTAAGCTTTAAGAAATGTTATTTTAGCTTTGGTTGCCTTATTGCCTTTAAGAAACGTTATTTTAGCTGTGGCTGCCTTATGGCCTTTAAGAAATGTTATTTTAGCTGTGGCTGCCTTATTGCCTTTAAGAAACATTATTTTAGCTGTGGCTGCCTTATTGCCTTTAAGAAAAATTATTTTAGCTGTGGCTGCCTTATTGCCTTTAAGAAACATTATTTTAGCTGTGGCAGCCTTATGGCCTTAAGTTCATTATTTGTTACTTTTGTTTTGATGACATATATGAAAGTGATATTGGAATATTGTATTTCCACAGTACATCCAGTTATTCTATTATGTGACCTATTTATCATGTTCTAAGAGGGGTTTGATTTTCAAAGGTACAAAATAAACAGTGGACAAAAAAGAAAAATTTATTGATCTGCAAAATTCAAAACATGATTTCAGCTTTCACATACTGTACTAAATTACAATTTAAGCCCAGCTAAATTCTAAAAATTTATGTACAACAGTATACATAATTACGAAGGCACAGTGGCTGAGTAGTAAAGTGCTTGGCTTCTAAACTGAGCTCCTGGGTTCAAATCCTGGTGAAGATTGGTATTTTTAATTCTGAGATCTTAGGCGCCTCATGAGGCCACCCAGCTCTAATGGATACCTGACATTAGTTGGGGAAAGTAAAGGCGGTAGGTCATTGTGCTGGCCACATGACACCCTCGTAAAACTATGGGCCACAGAAACAGATGACCTTTACACCATCAACCCTATAGATCACAAGGTCTGAAAGGGGAACTTCACTTTTTACTTTTCTATACATAATTACATGGCTTAACATGGGCACCATGTTGGATTACTGAGTGTTAGGATTATGAAGTGTGGAGTAGCAAGAGTCAACTCTAGCAGAAATTAGTCTCAGTTAATCAGTGTTACATTTAATGATGTGATCTGTTTTACTTACCTATATATTTAGTCGACCATTCAACTTTCTCTTTGAACAGGCAGTTCCGCATGACCAGACTGGATGATGACGAGGACGATTTAATAGGAGATATGGATGACTTTGTTGGCAATCAAGGACCAACTTTTCGTACTTTCAGATGATCACTCACTGTTGTTGACACTTTGCCAGAATTGAACAAAAGAAAATGGCTGCTATTGTTGAACCCTGTTATTCTCAACTTAACTTAAAACATTCAAAAGTACGGGACCCACATCCTGTGTCAGTCTTTCATCACAGACAAAATCTGGTTGTGATGTGTTCTGCACTCCTGCTTTTATTTTGAAAATGTCTTTTTTTTTTGTTTTAATTGTTATAGAATATTGTTTTAAAATCACTTGTTATGAATTTATAACTTTCTATTATACAGATAAGACATTATAGTCTTTGACATTATTTGTATAGACTATGACATCAGACATTATGACATTAGAAAGTGGTATACAGATCAGACTTTGGCATCAAATATTGCTATACAGATCAGACATTATGCCATCAGACATTATGACATTTGTATACTGATCAGACATTATGACATAAGACATGGGTATATGGATCAGACATTATGACATTAGAATACAGATCAGACATTATGTCATCAGTCTTATGACATCAGACATGACTTTAGACATTGGTATACAGATGAGACATTATGACTAATTTCATTTATTGTAAACAATTAGACATGAAAGTTACGAAGCTTTTTGAATTCTTGTATGTTTAGTTTTACGCACTTGATGTCAGTATTTTAGGTTTCTTTCTAGATATTTCTGTTGTTTATTGAACTGTTACTCCACTCAACAGGTGGTGTTCCCTCAAAAGGTATGGCTTGATCTGGTTTGTTTGAATTCCTTGGATGTAATGATTGGTTACCTACTGTTTGCTCTATAGAGGAAGCAATACTGAGTAGTAAAGAGACAGGGGATTAGTTTTGTTGTAGTCATAGCTTTTAGAGTGGAGTAGGCCTTGATAGTAATGCTGTAAAAGTAAATCCATGGCTATCCCATAATGATTCAAATACTGTATAGCTCCTACAGTAGTACAGTGGGTCTTTTAGGTTTTAAGTCATACAGCAGGATAACGCGCTTGAAACCGTTTTTTTTTTATACTTTCCTCTATGGAGAGCTCATCATGTCTCGTTTACAACAAAAACTAGACCATGGTGACTATTTTTGAGTGAAAACTGGACGTGTATTGCTTTTTTATCATTACTTTTTAAGAATTTTTCAAACAAACAGGCCCATAGCCCCAGTGTATAAGCCCTCAAAGATATATACCAAAAGTATTAAAAGTATATATTTTTTTAAACTAAGACATATCGTTCTGTTTTTTAAAGTTGCTTATCTATTTATAAGTATTAGATCTTAAATTTTAAATTTTTTTTTTTAAATGTTGAATTTTTAAAATTCAGAGTTATCCCTCTTTGGTTAGGGTATGGGAAAGGATTATTCAAACTGGAAACATGATCTATTGGGTGAAAATATGATCAAATGTTCAATACCAAATGCTCTACAAAGTAACCACACGTTTTTTTTTCTATTACTGAGTTTCTCTCTTGCATATAACTGATTGAGTGCAACAAAGTTATTGATTACAAGACTAGAACTTGTTTAACTAACTAGATTTAAAACTTTACTCTATATGTTTCTGTAGGCTATGTCATTTTAGAAAATACAGCAGCTCATTTTCATTTTGTCAGCATTTAGTTTTAGAAATGGCTTACATTTGAGACCCTAAGGATATCTATCATCAAAGACAAGTGCAAACAAGGAAAAATCAAATTAAATTGATAACAATCTTGCATGGGTTAGTAAGAGTCTGAATAACCTTGTGAATATTGCACTCATAATAACTGACATGGAGACTCTTATTACTATTTGTTATTTGTTGTAATAAGGTCTGATCAAATATTTCACTATATCAAATTATTCCAAGTTTAAGTATGACGACAGAGAATGAAGTTGATATTTGGATTAGCTTAAGGCTGACACTGTGACATTCATGTTCAGAATCAACGTTAGAACTGTAAAGAACATCATGACATTGGTCACAGGTGTGCAGCTTTTTACTGTCTACAGTAGTGCTTTAAAAATAGAATCAATGTATTGTGGTACTGTACTGTAAATGTTCTTTGTTATGTTGCTAGCTGTTATAGCTTTCTTGTATCATATATATTCTAAATGAAGATAATTTATTTGTGGTTTAGCACAACTGATTGGAGTACAGTGGAACTACCAGTTTTGTTTCTGTTTGCACTGGTACATAGTCTGTTTTCTAGTCTCTAGTTCAATGTCTCTAAATGCCTGAAACTTCAAACAGGATTTGTTTTAGTTCATAGTTTGGTCTTACTTAGATTGAAATCAAGAGTTTTGAATTTGATTCATGTCACAGATTTTTGTATATATTATTATTATTTACAATTAATTGAGAACAAAAAGCTGGCTGTAAAAAAAATGATCTTTCCAAGAGGAAAGTTGTTTTCAGACCTAATGTTATTCTATTGATGCTAAAAAGATTAAAAGGTAGTGCAGTTATATCAAGAAAGATTTATTATTAATTCGGCTAATTGCTTTTTTGCCATGTTTTTTTTTTAAATTAAAATACTATATTTATACAATTAAAATTACTTATATTTTGTATACAATTTTATTGAAATGTTTCTAATGTTCTCCTTCCAAGAATGTGATAATTTATAAATGAACAACTTTCACTTGCTGTACTGAGGTCAGTGTGAAAGTAAATGTTATAGCAAAGTATCAAGTCTTCACACCACAAACTCTTAGCATCGGGTTAACATTAGAACATTAATTATTAGAATGTGTTTGAAACTAAGATGCTACTGTTTATGAAGAACATATGAATGTA
This sequence comes from Biomphalaria sudanica, assembly GCA_036873155.1. Classification (NCBI taxonomy): domain Eukaryota; kingdom Metazoa; phylum Mollusca; class Gastropoda; family Planorbidae; genus Biomphalaria; species Biomphalaria sudanica. Next base: position 103,346 of record JAZGLO010002124.1, read on the forward strand.
TTGGGAACTGAGATGCTACTGTTTATGAAGAACATATGAATGTATTGGGAACTGAGATGCTACTGTTTATGAAGAACATATGAATGTATTGGGAACTGAGATGCTACTGTTTATGAAGAACATATGAATGTATTGGGAACTGAGATGCTACTGTTTATGAAGAACATATGAATGTATTGGGAACTGAGATGCTACTGTTTATGAAGAACATATGAATGTATTGGGAACTGAGATGCTACTGTTTATGAAGAACATATGAATGTATTGGGAACTGAGATGCTACTTAATTGCCTTTTTTTCCCCCTGTGCCTAAAATGATTATATTTTATAGTTGCTGTTTTTTATAATTTTGTAACTTTTGAAGACTTATTATTGTACAAATACAAATATGTACTTTTGTTTCTCTATCAAAGTGCCCCCCCCCCCCCCTATAGTGTTGAGACTATTGAAATGGTGGTCTACACTAGTTTCTATATGTTTCAATCTGTAGAATAATGAACTACCACTTCAAACTGGCTATGTATTTAAGTTGAGATTTAGGCATGTCCTATAGAACTTATTTCCTACTTTAAGCTCATCTAGATTAAAATGCATTTGTGGTCTTTTGAAACATTTACACAAATGTTTAGTCCTAGGTCTTTTCTCCATAGTTTCCCATGGGATTGAAGCAGAACAAATTTTTTGTGTGTTTAATTATAGAAAATGTGAAAGTATATTTGTTAATGCTTATGCCTTAGATAAAATATTGAATGCCTTTCATTAAGATATTACAATACAAACTTTTTTTCACCTGGTTTGTTATTAGTTTTCTTGTGATTGAACTCAACAAAGTCAAAGACAAATAAAGTTTATCAACAAATATAATTCATTCTTAAAAAACATCATTGTAGGGAGGAATTAAAATTCTAATCAAAGAAAGTTCCAGTACATACATAAAGGGGGGCAGGGTAGGCAAAAATTGTCTTTACAACAAATGCATAATGTAGACATTGAAGACACACTGACCTGGCCTCAATCATCACAATAGAACTGTGTCCAGTGAATAAATGGGAGAGAAAACACAAAAAGTCACTCAAAGATACAGGCACTTCAAACGACCTAGACAAACAGTATCATGAAGGACAGACTAAATCCTCCACTAAGCTGTTTCAGGCCTGGTGCACAGAACGACAAGGATATCCCTGTCAACAGAAAACAACAAAACACAATCCATTACTATTTTCTAGATGAGATGGCACTGCATTATCATACATGTTGTTCAGATAACAACATTTTTTTTTCAGACACAAGTCAGTTAAAGGAGATAATGAAATATCTAATTTAATTGAATAAGTTTAATTTCTTTTGTTAAAAACAAGTTTGAACAGTAAAAAAAGATTTTTAATATAATGCTATTAAGAAATATTGAAGACATCTTAACCATAAGATTTAAATTCAAATCATTGTATATGGATAGTTAATTACTCAGTACTAAGTTTAGACTGAAAAGAAACACAAGGTATGTTCTGTTTCCGCACTAAAAAAGTAAGTCAGTTCCATGTTGATAGAATTTCTTTTTCATTCAAGCAGCTGACAGAAAGTACTATTGGTACATCTACACAAGACAAGATGATTAGTGCAACAGGTATTATTCAGGAGAAAACTTGAAGTAATTTCATCACTGCTAGAACTTTAAATTAAGGCATTAAGTTATTTCTAAGCATACTAACAATAATCAGTTCAAACAGATAATGGTAGTCTACTATAGAGGATTTGTTTCTGGTATACTAACAATGTAGACTTCAACTGGTAATCTGCTATAGAAAGATTAATTAAATATGAGACATGCTGTACACATTTACACACACACATCATTAGTACAAGGTAATCTGAATAGCATAGTGTATATATATATATATAATTATAGAATATATATTTTATCACTAAATTTTCTTCCCATTTGAAGTGCTGAGAACTAGTTTTAAACTCTTTCTAACTACAAAGATTAAGTTTTTTCCTCAGTTGTAGTTCTTATGTTTCAAGTTTTTTTCAGATTTGATTTCCATACTTGTCCACCTACTGGTGAGTAGTAATGACACTTTTCACTAGACTCTTTATGGCACAATCTCATCTCATGTTTGTAATGGTGACATTATTTTATTACCACCAACTTTAAGTGCACATATTTCTCTTCATCAGATCTGAAAACAAAGTAAACTTAAACTGGCTAAACAGCTCATCTCTTTTCAAATAGAATGTTCTGGGTTATGTAGCTAGGAGCTCATTAGAAAATCATGTCCTCTTTGCTTTTTTATATTTTTCTTATTCTCTAAGAAAAAGAAAAAACAAAAAAAAGAAACGACTTGACACAAAAAAAAAAATTGAAAACATATTTATATAAATATATATTATAATAGGCAATATTTTTCTCACAACATTTTCTAGTTATATACAAAAGAAATATATACTAAAGTTGTATAATAGAATACAGCACTGACCAATATACAAGTGCCTAACTTTGTTCTCTAGCAATATTTGATCACTTGTTTCTCTTACGAATCTACTAGTGATGCTTGCACAGATAAAATGGTTAGTACAAATCAACCTTAAAAAGATACATATTCACAACTGGTTCATTTGCCAATACATTTACAAGTATTGAACACTAAGTGCAGCTGTCTCTCTTACATGACTTGTCTTCAAGTCATTAGCTCTTAATGTCAAATCCATTAAAGCAGCTCTGGCAAGTCGCACACCACTAAAACATTCAGTCAAATAAAGACTCAATATCTATCCATCCATAAAGTGACTGTGTAGGAATGATTTTTTGAACAGAAAGGACAAAAGTATAACTAAGAACTGTCTGAAGAGATTTCAAAGCACAATTATCAATGCTGAGATAAACTTCACCTCAACATATATTATGTCAATGAAACAATAAACCAAAAATGTGATAGTTTTAATATCAAGTGGTTCTAAACTGTTCTACTAAGTGCCTCACAGACATTGACTTCTACCACAAAAGAGAACAAACACAACTTTCAAGACTAACTGGGCTGGTGAAATGCACAGGGTTTTGATAAAAGGGGAACAAAAAAAAACTAGCTCTATCCATTAGTCCCTCAGTCTACTTCTACACAGAAGTGTCAAGCACCTTGTAGTCCCCCACCACCCCAATACCATTACTTCAGCCAGCAAACTATAACACTCATTTGTTCTCATAAAAAAATAGGATAGACAAGACCACTCCCCTTTTAAAAAAAAAAAATTAAAATAAAATAATAATACCTCAAAAAAAAAACACAACAATATGCCTTCATCTCTTCACTTTCTCTTTTACAAACCATCCACTTTCACCTATTCAATTTTTTACAAAGACAACAAAAGAATTTGTTTCTTTACTTTCTCTGAATGTGTACTTCAATAAAAAAAAATTATACAAAATAAATATAAAAATGGTTTTAAAAAGTGCACTTAATCATTTGTTTATTATACAAGACATCAAATAAAACAATGTGAATTGGAACAAAAAATGTATGCTAAAAAATGAGTCAATTAAAATGACATTCTCACAGAATAGAACTTCTCCCATGAGTAAAACGAATCAATGAATTCTCCATGCAGTTTACAGTGGTCAGACCTACAAGTCAACTAAGTTCACATTTTTAGTTGGAAAAAAAAAAAAGGTTTGTAAAAAAAAACAACTGAAAGACAACTCCTCAATCAGACAGGGCCCATCAACATAATTTCATTTGAATACACATTATGTATTGATACAGGACATACTGACCACAAAGCAATCACCCACTCATAAGATAAGCAGTATCATCAACAAAATTGTTTCACGTATTCAAAAAGTATAACAACCAAACTATGAACAACATCTACAAAGCAGTACAAAGCTTTTTCTAGTTCTGTATCTTTCTTGTCAATGTTTACAAAACGAAAGCCTTTTTATCTAAAACAAAATCTCAGCATTCATTTGTTTTGTTTTTTGTAACTAAAAAAATAATCCCATAGTTTTAGATAACTCCTGTTCTTTGTGTTAGTTAACAAAACCTCCTCCACACTGACATTTGAAACTGAAGTGCTGTGTCACGGAAATGATACAAAATGTGTCCAAGGTGAGAGTAAATCAGATGATTACAACTGTAGATTAACATTGTCCTTAGTTTTGTAAACACTATAACTTCACTTCAAATTGCTTCACAGATTTGCTTCCCAGTGTGTTAGTGGATGTTGCCCCTGGTTTTCCTAGAGATTTGGCTGCCCAGGCAACATCAAAAGGATCCACTCCTGGGCCAGTGACAGATGTGAAAGGTGCTGCTGGTGCCGATGTAGGCCACAGGTTAGAGGAACTGGCAGAGGAGGTGGATGATACAGCACCATTTTGGGACTGGTAGGAACTGGTGCTGTCTGGCTTCCTTAGCTGGTAGGTCTGCTGCCAATGCTGGCTGGACATTTCCCCAGTGTCAATGGAATGGCTGCGACCATGGGCAAACGCATGTTGCTGCTGCTGAAGTGTTCCCCCCGACTGTGTCTGCTGAGGGAGTGTCTGATGTGTGCCATTAAATGTTGCTGAGACTGGATATGTTGGTGCAGTGGTGGTAACAAAGGGATTGTTGGTGCTAGACTGGCCAGTTCCAGCAGCCACTGTTGCAATAGCCCATGTTGTGGGAGCAAACTGAGATGTACTGGTTGCTCCCCATGGATTGATACTCGCATCTGCAAACAAAATTAAATATTAGACAGTCAACAAATATTAAATCTTAAGCTGCCAAAAGAATACTAACAAACTTAAAAGGAGTTAAGCTACTTCTAGTTGAAATTGTAAAATTGGTTACTTGATTGTAGATTTGTTGTTGTTGGTAGGTACACCAAGCAGATTAAAGAGAAACCAACTGGTCTGATTAGAATTTTAACTAGAGATTCATAGTTTTTAATATGTCTGCTCATGTATGCTTAAATTAAATTAAATATAAGGTAAATTGTGCATTTAGTAGAATAATCTAGCTCTGATCTTGATCAAGTCTAGTTTATCTGTTTGGGTTTTTGGCAAAAGGTAAATTGTGCATGTGCTTTAAAGTGACTTCCTGTCTCTTACGATTCATTTTACTTCTACATTTTAAATAAATGAGCCTCTGTTGCTTTTAAAGTCTGAATAAGGATCAACTTTCAAATCAAAAGTGAACTGACCAGCAACCAGTAAGAATGGCACCATTCAGCCAATGATTTCCCTGAAATTTGATTTGGCTGGTTTACATTTATGTACACTTCAACACCTGACAGAATTTTTGTTAAGTCTGGGCCTATAGTTTGAATCGATTACTAGACAAAAGTAGTTATAAATCTTACTTTGTGAAGCAGGCAATGTGTGTTGCCGTGTTAGTGGGGCATGATTCTGAAAGTATGTGGGTAAAGATGTCTGATGGGTCAGTGCGACAGGGGCGCTTGAGAATGGATCATCCGAAGTGAGTGCTGTCAAGCCTTGAGTCAGTTGCTGGCACATTTGAGCAATAGAATCTTCCTGCTCCTGGGACACTTCTGGGATTGTACCTCCAACAGCTGCTCACAAGTAAATAAATACAAGCATATATTCTACTAATAGGATCATGCAATGAAATCTAATCTAATAATCAGAGTTCTAAAATAGGGATATTCTATGATTTGGAATGTATCTAATGGTCTTAGTTGAACTATGAAGTAAATGAAAGTGAATCTGAGGGGAAGGAAGGAAGTTAAGAAAAAAAAAAAAAAGAATTCAATTACAGATGACATCAAATATACCAGCTAGGAATAATGAGACAAAAGCTATAAATTTGGGTTTAACAATTAACTAATGTGATACAATGAAAACAGTCAAGTAGAAACTATCTGTATCATGGACTTTATAAGTCAAGTTGAATTCTTACCACCATTGCCATTTTGTGTAGGTGATTCCATGACAGCATTCTGTCTTTGCAAAGTGGAGGGCAGCTCATTCAGCCTCAATGACAGAGTTCTTTTGAATGGTGAAGAGACTTCTTGGAGCTTCTCAAACCCTCTGAATGAGCCCTGGCGTTCTAATAGATTGGGCGTCGCATGTGGTCTCTGAACAGCATATGGGTTGCTGGCTGCTCTCAGTGGAACAGGTTCTGAAATGTAAATATGCAACTGGGTTCAGCTAATGTTATAGAATCATTGCAGAGGACACAAAAATATTTTAGATGTAGAATTAAAAACAAAAAGAATTCAGTAAGAACAGTTTTAAGAGAAAAAAAACTTTTTTTCTAAGGATAACGAGAAATAAAAATTAAAGTCATTAAGAAAACATCCTTGACAGAATTAAAAAGATTTTTATGAGTACTTTGTAATATCATGTTAGAGAATGTAAGGCAGGTATCAAGAAAGAATTTGTGTAATTATAAGGTCAATTAATTAATAGGGACATTAATTTGTGTTGATTTTCAGGCCTATTACACAACTTTAAAAATCTGTTTCTTAATTACTATCTTTCTTATACTTTAGTAGGATGCTTATAGAAAACATCTAATTGTCAATCTTCTTTATAAACTCCTTTTCATGTAATAACTAGCTTGACCTAGTATATTAACTCATTGACTGTGCTACTTTTTAGAAAAACTTTTTTTTTCCTAATATGACTAAAACAAAAATGTGTAATTTAAGTACCAATGATGCTATAGTAACAATTTTGGTATCAAATTAAAGGTAAATGAATGGAGAATTTAAATATGTAAACAACTTTCCATTCAAATATAAGATACAAATTATAATAATCTAAATAATATGACCTTATAACAACAAAATGGATGCCAGCTTTAGTACTTCTGAAACCTAAATCTAGATTTTCATCTTTGCGTTACTGTTGAAACAGCATATAAGAATACTTATAGATTTATCAAAAAGAATAGTGATAAAACAGTCAATAAAAGATGATGAATCACTGATTATATTATTATTTTTACCCGGCTTTCTAGTTAGTCAAAAAGGAAAAGTTATTGCACCTTTCATAACTTCCAATAGCAAAAGATACCAGCACAAAATCTATCAATCAAATGTACTCAAATATTATGTGCACGTGAATCAATGGGATTTAGATCTATATTTCTCTTACTTTTATTCAATTAAGACATATTTGATTCTAATACCACACTAGTCCAAGATATAGGCTAGTGAGAGATCAAAGCGTAGATCTTGAAATATTTTTATATTTCATATTTGTTTAGCAGTAAACTTTTTGGACTACTTACATGTCAGAGTGCAATATGAACAAATAAAGCCTTGGCGATGATGATTTTTACAAATAAACAATACTAAAAACAAATTGTTAAAATAATAGGCAAAAAATGCCTAGCATGGATAATTATTGGATGTAGATCTACCATTTCTGTTGTTTTCATTTATATAAATTAGTCTAAGATCTAGAGATCTACCTAGATGTAGAGATAAAAGCTTAGATCTAGTCTATCTTGATCTACATTCCAGACCTAGCCTTAACCACCTTAGGACAATACTAGATCTGGATCTAAGCAGTAAAATACTAATAATATCCAAGTCTGCTTCATCCTTTGCTAAATCTAGACCTACTGTATCTATCTAAATCTTCATTATCACTTATATCACTATTATAGAAAGATTATAAAATTTCTTCTCTAGTAAACATTGTGGGTGTGTCTTGGACTAGCCTAGCCATGACATGGATTTTTGCAGATAAACAATACTAAAAAAAATTTTAAATGGGCAAAAAATGCCCACAATGGATGATTATTGGATGAAGATCTACTATTTCTGTTCTTTTTATTTGTTCTAGGCTTAGATCTAGAGATTTATCTATATCTAGAGACAAGAGCTTAGATCTAGTCAATCTTGATCTACACTTTACACCTAGCCTAATGACAATACTAGTTCTAGATCTAAATACTACCTATAAATACAAATCTACTTCATCCTACACTAAATCTAAACCTACAGGATCTAATCTCAATCAAAATCTTCATTATCACTATTTATTTGTGATAAATTATAGAATAGTTATAAAGTTTCTTCAGTAGTAAACAGTGTGGGTTTGTCTTGGACAACTGTAGCCAAGGCGATATTTTTCACAAATCAACAATCGTTAAAAAAAAAACACATTCGAATAAATGTTTAAATAAGGCCAATAGCTTGTTATTGCTATGTAAACATACGATGAAGAACTCTTTTATAGAGAGAAAATAGTTCAAGTATTCTTAGTTAAAAATTCCGATTAAAAAATGCAATGAAACTAAGGTAGGGTACAAGCGTCTTTTCCAGAGACGTTCCGCACTTTTAGGGGTAGTCAGAGCGTCCCTGGGAAAGACGCCCCGCAGCCATTGAGTGAAAGCAGAAGACCTAATCAGTGAGAACTTCTGTAGAACCTACCTACCTGCAAGAATAGCACTCTGTGGGTCGACTATTCTTTCAGTAAGAGTTGTCTGACGGAAGGATCCAGTTCTCTCAAAGCAAGTCCTGGACTGGTTATAGGTCACTGTAACCCCTGTCTCTTTGTCACGCTTCTGTTTCTTTTCCAGGCAAATAGCAAAGGCACAGCCTACCGCATGGCTCAACCTCTCTCCCTGAGTAAATCAAAAGATCTAGATTATCACAAGCTCAGTCAAAGTCTTAGAAAGAAGACAACCCCGAATGATCACTACGAACCTCTTTTTTTTTTCCCTACTATTATTGGGTGTCGTATTTAGCATATATTGAAGTGAAGGTTACGAGAAGGACAGCTCTAAGTACAACACCAATACATAATAAATAGCATGCACTTTGAAACATGTCAGCTACTTGTTGATTCAAACATACTCTAGGGACTTTTGTTTTCTACTTAGTTGACACATTTTACAAGCTTTACATAAAATGATGAGGAAAGTTATTAAAATGATATTGTATGTAACTTTTTGTTTTCTGTTTTTTTAAACCAAAAGTATAAAGTTTACAATTAGTACATGCTGGTATTATTAGAATCGTTTTCATGCTAGGCACTGACAATTTAAATATAAAAGCTAAAAAATAATAATAATTCTGGCCGTCATTAGAAGAGTTGATTAGCTTTCATTTAATTACATTGATAAGGATGAACTAATGTGTTCATTAACTTTGCTAATAAAGATGTTAATGGTAGACAAAGTGACTAAACAGTGTCTCAATGCAACAGAGTCAATATCAATGTATACAAACACAAGAACAATAGTAATTATTATTAATAATATCCTTAGATTACAATATTTTTACAAGTTATACACACCTACTTCAATTCCTTATATACATTTTTAGACGATGCTATTGTACATTTCAATGTTTTAATAAAACACTTATTACTTGGTAATTTAAAGTTAAAAAAAAACAAAAAACTTTAAATGTTTGCTCATTAGCTCAGTATAAGATGTTGATCAGTTTCTATGAATGGTTAATAATCCTTTTTTTTAATTAGTAGTGGTATAGTTTTTTTTATATACAATGAAATAAAATAAGATGACAAAGTGATATTGTTTAAACTGCAGGTCTATTATGTTACAAATACCTAAATAGCATTCACAACAGTGACCTAGAATTAACCAATATTTCCACCATTTTATCTTATGAACAGTTTTTGCTGAGAAAAATAAAAATCTTTACCATCTCTTTTGTACTCTAATAGAAGTTTAAGAAATTCTACATCCCATTTTATTTGAATAGCACCCACTACTAATTTTCAGCTTATTTTTAAATATGGTTTAAATGTATGCACATACAATAAGCATATGTAATTTAAAAAATAAATGGGTAAAATTGTTAAAGAAATCAATGCAAATAGTTCAAATACAGATGATGGAAACATTGGATTTCAAAATAATTGTTATTTTTTTTTAACTCTAAATGTGTCAGACACAGACATCACAACAGCTGCTTTTCCATTCCGTGGCCATTAAGAAACAGAGGAAATATCAAAACTATCATTAGTATTAATCTTTAAAGAAAAAAAGAAAAGTCTTAAAGTTAGTTTTAAACCCTAAACCAATGAGCAAAGCACAACAAGAAGATATGAGTGAATCTAAAGTAACCATGCAAGTCTCATTCATCTGCAGCAGAAAGAAATAAACAACAAGAGTTTAGAAAGGAACATCAGTAGTCTAGATGTGGTTGTTTTATTTTACATAACACCATAGAGTCTCCCTCAAAATAAAATAACTCCTACATTGCAGGGCATCAACAGTGTATACATACTATGACAGCCCACTGCCACCACTTTTACTTTCAGCATTGTACATTACTATATTCAATATTTTGTAACCCAATGCACCTGACCCAATCGACTGTAATAAATCTTTAACAAATTCTTTTTAAATAATTAAAGAAAAGATCAAAAAATGGAAAATAAACTTATTACGCAAATCAATTTAAAAGAAACTGAGAAAAACAGACAAAAAATAATTTCTACATCATGCTGAATTATTAACTTCTTACCAAAGTATCAGCTGAATGTTAAACACATGAGAGGCACACACAAACACACACTGCTACAGATAGCTTTAAGTAAAATGACTGGACTTGGGCCATGAGGGTAAGGAGTACACCCACTTCCACAGTATGTCACATCTAGAAAAATTGATAAAATAATACTGACACTTACGGATTCTTTCACAGCCAGGAAGCCATGACACATCCACCTTCTCGTTGTTCCATCTCTACAGATGTAGGCAAAGCCTTTCTCATGGTTTCGGTCTGGTGCACAAAAGGAGACTTTCTCAATGGTCTGGTCCACAATCATGCTCTGAGTAAGAATTAGAGAAATCTAGAAATATCTTTTACATATCACAATGGTGACAGAAATAACACAAGTATTAGGGGAAAGTCATAAAGTAGCAATACTATAATGCATAAAGAGATTAATGTAGAGAAAATATAGCTTACAGAGGTATATCTTACAGTGGTATATCATACAGAGATGAAAGTATAAGGAAATGAAATTAGCTTTATTGGGTGGAAAATATTTTTTTTAAATATAAGAAAGAAAAAAAAGGTAATAATACCAAGTTAAGGAAAACCAAATAGCAATGCTCTTAATAACAATGTTCAGTGTTAGAAATAATATCTGAGCAAAAGAATACAATCCCAAGGAAATGTTTTTAAGTGAACAAATATGTCTTTCAAAGAGTATCTAATAAAACAAACTCTCTCACCTTGCTAATTTCATCTACCACTCTCAGGGCATCACCTGACACATATAATACAGCTCTCTGATACTTTCCCTTACACTGCTGACAAAAATACAAAAGTCATAACAAGTCTATCACTACTCAGTGACATATAACAGTTCCTAAAAAGTAAAGTAACAATATGATTATTGTTCAAAAGTTTTTTGTTAAAGTGAATAACAATTACAACAATTATAATATCATGAGTTAAATTTATAAGTTCTATTTAATTTATACAATTATTTTGCAAAAGACATTTGAATTTCTTTTTTTTAAATTTCAAATTCAAAACCAACAAGAAAAAAAAAAAGAAATATCAAAAGGAAGTATCAAAATTGTCTTTTCTTTTTTAAAATAAATAGCTCAAAGGTTTAATAATTAGGCAAAAACAAAGCTTGAACTGAACTTACTGATTTCAAAGCTTTAACAGCTTCTTCACATATATGCATTCCTCTGGAATCAAAGACTTCTATGTAGCCTAAGTACTAACCAAACAACAAGCAAAAGAGAGTTACTTCAGTTATGTCTGTTTCCTCTCATACTCACAAACATACATGATTATTGATTATAAAACAAGCCCTTAAATACATCAAAATAGTTTAAGCTCAAAATGTGTCTGAAAAATTGCATGGAGTTAAAATATTTATTAAACTGTCAATCAATCAAAAAAACAGACCCTGTTCATTTTAAGGTCTGAATTAAGTAATTAGATTCACTTGATAAACCTCACTATTATATATAGTTTAAATACAAAAGAGTTTAGAAAAGTGGGATACAAAATGTATTTGAAAAGAACTGGAGATGCAAAGTAGTTTGCTTTAGATGCATTCCTTGGATGTAAATTAGCATGAACATTTGCAAGTCCTGCATATATATTAATTATGCATTATCCAAGTCATGTATCTCTCTGTCTCTCTCTCTCCCTATATATATATATATATATTAATTATGCATCATTCCCCATAAAATTATTACTTTTTTTTATTAATCAGTGATCAACAATTCTGAGAATGCCCCAGTGCAATTTAAGAATGAACTTTATCTATACAAAAATAATAGAATTAAAACAAATAATCTTGTCTGGTAAAAATATCAGAATTAATTCTAAAAACTTACCCGAACTTGGAAGCTACAGGTTCCTTCTCGAACTTTCTTTTCATCTTCCTGCCACTGGTGAGGCTTAGAGCATTCTGGAACATGGTCTTTTTTCTTCCGAAAGCTAAGCCTTCGTCTGAGGCTTTGCATTATATTTCTGTAGCGTCCAAATCTCTTACTCCTGTTAATGACAATATTAGGAATATGTACATTTTCGGAAGAATTTTGAAGCATCATAAAACAAAGCAGTTTCATTAAGAGTACTTTGATGTAATCAATAGTTAACAATTTAGTAATAAGCACTCTATTAAAAATTTTGAAATAAAATAAGGCCAAAATTTTAAAACATTTAAATATTTTTAAAATGTCAAAAAAAAATTTCAAGTAATATTTTACATATTTAAAAAAAATTATTTTAAGTGTCAAAAGCCATAAAAGATTGTATGACCTATCCACACTAAGTGGATAGAAAGTAGAATAAGTGATCCACTTGAGAGAATTGCCAGAATGTTGCCCAGTGCAATTAACAGTGGTCATCATGAAGTGTGTATTACACTTAGAGACACTCATGATGAATGCTACTGAATTGAGTCATTGAGACACCATGCACTGCAAACAATTACCTATGCTTCTATGTTGTTTTTGTTGCTAAAAGTATTGATTTACTTGATCACAGACTTTCTGACAGCCTTCCAAGAACACCCATAGCCAGAAAATGTAGAGATGTAAACACTAACAAATATAAATGCTATATATGTGTGTGTGTGTGTACAGCAGAGCATAAAACAAAGCAATTTCATTAAGAGTACTTTGATGTAATCAATAGTTAACAATTTCAAACATTACAGACACCAACAGAATAACTAATTAATGTTAAATACATTTTCAACAATGACCACCATCATAATTGAATGACTGAGATTGTGTCATGTCACTGCCCACTTATGAGTCCCTGAAGGAAGATACACTAGCTAACAGTTATACACAAAGTTCAGAGGTGTGACATAAACAAGTTGTAAAACAAAAACTGTTCAAACAGATTTGTTGTTTTCAAGTGGTAACATAAATATGAAAAAGTATAATGAACAACAATTGAAAACAGTAATGGCATACAATAAATGAGAAAACTAGGTAATGAAAACAAATTGATAAGTCCACACAAAATAATGACAAATAAATACATAATGGGATTAGCAATTAACAAGTTATAATCAAACCTTGTATGGCAGTAGCCAAGTTGACTAGAATTTTGTACACAAGGCATTAATAAATTTATGCACACATTTTCAGAGTCTCTATAATTTAGTTTCATTATTTTTGTTTAATTGCTGCCTTTTTTTTTTTAGTTTTGTGATTGAAAAGTATTAAATGACAACAACTTAACATTTGTAAAGACATGACTAACTGGCAATGTGTGAGAACTATGAAATGTCATAAGCATTCACTGAGATATATATCCACATATTATATTTATAAGGCCAATTACTATGGATATATCCACATATTATATAAGGCCAATTACTACGGATGCATCTAGCAGCCAGCACAGGCCCGAAGTAATATGGCCCTAAGTAATATGAAGCCTAAATCAACAAAATGCATCAAAACTTTGTTTATTTGTATGTAAGTGTTTCTAATAATGTGAATACTGTAATGAACAGATGGCACTACTCACCCTGACTCTGACCTTTCCATCCTTGGAAATTTATTTCTTTTCAGTTTCAGCACACTACAAAGTTACAAAAATCCTTCATTAGGAACACATTATGTCAACACACATTTCAAAAACATTTATCTGACCAAAAGTCATCAGTTGATGGTGCTTCCTGTACCACACTTCAAGTGTTTGTATACTTGACAATGGTGTCTTTTAGCATTAAAGAACATGTTTGGTTTCAATAAACAGAACACTGGTCTTACTAACAAGACATCAAGTGTTGTTCTAACAACAGAGAGGAGAAAACACTCGCAGAAGAAAAAGGTTTGAAAAAGTCAATAATCAGCTGCTAACATTTAGAGGTGTCGTTCTACGTCTGTCTGAACTGTGACTAAAGCAGGACAACAGTTGAGGGTCTTGTCTAAACAAACTGATACCTGGGAGGGTGGGGGCTATCTAGAGAATGTAGGTAGGTACTGTAAACCTGCACCATTAAGCCCTACTTGGGTCTTGATTCAAACGTAACCTATTTACTAGTCTGGCTGCACAGTACGTTTTGCATATGAATCGACTGTCTCCTGCTACATCAACCGTGACCGCGGATGCCTGTCTCGTGCGTTGACACTAAACGTAAACAAAATGGAGGAGGAGGAGGAGAGCGCGACGGAAACAAGTGTCGGATAAAGATCTCAAGTTGTAACACGCTACTAGATCTAGATGGGATTACTACATATTTGAACATGGGTCAAACCCCAAGAAGAACTACAAAGAAGGGTACACTCACGACCTGTAGGCCGGTGAGCGAAAGCAGAGCACGCTCTACAAGTCATAGACCTTATGTGTGTCTTCTCAGCGTCTGGTCAAACTGTTGCTATAGCGCTATGGCAAGCGAGCAGAAACAGCAGGCTCGTCATAGATCTCAACCCTGACTAACGTGTGTCTTCTCAGCGTCTGGTCAAATTGTTACTAAAGCTTGGACAACACTCGAAACACACTTCGAGAAGCACTGAACCGCACCGCGAAACAACTTTGATCGCGATATGCTGAGGTGTTCCCCCCCCCTTTTTTTTTCACATTTCTTTGTAGGTCAATTGTTCTTGAATGCAGTAAAGCTAAACTCTTCGTTAAGTAGACGTATAGTCTCTTATTTACTGGCCCAATTTAGTTGTCAACAACAGTTGTGTATGTTTTAAATATAAGTGTAAGAACAGGACCGCAATGAAAGTTATAGTTCAAATACTGTGTCTTCGTGTGACCAAAGTATCCAATTCTGCAATAAAAATGGAATTCAAATTAACTTTTTAGATTCTTGAACATGAACAATGAGTCCTGTCTATACTCACGGCTAACGCGACTAAATACATCCAGAAAGCAAACAAAAAACATGTGTCACTGTCTACGTGTTAGGTTTAGTCCGTATCGTTGCTCAACTTACAGCCCATCCTCCTGGATACTAGTGCCAAAGTTTGGCCATGTCTGGAGAAGGATAAATGTCAAATGATGACGGTGCCCTAGGAAATGAAGTCATTAGAGACACGGTAAAGGGGGAGTGTTGACTAAAGTCGGTGGGCGAACTACCAAAACCACTAATCAAAACTTGTGTTGACCAGCTGCCCGTGCAAACATGTGGACAAGCGTAGTCCATTCAAAGTCCTACTCTAGCGCACACAGACTCCACTAAATGTAGGTCCAGAAAGAAATGAAAGCACTGAGTCTACCTTTCAATAAACTCACTACGAACATTCGAACTCAAACACCATCTTCAGTCCATTGAAATTACAAACAGCCTAAACAAGTAGGACTAGACGAAGGGACAGTTTCAACTGTTTTGTACAGTGACAGAATGGTGAGGAGGATAAGTTTATCCGTGTGTGTTGGTGAAGTTCTTCAGGGTACGAGGGGGGGGGGGGGGGAGACACGTGAGTCCAAGAGAACTTCGCTCCGTCCCAACTCTCTTCTCATCTAGTTATCAAATCTTCATGAAATTACGAGTTGACACAAGAATCTAGATCAGTGTTTCCCAAACTGTGCTCCGCAGAACCCTAGTGTCCCACGAGGCCTAAATAGTTGTTCCACGAACTACTGGAATAATAATTAATTAGTACGCCACCACGTGAATTAATAAAAATAAATAATAACCTAAGTGTACTGTTAACTACTCAGAATGTGCGAAGTGTTTTGTTAAGGATCTAGATCATTCAATAACTTGTTGAACTTATTTAAGTAAGTAATTAGACAACGACCTTTGACGATAGTCCAATTATTTGAAGGAAAAAAAAAATATTAGACTTATTGTCTACATTGAGATCTATCCCGCAGTGACCTTGACATGTGTCTACATGCAACCACAATAACAGATCTATTCAAGCAGGCTACATTTCATTAAGAAATATTCCGAAAAACAAATCATTACATCCATATTACGAAAGTCTAGTCCATTATCAAGCAATGTGCTTCTAATTGTAGATGAAAATAAAAACTCCACTAATATAAAATAACACTTTGTTGATAAACACAGAAATGAAACTCCTTACAGTACTGCACTGTGTGAAACCATGTGCTGGCGGTGTCCGAGTCACACACTAAGGCAAGACTTTTAACCTCTACACTGACTACACTCTGGGATTTCTTTTTGCTGCCATTTCAGATTGGCCACGGCGGCGAGGGAGTGAGAGGGGAAACCTATGAGAATACTAGTACAGGGTTAGCCCAGGTACTCCCACACTACGCCAGCACTGGCTACAATACAGGGTTAGCCACTTGACCCTGACTACCTAACACAATAGCCCAGGTACTCCCACACTACGCCAGCACTGGCTACAATACAGGGTTAGACACGCCTATTTGAAAGCATACGGCCCATCCAGTGGTGGACAGTTCTCGACCAGTTTCAAACACCAGGCCAAGACCAGAAAGGACACGAGATAAAGCCATTTGAGATTAAAAACATCTAATGATCGGCTATCCCTGGTCTCAGCTTACAAGGCACTGAAACACAAGAAAGGCAAGATAAGCCTTTATCAGGACAGGGTCTGTTCTTTGTGTGACGGAGACACCAAGTATGCGAAGGAATGTAGCACACACTTGGCGCGGTGACCTCACATTCACCTAGTACACAGACACACAAAAAAGGGTTCATACTTGTGGCTGCTTTTAACATGTTTTGTCGCATCTAGATCTAGAATCAAACGGGGTGCATAAGCTAAACTACCTACAAGAGAAATATATCCACTGTGTGATACACTAGATCTCTATTACCGGTACACCAAAAACAAAGGCTGGAAAAGGATCTATCTAGTTCTAGACATGTAATAGTTTTGTTTGGTAAGATTACACAAAAATGACTTACGTCTAGATTTTCGTATAACTTTATTTTTGTGCTAGAATTTTGTGTGTTTTTTTCCCTGTTGTTTTTAACCGTAAATCTGTTACATAACGCTGGCAGCAATTATTGTTAACATTGACAAAGTATCAATTCATGAATAGAGCTGAAATCAAATATTAAGACTATCATATTTAAAGTAAAGTACATTAAACATATAAAAAAAAATCTTCTGGGATTACAAGATGATATATAAAAATGCATGCAATATAATAATAAATCTCTATTTATTGTATATTACAATATGTGTTCATATATATACATATATTACATATTTTATAAATATAATTTTATAAATTTAGTACCCATATAAAATAAGCAATTTTCTGAAAGTTGAATAAATCTATTACACACCTATCATTTAATGTTTCATTTAATCAACACATAAGCCTGACATATATATATTTGGTTTTAAAATGTTCCAATATAAAATGTGAAATCATTTTGTAGAACTAAACAACCCTCTAACCCAATAGTTTCATTTAAAAAAAAACTATTTTAATACAAATGTTTTTGCAGTGGATTATGACAGAATAAAATACAAAGTCACATCCTATTTAAAACATAGCTTCTAAATGACTCTAACATAATGCTTGTAAATGATTCTGACATAATGCTTGTAAATGATTCTGACATAATGTCTTAGTAGCATTAGCGTTTATGTCAATTTAAAAAAAAAAAAGTTTACAAACAGTTTAATGAAATAAGTAGCTACACAGTTTGATTGTAAAAATGTAGATCTATCATTAGTTGATTCTAGCTAACTATTCTTAATAGTTATTGTTTTCTAAATCACTGTGCTGGAATATTTGATAAGACAAAAAAAACTTTATCTGAAACCATTAGATGACCAGGTGGAGAGGAAACAGGAGCGGGTGGTGTCTGATAATTGTTAATAATGGCTGAACTAGAGCACCAGTTATCTTACACACCAGATCTCTCCTGTAGGATTGACATGCACCTCATAACAAGTGATAATGCAAGGCTAAAAATTGATTTGTGAAATACTATTTCTTCCACAGTCACATTTTGCCCAATGTGAGATAGCTTTGAGAGATAAAATTGAAACATAATGTAATGCTTAATTGCTTTAAATATAAATAAAGTTTACACACACACACACAATTAAAGTTTCAATAAAAATTAGCTCTTCATTTAATGAATTACATAAACAACAACACACAAAATCATTAATATAATATTTGGTTGAGATGCTGATAATGATAGCAAAATGGATTAGAAAGGATTACTTCCAAATTTAAAGCCTAAACCAATCAACCTGTTCTAACAGCAAAAAAAAAAAAATAGGCAAACACTGCCACCTCTACAGAGCAATACAATGCTTCAGTGTCAAAGTTTGAAGGTTAGAGTTCAAATAGCAAGTCCCCTGTCTAAACTTTTAATAGAAATTGGCTGAAATATTGTGTTAGGCATAATATGACTAAAAGACAGTTGTAGTCTTGAATGCCTTTAATTAGAATAAAAATTTAAGATTTAAAAAAATTATTTTTTGTATATTATATATATATATATAAGAATATTTTTGTTTGCAAAAGATTTTTTTTTTTGGGGGGGGGGGGGGGGGGGGGTGTTTAAACCCAATTTTAATAAGGTCATCAATAGCTCATTGTAGATCTCAAACTCAAAAATGTTGAATAAAATAAAGCTGATAATAACAATAATGAAATAGTTTTACTTTTGAGTAAGCATGTATAGTCTAAATGTTACAAAAAATATGAATGAATATTAACAATAAATGTATGTTATGTTATACATGTAGATATATAGACTAATGACACTTATACCAATAACAGTGCATGAAATGCGTTACTGTTAGTCTCATATATAGAGAGAGATACAAGTAATTCAGCTTAAACTCGTCTAGTCTAACAATCAGAACATTAGAATACACATTGTATTTGTAATTTTTGTTGTTTCTGCTGAATTTTCATTCCAAAACATTAAAACTTCCTACAATATCTGATAAATCTAGGGAAGTATTGACCATAAATAAAAGTTATATATATATATATTACCACATTTTTAACCTGTTACAAAATTAAATTTCAAATTACTGTTACATTACAATCTAAAAAGAAATAAGAATATCTAGAGAAGTTCAGCAGGAATATGATACATATCACAAATACTTTGTGCATTATTTTTTATAGTACTGACTAAATATCTTCTATCTGATTTTAAAATATTCTTTGATAATTGTCCTTAAAGATGTGAACAAACAAGCAACAATCTCATTAATATAGAGCATCAATTTAAAGAACATCTTTTGATTCAGGACCCATTTAGTTAATGAAGTTGCAAATAATAAAACTAGCACACAATAGTGATAACCCATATTTCATAAACATTGACTAGTGAAATAGTTAGGTGTTGTTTTTCCCAATAATTACACACTATTTATTATAATTTAAGCTTTCAAAAGACTACTCTATAAAAAGATGTTTTTAGATCTTATTATTAAGCTAAGTAGTAGATCTAAATATATTAAATTACCATTACTCTTCTACCACATAAAACCTACAAAATCTTATTTGGGATAAGAAGAATTAGATCTATTAGTCTAGAATGAGAATAATTACTAGTATGATAAAGTGTAGATTGTTTAGTGCTTTAAATAGAATGAATTCTTTATATAACTTAATACAAGACTAATTAAGAACACATTAAGTTTAAGAAGTTATTAATATTAGCAAATCTACTTTTGACCTTACCTTTGTTTTGGGACCTCCTTTTAAATCCTTGTAAGTTTTATCCTCTGTCAAACTAAATCCTTGCCCTTTGAAATGAAAGAATCTCTTACTTTTCCAAAGTCATAAATTAGCCTACACTGTGACTAATGTTTGTATTATAACATCTTAACTAGTTCCAGATTGATTCTATTCCTAAATGTTCACGTCTATCTATCCTACATTCATCTATACATCTAAAATGTAGTATAGTTTACTGTATTATTATTATTTTACAGATACATGTGCGTGATGGACACACTAACTTTAACACAGTTCAAACTATGACACAACACAGTGACATTTGCTTTAGGAGTACTACTTACTACTAGGATAGCTTTAGATCTGGGACTGGATTTAGAAGATCTATAAAATCTAGATACATATTTATATACTACATTAGAATATAGATCTATCTTATTGTTAGGACTCAGTTAATTAGATCTAGAAACCTAGACTGTCTCTAGATCTACTGATTAACTGATTCTACTTTAATCGTATGAAGGTGATATATACCTAGACTAGATTCTACTCTAGAATAGTAGATCTAAGTCAATCTAGATCTAAAGTGTAAGTATTAGTCATTCTACTATGTCTCTAGATCTGTGTAGACTATATTCTAAGACCAGATATAACTAGATTTTACTAGATCTAGTACAAATGTAGTACTCTATTTAATTTAAAATATTCTAGACTCTAGTGTAGTACATCTACTTATAGATCTAGAGTCTAGTTACTAGATTCTAAAAAGTCTAGTAGATAAGACATTATGAATACTTAGTAGCATAAGTATCAGATCTAGATCTAAATCTAGTAAAATCTCAATAAATAATCTAGATTTATATTTCAATGACTGAGATAAGATCTCTAGAGATCAGATGTAAGTCTGACTAGATCTAGATCTAAGAGTACTAAGACTTTCACTAAAGAAGCTACAGCAAAATATTGACTAATCATTAGTCTAATCTAGATAGGATAGAATAGATGTACAGATCTTTTATTCTTTATCTAATTCTTTTTATACTATATTGTACTAAGGTTTATCGCTTAGTCTATATTTATCTCTCTAGACACTAGACCTAGAATAGAATCTACTCTAGACCAAATCTTGATATCTAGGTCTATGACTAGTGACTTGATCTAGTACTCTATGAATAATAGAATATGAATATGATATATATATATAATCTATATATATAATATGTAGATCTAACTTAACTGTAACTCTAGATTAGTCTAGATCATAGTCATCAGTAGAGTCTAGGTCTAGACTAGAATTAGAATCGACTAGATCTAGAATCTAGATTATTCTAGATCTACCTTAATCTTATTAATTTTCATCTAGATTATTCTAGATCTACCTTAATCTTATTAATTTTCTTATGATAATCTAATCTTAGTCTCTAAATTAGAGTTAGTATTTAGATCTAGTAATCTAGATTATCATCTATCATTCTATGACTGTCTATGAAATGAAAAAGTGAACTATGAGTATGAGTACTATGACTATATTGAGTGACTAGAATACTAGATCTAGAATAATCCAGATTTCTAGATTATGTAGTCTCGATCTAGAAATCTAGTTACTAGTATTAAGTACTAAGAAGTAAGTAGATCTAATCTATGACTATTGACTGAGATAGATGATAGATCAGATGAAATAGATTCTAGTCCTAAAGATCTGGATCTAATCAACTAATTACTAATGTCTAATGACTAAGAGTAAGACTATCTAATGACTAAAACTAAAGTAAAGTAAGTCTATCTGAGTATCATTAGTATCAATGCTATTATATATATATATATAAGTATGTATACTATTATAGTATTATCTCTATTGACTCTTATCATTTCTATCATGTCAATCATGTCTATTCTAGATTCTATAATTAAATAACCACCAGCCAAAAATCACTAGACTTGATATAAACTTTTATACACAAGAATAATTAATCCTACTCCTAGTTATACACTATAGTGACTATACAGTTATATACTATAAGTTATAGTAGATTCTAGATCACAGATCTAGATCATTGTGATGATTGTGATAGTCGTCGGCTCATAGTCATACTTAATCATGCTAGATCTACTATCTAGATAGATCTAACTAAAATTTGTGTATCTAGATCTATATAATAGTATATAATATCTAATTCTACTATATCTAGTTACTAGACTAGATAGACTTGCTATGTAGAGTAGAGTCTCAGTCTAGACTACTCTAGTAAGAGTAGTAGTACTAGAGTCAGTAGAGTACTCTTAACTCTAGCTAGTCTGACTCTACTCTAGACCTAGACTAGATAATAGATTTAGATGATGAATAGAAATTCGGTAAACACAGGCAATTATTTATTTCCTCAATTGTCAAATGAAGAAACTTTTAAACACAAGAATAATTAATCCTAGATCATACTAGCCTAGACTAGATGATGAATAGAAGTTCGGTAAACACTGGTAATTATTTATTTCCTCAGGTGATTCCAACATACCGTAAGAAAAAATTGTAACACACGGCAAGCGGATGTTTCAGATACGCATGCGTCAAGGGTTATCGATTGCATTCCTAACGTACTGAGGCTTGTTTTATTTTTCTGTCAATTCAAATTATTTCATTATTGTACATAGATTTATGCCAGTCTGTTTTATATAGATCTAAATCTATATAAAATGCACACTTGAAATATTAATTTTTTAAAATTGCAAATAATATCGGTGTATTATATAAGATAAGATAAGAAGTTATTAATAATTTAAGCATAATTATGGAAAATCCACAGAATGAGTAATTATTGACCAGACAAACGTCATCGTCTCTTGTACGCCTATAATCAATAGGCTTAGTGGTAATGATTTAAATATGAGAAGAATGTGTAAAGAATGGAAGGGGGGAAAAATGAGAAAAATAATAATAACAGAAAAAAAAACTAGCTGCTGCTAGACCTCATTTTAGAACCTAGATCATATGTTCACTTAATTCTTAAAACTAAATATAGATCCACATATTAGGCCTATTATTTTTAAAAAATTGTTATATATCTATTTTGACTATATTAACGTATACAAGGTTACAAAGACAGTTTGTGTGGAAACAAACTCAAATTCGGCCCCCTAAGTGGTCCACTGAGGCAGGTAAAAAGGCAGGTATCAAGAAGGTTGACAGATCTTGTGTGGTGCCCCAGAATCCAGCAAACAAGAGGATAGATGAAAGTGAATGTGAAGTTAAATGCGAACCTGGCCTAACTGATGTCTTATAATGAATATATAATTGATCTAATTGTTTTGTAAAGGGTTAATCTCTTATTCAAATCCTCATAAAAAAAAACATTTCGTAAAAAAAAAATCCTTTAGTTCTGTATTTTATGCACATTGTCGTACTGCAGTTCACGCGATAATATGAAAAACTACTTAATAATTATTGTTTTAAATTATGTCCAACTTATATGTATACTAAATAGATTTTTTTCTCTTTAAAAAAGTAAACATTATTTTTGAGTAAATGTAGTATAGTTAGTAGGACAGAACTTACATAACGTAGCAATAAAAATGTAAAAAACAAAATTGACAAAAAATCTAAAACCATACATGTGTTAGAAATATGTCAAATGTATATCTTCCCTACTAAAAACTAAAACAAATTAATTCCACGTATCTTATTCTTGGCAAACCAGTAACACAGACTAAAAACGCAAAATACCTAGGTGTTATAATAAATGAAAAACTGTCATGGAATCCACATATTGATGAAACTATAAAAAAAATCAACAAAGCATTAGGATTTATTAAAAGAAATTTCTATAAATCAAATAAGAACATAAAACTAAAATGTTATTTAACCTTGGTTAGGCCAATAATAGAATATGCATCCTCCATTTGGGACCCCTCAACTCAAGAAAACATTAAGGACCTGTAACAGACACAAAATAGAGCAGTGAGATTCATAACAAATGAATATTCACATTTGACTAGAGTAACACCTATAGTAAAATCACTTAATTTAGAAAGCCTTCAGGACAGAAGACTCAAAAATAAAGTAGCAATTATACATAAAACACTGAACCATAATCTTCAAATACAAAAACAAAATTTAATAAAATACTCTGAAAGACACAAAGATAGAGGCACATTACTCGTCCCATATGCTAGGACAAATTTGTACAAATACTCCTTCTTCCCTAGTGCTATTAGAGCATGGAATGGGTTGCCCGAGCTAGCCAGGAAAACCAGTGACTTGGCAGAATTTAAGTCATTGGTTAATATGCATGACTAAATGCAAGACGCGTAGGACGTAATCATCTTTTTTGTAGTAGCGTCTGTACTGACGGTGGTACGGTACAATAAAGAGCCTCCAGTGTCTGTTATTACTAATAGTGAATAGTTGTAAAAGTGGTGTATTTTTATGAAAAAACTGCTTGCATAAGTAATGTAAAAAATTAGATTTCTCGCTTTTAGAAAAGAAAAAAGTAGTAGTTGCATCAGAACTTTGAATTAACTAAAATATTATGTCGGATTTTCACTCTTTTCTTGTTTACGAGATCTAAACGGGTGGACGGACAGACATTTCACACAAAAGTAATAGGGTCTTTTCCCCTTTCGGGGGCCGCTAATAAAAGACAACATTTTTGCTAGGTCTAGAGACTAGACTCTAGACCAGTGATTACCAAATTTGTCATAATAGACCCCCATGGTTCTACGGCGACTTCCAATTGGAGGTCTATGGGATGTAGACCTAAATGGGGATCTTCGATATTGGAACTCATTTAAGCAAATCGAGACTTGAAATTTATGTAGACAGTAGGCATTCATTCTTTCCCTGTCGAACAATAAACTGAATTTCCTTTAAGCCCTATCAACAAAGTTTTAAATAAGGACGCTATGGACCCATGTTAGCTGGTATATCATTTTAAACAAAGATAATGTTTAAACCTTAGAATAGACCAACAGTGGTCTAATTCTCTAAACTTCACTTCGAAAACACATAGAGAAGATGATGGGTTTTTATTGTGTCTTACAATATCTTTTTATCGAAATCCGGAAAACCTCATAGGCTTACTATAGAAAAAAAAAAGTTTCCCTTTCAACCTTGCGATCGTATGACCTCAAAACCATCCATTCAAAATTTATTTATTTTTTTTGGTTTCTTTTCTTGCGGTGGTTGATTTTGAAACCAATACGATGCCAATGCCCACTCATTATCATAGTATGACATCAAAACCATCCATTCGAAATCGTAAGACCTCGAAACCATCCTTTCGAAATGTGTTTGTTTCTTTTCTTGCGGTGGTTGATTTTAAAAACCAATACGATGCCAATGCCCACTCATTCTCAACGTATGACCTCAAAACCGTCCATTCGAAATTTGTTTGTTTGCTTTCTTGCGGTGGTTGATTTTGAAACCAATACGATGCCAATGCACACTCATTCTCATCGTATGACCTCAAAACAACCAATCGAAATTTGTTTGTTTGTTTTCTTGCAGTGGTTGATTTTGAAACCAATACGATGCCAATGCCAACTCATTCTCATAGTATGACCTCAAAACCATCCATTCAAAATCGTATGACCTCAAAACCATCCTTTCGAAATGTGTTTGTTTGTTTGTTTTCTTGCGGTGGTTGATTTTAAAACCAAACCGATGCCAATGCCCACTCATTCTTATCGTATGACCTCAAAACCATCCATTCGAAGTGTGTTTGTTTGTTTCTTTTCTTGCGGTGGTTGATTTTGAAATCAATACGATGCCAATGCCCACTCATTCTCATCGTATGACCTCAAACCCATCCATTCGAAATTTGTTGGTATATTTCTTTTCTTGCGGTGGTTGATTTTGAAACCAATACGATGCCAATGCCCACTCATTCTCAACGTATGACCTCAAAACCGACTATTCGAAATTTGTTTGTTTGTTTGTTTTCTTGCAGTGGTTGATTTTGAAACCAATACGATGCCAATGCCCACTCATTCTCAACGTATGACCTCAAAACCGTCCATTCGAAATTTTGTTTGTTTCTTTTCTTGCGGTGGTTAATTTTGAAACCAATTCGATGCCAATGCCCACTCATTCTCATCGTGTGACCTTAAAACCGTCCATTCAAAAAAAAATTGTTTGTTTGTTTGTTTTCTTGCGATGATTGATTTTGAAACCAATACGGTGCCAATGCCCACACATTCTCATCGTATGACGTCAAAACCGTCCATTCAAAATTTGTTTTCTCGCCGTGGTTGATTTTGAAACCAATAAGATGCCAATGCCCACTCATTCTCATCGTATGACTTCAAAACCGTCCATTCAAAATGTGTTTGTTTGTTTTCTTGCGGTGGTTGATTTTGAAACCAGACCGATGCCAATGCCCACTCATTCTTATCGTATGACCTCAAAACCATCCATTCGAAGTGTGTTTGTTTCTTTTCTTGCGGTGGTTGATTTTGAAATCAATACGATGCCAATGCCCACTCATTCTCATCGTATGACCTCAAACTCATCCATTCGAAATTTGTTGGTATATTTCTTTTCTTGCGGTGGTTGATTTTGAAACCAATACGATGCCAATGCCCACTCATTCTCAACGTATGACCTCAAAACCGTCCATTCAAAATTTGTTTGTTTGTTTGTTTTCTTGCGGTAGTTAATTTTGAAACCAATACGATGCCAATGCCCACTCATTCTTATCGTATGACCTCAAAACCATCCATTCTAAGTGTGTTTGTTTGTTTTCTTGCGGTGGTTGATTTTGAAACCAATACGATGCCAATGCCCACTTTTTCTCAACGTAGGACCTCAAAACCGACCATTCAAAATTTGTTTGTTTGTTTGTTTTCTTGCAGTGGTTTATTTTGAAACCAATACGATGCCAATGCCCACTCATTCTCAGCGTATGACCTCAAAACCGTCCATTCGAAATTTGTTTTCTTGCAGTGGTTGATTTTAAAACCAATACGATGCCAATGCCCACTCATTCTCTTCGTATGACCTCAAAACCGTCCATTCGAAATTGGTTTGTTTCTTTTCTTGCGGTGGTTGATTTTGAAACCAATACGATGCCAATGCCCACTCATTCTCATCATGTGACCTCAAAACCGTCCTTTCAAAAAATTTTTGTTTGTTTGTTTTTTTTCTAGCGATGATTGATTTTGAAACCAATACTGTGC
Source organism: Biomphalaria sudanica (assembly GCA_036873155.1). Taxonomy (NCBI): domain Eukaryota; kingdom Metazoa; phylum Mollusca; class Gastropoda; family Planorbidae; genus Biomphalaria; species Biomphalaria sudanica. Next base: position 130,553 of record JAZGLO010002124.1, read on the forward strand.
CAATGCCCACTCATTCTCATCGTATGACCTCAAAACCGTCCATTCGAAATTTGTTTGTTTGTTTTCTTGCGGTGGTTGATTTTGAAACCAATACGATGCCAATGCCCACTCATTCTCAACGTATGACCTCAAAACCGTCCATTCGAAATTTGTTTGTTTCTTTTCTTGCGGTGGTTGATTTTGAAACCAATACGATGCCAATGCCCACTCATTCTCATCGTGTGACCTCAAAACCGTCCATTTAAAAAAATTTTTGTTTGTTTGTTTGTTATCTTGCGGTGGATGATTTTGAAACCAATACGGTGCCAATGCCCACTCATTCTCATTGTATGACCTCATAACCGTCCATTCGAAATTTGTTTGTTTCTTTTCTTGCGGTGGTTGATTTTGAAACCAATACGATGCCAATGCCCACTCATTCTCATCGTACGACTTCAAATTCGTCCATTCGAAATTTGTTTGTTTGTTTTCTTGCAGTGGTTGATTTTAAAACCAATACGATGCCAATGCCCACTCATTCTCAACGTATGACCTCAAAACTGTCCATTCAAAATGTGTTTGTTTGTTTGTTTTCTTGCGGTGGTTGATTTTAAAACCAATACGATGCCAATGCCCACTCATTCTCATCGTATGACCTCAAAACCGTCCGATCGAAATTTGTTTGTTTTCTTGCGGTGGTTGATTTTGAAACCAATACGATGCGAATGCCCACTCATTCTCTTCGTATGACCTCAAAACCGTTTATTCGATTTTTTTTTTGTTTGTTTCTTTTCTTGCGGTGGTTGATTTTGAAACCAATACGATGCCAATGCCCACTCATTCTCATCGTACGACTTCAAATTCGTCCATTCGAAATTTGTTGGTATATTTCTTTTCTTGCGGTGGTTGATTTTGAAACCAATACGATGCCAATGCCCACTCATTCTCAACGTATGACCTCAAAACCGACTATTCGAAATTTGTTTGTTTGTTTGTTTTCTTGCAGTGGTTGATTTTGAAACCAATACGATGCCAATGCCCACTCATTCTCAACGTATGACCTCAAAACCGTCCATTCGAAATTTGTTTGTTTCTTTTCTTGCGGTGGTTAATTTTGAAACCAATTCGATGCCAATGCCCACTCATTCTCATCGTGTGACCTTAAAACCGTCCATTCAAAAAAAATTTGTTTGTTTGTTTGTTTTCTTGCGATGATTGATTTTGAAACCAATACGGTGCCAATGCCCACACATTCTCATCGTATGACGTCAAAACCGTCCATTCAAAATGTGTTTGTTTGTTTCAAAACCCATCCATTCGAAATTTGTTGGTATATTTCTTTTCTTGCGGTGGTTGATTTTGAAACCAATACGATGCCAATGCCCACTAATTCTCAACGTATGACCTCAATTCCGTCCATTCGAAATTTGTTTGTTTGTTTACTTGCGGTGGTTGATTTTGAAACCAATACGATGCGAATGCCCACTCATTCTCATCGTATGACCTCAAAACCGTCCATTCGAAATTTGTTTGTTTACTTGCGGTGGTTGATTTTGAAACCAATACGATGCGAATGCCCACTCATTCTCTTCTTATGACCTCAAAACCGTTCATTCGATTTTTTTTTTTTGTTTCTTTTCTTGCGGTGGTTGATTTTGAAACCAATACGATGCCAATGCCCACTCATTCTCATCGTACGACTTCAAATTCGTCCATTCGAAATTTGTTTGTTTGTTTTCTTGCGGTGGTTGATTTTAAAACCAATACGATGCCAATGCCCACTCATTCTCGTCTTATGACCTCAAAACCATCCATTCGAAGTGTGTTTGTTTGTTTCTTTTCTTGCGGTGGTTGATTTTTAAATCAGTACGATGCCAATGCCCACTCATTCTCATCGTATGACCTCAAACCCATCCGAAATTCGAAATTTTTTTCTTTGTTTTCTTGCGGTGGTTGATTTTAAAACCAATACGATGCCAATGCCCACTCATTCTCTTCGTATGACCTCAAAACCGTTCATTCGATTTTTTTTTTGTTTGTTTCTTTTCTTGCGGTGGTTGATTTTGAAACCAATACGATGCCAATGCCCACTCATTCTCATCGTACGACTTCAAATTCGTCCATTCGAAATTTGTTGGTATATTTCTTTTCTTGCGGTGGTTGATTTTGAAACCAATACGATGCCAATGCCCACTCATTCTCAACGTATGACCTCAAAACTGTCCATTCAAAATGTGTTTGTTTGTTTGTTTTCTTGCGATGGTTGATTTTGAAACCAATACGATGCCAATGCCCACTCATTCTCATCGTATGACCTCAAAACCGTCCGATCGAAATTTGTTTGTTTTCTTGCGGTGGTTGATTTTGAAACCAATACGATGCCAATGCCCACTCGTTTTCAACGTATGACCTCAAAACCGTCCATTCAAAATAATTTTGTTTGTTTGTTTGTTTTCTAGCGATTATTGATTTTGAAACCAATACTGTGCCAATGCCCACTCATTCTCATCGTATGACCTCAAAACCGTCCATTCGAAATTTGTTTGTTTCTTTTCTTGCGGTGGTTGAGTTTGAAACCAATACGATGCCAATGCCCACTCATTCTCATCGTATGACCTCAAACCCATCCATTCGAAATTTGTTGGTATAATTCTTTTCTTGCGGTGGTTGATTTTGAAACCAATACGATGCCAATGCCCACTCATTCTCAACGTATGACCCCAAAACCGTCCATTCGAAATTTTTTTGTTTGTTTTCTTGCGGTGGTTGATTTTGAAACCAATACGATGCCAATGCCCACTCATTCTCATCGTATGACCTCAAAACCGTCCATTCGAAATTTGTTTGTTTGTTTACTTGCGGTGGTTGATTTTGAAACCAATACGATGCCAATGCCCACTCATTCTCATTGTATGACCTCATAACCGTCCATTCGAAATTTGTTTGTTTCTTTTCTTGCGGTGGTTGATTTTGAAACCAATACGATGCCAATGCCCACTCATTCTCATCGTACGACTTCAAATTCGTCCATTCGAAATTTGTTTGTTTGTTTTCTTGCAGTGGTTGATTTTAAAACCAATACGATGCCAATGCCCACTCATTCTCAACGTATGACCTCAAAACTGTCCATTCAAAATGTGTTTGTTTGTTTGTTTTCTTGCGGTGGTTGATTTTAAAACCAATACGATGCCAATGCCCACTCATTCTCATCGTATGACCTCAAAACCGTCCGATCGAAATTTGTTTGTTTTCTTGCGGTGGTTGATTTTGAAACCAATACGATGCGAATGCCCACTCATTCTCTTCGTATGACCTCAAAACCGTTCATTCGATTTTTTTTTTGTTTGTTTCTTTTCTTGCGGTGGTTGATTTTGAAACCAATACGATGCCAATGCCCACTCATTCTCATCGTACGACTTCAAATTCGTCCATTCGAAATTTGTTGGTATATTTCTTTTCTTGCGGTGGTTGATTTTGAAACCAATACGATGCCAATGCCCACTCATTCTCAACGTATGACCTCAAAACCGACTATTCGAAATTTGTTTGTTTGTTTGTTTTCTTGCAGTGGTTGATTTTGAAACCAATACGATGCCAATGCCCACTCATTCTCAACGTATGACCTCAAAACTGTCCATTCGAAATTTGTTTGTTTCTTTTCTTGCGGTGGTTAATTTTGAAACCAATTTGATGCCAATGCCCACTCATTCTCATCGTGTGACCTTAAAACCGTCCATTCAAAAAAAATTTGTTTGTTTGCTTGTTTTCTTGCGATGATTGATTTTGAAACCAATACGGTGCCAATGCCCACACATTCTCATCGTATGACGTCAAAACCGTCCATTCAAAATGTGTTTGTTTGTTTCAAAACCCATCCATTCGAAATTTGTTGGTATATTTCTTTTCTTGCGGTGGTTGATTTTGAAACCAATACGATGCCAATGCCCACTAATTCTCAACGTATGACCTCAATTCCGTCCATTCGAAATTTGTTTGTTTGTTTACTTGCGGTGGTTGATTTTGAAACCAATACGATGCGAATGCCCACTCATTCTCATCGTATGACCTCAAAACCGTCCATTCGAAATTTGTTTGTTTACTTGCGGTGGTTGATTTTGAAACCAATACGATGCGAATGCCCACTCATTCTATTCTTATGACCTCAAAACCGTTCATTCGATTTTTTTTTTTTTGTTTCTTTTCTTGCGGTGGTTGATTTTGAAACCAATACGATGCCAATGCCCACTCATTCTCATCGTACGACTTCAAATTCGTCCATTCGAAATTTGTTTGTTTGTTTTCTTGCGGTGGTTGATTTTAAAACCAATACGATGCCAATGCCCACTCATTCTCGTCTTATGACCTCAAAACCATCCATTCGAAGTGTGTTTGTTTGTTTCTTTTCTTGCGGTGGTTGATTTTTAAATCAGTACGATGCCAATGCCCACTCATTCTCATCGTATGACCTCAAACCCATCCGAAATTCGAAATTTTTTTCTTTGTTTTCTTGCGGTGGTTGATTTTAAAACCAATACGATGCCAATGCCCACTCATTCTCATCGTATGACCTCAAAACCGTCCATTCGAAATTTGTTTGTTTACTTGCGGTGGTTGATTTTGAAACCAATACGATGCGAATGCCCACTCATTCTCTTCGTATGACCTCAAAACCGTTCATTCGATTTTTTTTTTGTTTGTTTCTTTTCTTGCGGTGGTTGATTTTGAAACCAATACGATGCCAATGCCCACTCATTCTCAACGTATAACCTCAAAACCGTCCATTCGAAATTTGTTTGTTTCTTTTCTTGCGGTGGTTGATTTTAAAACCAATACGATGCGAATGCCCACTCATTCTCTTCGTATGACCTCAAAACCGTTCATTCGATTTTTTTTTTGTTTGTTTGTTTTCTTGCGGTGGTTGATTTTGAAACCAATACGATGCCAATGCCCACTTATTCTCATCGTACGACTTCAAATTCGTCCATTCGAAATTTGTTTGTTTGTTTTCTTCCTTTGGTTGATTTTAAAACCAATACGATGCCAATGCCCACTCATTCTCGTCTTATGACCTCAAAACCGTCCATTCGAAATTTGTTTGTTTGTTTACTTGCGGTGGTTAATTTTGAAGCCAATACGATGCGAATGCCCACTCATTCTCTTCGTATGACCTCAAAACCGTTCATTCGATTATTTTTTTGTTTGTTTCTTTTCTTGCGGTGGTTGATTTTGAAACCAATACGATGCCAATGCCCACTCATTCTCATCGTACGACTTCAAATTCGTCCATTCGAAATTTGTTTGTTTGTTTTCTTCCTTTGGTTGATTTTGAAACCAATACGATGCCAATGCCCGCTCATTCTCAACGTATGACCCCAAAACCGTCCATTCGAAATTTGTTTTCTTGCAGTGGTTGATTTTAAAACCAATACGATGCCAATGCCCACTCATTCTCATCGTATGACCTCAAAACTGTCCATTCAAAATGTGTTTGTTTGTTTGTTTTCTTGCGATGGTTGATTTTGAAACCAATACGATGCCAATGCCCACTCATTCTCATCGTATGACCTCAAAACCGTCCGATCGAAATTTGTTTGTTTTCTTGCGGTGGTTGATTTTGAAACCAATACGATGCCAATGCCCACTCGTTTTCAACGTATGACCTCAAAACCGTCCATTCAAAATAATTTTGTTTGTTTGTTTGTTTTCTAGCGATTATTGATTTTGAAACCAATACTGTGCCAATGCCCACTCATTCTCATCGTATGACCTCAAAACCGTCCATTCGAAATTTGTTTGTTTCTTTTCTTGCGGTGGTTGAGTTTGAAACCAATACGATGCCAATGCCCACTCATTCTCATCGTATGACCTCAAACCCATCCATTCGAAATTTGTTGGTATAATTCTTTTCTTGCGGTGGTTGATTTTGAAACCAATACGATGCCAATGCCCACTCATTCTCAACGTATGACCCCAAAACCGTCCATTCGAAATTTTTTTGTTTGTTTTCTTGCGGTGGTTGATTTTGAAACCAATACGATGCCAATGCCCACTCATTCTCATCGTATGACCTCAAAACCGTCCATTCAAAATTTGTTTGTTTGTTTACTTGCGGTGGTTGATTTTGAAACCAATACGATGCCAATGCCCACTCATTCTCATTGTATGACCTCATAACCGTCCATTCGAAATTTGTTTGTTTCTTTTCTTGCGGTGGTTGATTTTGAAACCAATACGATGCCAATGCCCACTCATTCTCATCGTACGACTTCAAATTCGTCCATTCGAAATTTGTTTGTTTGTTTTCTTGCGGTGGTTGATTTTAAAACCAATACGATGCCAATGCCCACTCATTCTCGTCTTATGACCTCAAAACCATCCATTCGAAGTGTGTTTGTTTGTTTCTTTTCTTGCGGTGGTTGATTTTTAAATCAGTACGATGCCAATGCCCACTCATTCTCATCGTATGACCTCAAACCCATCCGAAATTCGAAATTTTTTTCTTTGTTTTCTTGCGGTGGTTGATTTTAAAACCAATACGATGCCAATGCCCACTCATTCTCATCGTATGACCTCAAAACCGTCCATTCGAAATTTGTTTGTTTACTTGCGGTGGTTGATTTTGAAACCAATACGATGCGAATGCCCACTCATTCTCTTCGTATGACCTCAAAACCGTTCATTCGATTTTTTTTTGTTTGTTTCTTTTCTTGCGGTGGTTGATTTTGAAACCAATACGATGCCAATGCCCACTCATTCTCATCGTACGACTTCAAATTCGTCCATTCGAAATTTGTTTGTTTGTTTTCTTCCTTTGGTTGATTTTAAAACCAATACGATGCCAATGCCCACTCATTCTCGTCTTATGACCTCAAAACCGTCCATTCGAAATTTGTTTGTTTGTTTACTTGCGGTGGTTGATTTTGAAACCAATACGATGCGAATGCCCACTCATTCTCTTCGTATGACCTCAAAACCGTTCTTTCGATTATTTTTTTGTTTGTTTCTTTTCTTGCGGTGGTTGATTTTGAAACCAATACGATGCCAATGCCCACTCATTCTCATCGTACGACTTCAAATTCGTCCATTCGAAATTTGTTTGTTTGTTTTCTTCCTTTGGTTGATTTTAAAACCAATACGATGCCAATGCCCACTCATTCTCGTCTTATGACCTCAAAACCATCCATTCGAAGTGTGTTTGTTTGTTTCTTTTCTTGCTGTGGTTGATTTTTAAATCAGTACGATGCCAATGCCCACTCATTCTCATCGTATGACCTCAAACCCATCCATTCGAAATTTGTTGGTATATTTCTTTTTATGCGGTGGTTGATTTTAAAACCAATACGATGCAAATGCCCACTCATTCTCAACGTATGACCCCAAAACCGTCCATTCGAAATTTGTTTTCTTGCAGTGGTTGATTTTAAAACCAATACGATGCCAATGCCAACTCATTCTCATCGTATGACCTCAAAACTGTCCATTCAAAATGTGTTTGTTTGTTTGTTTTCTTGCGGTGGTTGATTTTAAAACCAATACGATGCCAATGCCCACTCATTCTCATCGTATGACCTCAAAACCGTCCGATCGAAATTTGTTTGTTTTCTTGCGGTGGTTGATTTTGAAACCAATACGATGCCAATGCCCACTCGTTTTCAACGTATGACCTCAAAACCGTCCATTCAAAATAATTTTGTTTGTTTGTTTGTTTTCTAGCGATTATTGATTTTGAAACCAATACTGTGCCAATGCCCACTCATTCTCATCGTATGACCTCAAAACCGTCCATTCGAAATTTGTTTGTTTCTTTTCTTGCGGTGGTTGATTTTGAAACCAATACGATGCCAATGCCCACTCATTCTCAACGTATAACCTCAAAACCGTCCATTCGAAATTTGTTTGTTTCTTTTCTTGCGGTGGTTGATTTTAAAACCAATACGATGCGAATGCCCACTCATTCTCTTCGTATGACCTCAAAACCGTTCATTCGATTTTTTTTTTGTTTGTTTGTTTTCTTGCGGTGGTTGATTTTGAAACCAATACGATGCCAATGCCCACTTATTCTCATCGTACGACTTCAAATTCGTCCATTCGAAATTTGTTTGTTTGTTTTCTTCCTTTGGTTGATTTTAAAACCAATACGATGCCAATGCCCACTCATTCTCGTCTTATGACCTCAAAACCGTCCATTCGAAATTTGTTTGTTTGTTTACTTGCGGTGGTTAATTTTGAAACCAATACGATGCGAATGCCCACTCATTCTCTTCGTATGACCTCAAAACCGTTCATTCGATTATTTTTTTGTTTGTTTCTTTTCTTGCGGTGGTTGATTTTGAAACCAATACGATGCCAATGCCCACTCATTCTCATCGTACGACTTCAAATTCGTCCATTCGAAATTTGTTTGTTTGTTTTCTTCCTTTGGTTGATTTTGAAACCAATACGATGCCAATGCCCACTCATTCTCAACGTATGACCCCAAAACCGTCCATTCGAAATTTGTTTTCTTGCAGTGGTTGATTTTAAAACCAATACGATGCCAATGCCCACTCATTCTCATCGTATGACCTCAAAACTGTCCATTCAAAATGTGTTTGTTTGTTTGTTTTCTTGCGATGGTTGATTTTGAAACCAATACGATGCCAATGCACACTCATTCTCATCGTATGACCTCAAAACCGTCCGATCGAAATTTGTTTGTTTTCTTGCGGTGGTTGATTTTGAAACCAATACGATGCCAATGCCCACTCGTTTTCAACGTATGACCTCAAAACCGTCCATTCAAAATAATTTTGTTTGTTTGTTTGTTTTCTAGCGATTATTGATTTTGAAACCAATACTGTGCCAATGCCCACTCATTCTCATCGTATGACCTCAAAACCGTCCATTCGAAATTTGTTTGTTTCTTTTCTTGCGGTGGTTGAGTTTGAAACCAATACGATGCCAATGCCCACTCATTCTCATCGTATGACCTCAAACCCATCCATTCGAAATTTGTTGGTATAATTCTTTTCTTGCGGTGGTTGATTTTGAAACCAATACGATGCCAATGCCCACTCATTCTCAACGTATGACCCCAAAACCGTCCATTCGAAATTTTTTTGTTTGTTTTCTTGCGGTGGTTGATTTTGAAACCAATACGATGCCAATGCCCACTCATTCTCATCGTATGACCTCAAAACCGTCCATTCGAAATTTGTTTGTTTGTTTACTTGCGGTGGTTGATTTTGAAACCAATACGATGCCAATGCCCACTCATTCTCATTGTATGACCTCATAACCGTCCATTCGAAATTTGTTTGTTTCTTTTCTTGCGGTGGTTGATTTTGAAACCAATACGATGCCAATGCCCACTCATTCTCATCGTACGACTTCAAATTCGTCCATTCGAAATTTGTTTGTTTGTTTTCTTGCAGTGGTTGATTTTAAAACCAATACGATGCCAATGCCCACTCATTCTCATCGTATGACCTCAAAACTGTCCATTCAAAATGTGTTTGTTTGTTTTCTTGCGGTGGTTGATTTTAAAACCAATACGATGCCAATGCCCACTCATTCTCATCGTATGACCTCAAAACCGTCCGATCGAAATTTGTTTGTTTTCTTGCGGTGGTTGATTTTGAAACCAATACGATGCGAATGCCCACTCATTCTCTTCGTATGACCTCAAAACCGTTCATTCGATTTTTTTTTTGTTTGTTTCTTTTCTTGCGGTGGTTGATTTTGAAACCAATACGATGCCAATGCCCACTCATTCTCATCGTACGACTTCAAATTCGTCCATTCGAAATTTGTTGGTATATTTCTTTTCTTGCGGTGGTTGATTTTGAAACCAATACGATGCCAATGCCCACTCATTCTCAACGTATGACCTCAAAACCGACTATTCGAAATTTGTTTGTTTGTTTGTTTTCTTGCAGTGGTTGATTTTGAAACCAATACGATGCCAATGCCCACTCATTCTCAACGTATGACCTCAAAACCGTCCATTCGAAATTTGTTTGTTTCTTTTCTTGCGGTGGTTAATTTTGAAACCAATTCGATGCCAATGCCCACTCATTCTCATCGTGTGACCTTAAAACCGTCCATTCAAAAAAAATTTGTTTGTTTGTTTGTTTTCTTGCGATGATTGATTTTGAAACCAATACGGTGCCAATGCCCACACATTCTCATCGTATGACGTCAAAACCGTCCATTCAAAATGTGTTTGTTTGTTTCAAAACCCATCCATTCGAAATTTGTTGGTATATTTCTTTTCTTGCGGTGGTTGATTTTGAAACCAATACGATGCCAATGCCCACTAATTCTCAACGTATGACCTCAATTCCGTCCATTCGAAATTTGTTTGTTTGTTTACTTGCGGTGGTTGATTTTGAAACCAATACGATGCGAATGCCCACTCATTCTCATCGTATGACCTCAAAACCGTCCATTCGAAATTTGTTTGTTTACTTGCGGTGGTTGATTTTGAAACCAATACGATGCGAATGCCCACTCATTCTCTTCTTATGACCTCAAAACCGTTCATTCGATTTTTTTTTTTTGTTTCTTTTCTTGCGGTGGTTGATTTTGAAACCAATACGATGCCAATGCCCACTCATTCTCATCGTACGACTTCAAATTCGTCCATTCGAAATTTGTTTGTTTGTTTTCTTGCGGTGGTTGATTTTAAAACCAATACGATGCCAATGCCCACTCATTCTCGTCTTATGACCTCAAAACCATCCATTCGAAGTGTGTTTGTTTGTTTCTTTTCTTGCGGTGGTTGATTTTTAAATCAGTACGATGCCAATGCCCACTCATTCTCATCGTATGACCTCAAACCCATCCGAAATTCGAAATTTTTTTCTTTGTTTTCTTGCGGTGGTTGATTTTAAAACCAATACGATGCCAATGCCCACTCATTCTCATCGTATGACCTCAAAACCGTCCATTCGAAATTTGTTTGTTTACTTGCGGTGGTTGATTTTGAAACCAATACGATGCGAATGCCCACTCATTCTCTTCGTATGACCTCAAAACCGTTCATTCGATTTTTTTTTTGTTTGTTTCTTTTCTTGCGGTGGTTGATTTTGAAACCAATACGATGCCAATGCCCACTCATTCTCATCGTACGACTTCAAATTCGTCCATTCGAAATTTGTTTGTTTGTTTTCTTCCTTTGGTTGATTTTAAAACCAATACGATGCCAATGCCCACTCATTCTCGTCTTATGACCTCAAAACCGTCCATTCGAAATTTGTTTGTTTGTTTACTTGCGGTGGTTGATTTTGAAACCAATACGATGCGAATGCCCACTCATTCTCTTCGTATGACCTCAAAACCGTTCTTTCGATTATTTTTTTGTTTGTTTCTTTTCTTGCGGTGGTTGATTTTGAAACCAATACGATGCCAATGCCCACTCATTCTCATCGTACGACTTCAAATTCGTCCATTCGAAATTTGTTTGTTTGTTTTCTTCCTTTGGTTGATTTTAAAAAAAATACGATGCCAATGCCCACTCATTCTCGTCTTATGACCTCAAAACCATCCATTCGAAGTGTGTTTGTTTGTTTCTTTTCTTGCTGTGGTTGATTTTTAAATCAGTACGATGCCAATGCCCACTCATTCTCATCGTATGACCTCAAACCCATCCATTCGAAATTTGTTGGTATATTTCTTTTTATGCGGTGGTTGATTTTAAAACCAATACGATGCAAATGCCCACTCATTCTCAACGTATGACCCCAAAACCGTCCATTCGAAATTTGTTTTCTTGCAGTGGTTGATTTTAAAACCAATACGATGCCAATGCCCACTCATTCTCATCGTATGACCTCAAAACTGTCCATTCAAAATGTGTTTGTTTGTTTGTTTTCTTGCGGTGGTTGATTTTAAAACCAATACGATGCCAATGCCCACTCATTCTCATCGTATGACCTCAAAACCGTCCGATCGAAATTTGTTTGTTTTCTTGCGGTGGTTGATTTTGAAACCAATACGATGCCAATGCCCACTCGTTTTCAACGTATGACCTCAAAACCGTCCATTCAAAATAATTTTGTTTGTTTGTTTGTTTTCTAGCGATTATTGATTTTGAAACCAATACTGTGCCAATGCCCACTCATTCTCATCGTATGACCTCAAAACCGTCCATTCGAAATTTGTTTGTTTCTTTTCTTGCGGTGGTTGATTTTGAAACCAATACGATGCCAATGCCCACTCATTCTCAACGTATAACCTCAAAACCGTCCATTCGAAATTTGTTTGTTTCTTTTCTTGCGGTGGTTGATTTTAAAACCAATACGATGCGAATGCCCACTCATTCTCTTCGTATGACCTCAAAACCGTTCATTCGATTTTTTGTTTGTTTGTTTGTTTTCTTGCGGTGGTTGATTTTGAAACCAATACGATGCCAATGCCCACTTATTCTCATCGTACGACTTCAAATTCGTCCATTCGAAATTTGTTTGTTTGTTTTCTTCCTTTGGTTGATTTTAAAACCAATACGATGCCAATGCCCACTCATTCTCGTCTTATGACCTCAAAACCGTCCATTCGAAATTTGTTTGTTTGTTTACTTGCGGTGGTTAATTTTGAAACCAATACGATGCGAATGCCCACTCATTCTCTTCGTATGACCTCAAAACCGTTCATTCGATTATTTTTTTGTTTGTTTCTTTTCTTGCGGTGGTTGATTTTGAAACCAATACGATGCCAATGCCCACTCATTCTCATCGTACGACTTCAAATTCGTCCATTCGAAATTTGTTTGTTTGTTTTCTTCCTTTGGTTGATTTTGAAACCAATACGATGCCAATGCCCACTCATTCTCAACGTATGACCTCAAAACCGTCCATTCGAAATTTGTTTTCTTGCAGTGGTTGATTTTAAAACCAATACGATGCCAATGCCCACTCATTCTCATCGTATGACCTCAAAACTGTCCATTCAAAATGTGTTTGTTTGTTTGTTTTCTTGCGATGGTTGATTTTGAAACCAATACGATGCCAATGCCCACTCATTCTCATCGTATGACCTCAAAACCGTCCGATCGAAATTTGTTTGTTTTCTTGCGGTGGTTGATTTTGAAACCAATACGATGCCAATGCCCACTCGTTTTCAACGTATGACCTCAAAACCGTCCATTCAAAATAATTTTGTTTGTTTGTTTGTTTTCTAGCGATTATTGATTTTGAAACCAATACTGTGCCAATGCCCACTCATTCTCATCGTATGACCTCAAAACCGTCCATTCGAAATTTGTTTGTTTCTTTTCTTGCGGTGGTTGATTTTGAAACCAATACGATGCCAATGCCCACTCATTCTCATCGTATGACCTCAAAACCGTCCATTCGAAATTTGTTTGTTTGTTTTCTTGCAGTGGTTGATTTTGAAACCAATACGATGCCAATGCCCACTCATTCTCAACGTATGACCTCAAAACCGTCCATTCGAAATTTGTTTGTTTCTTTTCTTGCGGTGGTTGAGTTTGAAACCAATACGATGCCAATGCCCACTCATTCTCATCGTATGACCTCAAACCCATCCATTCGAAATTTGTTGGTATAATTCTTTTCTTGCGGTGGTTGATTTTGAAACCAATACGATGCCAATGCCCACTCATTCTCAACGTATGACCCCAAAACCGTCCATTCGAAAATTTTTTGTTTGTTTTCTTGCGGTGGTTGATTTTGAAACCAATACGATGCCAATGCCCACTCATTCTCATCGTGTGACCTCAAAACCGTCCATTCAAAAAAATTTTTGTTTGTTTGTTTGTTATCTTGCGGTGGTTTAATTTGAAACCAATACGGTGCCAATGCCCACTCATTCTCACCGTATGACCTCATAACCGTCCATTCGAAATTTGTTTGTTTCTTTTCTTGCGGTGGTTGATTTTGAAACCAATACGATGCCAATGCCCACTCATTCTCAACATATGACCTCCAAACCGTCCATTCAAAAAAAAATTGGTTTGTTTGTTTGTTTTCTTGCGGTGGTTGATTTTGAAACAAATACGGTGCCAATGCCCACTTATTCTCAACGTATGACCTCAAAACCGTCCATTCGAAATTTGTTTGTTTTCTTGCGGTGGTTGATTTTGAAACCAATACGATGCCAATGCCCACTCATTCTCATCGTGTGACCTCAAAACCATCCATTCAAAATTTGTTTTCTTGCAGTGGTTGATTTTGAAACCAATACGGTGCCAATGCTCACTCGTTCTCATCGTATGACCTCAAAACCTTCCATTCGAAATTTGTTTGTTTGTTTGTTTCTTTTCTTGCGGTGGTTGATTTTGAAACCAATACGATGCCAATGCCTACTCATTCTCAACGTATGACCTCAAAACCGTCCATTCAAAAAAATTTTGTTTGTTTGTTTTCTTGCGGTGGTTGATTTTGAAACCAATACGGTGCCAATGCCCACTCGTTCTCATCGTATGACCTCATATTCGTCCATTCGAAATTTGTTTGTTTCTTTTCTTGCGGTGGTTGATTTTGAAACAAATACGGTGCCAATGCCCACTCATTCTCAACGTATGACCTCAAAACCGTCCATTCGAAATTTGTTTGTTTGTTTTCTTGCGGTGGTTGATTTTGAAACCAATACGGTGCCAATGCCCACTCATTCTCATCGTATGACCTCAAAACTGTCCAATCAAAATTGGTTTGTTTGTATGTTTTCTTGCGGTGGTTGATTTGGAAACCAATACGATGCCAATGCCCACTCATTCTCATCGTATGACCTCAAAACCGTCCATCCGAAATTTGTTTGTTTTCTATCGGTGGTTGATTTTGAAAGCAATACGATGCCAATGCCCACTCATTCTCTTTGTATGACCTCATAACCGTCCATTCGAAATTTGTTTGTTTCTTTTCTTGCGGTGGTTGATTTTGAAACCAATACGATACCAATGCCCACTTATTCTCAACGTATGACCTCAAAACCGTCCATTCAAAAAAATTTTGTTTGTTTGTTTGTTTTCTTTCGGTGGTTAATTTTGAAACCAATACGGTGCCAATGCCCACTCGTTCTCATCGTATGACCTCAAAACCATCCATTCGATTTTTTTTATGTTTGTTTCTTTTCTTGCAGTGGTTGATTTTCAAACCAATACGATGCCAACGCCCACTCATTCTCATCGTATGACCTCAAAACCGTCCATTCGAAATTTGTTTGTTTTTTTGCGGTGGTTGATTTTGAAACCAATACGATGCCAATGCCCACTCATTCTCAACGTATGACCTCAAAACCGTCCATTCGAAATTTGTTTGTTTCTTTTCTTGCGGTGGTTGATTTTGAAACCAATACGGTGCCAATGCCCACTCGTTTTCATCGTATGACCTCAAAACCATCCATTCGATTTTTTTTTTTGTTTCTTTTCTTGCGGTGGTTAATTTTGAAACCAATGCGATGCCAATGCCCACTCATTCTCATCGTTAGAATACAAAACCATTCTTTCGAAATTTGTTTTTTTCTTTTCTTGTGGTGGTTGATTTGGAAACCAATACGATGCCAATGCCCACTCATTCTCATCGTATGACTTCAAAACCGTCCATTCACAATGTGTTTGTTTGTTTTCTTGCGGTGGTTGATTTTAAAACCAGACCGATGCCAATGCCCACTTATTCTTATCGTATGACCTCAAAACCATCCATTCGAGGTGTGTTTGTTTGTTTCTTTTCTTGCGGTGGTTAATTTTGAAACCAATTCGATGCCAATGCCCACTCGTTTTCAACGTATGACCTCAAAACCGTCCATTCAAAATAATTTTGTTTGTTTGTTTGTTTTCTAGCGATTATTGATTTTGAAACCAATACTGTGCCAATGCCCACTCATTCTCATCGTATGACCTCAAAACCGTCCATTCGAAATTTGTTTGTTTCTTTTCTTGCGGTGGTTGATTTTGAAACCAATACGATGCCAATGCCCACTCATTCTCATCGTATGACCTCAAAACCGTCCATTCGAAATTTGTTTGTTTGTTTTCTTGCGGTGGTTGATTTTGAAACCAATACGATGCCAATGCCCACTCATTCTCAACGTATGACCTCAAAACCGTCCATTCGAAATTTGTTTGTTTTTTTTCTTGCGGTGGTTGATTTTGAAACCAATACGATGCCAATGCCCACTCATTCTCATCGTGTGACCTCAAAACCGTCCATTCAAAAAAAATTTTGTTTGTTTGTTTGTTATCTTGCGGTGGTTGATTTTGAAACCAATACGGTGCCAATGCCCACTCATTCTCATCGTATGACCTCATAACCGTCCATTCGAAATTTGTTTGTTTCTTTTCTTGCGGTGGTTGATTTTGAAACCAATACGATGCCAATGCCCACTCATTCTCAACATATGACCTCCAAACCGTCCATTCAAAAAAAATTTGTTTGTTTGTTTGTTTTCTTGCGGTGGTTGATTTTGAAACAAATACGGTGCCAATGCCCACTTATTCTCAACGTATGACCTCAAAACCGTCCATTCGAAATTTGTTTGTTTTCTTGCGGTGGTTGATTTTGAAACCAATACGATGCCAATGCCCACTTATTCTCATCGTGAGACCTCAAAACCATCCATTCAAAATTTGTTTTCTTGCAGTGGTTGATTTTGAAACCAATACGGTGCCAATGCTCACTCGTTCTCATCGTATGACCTCAAAACCTACCATTTG
Source organism: Biomphalaria sudanica (assembly GCA_036873155.1). Lineage (NCBI taxonomy): Eukaryota > Metazoa > Mollusca > Gastropoda > Planorbidae > Biomphalaria > Biomphalaria sudanica. The sequence goes on from JAZGLO010002124.1 coordinate 147,183, forward strand.
AAATTTGTTTGTTTGTTTGTTTCTTTTCTTGCGGTGGTTGATTTTGAAACCAATACGATGCCAATGCCTACTCATTCTCAACGTATGATCTCAAAACTGTCCATTCAAAAAAATTTTGTTTGTTTGTTTTCTTGCGGTGGTTGATTTTGAAACCAATACGGTGCCAATGCCCACTCGTTCTCTTCGTATGACCTCATAACCGTCCATTCGAAATTTGTTTGTTTCTTTTCTTGCGGTGGTTGATTTTGAAACAAATACGGTGCCAATGCCCACTCATTCTCAACGTATGACCTCAAAACCGTCCATTCGAAATTTGTTTGTTTCTTTTCTTGCGGTGGTTGATTTTGAAACCAATACGGTGCCAATGCCCACTCATTCTCATCGTTTGACCTCAAAACTGTCCATTCAAAATTTGTTTGTTTGTATGTTTTCTTGCGGTGGTTGATTTGGAAACCAATACGATGCCAATGCCCACTTATTCTCATCGTATGACCTCAAAACCGTCCATTCGAAATTTGTTTGTTTTCTATCGGTGGTTGATTTTGAAACCAATACGATGCCAATGCCCACTCATTCTCTTCGTATGACCTCATAACCGTCCATTCGAAATTTGTTTGTTTCTTTTCTTGCGGTGGTTGATTTTGAAACCAATACGATGCCAATGCCCACTCGTTCTCAACGTATGACCTTAAAACCATCCATTCGATTTTTTTTTTGTTTGTTTCTTTTCTTGCAGTGGTTGATTTTCAAACCAATACGATGCCAACGCCCACTCATTCTCATCGTATGACCTCAAAACCGTCCATTCGAAATTTGTTTGCTTTTTTGCGGTGGTTAATTTTGAAACCAATACGATGCCAATGCCCACTCATTCTCAACGTATGACCTCAAAACCGTCCATTCGAAATTTGTTTGTTTCTTTTCTTGCGGTGGTTGATTTTGAAACCAATACGATGCCAATGCCCACTCATTCTCATCGTATGACTTCAAAACCGTCCATTCACAATGTGTTTGTTTAATTTCTTGCGGTGGTTGATTTTAAAACCAGACCGATGCCAATGCCCACTTATTCTTATCGTATGACCTCAAAACCGTCCATTCAAAATAATTTTGTTTGTTTGTTTTTTTTCTAGCGATTATTGATTTTGAAACCAATACTGTGCCAATGCCCACTCATTCTTATCGTATGACCTCAAAACCGTCCATTCGAAATTTGTTTGTTTCTTTTCTTGCGGTGGTTGATTTTGAAACCAATACGATGCCAATGCCCACTCATTCTCATCGTATGACCTCAAAACCGTCCATTCGAAATTTGTTTGTTTGTTTTCTTGCGGTGGTTGATTTTGAAACCAATACGATGCCAATGCCCACTCATTCTCAACGTATGACCTCAAAACCGTCCATTCGAAATGTGTTTGTTTCTTTTCTTGCGTTGGTTGATTTTGAAACCAATACAATGCCAATGCCCACTCATTCTCATCGTGTGACCTCAAAACCGTCCATTCAAAAATTTTTTTTTTTTTTTTTTTTTTTTTATCTTGCGGTGGTTGATTTTGAAACCAATACGGTGCCAATGCCCACTCATTCTCATCGTATGACCTCATAACCTTCCATTCGAAATTTGTTTGTTTCTTTTCTTGCGGTGGTTGATTTTGAAACCAATACGATGCCAATGCCCACTCATTCTCAACATATGACCTCCAAACCGTCCATTCAAAAAAAATTTGTTTGTTTTCTTGCGGTGGTTGATTTTGAAACCAATACGATGCCAATGCCCACTCATTCTCATCGTGTGACCTCAAAACCATCCATTCGAAATTTGTTTGTTTCTTTTCTTGCGGTGGTTGATTTTGAAACAAATACGGTGGCAATGCCCACTCGTTCTCATCGTATGACCTCATAACCGTCCATTCGAAATTTGTTTGTTTCTTTTCTTGCGGTGGTTGATTTTGAAACAAATACGGTGCCAATGCCCACTCGTTCTCATCGTATGACCTCATAACCGTCCATTCGAAATTTGTTTGTTTCTTTTCTTGCGGTGGTTGATTTTGAAACAAATACGGTGGCAAAGCCCACTCATTCTCAACGTATGACCTCAAAACCGTCCATTCGAAATTTGTTTGTTTCTTTTCTTGCGGTGGTTGATTTTGAAACCATACGGTGCCAATGCCCACTCATTCTCATCGTATGACCTCAAAACTGTCCATTCAAAATTTGTTTGTTTGTATGTTTTTTTGCGGTGGTTGATTTGGAAACCAAGACGATGCCAATGCCCACTTATTCTCATCGTATGACCTCAAAACCGTCCATTCGAAATTTGTTTGTTTTCTATCGGTGGTTGATTTTGAAACCAATACGATGCCAATGCCCACTCATTCTCTTCGTATGACCTCATAACCGTCCTTTCGAAATTTGTTTGTTTCTTTTCTTGCGGTGGTTGATTTTGAAACCAATACGATGCCAATGCCCACTCATTCTCAACGTATGACCTCAAAACCGTCCATTCAAAAAAATTTTGTTTGTTTGTTTGTTTTCTTGCGGTGGTTGATTTTAAATCCAATACGGTGCCAATGCCCACTCGTTGTCATCGTATGACCTCAAAACCATCCATTCGATTTTTTTTTTGTTTGTTTCTTTTCTTGCAGTGGTTGATTTTCAAACCAATACGATGCCAACGCCCACTCATTCTCATCGTATGACCTCAAAACCGTCCATTCGAAATTGGTTTGTTTTTTTGCGGTGGTTGATTTTGAAACCAATACGATGCCAATGCCCACTCATTCTCAACGTATGACCTCAAAACCTTCCTTTCGAAATTTGTTTGTTTCTTTTCTTGCGGTGGTTGATTTTGAAACCAATACGGTGCCAATGCCCACTCGTTTGTATCGTATGACCGCAAAATCATCCATTCGATTTTTTTTTTGTTTCTTTTCTTGCGGTGGTTGATTTTGAAACCAATACGATGCCAATTCCCACTCATTCTCATCGTTAGAATACAAAACCATTCATTCGAAATTTGTTTTTTTCTTTTCTTGTGGTGGTTGATTTTGAAACCAATACGATGCCAATGCCCACTCATTCTCAACGTACGACTTCAAAACCGTCCATTCAAAATGTGTTTGTTTGTTTTCTTGCGGTGGTTGATTTTAAAACCAGACTTATGCCAATGCCCACTTATTCTTATCGTATGACCTCAAAACCATCCATTCGAGGTGTGTTTGTTTGTTTCTTTTCTTGCGGTGGTTGATTTCGAAATCAATACGATGCCAATGCCCACTCATTTTCATCGTATGACCTCAAACTTATCCATTCGAAATTTTTTGGTATATTTCTTTTCTTGCGGTGTTTGATTTTGAAACCAAAACGATGCCAATGCCCACTCATTCTCAACGAATGACCCAAAAACCGTCCATTCGAAATTTGTTTGTTTGTTTGTTTTCTTGCAGTGGTTGATTTTGAAACCAATACGATGCCAATGCCCACTCATTCTCAACGTATGACCCCAAAACCGTCCATTCGAAATTTGTTTGTTTGTTTGTTTTCTTGCAGTGGTTTATTTTGAAACCAATACGATGCCAATGCCCACTCATTCTCATCGTTTGACCTCAAAACTGTCCATTCAAAATTTGTTTGTTTGTTTGTTCTCTTGCGGTGGTTAATTTTGAAACCAGACCGATGCCAATGCCTACTCATTCTTATCGTATGACCTCAAAACCATCCATTCGAAGTGTGTTTGTTTCTTTTCTTGCGGTGGTTGATTTTGAAACCAATACGAAGCCAATGCCCACTCATTCTCATCGCATGACTTCAAAACCGTCCATTCGAAATTTGTTTGTTTGTTTTCTTGCGGTGATTGATTTTGAAACCAATACGATGCCAATGCCCACTCATTCACAACGTATGACTTCAAAACCGTCCATTCGAAATTTGTTTGTTTCTTTTCTTGCGGTGGTTGATTTTGAAACCAATACGATGCCAATGCCCACTCATTCTCATCTTGTGACATAAAAACCGACCATTCAAATTTTTTTTGTTTGTTTTTTTCTTTCGGTGGTTGATTTTGAAACCAATACGGTGCCAATGCCCACTCATTCTCATCGTATGACCTCAAAACCGTCCATTCGAAATTTGTTTGTTTCTTTTCTTGCGGTGGTTGATTTTGAAACCAATACGATGCCAATGCCCACTCATTCTCTTCGTATGACCTCAAAACCGTCCATTCGAAATTTGTTTGTTTGTTTTCTTGCGGTGGTTGATTTTGAAACGATTACGATGCCAATGCCCACTCATTCTCATCGTATGACTTCAAACCCATCTATTCGAAATTTGTTGGTATATTTTTTTTCTTGCGGTGGTTGATTTTGAAACCAATACGATGCCAATGCCCACTCATTCTTAATGTATAACCTTAAAACCGTCCATTCGAAATTTGTTTGTTTTCTTGCAGTGGTTGATTTTGAAACCAATACGATGCCTATGCCCACTCATTCTCATCGTATGACCTCAAAACTGTCCATTCAAAATTTACTTGTTTGTTTGTTTTCTTGCGGTGGTTAATTTTGAAACCAATACGATGCCAATGCCCACTCATTCTCATCGTATGACCTCAAAACCGTCCATTCGAAATTTGTTTGTTTTCTTGCGGTGGTTGATTTTGAAACCAGTACGATGCCAATGCCCACTCATTCTCAACGTATGACCTCAAAACCGTCCATTTTAAAATAATTTTGTTTGTTTGTTTTCTAGCGATGATTGATTTTGAAACCAATACTGTGCCAATGCCCACTTATTCTCATCGTATGACCTCAAAACCGTCCATTCGAATTTTGTTTGTTTCTTTTCTTGCGGTGGTTGATTTTTAAACCAATACGATGCCAATGCCCACTCATTCTCTTCGCATGACCTCAAAACCGTCCATTCGAAATCTGTTTTTTTTTTTTCTTGCGGTGGTTGATTTTGAAACCAATACGATGCCAATGCCCACTCATTGTCATCGTATGACCTCAAAACCGTCCATTCGAAATTTGTTTGTTTGTTTTCTTGCGGTGGTTGATTTTGAAACCAATACGATGCCAATGCCCACTCATTCTCATCGTATGACCTCAAAACCGTCCATTCAAAATTTGTTTTCTTGCAGTGGTTGATTTTGAAACCAATACGATGTCAATGGCCACTCATTCTCATCGTATGACTTCAAAACCGTCCATTCAAAATGTGTTTGTTTGTTTTCTTGCGGTGGTTGATTTTGAAACCAGACCGATGCCAATACCCACTCATTCTTATCGTATGACCTGAAAGCAATCCATTCGAAGTGTGTTTGTTTGTTTTCTTGCGGTGGTTGATTTTGAAACCAATACGATGCCAATGCCCACTCATTCTCATCGTATGACCTCAAACTCATCCATTCGAAATTTGTTGGTATATTTCTTGTCTTGCGGTGGTTGATTTTGAAACCAATACGATGCCAATGCCCACTCATTCTCAACGAATGACCCAAAATCCGTCAATTCGAAATTTGTTTTTTTGTTTGTTTTCTTGCAGTGGTTGATTTTGAAACCAATACGATGCCAATGCCTACTCATTCTCTTCGTATGACCTCAAAACCGTCCATTCGAAATTTGTTTGTTTGTTTTCTTGCGGTGGTTGATTTTGAAACCATTACGATGCCAATGCCCACTCATTCTCATCGTATGACCTCAAACCCATCTATTCGAAATTTGTTGGTATATTTCTTTTCTTGCGGTGGTTGATTTTGAAACCAATACGATGCCAATGCCCACTCATTCTCATCGTATGACCTCAAAACTGTCCATTCAAAATTTACTTGTTTGTTTGTTTTCTTGCGGTGGTTAATTTTGAAACCAATACGATGCCAATGCCCACTCATTCTCATCGTATGACCTCAAAACCGTCCATTCGAAATTTGTTTGTTTTCTAGCGATGATTGATTTTGAAACCAATACTGTGCCAATGCCCACTTATTCTCATCGTATGACCTCAAAACCGTCCATTCGAATATTGTTTGTTTCTTTTCTTGCGGTGGTTGATTTTTAAACCAATACGATGCCAATGCCCACTCATTCTCTTCGCATGACCTCAAAACCGTCCATTCGAAATTTGTTTGTTTGTTTTCTTGCGGTGGTTAATTTTGAAACCAATACGATGCCAATGCCCACTCATTCTCATCGTATGACCTCAAAACCGTCCATTCGAAATTTGTTTGTTTGTTTTCTTGCGGTGGTTGATTTTGAAACCAATACGATGCCAATGCCCACTCATTCTCATCGTATGACCTCAAAACCGTCCATTCAAAATTTGTTTTCTTGCAGTGGTTGATTTTGAAACCAATACGATGTCAATGCCCACTCATTCTCATCGTATGACTTCAAAACCGTCCATTCAAAATGTGTTTGTTTGTTTTCTTGCGGTGGTTGAGTTTGAAACCAGACCGATGCCAATACCCACTCATTCTTATCGTATGACCTGAAAGCAATCCATTCGAAGTGTGTTTGTTTGTTTTCTTGCGGTGGTTGATTTTGAAACCAATACGATGCCAATGCCCACTCATTCTCATCGTATGACCTCAAAACTGTCCATTCAAAATTTACTTGTTTGTTTGTTTTCTTGCGGTGGTTAATTTTGAAACCAATACGATGCCAATGCCCACTCATTCTCATCGTATGACCTCAAAACCGTCCATTCGAAATTTGTTTGTTTTCTAGCGATGATTGATTTTGAAACCAATACTGTGCCAATGCCCACTTATTCTCATCGTATGACCTCAAAACCGTCCATTCGAATATTGTTTGTTTCTTTTCTTGCGGTGGTTGATTTTTAAACCAATACGATGCCAATGCCCACTCATTCTCTTCGCATGACCTCAAAACCGTCCATTCGAAATTTGTTTGTTTGTTTTCTTGCGGTGGTTAATTTTGAAACCAATACGATGCCAATGCCCACTCATTCTCATCGTATGACCTCAAAACCGTCCATTCGAAATTTGTTTGTTTGTTTTCTTGCGGTGGTTGATTTTGAAACCAATACGATGCCAATGCCCACTCATTCTCATCGTATGACCTCAAAACCGTCCATTCAAAATTTGTTTTCTTGCAGTGGTTGATTTTGAAACCAATACGATGTCAATGCCCACTCATTCTCATCGTATGACTTCAAAACCGTCCATTCAAAATGTGTTTGTTTGTTTTCTTGCGGTGGTTGAGTTTGAAACCAGACCGATGCCAATACCCACTCATTCTTATCGTATGACCTGAAAGCAATCCATTCGAAGTGTGTTTGTTTGTTTTCTTGCGGTGGTTGATTTTGAAACCAATACGATGCCAATGCCCACTCATTCTCATCGTATGACCTCAAACTCATCCATTCGAAATTTGTTGGTATATTTCTTGTCTTGCGGTGGTTGATTTTGAAACCAAAACGATGCCAATGCCCACTCATTCTCAACGAATGACCCAAAATCCGTCCATTCGAAATTTGTTTTTTTGTTTGTTTTCTTGCAGTGGTTGATTTTGAAACCAATACGATGCCAATGCCCACTCATTCTCATCGTATGACCTCAAAACCGTCCATTCGAAATTTGTTTGTTTGTTTTCTTGCGGTGGTTGATTTTGAAACCATTACGATGCCAATGCCCACTCATTCTCATCGTATGACCTCAAACCCATCTATTCGAAATTTGTTGGTATATTTCTTTTCTTGCGGTGGTTGATTTTGAAACCAATACGATGCCAATGCCCACTCATTCTCAATGTATGACCTTAAAACCGTCCATTCGAAATTTGTTTGTTTTCTTGCAGTGGTTGATTTTGAAACCAATACGATGCCAATGCCCACTCATTCTCATCGTATGACCTCAAAACTGTCCATTCAAAATTTACTTGTTTGTTTGTTTTCTAGCGATGATTGATTTTGAAACCAATACTGTGCCAATGCCCACTTATTCTCATCGTATGACCTCAAAACCGTCCATTCGAAATTTGTTTGTTTCTTTTCTTGCGGTGGTTGATTTTTAAACCAATACGATGCCAATGCCTACTCATTCTCTTCGCATGACCTCAAAACCGTCCATTCGAAATTTGTTTGTTTGTTTTCTTGCGGTGGTTGATTTTGAAACCAATACGATGCCAATGCCCACTCATTCTCATCGTATAACCTCAAAACCGTCCATTCGAAATTTGTTTGTTTGTTTTCTTGCGGTGGTTGATTTTGAAACCAATACGATGCCAATGCCCACTCATTCTCATCGTATGACCTCAAAACCGTCCATTCAAAATTTGTTTTCTTGCAGTGGTTGATTTTGAAACCAATACGATGTCAATGCCCACTCATTCTCATCGTATGACTTCAAAACCGTCCATTCAAAATGTGTTTGTTTGTTTTCTTGCGGTGGTTGATTTTGAAACCAGACCGATGCCAATACCCACTCATTCTTATCGTATGATCTGAAAACAATCCATTCGAAGTGTGTTTGTTTGTTTTCTTGCGGTGGTTGATTTTGAAACCAATACGATGCCAATGCCCACTCATTCTCATCGTATGACCTCAAACTCATCCATTCGAAACTTGTTGGTATATTTCTTTTCTTGCGGTGGTTGATTTTGAAACCAATACGATGCCAATGCCCACTCATTCTCAACGAATGACCCAAAAACCGTCCATTCGAAATTTGTTTTTTTGTTTGTTTTCTTGCAGTGGTTGATTTTGAAACCAATACGATGCCAATGCCCACTCATTCTCAACGTATGACCCCAAAACCGTCCATTCGAAATTTGTTTGTTTGTTTGTTTTCTTGCAGTGGTTGATTTTGAAACCAATACGATGCCAATGCCCACTCATTCTCATCGTATGACCTCAAAACTGTCCATTCAAAATTTACTTGTTTGTTTGTTTTCTTGCGGTGGTTAATTTTGAAACCAATACGATGCCAATGCCCACTCATTCTCATCGTATGACCTCAAAACCGTCCATTCGAAATTTGTTTGTTTTCTAGCGATGATTGATTTTGAAACCAATACTGTGCCAATGCCCACTTATTCTCATCGTATGACCTCAAAACCGTCCATTCGAATATTGTTTGTTTCTTTTCTTGCGGTGGTTGATTTTTAAACCAATACGATGCCAATGCCCACTCATTCTCTTCGCATGACCTCAAAACCGTCCATTCGAAATTTGTTTGTTTGTTTTCTTGCGGTGGTTAATTTTGAAACCAATACGATGCCAATGCCCACTCATTCTCATCGTATGACCTCAAAACCGTCCATTCGAAATTTGTTTGTTTGTTTTCTTGCGGTGGTTGATTTTGAAACCAATACGATGCCAATGCCCACTCATTCTCATCGTATGACCTCAAAACCGTCCATTCAAAATTTGTTTTCTTGCAGTGGTTGATTTTGAAACCAATACGATGTCAATGCCCACTCATTCTCATCGTATGACTTCAAAACCGTCCATTCAAAATGTGTTTGTTTGTTTTCTTGCGGTGGTTGAGTTTGAAACCAGACCGATGCCAATACCCACTCATTCTTATCGTATGACCTGAAAGCAATCCATTCGAAGTGTGTTTGTTTGTTTTCTTGCGGTGGTTGATTTTGAAACCAATACGATGCCAATGCCCACTCATTCTCATCGTATGACCTCAAACTCATCCATTCGAAATTTGTTGGTATATTTCTTGTCTTGCGGTGGTTGATTTTGAAACCAAAACGATGCCAATGCCTACTCATTCTCTTCGTATGACCTCAAAACCGTCCATTCGAAATTTGTTTGTTTGTTTTCTTGCGGTGGTTGATTTTGAAACCATTACGATGCCAATGCCCACTCATTCTCATCGTATGACCTCAAACCCATCTATTCGAAATTTGTTGGTATATTTCTTTTCTTGCGGTGGTTGATTTTGAAACCAATACGATGCCAATGCCCACTCATTCTCAATGTATGACCTTAAAACCGTCCATTCGAAATTTGTTTGTTTTCTTGCAGTGGTTGATTTTGAAACCAATACGATGCCAATGCCCACTCATTCTCATCGTATGACCTCAAAACTGTCCATTCAAAATTTACTTGTTTGTTTGTTTTCTTGCGGTGGTTAATTTTGAAACCAATACGATGCCAATGCCCACTCATTCTCATCGTATGACCTCAAAACCGTCCATTCGAAATTTGTTTGTTTTCTAGCGATGATTGATTTTGAAACCAATACTGTGCCAATGCCCACTTATTCTCATCGTATGACCTCAAAACCGTCCATTCGAATATTGTTTGTTTCTTTTCTTGCGGTGGTTGATTTTTAAACCAATACGATGCCAATGCCCACTCATTCTTTTCGCATGACCTCAAAACCGTCCATTCGAAATTTGTTTGTTTGTTTTCTTGCGGTGGTTAATTTTGAAACCAATACGATGCCAATGCCCACTCATTCTCATCGTATGACCTCAAAACCGTCCATTCGAAATTTGTTTGTTTGTTTTCTTGCGGTGGTTGATTTTGAAACCAATACGATGCCAATGCCCACTCATTCTCATCGTATGACCTCAAAACCGTCCATTCAAAATTTGTTTTCTTGCAGTGGTTGATTTTGAAACCAATACGATGTCAATGCCCACTCATTCTCATCGTATGACTTCAAAACCGTCCATTCAAAATGTGTTTGTTTGTTTTCTTGCGGTGGTTGAGTTTGAAACCAGACCGATGCCAATACCCACTCATTCTTATCGTATGACCTGAAAGCAATCCATTCGAAGTGTGTTTGTTTGTTTTCTTGCGGTGGTTGATTTTGAAACCAATACGATGCCAATGCCCACTCATTCTCATCGTATGACCTCAAACTCATCCATTCGAAATTTGTTGGTATATTTCTTGTCTTGCGGTGGTTGATTTTGAAACCAAAACGATGCCAATGCCCACTCATTCTCAACGAATGACCCAAAATCCGTCCATTCGAAATTTGTTTTTTTGTTTGTTTTCTTGCAGTGGTTGATTTTGAAACCAATACGATGCCAATGCCCACTCATTCTCTTCGTATGACCTCAAAACCGTCCATTCGAAATTTGTTTGTTTGTTTTCTTGCGGTGGTTGATTTTGAAACCAATACGATGCCAATGCCCACTCATTCTCAACGTATGACCTCAAAACCGTCCATTCGAAATTTGTTTGTTTCTTTTCTTGCGGTGGTTGATTTTGAAACCAATACGATGCCAATGCCCACTCATTCTCATCGTGTGACCTCAAAACCGTCCATTCAAAAAAATTTTGTTTGTTTGTTTGTTATCTTGCGGTGGTTGATTTTGAAACCAATACGGTGCCAATGCCCACTCATTCTCATCGTATGACCTCATAACCGTCCATTCGAAATTTGTTTGTTTCTTTTCTTGCGGTGGTTGATTTTGAAACCAATACGATGCCAATGCCCACTCATTCTCATCGTATGACCTCAAAACCGTCCATTCGAAATTTGTTTGTTTCTTTTCTTGCGGTGGTTGATTTTTAAACCAATACGATGCCAATGCCTACTCATTCTCTTCGCATGACCTCAAAACCGTCCATTCGAAATTTGTTTGTTTGTTTTCTTGCGGTGGTTGATTTTGAAACCAATACGATGCCAATGCCCACTCATTCTCATCGTATAACCTCAAAACCGTCCATTCGAAATTTGTTTGTTTGTTTTCTTGCGGTGGTTGATTTTGAAACCAATACGATGCCAATGCCCACTCATTCTCATCGTATGACCTCAAAACCGTCCATTCAAAATTTGTTTTCTTGCAGTGGTTGATTTTGAAACCAATACGATGTCAATGCCCACTCATTCTCATCGTATGACTTCAAAACCGTCCATTCAAAATGTGTTTGTTTGTTTTCTTGCGGTGGTTGATTTTGAAACCAGACCGATGCCAATACCCACTCATTCTTATCGTATGATCTGAAAACAATCCATTCGAAGTGTGTTTGTTTGTTTTCTTGCGGTGGTTGATTTTGAAACCAATACGATGCCAATGCCCACTCATTCTCATCGTATGACCTCAAACTCATCCATTCGAAACTTGTTGGTATATTTCTTTTCTTGCGGTGGTTGATTTTGAAACCAATACGATGCCAATGCCCACTCATTCTCAACGAATGACCCAAAAACCGTCCATTCGAAATTTGTTTTTTTGTTTGTTTTCTTGCAGTGGTTGATTTTGAAACCAATACGATGCCAATGCCCACTCATTCTCAACGTATGACCCCAAAACCGTCCATTCGAAATTTGTTTGTTTGTTTGTTTTCTTGCAGTGGTTGATTTTGAAACCAATACGATGCCAATGCCCACTCATTCTCATCGTATGACCTCAAAACTGTCCATTCAAAATTTACTTGTTTGTTTGTTTTCTTGCGGTGGTTAATTTTGAAACCAATACGATGCCAATGCCCACTCATTCTCATCGTATGACCTCAAAACCGTCCATTCGAAATTTGTTTGTTTTCTAGCGATGATTGATTTTGAAACCAATACTGTGCCAATGCCCACTTATTCTCATCGTATGACCTCAAAACCGTCCATTCGAATATTGTTTGTTTCTTTTCTTGCGGTGGTTGATTTTTAAACCAATACGATGCCAATGCCCACTCATTCTCTTCGCATGACCTCAAAACCGTCCATTCGAAATTTGTTTGTTTGTTTTCTTGCGGTGGTTAATTTTGAAACCAATACGATGCCAATGCCCACTCATTCTCATCGTATGACCTCAAAACCGTCCATTCGAAATTTGTTTGTTTGTTTTCTTGCGGTGGTTGATTTTGAAACCAATACGATGCCAATGCCCACTCATTCTCATCGTATGACCTCAAAACCGTCCATTCAAAATTTGTTTTCTTGCAGTGGTTGATTTTGAAACCAATACGATGTCAATGCCCACTCATTCTCATCGTATGACTTCAAAACCGTCCATTCAAAATGTGTTTGTTTGTTTTCTTGCGGTGGTTGAGTTTGAAACCAGACCGATGCCAATACCCACTCATTCTTATCGTATGACCTGAAAGCAATCCATTCGAAGTGTGTTTGTTTGTTTTCTTGCGGTGGTTGATTTTGAAACCAATACGATGCCAATGCCCACTCATTCTCATCGTATGACCTCAAACTCATCCATTCGAAATTTGTTGGTATATTTCTTGTCTTGCGGTGGTTGATTTTGAAACCAAAACGATGCCAATGCCCACTCATTCTCAACGAATGACCCAAAATCCGTCCATTCGAAATTTGTTTTTTTGTTTGTTTTCTTGCAGTGGTTGATTTTGAAACCAATACGATGCCAATGCCCACTCATTCTCTTCGTATGACCTCAAAACCGTCCATTCGAAATTTGTTTGTTTGTTTTCTTGCGGTGGTTGATTTTGAAACCATTACGATGCCAATGCCCACTCATTCTCATCGTATGACCTCAAACCCATCTATTCGAAATTTGTTGGTATATTTCTTTTCTTGCGGTGGTTGATTTTGAAACCAATACGATGCCAATGCCCACTCATTCTCAATGTATGACCTTAAAACCGTCCATTCGAAATTTGTTTGTTTTCTTGCAGTGGTTGATTTTGAAACCAATACGATGCCAATGCCCACTCATTCTCATCGTATGACCTCAAAACTGTCCATTCAAAATTTACTTGTTTGTTTGTTTTCTAGCGATGATTGATTTTGAAACCAATACGGTGCCAATGCCCACTGGTTTGCATCGTATGACCTCAAAATCATCCATTCGATTTTTTTTTTGTTTCTTTTCTTGCGGTGGTTGATTTTGAAACCAATACGATGCCAATTCCCACTCATTCTCATCGTTAGAATACAAAACCATTCATTCGAAATTTGTTTTTTTCTTTTCTTGTGGTGGTTGATTTTGAAACCAATACGATGCCAATGCCCACTCATTCTCAACGTACGACTTCAAAACCGTCCATTCAAAATGTGTTTGTTTGTTTTTTTTGCGGTGGTTGATTTTAAAACCAGACTTATGCCAATGCCCACTTATTCTTATCGTATGACCTCAAAACCATCCATTCGAGGTGTGTTTGTTTGTTTCTTTTCTTGCGGTGGTTGATTTCGAAATCAATACGATGCCAATGCCCACTCATTTTCATCGTATGACCTCAAACTTATCCATTCGAAATTTTTTGGTATATTTCTTTTCTTGCGGTGTTTGATTTTGAAACCAAAACGATGCCAATGCCCACTCATTCTCAACGAATGACCCAAAAACCGTCCATTCGAAATTTGTTTGTTTGTTTGTTTTCTTGCAGTGGTTGATTTTGAAACCAATACGATGCCAATGCCCACTCATTCTCAACGTATGACCCCAAAACCGTCCATTCGAAATTTGTTTGTTTGTTTGTTTTCTTGCAGTGGTTTATTTTGAAACCAATACGATGCCAATGCCCACTCATTCTCATCGTTTGACCTCAAAACTGTCCATTCAAAATTTGTTTGTTTGTTTGTTCTCTTGCGGTGGTTAATTTTGAAACCAGACCGATGCCAATGCCTACTCATTCTTATCGTATGACCTCAAAACCATCCATTCGAAGTGTGTTTGTTTCTTTTCTTGCGGTGGTTGATTTTGAAACCAATACGAAGCCAATGCCCACTCATTCTCATCGCATGACTTCAAAACCGTCCATTCGAAATTTGTTTGTTTGTTTTCTTGCGGTGATTGATTTTGAAACCAATACGATGCCAATGCCCACTCATTCACAACGTATGACTTCAAAACCGTCCATTCGAAATTTGTTTGTTTCTTTTCTTGCGGTGGTTGATTTTGAAACCAATACGATGCCAATGCCCACTCATTCTCATCTTGTGACATAAAAACCGACCATTCAAATTTTTTTTGTTTGTTTTTTTCTCGCGGTGGTTGATTTTGAAACCAATACGGTGCCAATGCCCACTCATTCTCATCGTATGACCTCAAAACCGTCCATTCGAAATTTGTTTGTTTCTTTTCTTGCGGTGGTTGATTTTGAAACCAATACGATGCCAATGCCCACTCATTCTCTTCGTATGACCTCAAAACCGTCCATTCGAAATTTGTTTGTTTGTTTTCTTGCGGTGGTTGATTTTGAAACGATTACGATGCCAATGCCCACTCATTCTCATCGTATGACTTCAAACCCATCTATTCGAAATTTGTTGGTATATTTTTTTTCTTGCGGTGGTTGATTTTGAAACCAATACGATGCCAATGCCCACTCATTCTTAATGTATAACCTTAAAACCGTCCATTCGAAATTTGTTTGTTTTCTTGCAGTGGTTGATTTTGAAACCAATACGATGCCAATGCCCACTCATTCTCATCGTATGACCTCAAAACTGTCCATTCAAAATTTACTTGTTTGTTTGTTTTCTTGCGGTGGTTAATTTTGAAACCAATACGATGCCAATGCCCACTCATTCTCATCGTATGACCTCAAAACCGTCCATTCGAAATTTGTTTGTTTTCTTGCGGTGGTTGATTTTGAAACCAGTACGATGCCAATGCCCACTCATTCTCAACGTATGACCTCAAAACCGTCCATTTTAAAATAATTTTGTTTGTTTGTTTTCTAGCGATGATTGATTTTGAAACCAATACTGTGCCAATGCCCACTTATTCTCATCGTATGACCTCAAAACCGTCCATTCGAAATTTGTTTGTTTCTTTTCTTGCGGTGGTTGATTTTTAAACCAATACGATGCCAATGCCCACTCATTCTCTTCGCATGACCTCAAAACCGTCCATTCGAAATCTGTTTTTTTTTTTTCTTGCGGTGGTTGATTTTGAAACCAATACGATGCCAATGCCCACTCATTGTCATCGTATGACCTCAAAACCGTCCATTCGAAATTTGTTTGTTTGTTTTCTTGCGGTGGTTGATTTTGAAACCAATACGATGCCAATGCCCACTCATTCTCATCGTATGACCTCAAAACCGTCCATTCAAAATTTGTTTTCTTGCAGTGGTTGATTTTGAAACCAATACGATGTCAATGGCCACTCATTCTCATCGTATGACTTCAAAACCGTCCATTCAAAATGTGTTTGTTTGTTTTCTTGCGGTGGTTGATTTTGAAACCAGACCGATGCCAATACCCACTCATTCTTATCGTATGACCTGAAAGCAATCCATTCGAAGTGTGTTTGTTTGTTTTCTTGCGGTGGTTGATTTTGAAACCAATACGATGCCAATGCCCACTCATTCTCATCGTATGACCTCAAACTCATCCATTCGAAATTTGTTGGTATATTTCTTGTCTTGCGGTGGTTGATTTTGAAACCAATACGATGCCAATGCCCACTCATTCTCAACGAATGACCCAAAATCCGTCAATTCGAAATTTGTTTTTTTGTTTGTTTTCTTGCAGTGGTTGATTTTGAAACCAATACGATGCCAATGCCTACTCATTCTCTTCGTATGACCTCAAAACCGTCCATTCGAAATTTGTTTGTTTGTTTTCTTGCGGTGGTTGATTTTGAAACCATTACGATGCCAATGCCCACTCATTCTCATCGTATGACCTCAAACCCATCTATTCGAAATTTGTTGGTATATTTCTTTTCTTGCGGTGGTTGATTTTGAAACCAATACGATGCCAATGCCCACTCATTCTCAATGTATGACCTTAAAACCGTCCATTCGAAATTTGTTTGTTTTCTTGCAGTGGTTGATTTTGAAACCAATACGATGCCAATGCCCACTCATTCTCATCGTATGACCTCAAAACTGTCCATTCAAAATTTACTTGTTTGTTTGTTTTCTTGCGGTGGTTAATTTTGAAACCAATACGATGCCAATGCCCACTCATTCTCATCGTATGACCTCAAAACCGTCCATTCGAAATTTGTTTGTTTTCTAGCGATGATTGATTTTGAAACCAATACTGTGCCAATGCCCACTTATTCTCATCGTATGACCTCAAAACCGTCCATTCGAATATTGTTTGTTTCTTTTCTTGCGGTGGTTGATTTTTAAACCAATACGATGCCAATGCCCACTCATTCTCTTCGCATGACCTCAAAACCGTCCATTCGAAATTTGTTTGTTTGTTTTCTTGCGGTGGTTAATTTTGAAACCAATACGATGCCAATGCCCACTCATTCTCATCGTATGACCTCAAAACCGTCCATTCGAAATTTGTTTGTTTGTTTTCTTGCGGTGGTTGATTTTGAAACCAATACGATGCCAATGCCCACTCATTCTCATCGTATGACCTCAAAACCGTCCATTCAAAATTTGTTTTCTTGCAGTGGTTGATTTTGAAACCAATACGATGTCAATGCCCACTCATTCTCATCGTATGACTTCAAAACCGTCCATTCAAAATGTGTTTGTTTGTTTTCTTGCGGTGGTTGAGTTTGAAACCAGACCGATGCCAATACCCACTCATTCTTATCGTATGACCTGAAAGCAATCCATTCGAAGTGTGTTTGTTTGTTTTCTTGCGGTGGTTGATTTTGAAACCAATACGATGCCAATGCCCACTCATTCTCATCGTATGACCTCAAACTCATCCATTCGAAATTTGTTGGTATATTTCTTGTCTTGCGGTGGTTGATTTTGAAACCAAAACGATGCCAATGCCCACTCATTCTCAACGAATGACCCAAAATCCGTCCATTCGAAATTTGTTTTTTTGTTTGTTTTCTTGCAGTGGTTGATTTTGAAACCAATACGATGCCAATGCCCACTCATTCTCTTCGTATGACCTCAAAACCGTCCATTCGAAATTTGTTTGTTTGTTTTCTTGCGGTGGTTGATTTTGAAACCATTACGATGCCAATGCCCACTCATTCTCATCGTATGACCTCAAACCCATCTATTCGAAATTTGTTGGTATATTTCTTTTCTTGCGGTGGTTGATTTTGAAACCAATACGATGCCAATGCCCACTCATTCTCAATGTATGACCTTAAAACCGTCCATTCGAAATTTGTTTGTTTTCTTGCAGTGGTTGATTTTGAAACCAATACGATGCCAATGCCCACTCATTCTCATCGTATGACCTCAAAACTGTCCATTCAAAATTTACTTGTTTGTTTGTTTTCTAGCGATGATTGATTTTGAAACCAATACTGTGCCAATGCCCACTTATTCTCATCGTATGACCTCAAAACCGTCCATTCGAAATTTGTTTGTTTCTTTTCTTGCGGTGGTTGATTTTTAAACCAATACGATGCCAATGCCTACTCATTCTCTTCGCATGACCTCAAAACCGTCCATTCGAAATTTGTTTGTTTGTTTTCTTGCGGTGGTTGATTTTGAAACCAATACGATGCCAATGCCCACTCATTCTCATCGTATAACCTCAAAACCGTCCATTCGAAATTTGTTTGTTTGTTTTCTTGCGGTGGTTGATTTTGAAACCAATACGATGCCAATGCCCACTCATTCTCATCGTATGACCTCAAAACCGTCCATTCAAAATTTGTTTTCTTGCAGTGGTTGATTTTGAAACCAATACGATGTCAATGCCCACTCATTCTCATCGTATGACTTCAAAACCGTCCATTCAAAATGTGTTTGTTTGTTTTCTTGCGGTGGTTGATTTTGAAACCAGACCGATGCCAATACCCACTCATTCTTATCGTATGATCTGAAAACAATCCATTCGAAGTGTGTTTGTTTGTTTTCTTGCGGTGGTTGATTTTGAAACCAATACGATGCCAATGCCCACTCATTCTCATCGTATGACCTCAAACTCATCCATTCGAAACTTGTTGGTATATTTCTTTTCTTGCGGTGGTTGATTTTGAAACCAATACGATGCCAATGCCCACTCATTCTCAACGAATGACCCAAAAACCGTCCATTCGAAATTTGTTTTTTTGTTTGTTTTCTTGCAGTGGTTGATTTTGAAACCAATACGATGCCAATGCCCACTCATTCTCAACGTATGACCCCAAAACCGTCCATTCGAAATTTGTTTGTTTGTTGGTTTTCTTGCAGTGGTTGATTTTGAAACCAATACGATGCCAATGCCCACTCATTCTCATCGTATGACCTCAAAACTGTCCATTCAAAATTTGTTTGTTTGTTTGTTTTCTTGCGGTGGTTAATTTTGAAACCAGACCGATGCCAATGCCCACTCATTCTTATCGTATGACCTCAAAACCATCCATTCGAAGTGTGTTTGTTTCTTTTCTTGCGGTGGTTGATTTTGAAACCAATACGATGCCAATGCCCACTCATTCTCATCGCATGACTTCAAAACCGTCCATTCGAAATTTGTTTGTTTCTTTTCTTGCGGTGGTTGATTTTGAAACCAATACGATGCCAATGCCCACTCATTCTCATCGTGTGACCTCAAAACCGTCCATTCAAATTTTTTTTGTTTGTTTTTTTCTCGCGGTGGTTGATTTTGAAACCAATACGGTGCCAATGCCCACTCATTCTCATCGTATGACCTCAAAACCGTCCATTCGAATATTGTTTGTTTCTTTTCTTGCGGTGGTTGATTTTGAAACCAATACGATGCCAATGCCCACTCATTCTCTTCGTATGACCTAAAAACCGTCCATTCGAAATTTGTTTGTTTGTTTTCTTGCGGTGGTTGATTTTGAAACCATTACGATGCCAATGCCCACTCATTCTCATCGTATGACCTCAAACCCATCTATTCGAAATTTGTTGGTATATTTCTTTTCTTGCGGTGGTTGATTTTGAAACCAATACGATGCCAATGCCCACTCATTCTCAATGTATGACCTTAAAACTGTCCATTCGAAATTTGTTTGTTTTCTTGCAGTGGTTGATTTTGAAACCAATACGATGCCAATGCCCACTCATTCTCATCGTGTGACCTCAAAACCGTCCATTCAAATTTTGTTTGTTTGTTTTTTTCTCGCGGTGGTTGATTTTGAAACCAATACGGTGCCAATGCCCACTCATTCTCATCGTATGACCTCAAAACCGTCCATTCGAATATTGTTTGTTTCTTTTCTTGCGGTGGTTGATTTTGAAACCAATACGATGCCAATGCCCACTCATTCTCTTCGTATGACCTCAAAACCGTCCATTCGAAATTTGTTTGTTTGTTTTCTTGCGGTGGTTGATTTTGAAACCATTACGATTCCAATGCCCACTCATTCTCATCGTATGACCTCAAACCCATCTATTCGAAATTTGTTGGTATATTTCTTTTCTTGCGGTGGTTGATTTTGAAACCAATACGATGCCAATGCCCACTCATTCTCATCGTATGACCTCAAAACTGTCCATTCAAAATTTGTTTGTTTGTTTGTTTTCTTGCGGTGGTTAATTTTGAAACCAGACCGATGCCAATGCCCACTCATTCTTATCGTATGACCTCAAAACCATCCATTCGAAGTGTGTTTGTTTCTTTTCTTGCGGTGGTTGATTTTGAAACCAATACGATGCCAATGCCCACTCATTCTCATCGCATGACTTCAAAACCGTCCATTCGAAATTTGTTTGTTTCTTTTCTTGCGGTGGTTGATTTTGAAACCAATACGATGCCAATGCCCACTCATTCTCATCGTGTGACCTCAAAACCGTCCATTCAAATTTTTTTTGTTTGTTTTTTTCTCGCGGTGGTTGATTTTGAAACCAATACGGTGCCAATGCCCACTCATTCTCATCGTATGACCTCAAAACCGTCCATTCGAATATTGTTTGTTTCTTTTCTTGCGGTGGTTGATTTTGAAACCAATACGATGCCAATGCCCACTCATTCTCTTCGTATGACCTAAAAACCGTCCATTCGAAATTTGTTTGTTTGTTTTCTTGCGGTGGTTGATTTTGAAACCATTACGATGCCAATGCCCACTCATTCTCATCGTATGACCTCAAACCCATCTATTCGAAATTTGTTGGTATATTTCTTTTCTTGCGGTGGTTGATTTTGAAACCAATACGATGCCAATGCCCACTCATTCTCAATGTATGACCTTAAAACTGTCCATTCGAAATTTGTTTGTTTTCTTGCAGTGGTTGATTTTGAAACCAATACGATGCCAATGCCCACTCATTCTCATCGTGTGACCTCAAAACCGTCCATTCAAATTTTTTTTGTTTGTTTTTTTCTCGCGGTGGTTGATTTTGAAACCAATACGGTGCCAATGCCCACTCATTCTCATCGTATGACCTCAAAACCGTCCATTCGAATATTGTTTGTTTCTTTTCTTGCGGTGGTTGATTTTGAAACCAATACGATGCCAATGCCCACTCATTCTCTTCGTATGACCTCAAAACCGTCCATTCGAAATTTGTTTGTTTGTTTTCTTGCGGTGGTTGATTTTGAAACCATTACGATTCCAATGCCCACTCATTCTCATCGTATGACCTCAAACCCATCTATTCGAAATTTGTTGGTATATTTCTTTTCTTGCGGTGGTTGATTTTGAAACCAATACGATGCCAATGCCCACTCATTCTCAATGTATGACCTTAAAACTGTCCATTCGAAATTTGTTTGTTTTCTTGCAGTGGTTTATTTTGAAACCAATACGATGCCAATGCCCACTCATTCTCATCGTATGACCTCAAAACTGTCCATTCAAAATTTACTTGTTTGTTTGTTTTCTTGCGGTGGTTAATTTTGAAACCAATACGATGCCAATGCCCACTCATTCTCATCGTATGACCTCAAAACCGTCCATTCGAAATTTGTTTGTTTTCTTGCGGTGGTTGATTTTGAAACCAATACGATGCCAATGCCCACTCATTCTCAACGTATGACCTCAAAACCGTCCATTCAAAATAATTTTGTTTGTTTGTTTTCTAGCGATGATTGATTTTGAAACCAATACTGTGCCAATGCCCACTTATTCTCATCGTATGACCTCAAAACCGTCCATTCGAAATTTGTTTGTTTCTTTTCTTGCGGTGGTTGATTTTGAAACCAATACGATGCCAATGCCCACTCATTCTCATCGTATGACCTCAAAACCGTCCATTCAAAATAATTTTGTTTGTTTGTTTTCTAGTGATGATTGATTTTGAAACCAATACTGTGCCAATGCCCACTTATTCTCATCGTATGACCTCAAAACCGTCCATTCGAAATTTGTTTGTTTCTTTTCTTGCGGTGGTTGATTTTTAAACCAATTCGATGCCAATGCCCACTCATTCTCTTCGCATGACCTCAAAACCGTCTATTCGAAATTTGTTTGTTTGTTTTCTTGCGGTGGTTGATTTTGAAACCAATACGATGCCAATGCCCACTCATTCTCATCGTATGACCTCAAAACCGTCCATTCGAAATTTGTTTGTTTCTTTTCTTGCAGTGGTTGATTTTGAAACCAATACGATGTCAATGCCCACTCATTCTCATCGTATGACTTCAAAACCGTCCATTCAAAATGTGTTTGTTTGTTTTCTTGCGGTGGTTGAGTTTGAAACCAGACCGATGCCAATACCCACTCATTCTTATCGTATGACCTGAAAGCAATCCATTCGAAGTGTGTTTGTTTGTTTTCTTGCGGTGGTTGATTTTGAAACCAATACGATGCCAATGCCCACTCATTCTCATCGTATGACCTCAAACTCATCCATTCGAAATTTGTTGGTATATTTCTTGTCTTGCGGTGGTTGATTTTGAAACCAAAACGATGCCAATGCCCACTCATTCTCAACGAATGACCCAAAATCCGTCCATTCGAAATTTGTTTTTTTGTTTGTTTTCTTGCAGTGGTTGATTTTGAAACCAATACGATGCCAATGCCCACTCATTCTCTTCGTATGACCTCAAAACCGTCCATTCGAAATTTGTTTGTTTGTTTTCTTGCGGTGGTTGATTTTGAAACCATTACGATGCCAATGCCCACTCATTCTCATCGTATGACCTCAAACCCATCTATTCGAAATTTGTTGGTTATTTCTTTTCTTGCGGTGGTTGATTTTGAAACCAATACGATGCCAATGCCCACTCATTCTCAATGTATGACCTTAAAACCGTCCATTCGAAATTTGTTTGTTTTCTTGCAGTGGTTGATTTTGAAACCAATACGATGCCAATGCCCACTCATTCTCATCGTATGACCTCAAAACTGTCCATTCAAAATTTACTTGTTTGTTTGTTTTCTAGCGATGATTGATTTTGAAACCAATACTGTGCCAATGCCCACTTATTCTCATCGTATGACCTCAAAACCGTCCATTCGAAATTTGTTTGTTTCTTTTCTTGCGGTGGTTGATTTTTAAACCAATACGATGCCAATGCCTACTCATTCTCTTCGCATGACCTCAAAACCGTCCATTCGAAATTTGTTTGTTTGTTTTCTTGCGGTGGTTGATTTTGAAACCAATACGATGCCAATGCCCACTCATTCTCATCGTATAACCTCAAAACCGTCCATTCGAAATTTGTTTGTTTGTTTTCTTGCGGTGGTTGATTTTGAAACCAATACGATGCCAATGCCCACTCATTCTCATCGTATGACCTCAAAACCGTCCATTCAAAATTTGTTTTCTTGCAGTGGTTGATTTTGAAACCAATACGATGTCAATGCCCACTCATTCTCATCGTATGACTTCAAAACCGTCCATTCAAAATGTGTTTGTTTGTTTTCTTGCGGTGGTTGATTTTGAAACCAGACCGATGCCAATACCCACTCATTCTTATCGTATGATCTGAAAACAATCCATTCGAAGTGTGTTTGTTTGTTTTCTTGCGGTGGTTGATTTTGAAACCAATACGATGCCAATGCCCACTCATTCTCATCGTATGACCTCAAACTCATCCATTCGAAACTTGTTGGTATATTTCTTTTCTTGCGGTGGTTGATTTTGAAACCAATACGATGCCAATGCCCACTCATTCTCAACGAATGACCCAAAAACCGTCCATTCGAAATTTGTTTTTTTGTTTGTTTTCTTGCAGTGGTTGATTTTGAAACCAATACGATGCCAATGCCCACTCATTCTCAACGTATGACCCCAAAACCGTCCATTCGAAATTTGTTTGTTTGTTTGTTTTCTTGCAGTGGTTGATTTTGAAACCAATACGATGCCAATGCCCACTCATTCTCATCGTATGACCTCAAAACTGTCCATTCAAAATTTACTTGTTTGTTTGTTTTCTTGCGGTGGTTAATTTTGAAACCAATACGATGCCAATGCCCACTCATTCTCATCGTATGACCTCAAAACCGTCCATTCGAAATTTGTTTGTTTTCTAGCGATGATTGATTTTGAAACCAATACTGTGCCAATGCCCACTTATTCTCATCGTATGACCTCAAAACCGTCCATTCGAATATTGTTTGTTTCTTTTCTTGCGGTGGTTGATTTTTAAACCAATACGATGCCAATGCCCACTCATTCTCTTCGCATGACCTCAAAACCGTCCATTCGAAATTTGTTTGTTTGTTTTCTTGCGGTGGTTAATTTTGAAACCAATACGATGCCAATGCCCACTCATTCTCATCGTATGACCTCAAAACCGTCCATTCGAAATTTGTTTGTTTGTTTTCTTGCGGTGGTTGATTTTGAAACCAATACGATGCCAATGCCCACTCATTCTCATCGTATGACCTCAAAACCGTCCATTCAAAATTTGTTTTCTTGCAGTGGTTGATTTTGAAACCAATACGATGTCAATGCCCACTCATTCTCATCGTATGACTTCAAAACCGTCCATTCAAAATGTGTTTGTTTGTTTTCTTGCGGTGGTTGAGTTTGAAACCAGACCGATGCCAATACCCACTCATTCTTATCGTATGACCTGAAAGCAATCCATTCGAAGTGTGTTTGTTTGTTTTCTTGCGGTGGTTGATTTTGAAACCAATACGATGCCAATGCCCACTCATTCTCATCGTATGACCTCAAACTCATCCATTCGAAATTTGTTGGTATATTTCTTGTCTTGCGGTGGTTGATTTTGAAACCAAAACGATGCCAATGCCCACTCATTCTCAACGAATGACCCAAAATCCGTCCATTCGAAATTTGTTTTTTTGTTTGTTTTCTTGCAGTGGTTGATTTTGAAACCAATACGATGCCAATGCCCACTCATTCTCTTCGTATGACCTCAAAACCGTCCATTCGAAATTTGTTTGTTTGTTTTCTTGCGGTGGTTGATTTTGAAACCATTACGATGCCAATGCCCACTCATTCTCATCGTATGACCTCAAACCCATCTATTCGAAATTTGTTGGTATATTTCTTTTCTTGCGGTGGTTGATTTTGAAACCAATACGATGCCAATGCCCACTCATTCTCAATGTATGACCTTAAAACCGTCCATTCGAAATTTGTTTGTTTTCTTGCAGTGGTTGATTTTGAAACCAATACGATGCCAATGCCCACTCATTCTCATCGTATGACCTCAAAACTGTCCATTCAAAATTTACTTGTTTGTTTGTTTTCTAGCGATGATTGATTTTGAAACCAATACGGTGCCAATGCCCACTGGTTTGCATCGTATGACCTCAAAATCATCCATTCGATTTTTTTTTTGTTTCTTTTCTTGCGGTGGTTGATTTTGAAACCAATACGATGCCAATTCCCACTCATTCTCATCGTTAGAATACAAAACCATTCATTCGAAATTTGTTTTTTTCTTTTCTTGTGGTGGTTGATTTTGAAACCAATACGATGCCAATGCCCACTCATTCTCAACGTACGACTTCAAAACCGTCCATTCAAAATGTGTTTGTTTGTTTTTTTTGCGGTGGTTGATTTTAAAACCAGACTTATGCCAATGCCCACTTATTCTTATCGTATGACCTCAAAACCATCCATTCGAGGTGTGTTTGTTTGTTTCTTTTCTTGCGGTGGTTGATTTCGAAATCAATACGATGCCAATGCCCACTCATTTTCATCGTATGACCTCAAACTTATCCATTCGAAATTTTTTGGTATATTTCTTTTCTTGCGGTGTTTGATTTTGAAACCAAAACGATGCCAATGCCCACTCATTCTCAACGAATGACCCAAAAACCGTCCATTCGAAATTTGTTTGTTTGTTTGTTTTCTTGCAGTGGTTGATTTTGAAACCAATACGATGCCAATGCCCACTCATTCTCAACGTATGACCCCAAAACCGTCCATTCGAAATTTGTTTGTTTGTTTGTTTTCTTGCAGTGGTTTATTTTGAAACCAATACGATGCCAATGCCCACTCATTCTCATCGTTTGACCTCAAAACTGTCCATTCAAAATTTGTTTGTTTGTTTGTTCTCTTGCGGTGGTTAATTTTGAAACCAGACCGATGCCAATGCCTACTCATTCTTATCGTATGACCTCAAAACCATCCATTCGAAGTGTGTTTGTTTCTTTTCTTGCGGTGGTTGATTTTGAAACCAATACGAAGCCAATGCCCACTCATTCTCATCGCATGACTTCAAAACCGTCCATTCGAAATTTGTTTGTTTGTTTTCTTGCGGTGATTGATTTTGAAACCAATACGATGCCAATGCCCACTCATTCACAACGTATGACTTCAAAACCGTCCATTCGAAATTTGTTTGTTTCTTTTCTTGCGGTGGTTGATTTTGAAACCAATACGATGCCAATGCCCACTCATTCTCATCTTGTGACATAAAAACCGACCATTCAAATTTTTTTTGTTTGTTTTTTTCTCGCGGTGGTTGATTTTGAAACCAATACGGTGCCAATGCCCACTCATTCTCATCGTATGACCTCAAAACCGTCCATTCGAAATTTGTTTGTTTCTTTTCTTGCGGTGGTTGATTTTGAAACCAATACGATGCCAATGCCCACTCATTCTCTTCGTATGACCTCAAAACCGTCCATTCGAAATTTGTTTGTTTGTTTTCTTGCGGTGGTTGATTTTGAAACGATTACGATGCCAATGCCCACTCATTCTCATCGTATGACTTCAAACCCATCTATTCGAAATTTGTTGGTATATTTTTTTTCTTGCGGTGGTTGATTTTGAAACCAATACGATGCCAATGCCCACTCATTCTTAATGTATAACCTTAAAACCGTCCATTCGAAATTTGTTTGTTTTCTTGCAGTGGTTGATTTTGAAACCAATACGATGCCAATGCCCACTCATTCTCATCGTATGACCTCAAAACTGTCCATTCAAAATTTACTTGTTTGTTTGTTTTCTTGCGGTGGTTAATTTTGAAACCAATACGATGCCAATGCCCACTCATTCTCATCGTATGACCTCAAAACCGTCCATTCGAAATTTGTTTGTTTTCTTGCGGTGGTTGATTTTGAAACCAGTACGATGCCAATGCCCACTCATTCTCAACGTATGACCTCAAAACCGTCCATTTTAAAATAATTTTGTTTGTTTGTTTTCTAGCGATGATTGATTTTGAAACCAATACTGTGCCAATGCCCACTTATTCTCATCGTATGACCTCAAAACCGTCCATTCGAAATTTGTTTGTTTCTTTTCTTGCGGTGGTTGATTTTTAAACCAATACGATGCCAATGCCCACTCATTCTCTTCGCATGACCTCAAAACCGTCCATTCGAAATCTGTTTTTTTTTTTTCTTGCGGTGGTTGATTTTGAAACCAATACGATGCCAATGCCCACTCATTGTCATCGTATGACCTCAAAACCGTCCATTCGAAATTTGTTTGTTTGTTTTCTTGCGGTGGTTGATTTTGAAACCAATACGATGCCAATGCCCACTCATTCTCATCGTATGACCTCAAAACCGTCCATTCAAAATTTGTTTTCTTGCAGTGGTTGATTTTGAAACCAATACGATGTCAATGGCCACTCATTCTCATCGTATGACTTCAAAACCGTCCATTCAAAATGTGTTTGTTTGTTTTCTTGCGGTGGTTGATTTTGAAACCAGACCGATGCCAATACCCACTCATTCTTATCGTATGACCTGAAAGCAATCCATTCGAAGTGTGTTTGTTTGTTTTCTTGCGGTGGTTGATTTTGAAACCAATACGATGCCAATGCCCACTCATTCTCATCGTATGACCTCAAACTCATCCATTCGAAATTTGTTGGTATATTTCTTGTCTTGCGGTGGTTGATTTTGAAACCAATACGATGCCAATGCCCACTCATTCTCAACGAATGACCCAAAATCCGTCAATTCGAAATTTGTTTTTTTGTTTGTTTTCTTGCAGTGGTTGATTTTGAAACCAATACGATGCCAATGCCTACTCATTCTCTTCGTATGACCTCAAAACCGTCCATTCGAAATTTGTTTGTTTGTTTTCTTGCGGTGGTTGATTTTGAAACCATTACGATGCCAATGCCCACTCATTCTCATCGTATGACCTCAAACCCATCTATTCGAAATTTGTTGGTATATTTCTTTTCTTGCGGTGGTTGATTTTGAAACCAATACGATGCCAATGCCCACTCATTCTCAATGTATGACCTTAAAACAGTCCATTCGAAATTTGTTTGTTTTCTTGCAGTGGTTGATTTTGAAACCAATACGATGCCAATGCCCACTCATTCTCATCGTATGACCTCAAAACTGTCCATTCAAAATTTACTTGTTTGTTTGTTTTCTTGCGGTGGTTAATTTTGAAACCAATACGATGCCAATGCCCACTCATTCTCATCGTATGACCTCAAAACCGTCCATTCGAAATTTGTTTGTTTTCTAGCGATGATTGATTTTGAAACCAATACTGTGCCAATGCCCACTTATTCTCATCGTATGACCTCAAAACCGTCCATTCGAATATTGTTTGTTTCTTTTCTTGCGGTGGTTGATTTTTAAACCAATACGATGCCAATGCCCACTCATTCTCTTCGCATGACCTCAAAACCGTCCATTCGAAATTTGTTTGTTTGTTTTCTTGCGGTGGTTAATTTTGAAACCAATACGATGCCAATGCCCACTCATTCTCATCGTATGACCTCAAAACCGTCCATTCGAAATTTGTTTGTTTGTTTTCTTGCGGTGGTTGATTTTGAAACCAATACGATGCCAATGCCCACTCATTCTCATCGTATGACCTCAAAACCGTCCATTCAAAATTTGTTTTCTTGCAGTGGTTGATTTTGAAACCAATACGATGTCAATGCCCACTCATTCTCATCGTATGACTTCAAAACCGTCCATTCAAAATGTGTTTGTTTGTTTTCTTGCGGTGGTTGAGTTTGAAACCAGACCGATGCCAATACCCACTCATTCTTATCGTATGACCTGAAAGCAATCCATTCGAAGTGTGTTTGTTTGTTTTCTTGCGGTGGTTGATTTTGAAACCAATACGATGCCAATGCCCACTCATTCTCATCGTATGACCTCAAACTCATCCATTCGAAATTTGTTGGTATATTTCTTGTCTTGCGGTGGTTGATTTTGAAACCAAAACGATGCCAATGCCCACTCATTCTCAACGAATGACCCAAAATCCGTCCATTCGAAATTTGTTTTTTTGTTTGTTTTCTTGCAGTGGTTGATTTTGAAACCAATACGATGCCAATGCCCACTCATTCTCTTCGTATGACCTCAAAACCGTCCATTCGAAATTTGTTTGTTTGTTTTCTTGCGGTGGTTGATTTTGAAACCATTACGATGCCAATGCCCACTCATTCTCATCGTATGACCTCAAACCCATCTATTCGAAATTTGTTGGTATATTTCTTTTCTTGCGGTGGTTGATTTTGAAACCAATACGATGCCAATGCCCACTCATTCTCAATGTATGACCTTAAAACCGTCCATTCGAAATTTGTTTGTTTTCTTGCAGTGGTTGATTTTGAAACCAATACGATGCCAATGCCCACTCATTCTCATCGTATGACCTCAAAACTGTCCATTCAAAATTTACTTGTTTGTTTGTTTTCTAGCGATGATTGATTTTGAAACCAATACTGTGCCAATGCCCACTTATTCTCATCGTATGACCTCAAAACCGTCCATTCGAAATTTGTTTGTTTCTTTTCTTGCGGTGGTTGATTTTTAAACCAATACGATGCCAATGCCTACTCATTCTCTTCGCATGACCTCAAAACCGTCCATTCGAAATTTGTTTGTTTGTTTTCTTGCGGTGGTTGATTTTGAAACCAATACGATGCCAATGCCCACTCATTCTCATCGTATAACCTCAAAACCGTCCATTCGAAATTTGTTTGTTTGTTTTCTTGCGGTGGTTGATTTTGAAACCAATACGATGCCAATGCCCACTCATTCTCATCGTATGACCTCAAAACCGTCCATTCAAAATTTGTTTTCTTGCAGTGGTTGATTTTGAAACCAATACGATGTCAATGCCCACTCATTCTCATCGTATGACTTCAAAACCGTCCATTCAAAATGTGTTTGTTTGTTTTCTTGCGGTGGTTGATTTTGAAACCAGACCGATGCCAATACCCACTCATTCTTATCGTATGATCTGAAAACAATCCATTCGAAGTGTGTTTGTTTGTTTTCTTGCGGTGGTTGATTTTGAAACCAATACGATGCCAATGCCCACTCATTCTCATCGTATGACCTCAAACTCATCCATTCGAAACTTGTTGGTATATTTCTTTTCTTGCGGTGGTTGATTTTGAAACCAATACGATGCCAATGCCCACTCATTCTCAACGAATGACCCAAAAACCGTCCATTCGAAATTTGTTTTTTTGTTTGTTTTCTTGCAGTGGTTGATTTTGAAACCAATACGATGCCAATGCCCACTCATTCTCAACGTATGACCCCAAAACCGTCCATTCGAAATTTGTTTGTTTGTTGGTTTTCTTGCAGTGGTTGATTTTGAAACCAATACGATGCCAATGCCCACTCATTCTCATCGTATGACCTCAAAACTGTCCATTCAAAATTTGTTTGTTTGTTTGTTTTCTTGCGGTGGTTAATTTTGAAACCAGACCGATGCCAATGCCCACTCATTCTTATCGTATGACCTCAAAACCATCCATTCGAAGTGTGTTTGTTTCTTTTCTTGCGGTGGTTGATTTTGAAACCAATACGATGCCAATGCCCACTCATTCTCATCGCATGACTTCAAAACCGTCCATTCGAAATTTGTTTGTTTGTTTTCTTGCGGTGGTTGATTTTGAAACCAATACGATGCCAATGCCCACTCATTCTCATCGTGTGACCTCAAAACCGTCCATTCAAATTTTTTTTGTTTGTTTTTTTCTCGCGGTGGTTGATTTTGAAACCAATACGGTGCCAATGCCCACTCATTCTCATCGTATGACCTCAAAACCGTCCATTCGAATATTGTTTGTTTCTTTTCTTGCGGTGGTTGATTTTGAAACCAATACGATGCCAATGCCCACTCATTCTCTTCGTATGACCTAAAAACCGTCCATTCGAAATTTGTTTGTTTGTTTTCTTGCGGTGGTTGATTTTGAAACCATTACGATGCCAATGCCCACTCATTCTCATCGTATGACCTCAAACCCATCTATTCGAAATTTGTTGGTATATTTCTTTTCTTGCGGTGGTTGATTTTGAAACCAATACGATGCCAATGCCCACTCATTCTCAATGTATGACCTTAAAACTGTCCATTCGAAATTTGTTTGTTTTCTTGCAGTGGTTGATTTTGAAACCAATACGATGCCAATGCCCACTCATTCTCATCGTGTGACCTCAAAACCGTCCATTCAAATTTTTTTTGTTTGTTTTTTTCTCGCGGTGGTTGATTTTGAAACCAATACGGTGCCAATGCCCACTCATTCTCATCGTATGACCTCAAAACCGTCCATTCGAATATTGTTTGTTTCTTTTCTTGCGGTGGTTGATTTTGAAACCAATACGATGCCAATGCCCACTCATTCTCTTCGTATGACCTCAAAACCGTCCATTCGAAATTTGTTTGTTTGTTTTCTTGCGGTGGTTGATTTTGAAACCATTACGATTCCAATGCCCACTCATTCTCATCGTATGACCTCAAACCCATCTATTCGAAATTTGTTGGTATATTTCTTTTCTTGCGGTGGTTGATTTTGAAACCAATACGATGCCAATGCCCACTCATTCTCATCGTATGACCTCAAAACTGTCCATTCAAAATTTGTTTGTTTGTTTGTTTTCTTGCGGTGGTTAATTTTGAAACCAGACCGATGCCAATGCCCACTCATTCTTATCGTATGACCTCAAAACCATCCATTCGAAGTGTGTTTGTTTCTTTTCTTGCGGTGGTTGATTTTGAAACCAATACGATGCCAATGCCCACTCATTCTCATCGCATGACTTCAAAACCGTCCATTCGAAATTTGTTTGTTTCTTTTCTTGCGGTGGTTGATTTTGAAACCAATACGATGCCAATGCCCACTCATTCTCATCGTGTGACCTCAAAACCGTCCATTCAAATTTTTTTTGTTTGTTTTTTTCTCGCGGTGGTTGATTTTGAAACCAATACGGTGCCAATGCCCACTCATTCTCATCGTATGACCTCAAAACCGTCCATTCGAATATTGTTTGTTTCTTTTCTTGCGGTGGTTGATTTTGAAACCAATACGATGCCAATGCCCACTCATTCTCTTCGTATGACCTAAAAACCGTCCATTCGAAATTTGTTTGTTTGTTTTCTTGCGGTGGTTGATTTTGAAACCATTACGATGCCAATGCCCACTCATTCTCATCGTATGACCTCAAACCCATCTATTCGAAATTTGTTGGTATATTTCTTTTCTTGCGGTGGTTGATTTTGAAACCAATACGATGCCAATGCCCACTCATTCTCAATGTATGACCTTAAAACTGTCCATTCGAAATTTGTTTGTTTTCTTGCAGTGGTTGATTTTGAAACCAATACGATGCCAATGCCCACTCATTCTCATCGTGTGACCTCAAAACCGTCCATTCAAATTTTTTTTGTTTGTTTTTTTCTCGCGGTGGTTGATTTTGAAACCAATACGGTGCCAATGCCCACTCATTCTCATCGTATGACCTCAAAACCGTCCATTCGAATATTGTTTGTTTCTTTTCTTGCGGTGGTTGATTTTGAAACCAATACGATGCCAATGCCCACTCATTCTCTTCGTATGACCTCAAAACCGTCCATTCGAAATTTGTTTGTTTGTTTTCTTGCGGTGGTTGATTTTGAAACCATTACGATTCCAATGCCCACTCATTCTCATCGTATGACCTCAAACCCATCTATTCGAAATTTGTTGGTATATTTCTTTTCTTGCGGTGGTTGATTTTGAAACCAATACGATGCCAATGCCCACTCATTCTCAATGTATGACCTTAAAACTGTCCATTCGAAATTTGTTTGTTTTCTTGCAGTGGTTTATTTTGAAACCAATACGATGCCAATGCCCACTCATTCTCATCGTATGACCTCAAAACTGTCCATTCAAAATTTACTTGTTTGTTTGTTTTCTTGCGGTGGTTAATTTTGAAACCAATACGATGCCAATGCCCACTCATTCTCATCGTATGACCTCAAAACCGTCCATTCGAAATTTATTTGTTTTCTTGCGGTGGTTGATTTTGAAACCAATACGATGCCAATGCCCACTCATTCTCAACGTATGACCTCAAAACCGTCCATTCAAAATAATTTTGTTTGTTTGTTTTCTAGCGATGATTGATTTTGAAACCAATACTGTGCCAATGCCCACTTATTCTCATCGTATGACCTCAAAACCGTCCATTCGAAATTTGTTTGTTTCTTTTCTTGCGGTGGTTGATTTTGAAACCAATACGATGCCAATGCCCACTCATTCTCATCGTATGACCTCAAAACCGTCCATTCAAAATAATTTTGTTTGTTTGTTTTCTAGTGATGATTGATTTTGAAACCAATACTGTGCCAATGCCCACTTATTCTCATCGTATGACCTCAAAACCGTCCATTCGAAATTTGTTTGTTTCTTTTCTTGCGGTGGTTGATTTTTAAACCAATTCGATGCCAATGCCCACTCATTCTCTTCGCATGACCTCAAAACCGTCTATTCGAAATTTGTTTGTTTGTTTTCTTGCGGTGGTTGATTTTGAAACCAATACGATGCCAATGCCCACTCATTCTCATCGTATGACCTCAAAACCGTCCATTCGAAATTTGTTTGTTTCTTTTCTTGCGGTGGTTTATTTTGAAACCAATACGATGCCAATGCCCACTCATTCTCTTCGTATGACCTCAAAACCGTCCATTCGAAATTTGTTTGTTTCTTTTCTTGCGGTGGTTGATTTTGAAACCAGACCGATGCCAATACCCACTCATTCTTATCGTATGACCTGAAAACAATCCATTCGAAGTGTGTTTGTTTGTTTTCTTGCGGTGGTTGATTTTGAAACCAATACGATGCCAATGAACACTCATTCTCATCGTATGACCTCAAAACCGTCCATTCGAAATTTGTTTGTTTGTTTTCTTGCGGTGGTTGATTTTGAAACCAATACGATGCCAATGCCCACTCATTCTCTTCGTATGACCTCAAAACCGTCCATTCGAAATTGGTTTGTTTGTTTTCTTGCGGTGGTTGATTTTGAAACCAATACGATGCCAATGCCCACTCATTCTCATCGTATGACCTCAAAACCGTCCTTTCGAAATTTGTTTGTTTTCTTGCGGTGGTTGATTTTGAAACCAATACGATGCCGATGCCCACTCATTCTCATCGTATGACCTCAAAACCATTCATACGAAGTTTATTTATTTTTTTTGTTTTTGTTTTTTTGTTGTTATCGGTTTGAAAGTCTAACCTACAAGAGTACAAAAGAGAGTTTGTGTTTGATACCAGCCCTTGACGGCTAGAGTGATCCTCACTATATCCACTACTAGAATGTTTAAAGCTAATCTCAGAGATGACGATAAAGTAAAGAAACACAATAAATAATACTTCTCTCACACTCCGGACACAAATTTTGTATTTGAAATTGATCTATTGATTTACAACTAGGCGTTAACTACCAACATTGACAAAAAATTAAAAAGAAGTAAGTTGATGTTTATTAATATATCAAGTTAGCAAACGTTTCGAACGACAGTAGAGACTATAATATGTAAGAAAAAAAATAGTAATAATATTATAAAGTGTTTTCTTTAACCTATGTGATTCCAGAACTAGACTATAGTAAATCCTGAGACATTAATACTTGGCTACGATGTGTCTGTCTGTCCCTGTCTCTCTCTCCTGCACGGATCCTGGAGACCAACGTCACAGTAGTCTACTAGTCAAAGGCATAGCATCCATGGCGCGAAGGGGTTTAATGAACCCGGGACCACGACCAATAGGAGCCCACAGCTTTGGCTTAGCAACCATGGCGCAATCATTACGCTTGGGCCCAAGCCTCAAGGCCAGTTGGAGCCCACAGTAGAACTTAGGAAGAACATTTGTTTGTTCATTTGAAACACTTTTAACTCGTTTAACTTTGTTAAGAAGTTTTAAAAACATTGACTTTTAGGACACTATTACTTATATGCAGTCCTTACTGAATCAAACGTTATGACATAATTACTTATTTTAAGAAAAAGGTACGATCTTAACATTGGAATGTCTTTACATTTAGATTACTCTTTTTTTTTTGTCACACACTAAATTTGTCTTATTGGTTGGAGGGGGGCCCACCAAGATGTTCTTGAATCCGGTCCCACGGGTACCTTGCTACGCCACTGCGTGTAGGCTAATTATTTGCGCACAAAATATTTCTCTATAATGATGGATGAGCTAACCTTGCATTATTATTTGCACATGTTCCTATTATTATGAATCAAGAAAACCATGAAGAACTGCTCTGTCGAGAAAGTGTACCAATTGCTCCTTCACACTGAAGTACCCGGTACGATGATTGTCAAAAGGTTTGACAATATTTGTTTACTACTATTTTTGAGTTTTTATTGGACGCTAAATTAAATTGTTAAAGCAAAACATTGGATGTGACGATTTTTGCAATTTCCAAATTTAGAAAGTAAGAAAACATATAAATGAGAATTTTTAATATTAAACATAACTAAATTGAAGAGCAATTGTATGATCCAAGCACTGAAAGCAGCTCTACTGGGCACCTGACATTAGTTGGGGACAAAGTCAAGGCGGTTGGTTGTTGTGCTGGTCACATGACACCCTGCTCGTTAACCGTAGGCCATAGAAGCAGATGATCTTTACATTATCTATCCTATTGACCACAATGTCTGAAATGGGAACTTTACTAATAGGCTACATACCTATTAATTTTGAGATAGGTCTACCAAACAAAATAATTATTTACCAATAGTTAATTGACTAATTGATTACATTTTTTTGTTATTGATTCTTGTGCTGTCAGGTAAAAGAAAAAAATTGTGCGAAATTTCAGCTTGATCCGAGATTGGGTGTGGGAGAAATAACGTGTAGGCCTTACAAACCTTTTACCACACAGACAGTGTGAGTTGATAGAAAGGTTGTAAAAAGGAACTTTTGTTATTTTTACCTTGCCTCAATCCCCCAACCCACACCGCAAAAAAATCCTGGTTATACGCATGTGTAAATTTACGCTACGTGGTGATACAGATACAGAAATGGCACCAAGAGAGTAGTCTAAAATGTTTAGGATATGTGTGGGGTTTAGGGACGTTTATTTATTTCACTCCTTAATCATGTTTTAATGAAGACATATGCGGGAATACCCGTTGGTAGCCTACGTCTGTATGTTCAAGATAAAGATTGTCTAGACCAGGGGTTCTCAACCTGTGCATCGCGACCTCTTTGGGGGTCGAATGACTTTTTGCCAGGGGTCGCTTAAGACCATAAGAAATTTTAGTTTTTTCGTCAAATTTTCATTGTAAGTTTTATTTTACGTGTTGCAACAAGTACACTTTTACCAGTGATGGTAGACATTGACACTCGAATGTAGGAAGTCAAGGGACATTACTCAGATTAGGACGTTACAAAATAAAGCAGAAAATGATGTTGTGTGTGTGTGTGTTCGTTAATTAAAATTAAATAAAAATGGGGATAGATATTTAAGAACACGAACAGATTACCAGAAGACACAGAACGATCTTTTAGTGAGTATAACATCATTGCTTTAAGGTAGACATTTTTGTTTCCATTGGTAGTTACTTATTTTTTTCTTTTAAAAAAATATTTTTCATTCGAAAATAAATGTTGCAGACAATTATATAAAGCTTTTGCTATGTCAATAAATCTTACATTTAAAATTTGACTTTCATTTTATTACATTAGAAAAATCACATTTAACCTGGTCTAGAAAAGGAAAATGGCGGGAGTCTTAGTGTACGCGGTCTCTTGCCGCGAGTCTGACCCACCCGTCAGACAGAATAGTGTACACCCACCCGCCAGACAGAACAGTGTACACCCACCCGTCAGACAGAACAGTGTACACCCACCCGTCAGGCAGAACAGTGTACACCCACCCGTCAGACAGAACAGTGTACACCCACCCGTCAGACAGAACAGTGTACACCCACCCGTCAGACAGAACAGTGTACACCCACCCGTCAGACAGAACAGTTTACACCCACCCGTCAGACAGAACAGTGTACACCCACCCGTCAGACAGAACAGTGTACACTGTACACCCACCCTTCAGACACTGTTCTCATTCAGGCCGGTGAGAGGGAGCTCTTGTTCACTTTTGCCGGTTCCAAGAGCCGAAGGCTCAACTCTACCTGACAGTTTAAGAAGAAGAATAGGAATCGCCCAAAAAACATTCAGAACCTTCTATGACAGGCTACCTCTATAAAAGATAAGCTATATGAAAGCGATGAATACAGATTACATATATAAAGTGACACCACTAGGGACTACATTTTTGAATGAGAGACATAAGTGAACTAAATATAACGAAATAAGGAACTGCGCCGACCAGGACTCGGACCAGTGACCGTTTAGACCAAAAAAAATGTGTGGGAATAGAGTGACAGTCTAGAATGGACAATATTTTTATTATAGACCAGAACAGTGGCTTAGCTGGGGGGTGGGGGAGGAGGATGGAGAGTTTGAAAATCCCCCCGGGTTCCCACTTTTTACATTAAAAATTAAATATTAAGCAAAATTCAGGGGGCCCCAAAGAGGTCTAGCCCCCCCCCCCACACACACACGTCCCCAAACGATTGAAAATTCCTAGCTACGCCACTGGAACAGAACATGGGCTTATGTTTTCCTCTACGTGGTTTGATTCTCTGTTCTTTTATACTCGCTCTATAAAGTCCATGACTTGCAGGGTCACAGGAAGCAAGAGGAGATAATAGACTCGCTGTCACTCAAACTAGGTCGCTCGCATGTCTCCACATACGTGATGTCACGGACATTGCCGATTATAAGCTGCACAGTCTCCGTAGTCTTTTCCTTCTCTCTCTCTCTCTTTTTTTATCTTCCCCTTTTCTAATGTACTGGGTTTTTTTTAAACACAGAGTACTTCGTGTACCGTTAAGAACCGCATTAGTCACGCCCATATATTGACCTCTTTTCAAAGTCCTCAACTGGCTACTCTTGGTGTATGTGTGTGTAAAGGAGGACAGTGTAACCCAACAGGTTTTAGTACTTTGCACACAGCTAGTGTAACTGTTGCGACGGCATTATAATTTATTACTAGACATACAAAGTCCATAGTTTATAAGCATCGCTCAACCTACAGCCCGCAAGCTATATCCAGACCTTCTAAACATCTGCCCACAGTGTATAATGAACAAACTCAACCTCGGTTTCATTGGCCTCGAGAATTTATTTTTGCGGTGATACGACACGTGATTTGAATGTCGAAAATGAATATATGCATCTCCCCCCCCCCCCCCAGTCAAAAAAGGAAACAAGATCCAAAACATGTAAATTAATTATTCAGCAGACCATGGAGTGACGTTTATTTTATAATACACCAGAGTTGAGAAAGAAGATGATGGTTGTAGGAAATGTATGTCTACTTTTACTTGTTTGGATCACTTAGTACCTTCTTCTTCTTCTTCTTCGTTCTCATTGTTATGTTGGAGTGTTCAGATGACTAGACCAATACATGAGATGAACTGCGCAGTGGTTTCCAAATCAGGGAGCTCTCCATGTAGTTTTCTTTCTTTTGGGGTGTTTTGGGGCCAGTGTCTTATACGGGCCTCTTGGTAAAGAGAGCAGTTTTGGAGGACGTGGTTGGCATTCTCTGGTGACACTCCACATGGGCAGATTTCACTGGTTCCAATTTTGAGCTTCCGATACATGTGTTGTCGCATTCTGTTGTGTCCGGTCCTGAGTCGAAAGATTAGACGTAGGTCTGTCGGGATAGCTTATAGTTAGCGTCATCTTTCTTGTGATTTGGATGAGAGCCTGTCCATTTTTCATTTATTTTATTTACAATTAATTTCTTCAATTCTTCTGGATAGAGTGCAGAGTTTATTTGTGAGTTAGTTCTCCCACTCTTGGCGAGTGTGACAGCCTTCTTATTTCCTTCTAGTTGTATACGAGCTGGTATCCATTGAATTACAGTTGAGTACCAATTTTAGTTTTATTTTAATTTATTTTAATTTTCAGGTGTTCCAATATAGAGGAATATACAACGACCGGCTACTGGTTCAACCGAGAAGTGGCTTACTGACGACTGGTCCAATTACAAGTGCCAGTCTACTGATTCAACGACACGCGGTTCATAGACTACTGGTTCCAGTGGCGTAGCTAGCAATGTGCAGGTGGTGCGGGCCGCACGGGACATCAAGTGGTGGGGGGCATCAAACTGAGGACAAACTTTCTCAGTAAAACTACACATTGTAATTACATATGTGGTGGGTTTGGCACAGAACAAACTAAATGACATGACGAAGGCAACTCGTAGGACGATTCCTAACTGTTTATTATACATTAAAGACCTGCCAAAGGCAAACATAAAACATAATTACAAATGAACATAAACTTAACATAATTAATAGGCCTAAATACTAGATCTAATGAAAAACAAACAAGAACATCTTATAGTGTGAACCAATCATCTCTTTGACAAACACAAGAGAGATATGGACACACCAACAAACAGTATACAAATAAATGACAACATAGTTCTCTAACAATAAATCAACTAGTTGTTCTACATAAAACTAACATATATATATACATTGTTTGAAGAGTTTCGCTCTTTACTTTCCTTACAAAAAACTACAACAATTAAATAGAACAAATCTATACACTCACAAATACACTGTTTCTTAAAAGCCAGTATCTATAAACACTTGTAAAAGTACATTTACAAGATGGACAGTGAACATTCTATATAGAATACTACAGGCACGCATTTCAATAAATGAATTCATCTACATGCTGGCTTCTAAAAATAAGAATAGTCCAACATCAACAAAAACCGCGGTAGTGATATTCTATATAAACTACTAATTAAAATTACTATCTAATATGAATAAGTAAAATGTGATCACCTGCAGCCATACGTAAACACATGGTGTAGAACCAGGCACAAACATGAAGTGGAGACAACGTAGGTCCAGTAACGTACGGACACTACAGCGACAAGAGATGCCGGTCAAATGGGCAGTGCCCACGTTGTCTGTCTTTTTATGCGCGGACACAAGGTGCCATCTACGGGGAAGGGTCACGTGGATATCGGGGTGGCCGGTGTTTCCTGAAAAGATATCCACTCCACTACACATAAATAAAAACAAACACATTTATTTGTTTTGGTAATTTGTTATGTCATATATTCTTTCTTAAATTAAATGAAATTTAAGCTGTAGACCAGCTGGAATTTAATTTGACCAGATTTGTTTCAATCTCTGAAGGCAACTTTTACACTTTTGAAGCCTTACATGATATTACTTCATTGTTCACTGCGCTGGTTATGGACACGTTTATAATGGTGTTTTTTTTTTAAAGTTACTAATTAGTAATGTTCCAATCTCTTTTGTGGACCGGTGGGGGAAGGGGTATCTGGGAGAAGGTTTTCCAACCACTCAGCAAACACAACCCTGCTAGAGTCGGGATTCGAACTCAAGCCCCCTTGCAAGGTGGCTAAACACTAACCAAGCGGTTTTAGCCTCTCGGCCACTCATCACTTGCTTAGAGGGAACTTGATGTTTGTCTGTGACTAGGCAACAATAGTGACAGCAAACTGAATTCGAAGCGTCCCGAGACAAGACGTTAAACTGCGCTCCTCTTTCCTTAGCACTTTTGGAGCTCAAAAGTGCTCTACTTCTTTTCTATCATTGTGTCTGCCTCCTCCTTTCCTCAATCTGCCTTCATTGATCATCAC
Organism: Biomphalaria sudanica; assembly: GCA_036873155.1. Lineage (NCBI taxonomy): Eukaryota > Metazoa > Mollusca > Gastropoda > Planorbidae > Biomphalaria > Biomphalaria sudanica. Next base: position 188,210 of record JAZGLO010002124.1, read on the forward strand.
TCTGTCTCCTTATCTCTAAATATCTCACTACGTCCTAGACCAGTCCGTTTGCCGTGGACTGCGACGGGTAAGGGGGGATAAAGAGATCCTGGTGTTTGAGTGATGGCTATCTGAGGATAAGCCACCACAACACAATACTTTGGCTCCAAGTTCCCCTAGACCTGAGGCCCAGATGGCCCGCTCTGGGTCAACCGGCTGGTCATGCCGAGCTACCAGCATAGGTCTTCGACCTATGCTGGAGGGCGGTGGCTAGAGGGTCAATCAGGGAGCTGCTGTATCGGGCACATGTCCGATGCAGTAGCTGACTGAGTATAGCACCTGTGTAGCCCTGGCGGGCTCATTCTGGACTTCCGAATGGCCCGTCCCCTTGTTGGACTCGATGGCGGGTGGGGAGCACAGGTGCCGAACTAATATATAACACCCATGGAAAAAAAAACTTCAAAAAAACTACTTGCCCCAGACCTATGTCTGGGCAAGAGACGCCGCATGGAAGACAGAAAGGAGGAGGCCACAAAAAGCTGTGCTACCTGGCCATCATTTCTGGTGGTTAGGTGCACAGAGGAGGGGAAAAGTCTGACAAAGATGAGCCCTTTTGCCATCTACAAGGGACTTAAGTCAGTAGTGGGAGAGCCCAAGAGTGTGTCTAAGCTACACAAGTCTTTGGAACTTCTAGTAGAAGTTGATAGCAAGATACACTCCGATGGGCTTTTAAGATGCAGAAGACTCTGTGATCTCCAAGTGGAAGTCATGCCACACAAGAGTCTGAACACCAGCAGAGGTGTAATCAGCTCTAGGGACCTACTGGAATGTTCCGAGAAGGAAATAGTGGAGGGCATTGAAGGAGTCACCCATGCCCGGCGCATTACCAGGCGCAGGGATGGTGAGGAGGTCAAAACCGCCACTATTATCCTCACATTTGGAACTAGGACACCGCCAGAGTATGTGAAGGCAGGATACCTACGAGTTCCAGTGAGGCCCTACATACCTAACCCCATGAGGTGCTTCAAGTGCCAGGGTTATGGACACGGCGCGGCAGTCTGCAAGAGGAACACTGTGTGTGCCAGATGTGCTGGAGAAGGTCATGAGGACAAGGGCTGCACAGCCCAGTTCAAATGCCCAAACTGTCACGCTGGCCACTCAGCCTACTCCAAGGACTGCCCTGTGTGGAAACAGGAGGTTGCCGTGCAGGAGTACAAGGCAAGAAATGGATGTACCTTCAGCCAGGCGAAATCGGCTGTATTGGCCCTAGCCAAAGGCCAATTCGGCTTGACAAAAACCTATGCCCAGGCTGTTGCTAAGATAGGAAGATCCATAGCCACACAGACGGACACATTGACCCCACCACCCCCTCCTCCTCCTCCAACTCAGAAGAAAACACCGCCAAAGAACACACCTCTGAAGAAACAAGAAAGCCCTGTTGTCATGCTAAAGAACAGGTTCTCTGTGCTCGCTGATGAGAGCATGGAGACTGAGCAGCTAGTCAAAACCAATACTCCGGGAGAACCCGGAGACATCATGTCTGACACAGGTTCTCCTCAGAGAAACCAGTCAGACACCCCAACCTCTACCGAACTAGAGGTTGACCAACTCCCTAAGGGGAGAAATCAAAGCGGAGAGGATGCCCGAGGTGAGCGAGGAGGAAATAACCTCCGCTCTAACCAGAGGGATCTCCCCTCTCCAGAGAGAAAGACTTCCCCCAAAAGGGGGTTGTCCTCCTCTCCATCCAAACCCAAGAATAAAAATACCAAGGTCACTGGAATTAAGGGAAACCCCTCCGGGGGCCTCCCAAAGCCAAATAGCTCCAAGTAGGTCATCTAGAATAAGCCATGGATTCCAGAATTGTACAGTGGAATTGCAGAGGCCTCAAGGCCAATTATGAGGAGATGCAGCTACTGATGGACTCTGAGACTCCTGTAGCTGTCTGTCTACAGGAAACATTTCTGAAAGATAGCATCAGCTTCCGAAGCTACAGTGCTTACAGCAAGAATGTTGAGGATGCAGAGAGAGCATCAGGTGGAGTCTGTATCCTTGTGAAGGATAGCATGCCCCATGAGAGGGTTGAACTACAGACCATACTACAGGCCGTAGCAGCTAGGATAACCCTTCACAAGGTTATCACTTGCTGCAGCCTGTATTTACCACCAGGCGCTCCATTAAACCAAACAGACATGGAGGACCTATTGAAACAACTCCCCCGGACTTACATAATCCTTGGGGATTTCAATGCCCATAACACCATGTGGGGCTCCAACAATACCGACACAAGAGGCCGTATGCTGGAGGATATCTTCCTCCAACATGATTTATGCATACTTAATGATGCATCACCGACCTACTTGCACCCAGGAACTGGATCTCTCACATGCATTGACCTCACCGTATGCGTCCCTGGACTTCTGGACGACTTTAAATGGTCAGTTAGCAATGATCTACGGGGAAGTGACCACTTCCCAATCATCATTGCTAACAATCTCCCCTCATTGGGACGACCTCAGCGGTGGAAACTGAATAAGGCCGATTGGGAAGAATTCCAAAAAAGATGCTCAGAGGATATTACAGAAAATATCCTCGATGAGCAGAACCCAGCTGATACCTTTGCTAGCAAGCTACTTAGTATAGCCAGGAAAGTTGTCCCCCTAACCTCCGCAAATCCAAAACGGCCTAGCAAACCATGGTTTGATACAGCCTGCAAAGGTGCTATTGGCGATAGGAAAAAACGACTGGCTGCATTTATAAAAAATCCATCCCAGGAAAACCTAAAGCTATTCAGAATAGCTAGAGCAAAGGCTAGACAAACCATACGGTCAGCCAAAAGGAATTCCTGGAGAAGTTTTGTCGGCAGTCTGGATGCCAAAACTTCTGCTAGAGCGGTCTGGAAGGCAGTAAGGCGAATCAAAGGGAAAGAATCAAATGCAATAGGGCATCTGAAAAACCAAGGACGAACTGTCACGTCCCCCAGAGAAATAGCTGACTGCCTTGCATCCTCAATAGCAGAAAAGTCATCCACTGCACATTACACGCCAGAGTTTCAAAAAGTCAAAACCAGGGAAGAAAGACACTCCATTGATTTCAGGTCAGAAAACAATGAAGACTACAACAAACCGTTCTCGCTTGAGGAACTGAGGGAATCGCTAGACAAGTCACATGACACAGCGCCTGGAGAAGATGAAATCCATTACCAGTTCCTCAAGCACCTTCCCGAACCCTCATTGGCAGTCCTGCTAGGGGTCTATAACTGTGTGTGGCAAACAGGCGCTTTCCCAAACAGCTGGAGGAAAGCCACAGTTATACCGATACCTAAACCGGGAAGAGACGGCTCTGACCCAGCTAACTATCGACCAATAGCACTAACAAGCTGCATCTGCAAAACCATGGAAAGAATGATTAACAGTAGGCTGGTCTGGTACCTGGAGAGGAACAAAGTGATCTCTAACTACCAGTGCGGATTCCGGCAAGGGCGGACAACAACTGACCACCTGGTAAGGCTGGAAGCTTGTATCAGAAATGCATTACTCAGAAGAGAACATCTAGTAGCTGTATTCTTCGATATAGAAAAGGCCTATGACACAACCTGGAAACATGGCATTCTACGTGATCTGGAGCTTATGGGGCTTAAGGGACATCTCCCCCGTTTTGTGAGGGAATTCCTGAAAGACCGAAAATTTCAGGTTCGAGTGGGCAACACCACTTCTGACACTCATGACCAGGAAATGGGTGTACCCCAGGGCAGCATTCTGTCAGTCACCCTGTTCAACATAAAAATAAATAGCATCATAAATGCTCTGTCCCCTGGCATAGAGTGCTCTTTGTATGTTGATGACTTTGTCATTTTTACTTATGGGAAAAACATGAACACCCTAGAAAGAAAATTACAGTTATGTTTAAACAAAATTCAAAATTGGGCAAACGATAATGGTTTTAAATTTTCGGACTCCAAAACAGTTAGTATGCATTTTTGTAATTTAAGGGGACTCCACCCAGACCCTGAACTATTTATACACAAAAAGAAGATCCCTGTCGTGAAAACTACAAAATTTTTAGGCCTCACTCTAGATTCCAAATTTAATTTTCTCCCCCACATTAAGGAACTTAAGAGAAAATGCCAAAAGTCATTAAACATACTTAGAGTGCTCAGCCATACGGACTGGGGAGCTGACAGAGATACTTTGCTGCTGCTATATCGGAGTCTAATTCGATCCAAGCTAGACTACGGATCCATAATATATGGAGCAGCAAGGAAGTCGTACCTAAAAATACTGGAACCAATACAAAATGCTGCCCTGCGTCTCTGTCTCGGCGCGTTTCGTACATCACCTATCCCAAGCCTCCATGTGGAGGCTGGAGAACTCCCCATGGATATAAGAATGAAAAAGCTTGCAATGCAGTATATAGTCAAGCTAAAATCCAACCCTACGAACCCTGCTTTCGATTCCATATTTAACCCCACAGAGGTAGAATTATACAATCGAAGGCCTAACGTCATACAGCCGTTAGGCCTTCGAATGAGAGAACCCATCCAAAATTTAACCCCACCCATTAACCAAATCTCTAAAATAGAAACCCCTCAGAATCCTCCTTGGCTAATGAATAAACCCAAATTAAATTTATCCCTTCTTAATTTCAAAAAAGAAAATACAGACCCAAGCATACTACAAGTCCACTTTAGGGAACTGCAAGAGAGCTACGGAGATTGTGGCACCATCTACACAGACGGATCCAAAATGGATGGAAAGGTCGCGTGTGCCTGCTCCTTTCGGAACAAAACAATCTCCCGTAGACTCCCCGATGGCTGCTCCATCTTTACGGCCGAATTGCATGCAATATCGCTTGCACTTATGGCCGTCAAAGCATCAGAAAGGAGGAAATTTATAATCTGCTCCGACTCCAAATCTGCATTGCAAGCTTTGGGGCGGATGAAGACTGACATTCCACTGGTACATAAGAGCCTGAAGCTGTTGGACCAAATAACAGCCGACCATACGGATGTCACCTTCATCTGGGTCCCCTCCCATGTGGGCATTGAGGGAAACGAAGCCGCAGACAGAGAAGCAAAGAGAGCCCTAAATCATGCGGTATCAGGAACTCAAATTCCCTGCTCAGACCTGAGACAAAGTATTGCCACTGCCATCTACCAAGAGTGGCAGGATCGATGGGAGGCTGAGACTCACAATAAACTCAGGCAGATTGTGGCGGATGTCAGGTGGCGGTCCACATCTAAGGGTCTGACAAGGCGTGGTAGCACGACCATGTCTAGACTTAGGATTGGCCACACCTACATCACGCACTCTTTTGTGCTGAAGAAAGAAGAGCCCCCACTTTGTGAGTATTGTGACTCTCGCCTCACCGTGGAACATATCCTCATTGACTGCCCCAGATACCAGGATGTCAGGGGAAAATATTTTAGAGCCACTAATTTAAAAACACTATTCAATAATGTCGACCCTGGGAAGGTACTGGGCTTTATCCGGGAAGTGGGATTGTCTACGAAGATCTGATTTCTAAACTCTGTACTTTTTACATTATATTTTTACCAAATTATTAAATTTTTACTACCTCTACTATTTTAATTGTAAATAGACCTTGATTTTAATTATTTGACGGTATAGAATTTGACCTTTGTTGTGTGGAGGGAGAGTGGCCCTTGAGGGACTGCAGGCACGACATGGCCTAAATTGTGCCGATGTGCCCAAAAATCACAAATCACAAATCTTAAGGGACATCTCCCCCGTTTTGTGGGGGAATTCCTGAAAGACCGAAAATTTCAGGTTCGAGTGGGCAACACCACTTCTGACACTCATGACCAGGAAATGGGTGTACCCCAGGGCAGCATTCTGTCAGTCACCCTGTTCAACATAAAAATAAATAGCATCATAAATGCTCTGTCCCCTGGCATAGAGTGCTCTTTGTATGTTGATGACTTTGTCATTTTTACTTATGGGAAAAACATGAACACCCTAGAAAGAAAATTACAGTTATGTTTAAACAAAATTCAAAATTGGGCAAACGATAATGGTTTTAAATTTTCGGACTCCAAAACAGTTAGTATGCATTTTTGTAATTTAAGGGGACTCCACCCAGACCCTGAACTATTTATACACAAAAAGAAGATCCCTGTCGTGAAAACTACAAAATTTTTAGGCCTCACTCTAGATTCCAAATTTAATTTTCTCCCCCACATTAAGGAACTTAAGAGAAAATGCCAAAAGTCATTAAACATACTTAGAGTGCTCAGCCATACGGACTGGGGAGCTGACAGAGATACTTTGCTGCTGCTATATCGGAGTCTAATTCGATCCAAGCTAGACTACGGATCCATAATATATGGAGCAGCAAGGAAGTCGTACCTAAAAATACTGGAACCAATACAAAATGCTGCCCTGCGTCTCTGTCTCGGCGCGTTTCGTACATCACCTATCCCAAGCCTCCATGTGGAGGCTGGAGAACTCCCCATGGATATAAGAATGAAAAAGCTTGCAATGCAGTATATAGTCAAGCTAAAATCCAACCCTACGAACCCTGCTTTCGATTCCATATTTAACCCCACAGAGGTAGAATTATACAATCGAAGGCCTAACGTCATACAGCCGTTAGGCCTTCGAATGAGAGAACCCATCCAAAATTTAACCCCACCCATTAACCAAATCTCTAAAATAGAAACCCCTCAGAATCCTCCTTGGCTAATGAATAAACCCAAATTAAATTTATCCCTCCTTAATTTCAAAAAAGAAAATACAGACCCAAGCATACTACAAGTCCACTTTAGGGAACTGCAAGAGAGCTACGGAGATTGTGGCACCATCTACACAGACGGATCCAAAATGGATGGAAAGGTCGCGTGTGCCTGCTCCTTTCGGAACAAAACAATCTCCCGTAGACTCCCCGATGGCTGCTCCATCTTTACGGCCGAATTGCATGCAATATCGCTTGCACTTATGGCCGTCAAAGCATCAGAAAGGAGGAAATTTATAATCTTCTCCGACTCCAAATCTGCATTGCAAGCTTTGGGGCGGATGAAGACTGACATTCCACTGGTACATAAGAGCCTGAAGCTGTTGGACCAAATAACAGCCGACCATACGGATGTCACCTTCATCTGGGTCCCCTCCCATGTGGGCATTGAGGGAAACGAAGCCGCAGACAGAGAAGCAAAGAGAGCCCTAAATCATGCGGTATCAGGAACTCAAATTCCCTGCTCAGACCTGAGACAAAGTATTGCCACTGCCATCTACCAAGAGTGGCAGGATCGATGGGAGGCTGAGACTCACAATAAACTCAGGCAGATTGTGGCGGATGTCAGGTGGCGGTCCACATCTAAGGGTCTGACAAGGCGTGGTAGCACGACCATGTCTAGACTTAGGATTGGCCACACCTACATCACGCACTCTTTTGTGCTGAAGAAAGAAGAGCCCCCACTTTGTGAGTATTGTGACTCTCGCCTCACCGTGGAACATATCCTCATTGACTGCCCCAGATACCAGGATGTCAGGGGAAAATATTTTAGAGCCACTAATTTAAAAACACTATTCAATAATGTCGACCCTGGGAAGGTACTGGGCTTTATCCGGGAAGTGGGATTGTCTACGAAGATCTGATTTCTAAACTCTGTACTTTTTACATTATTAAATTTTTACTACCTCTACTATTTTAATTGTAAATAGACCTTGATTTTAATTATTTGACGGTATAGAATTTGACCTTTGTTGTGTGGAGGGAGAGTGGCCCTTGAGGGACTGCAGGCACGACATGGCCTAAATTGTGCCGATGTGCCCAAAATCACAAATCACAAATCTGAATTCGAGTTTAAGGTCTCAAGCCTCCACACTGCGTGGACTAAGCGCTAGCCACTGAGCTATTCTAGTACTTATAGAAATAAAAGTTGCCTACTGCTACTCTCAAAATTGTTGCACTTGGATTATCTCCCCTTGGTTTAGTAAATTTTTCACATAAGATATAACATGTATTAATTATGACTAATTGATTACATAATCGGTAAATTGTTTTATTGCTTCAAGTGTTGCCATCAACAATGAATTATTGTGCAATGTTTCAACTTGATCCGAGAATGGGAAGTGAAACAAATAACTTGACAGCAGACAAATATGATATGGCTTAATTAAGCATTTAAAAAAAAAGGAACACACACGACTCCGAGTGAACTAATATAGCACGAATAACATAACAAAGGATTGTCCTCTATCCTTCATGCCGTTCCTCAGGAAGACCATTTTCTCGTGGCTTTTTTGTACATTTTAGAAAAACAAGAGCTTCCCCAGGAGTACACGGCCTCCGGCCTTGATTCATGAAGGTGACCTCAGAAAAGTGTGGAGTGGGAGTGTATAAATCCTCAAAACGAATGTTACTGGCTGAGCTCTTCAAAACAATCTTTTATTTCTGGTTTTCGAAAAAGGTAGTTGGCTCAACCCATGACATGACACCAGGTCAGGATGGATGATGACATCTTGCTTATTCCATTCTGATTCTGCTGAACGCCATTCAAATCAACTGTAGGCCTACAAAGAACACAGTAGCAGAGTACGGCTACAACCCAAACCTTTTTTGTCACTAATTCTAGTCTTTGGTTTGCTTTTTTTTTTCTTTTAAGTTAGCTATAGGCTTAGATCTAGATCTCGAATATATAGGACTTCAGAATTTCAAGAATTATTTTTTATAATTTTAGCTCGTGTGTGTGTGTGGGGGTGCTATAGAAATTATGCTAAGAACATCTGGTTTAGGTAGACTGGTCCAGGCTATAGTGAGAATGTTAACTTTCTTGTATCGTCTGCCACTTGCATTGTCTTTTTTTTTTTACCCTATGTCTACCACTCTGGAATATTAATTAAATAACCTCGGTACAGGCTTGGTGTACAAGGGAGACAACTGACACTAGACATGCGCAGGCGAAGCCTAGGTTAGACATGGAGGGTTAGCCAAGAAGACAATAGGTTAAAATCACAGGAATAGCAACTGTGGGAGGTAACTCTTAAAATAAGAAAATACTTTTAAACTGTGCAGTTATCTTTCTTTGACAATGGAACTCTACTAACCAAAAGAGATTCTAGACACTCTCGATCAGGGGTTCTCAAACTGTGGGTTGCGACCCCTTTGGGGGTCGAATGACAATTTGTCGGGGGTCGTCTAAGACCATCGAAAATTTTACTTCCTATCTATTTATCATGTAACTTTTTTTTTGTCGTTTCTAGCAAGCGTATTTGTACCATAGTTGGTAGCCTAGACCTTTAGATTTGTGAGGAGCATCAAACAGTGACATTGCTCAAAGTAATTGTCTTTAAGTAAATTATGAAATGACTGTCAAACATAAATGTAATAAACTCAAAAGTGAAGGGGGACATCTTGAAGAAGGCGGATATTTTGTTGTTGAGGATAAAGAAGACACAATTGAGTTAGTGAGTGTTACATCATTGAAGGCAGACATGTTTTTTTTTTCCATTGGTACTTACTTCTTTGTACTGAGTTTGATGGGTTCAACGTGTTCTGATACTTCACACGGATGTAACAAGATGGTCGAGAGGTAAAAAAAAAAAAATTTTTAAATCTCCGCCAAGAAGTGTTTTTTTTTGTTGTTGTTTGTTTTAATCAGAAAGCCAAAGTAAGTAAAATAGTCCACCTGGTAGACATCTTTGTAATCTTGACAAATTAAATTGTTCAATAGTTGGGGTCGCTGCCTAGAGAGGAATCGTATTAGGGGTCGCGGCACCAAAAAGGTTGAGAACCGCTGTTCTAGATCTATATCTAATTCGCTAACTGCAGACAAATTGCAGAATTTGCATGATATTCTTTAAAATGCCAATTTTCTAGCAATATTATAAATTAAGTCAATTACAAACAAGATCAATTTTTAAAGTGTAGATGTAATTGATTTGTTGCGACGATTTTCTTTCGAAAATTTTTTTTTTTTGGGGGGGGGGAGGGGTTAAAGGTTGCACCTTCAGCTCTTATAACATAGCTCAACGTTGTACAGCATATAGACAAACAATCGGACATGGTTATAGAGTGGACACTAGCTCTAAGGATGTGTTCATCTTGCACTGATGACTTCAATTCAAGGTTCAGGAAGGTCAAGTAGAACAAAACCAATCCTTACAGAAGGTCTAAACACTGATCTGCAACGTCACAACCTGTGGTCAGATAAAACCAATAGCTAAACACTGATCTGCAACGTCACAACCTGAGGTCAGATAAAACCAATAGCTGGTTGCCATAGCACACGTCTGTACGACGTGGCAACGAGCTAATGGTGTAAACTGTCCTCAGGTTGTGACGTTGCATAGTACCACTGCATTATATGCGTTACATAGCTGAAGGTCTGTTAACACACACTCAATCAATCAGACTAACAGCACGACTACATTAGACATGTGTTTTATTATTACTTCCAGAGAATACAAATTGAAGGGATTTGAATTCAAGGCTATACATGATGCTGCTACAATGATGCCACTGCAAGTCCTAACAATACCTAGTCTAACATTCTAATCCATACTTTGGAGGAGTGAAATGAATTTCAAAAGGGACTCTTTCTGGAAAACAAATTAATAATATCAAGAATACATGTGTAAAAGATCTGATTTAGTTCACTTCATTCATGGATAATGATTATACAAGTTGGCTATTTTGTAACTCACAGAAATGTCATTTTCTTGAAAGGGACTTCTAAAAATCAGCTTAAACCCTAAATATAGACCTAACCTTCACATGGGAACAGACAAAACTCTAGACAGTCAGACTCTAAAGTTTTGAGATCAATTATAATTTACAATGTGAACAAATCACTAAAAACTCAAATTTTTTTTTTGTTACACTTTGTTTCAAAATGCTTTGTCTGTTAATACTGGAGTGAGTTTTTGTAACACTAACTTTTATTGTAAACAAATGTTATTTGGTTAGGTTATCAAATGAAAAAGTAAATATTAAAGATTACTATAACTCAAAGGGTCGTACCTTCATTAAAACTAAATGTCTTTATTAAAACTCTTTTGATAAAGTACCCTAGTACAATGTATGGCTGGTATCTGTGAAAAAAAACAACCTGTCCTATTTTTTGAAATACTTTACATATTCTGGTTGGGTTGTACAAATAAAACAAAATAGTCATAAATTATAAACTCACTATCACATCTCTTTAATTCTCTCGGCTTGAGTGTAATAATGCCGAAGATTTCTTTGAACTTAAGATAATCACATAAAAAACAAATTATATGCATTACTTAGAGACTTTAGGTTAAATTATGAATTGATCTCATATTTCAGAGGATCATTCCTCTACTCTTATCCCTCGAATCATAAAAAAATTAATTAAAATCTTTTCTTACAGGCATATAGAAATAATCTGTTTTACACAATTGCAACTCATTATCAAATAGCGGCACAAGAGTGACTGTCATTGCTGTCAACATTATGCATTATTTTTTTTAAAGAGTAATAATTTGTCATTGTATAGATCACTAGTGTATGCTAAGCTACAATGTCCAAAAGCAATACAAATTTCTAAGTAGAAACTAACAATGTTTTTTTTTTTTTAAAAGGCCTTTATAAGGAAATAACTGCTAATATGAAGACATAACTATAATATTTATTTCCTTTTTTTTTTAAATAATTAATTATTTGTTTAATTGTGTTGATTGATTTGTGTTTTGTTAGGAACACTGAATAATTGCACCAAGTTTCCACTTGATCCAGAGAGAATGTGTACAAAATGTGTCAAAGTAGACAAACAGGCTGGGTGTAGGTTGGTATAAGCTTTATAGAAAAAAAAAGTGTTTTATTGGGCTAATGAGATTTGCATTGAATTCATTAATCATCACATATACTACATCCATCTTGTATCAATTTGCTTTATTTACTTTCTTTTGCATCAGCAGAAAAACAAAGAATTGCACAACTTTGAAAATCTAAAACCTGACAGCATTCAGAAAGTCCCCCAAAGAAATCCAAATGTTTCGCCAGACACTTATAACTACCGCCCAAAGAGAGAAGTATTGAGATTATGCTATTTCTGCTGCTCGCTATCACTTCCATAGTACAAATGAGATAGCTTCAAAGTTGTTTGTAGGAAGAAAAAAAAAAGGAATGCATAGATGATGCTCTAACACTAACCACATGACCACAACATTGCTTTCCCTGTCACAGTCCACCAGTCATGCACAACAGACTAGAGCATGCAATGTGCTTTTAGTTCTTACACAGGCCTCTAGCAGGCTGTAGATTCATGTCAAATGTCTGCCACATTTGAAAATAAAACTAAAAAGATGGAAAATTGTATTATATAATAGTTCAGCCCAAATTAAATAATGGTGTCTGAAATTTTTTTTAAAACACTTAAGTATCACAACAAACATACAAAAGTGTACCAAGAAATGATTTCATTACATTTTAAAATGGGATTGTGAATCATGTTCATTTTGAATAAACTAAGTAAAAAAAAAAAGTTTTCTTTCATATAACATTAACAGGTAACATCTATATATTCTGTGGCATCATGACTTTTTTTTTTAAATGTGTGGCCATGTACAAGGGAATAATTCACCATATTACTTGTAATGAGAACAATGAACAGAGAGATGAAAGCACTTAAATGAGCTTCAGTCAATGATTTAGTACAGGAAGCATGTTTTGGTCAAAACACAAGTTACATGTACAAATTATTTTAAGGAATTTCTAAAAAAAAATGATTGATGAAGCATTATTTTGTTTTATTTCATTAGGAGTCAACATTAATGTACAAATATATAATAGTTTATAGGTCAAAAGTAAAAACAACATAAACAAAAAAAAAACTGACTATATCAAACCATAATGTAAAAAAAAATATCAGAAGACTATCCTAGAAACACAAATGTCTCTACACGCCCAATCATACAACTACTTCATGCACAACCTAAAGGACAGGCTTGCCAACCAGAACTGCACATGTAAGTTCCCAAACCTTCCTTACACAGGCATACATTTCACATAAGATAAACAATTTGAATTTGTTCAGGTTTTAAAGTACAGTGCATTGTTTGAAACCATGGTCCTACTTAACTAGAAGTCTGCTACTGGCACAAACAACATTCAAGCCAATACTCAGTTTCAAATAACTGATCCCACAAGTTGGAGAGGATTAGATTGAGTAACAGATAGAAAGTAATGGAGGTAAAAATCCCAAACCATGGTTTAATAAAAATGGTAGCTGTTTACTATTTGAAGGTAAGTATGACCACCACTAGGGAAACACAAAATATACTGTATAAACTTGAACAGCCTTTTACAAGTCTATCTAGACTTCTGTTTATACTATCAGCACTGCACTTATACACATATCTATTCAAAATACAATGCCTCCAATTCTGCTGCTTCAACCAAAAACACCCAGCAATAGTTGCAACATTTAAAAAAAAAGTTATCATGCAACATTAAAATAATGGAGTTGAATGTACAAGAAACAAACCAAATAATAGTACTCATAAATAATTGACATCATGGCCAGCACCTGCTGTTTCAATTTCCCTATTCAAAGAGCTACACACTTGCCATTAAAGTTCTTTATTCATTATAATACAATTTTAAAAAGAAGAGTTCAAATAAAAAAAAATATCCGTACGTATTCTGATCAAATACAGCGCACAGAATAAAAATAGAACTATATATTATAGATTGAATTAGAAGGTGGGCCCATTTTTTAGGCTCAAATAAATATGTTGCTCTGTCTATATCAGGATCCACAAACTTTTGAAATAGTGTTGGGCTGTTTGTGCCAGACTCAAATCTATAACAGTTATCTACTTATATGCATCTCCTCCTTGTACCATTCCCCAATAACTAGGTTGATCTATTACAATCAACACTAGTTTTCATACCAGATAGTGTCAGTTGGAACAGCTCAAAGTAAAAACAAAATACTGCTTTTGTTGCAATAGTTCACCCAAAAGGATAAGACTACAAATTTGATAAATAAAAACAACCATTAACATGAGCTTTGATGGCAACATGAAGTACAATGTTCCCCCCAGGTTTAGTTCTCTACTTCTGTACAATAGCAGTCAACACAAAAATACAGATGAGTTCAATACACAATTTTCCTTGGCTAGTATATAGAGATATAAGAGTTGCCTGCCATGTTTTCTACATAATTCCCTGGTAATTGGGCAGTTAATATGCACTACACGTTGGTGTTAATTTAAATAGGATTATAGAACTTGAATTTACATAGGAATATATAAGAATATATTGCAATTACTTAGAAGAGAAAACAAAATTTCTAACAGAGTGCACTTTGTCTGAGTCACAAGTCAAGAGCTGGTCAGTATGTGTCTGATACATACCTAACATCAAATGTACAAAAACATCAAGCCTCATGGAACGTGTACATTTATATTTACATACACAGTTAAGGAATTTCATGATGCAATACTATTTCAGTAAAACAGCAAAAAAATAAAAAACAACCAACTGCAAATGATTAAATTATAGAAGTAAAAACTGGTCTAAAACAGACACGTCATGAAATGAAGGATGTTTTCCAACTAGACACTAAATGTAATTCAAGTCATTTCAAAGTATCTCTTGTATCAATCTTTTTTATTTCTTCAACACTTAACTAATACATAATAGGCTGGAGTAGTAGGTCATCTGTCAGGTGTCTGAAAGCCAATCACTTTTAGATATAGTCACCATAACACATCACCAATTACAGCTAGATTTCAGTTATCAAGGTTTAGTTTAGATATGAATGTTTCATTACTCTTGAGAAAATTGCCAAAGAAAAACAAAAACAGAATAAATGTAACTGTATGTAATGATATACCGGTAATCTAAAACAATCCTAACAGGAGCTATAAGCAACGAGGCAATTATGACTTGTACATTCAATGTAAAATTGTGTTCTCATTACTGGACTGGGTTAAGAATGCCACAGTATTCCCAAAATCTGACTTCCCAACTCCATGTGAACAAGCTCCAGTCAAATAAAAACAAACAAACAAGACAATGGATATATATAAAGATATGTCTAAATATAAAGAGTAAATCATCCAATCAAAGCCCAAGTACCTGGCTTATTCACATGTACAGAGACGTTTCTCAGATTTGATTTAGAGTCTGGTCTCCAATACACTGATTCCTACCTTTCAATTCATGGTACCATTTCTGATTTCAGCATTTATATCAATTTTTAAGTTGTCCTTAATGAAAGAATCCATACTAAATATATGCCAGCTGGTTTTAACTAAGGGAGCAAACATTTTTATGCCATGACAATGAGGGAGAAATTTGATTAGACCATTGTCAAAGTGTCACATTCTTGAAAAGAATAATGGATGAAGAGGGGGGGTAAAAAAAAAAAAAGAAGCTTGAGAAATAACAATGGCCCTTGGAACTTAGTTATAAAGGGAAAAAAATAAAACCTCACAATTTTGTGTTTACTAGTCTTTTAATTTAGAGAGCTTAAGAACTAATGAAATTATTTATCCTCCATATAATTCACTATAAATAACATGGTGCTGGATTGTCTCTCATAGGTTTAAATAAAAGGTAATAGATTGATTTGTTTCAGATCTGAGTACAAATTTTACATTAGAAAAAAATCTTTATCTGAACCCTGTCTTTCTTGAAATAAGCTTTTCCACCACAAGATCTAAAAACAACTAAAAAAAAATAAATCATTGAGTGATGTCATTTTAAAACAATTTGTCTATTGCCTTTTTCAGTACACAACAGCACGCACACTAGAGTTAGGAATTGCTTGCGGGACACCTCCCTATGAGAAATGATTTGTTTAAATTAGACTAGATTAAATACTAGGACACATCATACAAACACTTTAGCCAGGGCATCAGCACCGGCACTAGCTATGTATGGTTTCTGTGGGTGGAAGGCAACATCGTGAATGGATTCCTCAAACTTTTTGCGATGTGAGGTAATTTCTTGAACACACGTTTTACTGTCTAAATTCCAAAGCCTAATAGAACAATCATGACCTGAAAAGAAAAAGACAACAATTTGAAACAGTTGTGAGCTAGTAAGTGGGCGGAGATGAATTCCTTTAGCCATACATACAAGCAGCAAAAAGAAAGCACTTACTCCCTGATAAAAGATACAGGCCATTGGGATCTATGGCCAAACTTGTAACGGAATCTAAATGTGCTACCATTGAATGAATTAGTTTTCCTGGATTGGAAAAAGAAACACAAAATCTTGTTCAATAAACATAAATTCTTTACATATTTAAGATTTGATATCTAAAAATAAAACAGTTAAGGTCAAATTAAACTATCAAAGAACAGATAACTTTGTAATGTTATTATGTTTATTTTAAGTTATATGTGGATTACATTAGAAATGAGTATAATACCTGTATTATTATCAAAGAATCGTATGTGCCGGTCTTCATGGGCTGTTATCGATATTGGCAAGGTTGGATGATTAATAACTCTGTTAATTTGATTACTACCACTTGAGTCTGAAAAAAAAAAAAGACAACAATACTTTATAATAGGCAAGAATTTGTTAGTCTGAGATAAAACTAAGATAACATTATTGATCCATACTAATGGAAACTTCATTTTAAAAAAAGAAACACTTGACAATATACACTTTAAATAAAAAATTTTTTAATATAATACAGTTGGTCAATACTTTATAGTTAAAAGGTATGTCATTCATTAATTTCCAATTAAAGTCATTTGTGTTCTTCTGAAAGATGGGTGTCTTTAAACTTAGATTGAAAAATCTTTAAACAAGAAGGCTATTTGAAGTTTGTACAGTCAATTTAAAAAAAAAGAGCAACAAAACATTAAACAAAATATTATAATGTGTACCTGAGTTAATTTTTGTTTCTAGCATTAGAACCTGTTTACCAGTTTCAATATCAAATATGTAAGTATTAGAGGAGGTATAGCTAGCAACCATTTGGCTTGGGTCACAACGTACAAAGTCCACAGATGTCGGAACACCTTCTTCTGAAAAACAAAGCAAAATAGTATTCATTACAGCAATTAAAAGCATTATTATTTGATCTAGTTCAGTTGTTTCAGTGTGTTCCTAATTACCTGATTCTACAGTAAATGTATTAAGTAAAGGAGACTTGTTTCCAGGACTCCATAGCCTGACAGTTCCATCAGCTGAGCAGGACAGAAGCTGGTTTTTAGAACTGTGTATTGACAATCCCCATACTGCATCTGTGTGAGCCTCAAGTGTGTCTGATAAAACATTCGGATCTGTCAAAGAAATAGTTTTTTAAAGTAAAAATTTAAATAACATATGTACAAACATTGGTTAAACGTATTTTAGAAAAAATAGATGTATGTCAGGTACTATTGTTCTTAATTCATCAGGATGGTCTTATCATGTTACTTATGTAATGTTTTTAAAAACGCTTTCTCTCCTAACTGTCGATACCAACATTGATTTGATCCCACTAAATTAAATTAATTTTTGGTTTTATAAAATTTAATTCAATACCTAATATAACATTTTCTGATAACAAACAAAAAAGTTACTTAAGTTAAATCATAACAGGTAGCGAAACACAAATGAACAAAATGAGTAATTCCATATAATATAATTACAGAGAGAAAGAGTTAAACCTACAACACTTGGAAGCCAGTATAGTAGAAATGGTGGCTGAGAGGGTAGTCCCCTTAAATACAAATACATAACTAAAGGTTCAAGGTTTAAATGCAAGTTCAGCAGATTTTTTTTGGGATATTTCTACTTGTGATAATTACATGACTTGCTTTGATAACTAATGTTGTAATGGTAGTGATGAGTTCAGGTTTAGTAGCATTTTTTTTATGATAGCTATTCATATTTTCACAAATCTTAATGCATAACATATATAAATCATATAAAATTACTGTCTTGGGCTAATTATCCAGTGTCACTACCATCTAGAAAATGAGATTATTAATTGAGAATTAGATTGAGATATAAAGTAAAATTAACTGATGTTTATGAAAATTCTCATACAAACAGGAACAAAATGTTATGAGGATTTTGAGGAGCACTAGAGCTCTGGATAAACTTGGTCATTTTGCATACTAAAAGAGGCAGATATGGGGAAGGAGATTTCTTCTTCTTCATTGTTCTCATTGTTATGTTGGAGTGTTCATATGACTAGACCAATACATGAGATGAACTGCGCAGTGGTTTCCAAATCAGGGAGCTCTCCATATAGTTTTCTTTCTATTGGGGTGATTTGGGGCCAATGTCTTATACAGGCCTCTTGGTAAAGAGAGCAGTTTTGGAGGACGTGGTTGGCATTCTCTGGTGATACTCCAAATGGGCAGATTTCACTGGTTCCAATTTTGAGCTTCCGGTGCATGTGTTGTCGCATTCTGTTGTGTCGGTCCTGAGTCGAAAGATTAGACATTGGTCTTGTCGGGATAGCTTATAGTAAGCGTCATCTTTTTTGTGATTTGGATGGGAGCTCGTCCATTTCTCATTTATTTTATCTACAATTAATTTCTTCATTTCTTCTGGATAGAGTGCAGAGTTTACTTGTGAGTTTGTTCTCCCACTCTTGGCGAGTGTGTCAGCCTTCTCATTTCCTGCTAGTTGTATATGAGCTGGTATCCATTGAATAACAGTTTTTTTGCTGTTGTTGTTGAGCTTTGTAAGTGCTGTTCTGAGGTTTTTTATATAAGAGGAATCAGAGTTTTGCAAGCTTTGGAGGGTTGTTTTCTTGTCTGTTAGAAAGACAATCTGACTGTGAGGGGAACTTGGATGATTTGCTAGCATGGTAGCAGCTAGTGCTAGTGCTTCCCTTTCTGCTCTGTGACTGTTAGGAGATCTCCAGTTGCAATGGATTTTTCTCCATCTGGCCATTCAATAAGTATTCCAGCTCCTCCATTTGTGGTGGCTTTATGGGATGAGCCATCCGTGTAAACTCTGATCCACTGATTGCTAGGGTAATTGGTATGTAGAAAACAGTTCACTATTTCCTTGAGCTCTATTGGTCTGTTATCAGATTTTCTTTTTATGTTTTCAATATGGTCCCTTATAGTAGGAAGAGGGCTTTCGTCCCAGGGTGGAGATTCATTATAGTGTATCGAGGATTCCATAGTAATTTTTTCAAGTTGGTGTTTCTTTTTTAGGTTTAGAGATTCCTGTATGAAATTGGTCCTTTTGAGACGGTTTTTTGTGCCAGTTTTGTGGATTTTTGTTCTGAGTGGGTGCCTCTCCAAGGATTCCAATTTAGTGAATTGGGAAAGGATTTTTATTTCTCTTCTTTCATCCAGAGAGATCAGGGCAGCGGTTTCCTCCATAGCTCTTATGGGTGTTGTTTTGATTGCTCCTGTCATTATCCTTAGACCAATATTTTGAACCTTGTCTATTTTTCTTAGGTTGGTTTGGGCTGCTGAGCCCCATGCTGTGGCACCATATTCTAGTACAGGTCTTACATAACTGGTATAGGTCTTTTTCAGGATGTTGTGATTAGCTCCCCAATCTGTGCCAGCTAATTTTTTCAAGAGGGATAGTCTCTAGATGCCTTTACTCTGTGTTTTATCTATTTGGTTTTTCCAGGTTAGTCTCGGGTCATAGGTAACTCCAAGATATGTAGGGCTGTCATTTTTTTCTAAAGCTTCCTTATCTAATGTTAATTTTAATGTTTGTTGTTTTGTTGACAGTGAGAATATGGTATATGTTGTCCTTTTTGTGTTGATGGACATGCCCCAGTCTTTGGACCAATTATTGAGTTTATCAAGAGCATCTTGTAATCGAAATTTCAATGTTCCTACATATTCTTCTGTGCTAATTAAGGCAAGGTCATCTGCATACATGCTGCTTTTAACTTTTCTTGGTAGGTTTTGATTTAGATCGTCTATGAATATTAGGAAAAGTGTTGGGGATAGGACTCCTCCTTGGGGGACGCCATTTTTTTATACCCACTGTGTGGCTTCTTCTATTATTTAGGTATTCCTTTATCCAGTTGTACATTCTGTGGGATATGTGATGCTGGATTAGCTTGAGCAAGAGACCTTGTTCCCAGACTTTGTCAAATGCTTTTTCTAAGTCAACCCACACAATTGCTGTTGGTTTCTTTTCTTGAAAGCCGTCTTCTATTTCTTGTGTAATGAAGGCAATTTGATCTTCTGTTGATCTGCCTTTTCTAAAGCCAGCCTGGGCTTCGGTGAGTAGGTTATTTGACTCAAGGATCTATGTCGGCCTTCTATTTATCACTCTTTCCATCAGTTTGCAAGTACAGCTAGTGAGGCTGATGGGACGGTAGCTATCCAGTTTATTTCTTGGTTTGCCGTGCTTTAGTAAAGGGATCATAATGGCTTTTTTCCAGATGTTTGGAATTCTGCCAGATTTCCAGCTAGCATTGAATATTTGTAGCAGTTTTCTTTTGGCTTGAGGACCCAAGTGAAGAAGCATGTCATTTGATATTTTGTCTGGGCCCGGGGCTTGTTTTGGTTTGAGGACTTTTAGGGATTCATCTAGTTCCTTCATTTTAAGATTAGTGGTTATTCCCAAGGAGTAAGCTGGATTGTTTTCTTTAATTTTATCTTGGATTTCTGAGTTTACATCTTTATTTCTACTTTCATTAATTTGTATTTGTCCTACGCTTTGGAAAAACTTAATGAATTCATTTGCTGCTTCTTGGCCTTTCAGGGGTTTGAGAGTAGGAGATGATTGGGAAAACCCAAAGTCAGCAAGACAAATGTCAACAATATCTGGAGAAACATTTGCACTTGTCCTGAGGCACATAAATATCAATATACTGCTCACAAACAGTCATTAGGTCTTTCAAGTTGTAGTCCAGAACTAAAGTAAAAAGCTAACGTGATCAGGTACTTTATATCATCTAAAATGCATTAACAGTATGATCAAAACAAAATAAACTAAACAAGCAATCAATATGATAGCACCCACCAAAAGAGTCATATGGGTCAATATCAGACTTGGGTATATTCCAACATCTGATTGTTGTGTCCATGCCACCACTGTAACATTGCTCCCCTGAGGGACTCACAGCTAAACTAAGCACTGGTCCCACATGAGCACGAAATGTGTACACAGGCTCAACATCTAATGAAGCAGCTCTGAAAAAATGTTAAAATTCTTTATCTTATATAATCAATTATGTATTGGCCACTCGTACAAATAATTAAATATCATATTTAGGTTTGTATATAATTTTAAGGTCAAAAGAATTGCTTAACATAACTCACTTTTTAGCTGGCACTGTTTTTTGAAGGTTCCATAATTTTAAAGTGTGGTCTTCAGAAGCTGTTAACAAGACAGGTTCCACAGGATGAAATGCAAGAGCTCGAACACCATCAAAATGGCTGTAAAAAATAAGTTATAAAAACATGAACTAGTGACAAAACTGTACAAGTAGACATACAATTAATTTGGTCCACTGCAAAATATACTTTTTACAAAGTTCAGATTGAAACTAGGGTTAGATTAAGGACAGTTTTACGGTCATGGTGTCATTATTTTAGCACCAGAATGTGCAACACATGCGCCATCAACTATTTTGTGAAGTGTATGATATATTTATGTATATGATTTATAAACTAACAAAAAAGAAACACATTATATTAAGATCTAGACATATATTAAAGAAGACGATTTCCCATTTTTCAATTATTACAGGACATCAAATTTGTGTATGTCACAACTGTAACTAGTAAATTTAGAATCTAGATCTGATATAGATATAGAATAGATCAAGAGTAGTAGCAGAGCTCTAGAAACAAGATCTAGATCTATCTAGTAAACCAAGTATTACAAAAACTATTACTAGTACTAGATTAATTTGTATTAATTTCTACTAATATAGTAATAGTACAGTGATTGGTCTAGAATCTAGATACCAGAAAAGACAAGTAGATTCTAGATCTAGTCTAGATAAAATCTAAATCTAGAATAAGCTAGATCTAGATTCTATATATTGAGTAGATCTAGAATCTAGATGTCTAGATCTAGACCTAGTGGCTTCTAGACTAATTATCTAAATCTAGATGGAATCTACATCTACATTTTCAATGATCTTGTCCTCTGGACTAGATTTAGTGACTTTAGAAAAGATTAAATTAAATGTCATGATTAGATCTAGATCTATAAAATATCTAAATCTGAGAGTTACTTATCCTATAGATCTGCTACAAACTAATGCCAATTTGTAACTTTCGTTAGCCTACCCTAATTTAATATAATATAGAGAGGTCATACTACTCTAGATCTAGAATGTAGAGAATCTAGCTAGATCTAGATCAATGTCTAGATCTATTTCTGTATAACAAGTAAAATGTAGTTCTAGATCTAAAATAATGTGTTTTAAATGGATAGCACTTAAGATAAATATGGGAATCAGTTCTTCTTTTTTTGCATTTGACTCTTTTTTTTAAAGCTCCAAAATAATTCATTTCTAATGAATTTTTTCTTTAAAAGTCATGTGTACTTGTTAACTGAACAGTACCAACCCGCCACTCCCAACACTCTCCTGTTTTTCATTTCTAGCCTAATCTAATTGCTATCAAGCACCAATCAAGATATAGATTGAAGGTAATGTCTTCAACCCACCTTTTCTGTTTATTTTTTTCCCCATAGGACGGCCTAGCGTGACCTCTGTGAGGAAAAAAAAGGATGCCAAATGTGCAACGCAATGGGTTAAATGAATTTTTGCGTGCTGACTGTCATGAGATTTTGCGTAACGAATATGCATTTTGCGTAATAGGCAGGTCTGTAAATGTAAAAAAAAAAAAAAAATACCTTCTTAAAGTGTATTTAGCATTCCATGTTTTTCTGTACACTTCTTTAGGTGCAGATATCTGAGGAGAAGGACATTTTTAATCAACAGAATAAATACATAATAACTGACGTTTAATAACAATGAATCAATGAAAATAAAACTATACTCACATCATAATTCATGGGGTCAGCTTCATTATTAACGGTTAGCCCTGCCAATTCACCAAGGCCAAGCCCACCATCAATGTTTTCCTCATCATCTTGCATACCCATCATTGGTTTCCTTGCGTAGCTTATTTGACCAACAGAGGGAACATCTAAGGATAGTTGTGACCAATTAGATAACACACAGGATCAACTTTCAAAGTAAATTATAGAGTTAATCATATTTTTCATTCATTCATACTCCAAATTATAATTTGACTTTTTAAGAGTTATTACTAATCCTTAATAAGAAGAATTTCAAGTTACTTTATATTTGATAAACATAAACAAATACAGACATGCTATACTGTGCGCTAATTTAAGCAAAATAATACCATTTGCTATGGACAGGTTTTAAAAGGTATATTGGTTACATTACAGAAAAGTAATATCTAGAATGAAATAGCCAGCAAAAGTATTAAAAAAGCTATAAAAAAAAAAAAAATTCAACACACATATATATATATTACATCACTAGAATAAAATGAAACCCAAAACCATCAAGTATAATTAATAAAAAAATCTATTATGTAAAAGCAGGAACAATGAATTGGGTGTAAAATATTTTCTCTAATTCAGCTGGTGCAAGATAAAGCATTTGATATTAAGAATATAGTCAGTAAAGTAAAAAAAAAACAAAAAACATCCAAAAGTTAATAAGCAAATGGGAAAAAAAGTTTTCTAAAATCATAAAATTGGATACCAAGCAATAAATATTGGAACATGCCATTTTTTTAAAAATGCAATTTTATGTTACAATAAATCCATTTATAAAATTCAAAATAAACTTTGGATGTGATGAATACGATGTATCTAAAGAGATGTTAAGCAAAGCGAAAAGAAAACTATTTTGTTTAGTGGCTTGGCTACAAGAGGTTATGTGAAGAGCTTTGAGGAGTCAGTCCTACCGTCATCCCTGTCCTCGCCAGACTGCATGTGTGTGTTGTCCACCGAAATGTCATCATTACTGCCTAAACTGGCCAGCATGGCCTGTAAGGCATGCCGAGTTGGCCCTGTAAGGCACAGAGGCCACACAACAAAGAGCAATAAGACTACAACATAGACTAGGATAAGCCCAACATGCAACACAAAGCATTCACATTTCACATTAAGTCAATTCTCAGATACACTAACGAAAGAGTCATTACTAACTAAAAAACTGAACACTATTATACCAAAATAATGAAAATTTTGTAAAGTGGAAATTAAAAAAAAAAACTTGAGTAATTTTTTTATTATTCAATCATGCACAAAAAAAAAGTGCTATAAACTACCCTTCAGAGATAAACAAAAAAATAAATTGAAATACTGATTATTTAATACTTTTTAAAAAAGTACATATCTCAAAAATGCACATTACAAAAATTTTTTTAGCACTAGTTAAAATGAAACCCCACCAATCTATATATCAAATATCATGTTTAATGAAATGATTGAGTGTTTAGTAAACACAATGACTTACTTGTAAGTCAATCTCACTACAGACTACATGGTTAAACAAATCTGAGTCACTAAAAGGGAATTGTTACTGGGCTTGTAGCAGTAAGCCATTTCCAGTACATGCTAAGATAACTTTTTTTGTTCACTATATGGCTGTTACAATTTGGACAACACAAATGTTTAAAGCATGTCTTTTTTAAATGTCCATCTTTCCAAAGTAACTAGACAAGAGTCAAGAACTAAAAATAAACAACAGAAGAGGGAAAGGTGAACCAAAATGTTCATTTTGCACACATCATTCCCTGCTACATTTGTAATAATATCCGCCCCAGTGGAGACATGATACATACAACAAAGCAATAGGGGTGTCTAAGAACACGGTCACAACACTTACTAGTTTTCTTTCCCTTCCTCTCCTTCTTATACTGTTCTTTCAGTTCAGAGATATGACGTTGATCCACCACCCACTCCTCATCCTCAGTGGAAGAGGTGTCGTGCTTCTCTGTTTGTGTGACACCATTACAATAAAAAGAACACACTAAGACAATGTGACAAGATGTCAGGTGCACATTGAAATGGCAATGGATTCTTTCTTTTAGTTAACCATTACTTAAATCTACTTGAAGAATAAGCATTCCTTGCTAGAAAAAGAATAGTACTCAAAAAAAAAATATTCTGTTTTAGTCTTATTCTATTTTTTGATTTACCAAAAACATTGTGGAATAAAAAAAAATTGTTGAAATAATTTCTAATTGACTATCACACATAGAATGTTTGAAAGGGAAAAGTTACAGCACATTCTAGAAGGCCTACTCCTAGTTAAGTGCAAAGTGATTAACTCTATATTAACTATCTGAATGACATTATTCAGTATCTGTGCAATTACACAGGATTTCCAGTGATGTTAAAAACGTATTAGCCTACATAAATAAAAAAAAAACACCATCTCTCTTTTTTTTTTTCCAAACCCACAATCCCATCAGAATACTTCATAAATATTAATTTTTTTTTATTTTTTAACATCACTGTAAAACTATAGACTACAAACACACAGGTGAAATATGAGCATAGATAGAATGGTTTATGCAGCACAACAAATGTCACACAAGTAGCGTACAAGACAAAGATATGCAAGAAAACAAATTGACAAAGGAAACTTTAAAGTCCCCTATTTTGTGTTACATCAGGGGGTGGGGGGTGGAAGGGAGGAAAGCTCAATTAAAAAGCAAAATGAAAACTGACACTGAGACGAAGCAATAGTCAGTGTGATTAAAAAAAAGTTTTAAACATTTTTTTTCTTTATATTTTATGTATAGATGTTCTTGCAAATCATTCACATAAAAATGACTTTAAAGGCATTACAACACAAGGTCAGAGTATCATGAAGGAAAAAAGAAGTTTTTGTTAATTTCATAATGTCAAAGAAATGTGATGGCTGGAACAAGATGTCTGAAACTAGATACTCACCCGACACTCCACCAATTTCTGTTTCTAGGAAATGAAATTCTGCAAGTGCTTCTACTGTATCAGGGTCTGTATCATCTAGACCTTCATTTGACTCATTCTTTAAAAAAACATGTGCAACCATGTTAGAATTGCATTTGTTTATAGTTATATTAGAAATGTTAGAATCAGCTAATACAATTTTTAAAAATCTAAATTAACTACAAACTTAAAAGATATGTCTGCATCATAGGGAAACATTTTTTTCATGAAAAAAAAATAAATTTGCATCAGTAAATAGTATTTAGGAGTGTCTTGAAATATTTGCATCATAAAAAGTTTTTTAACAATTCTTGCAACAATAATAATAAAAAAAAACAACATTTGTCAAGACAATAGAGAAATTTTTAAAAAGTCTAACATTTCAATGCAAAATAACATCAATTTTTCTATTATTTTATATTTTAATTCTTTAAAACAAGAGTAACTTAATATTGATAATAGTACAGAATAATTATCAGTCAAGGGCAGGATGGGTGTCAAGTTCAGGACAGATAAGTAGGATGACAGGATGGATAAGTCAAGCTCCAAATGACAGGATGAATAACTGTTAAGTAAAAGATGGATAAGTCAGGTACAGTATAGTTAACATTCAAGTATAGGATGAACAAGTCAATACAGGATGGATATCAGTTATGTAAAGTTTGTATTGTACAGACGCTGTATTAGTTAAGTATTGTATGATATATTTAAATAAAAAGGCATATTTTTAGACTGGTCTGGTTGTTCCAAGTAACTTGGATTTGGTTGTCAAGTAAAATTTTAAAAGTTATTAAAAAACCTTGAGTTTTATTCCTTTTCTTTCTAATCTTTCTTCAGCTTCGTCATCTGCAGCCATTCCGTCTTCATTTTCATCACTATAAAAACAAATTCATTACATCTTTATGTAATTATCAAAGATTTTACAATTTAAAAACTATAAAATTGAGATTTATTAATTAGTTTTCTTTCTTAAAATAGCAGCCAGCCATTTCATTAAAAATAAAAAAAATAACTTGCCTCAGATCATCATCATCTTCGACAACATTACCAGAGTTCAAAAAATCAAAAGTAGTCATGACAGCATTCTCTGCATCAATCAATGCACTGTCTGTGGCCATATTGCTCAATTTTTTCAAACCAGCCCTGCAATGTAAAAAAATATTTTAATTCATAAGACACAAAAAATGACAATAAATCACAATTTGGGATGATATCAAAATATAAAGGAGCTAGACATAAATACTTTTCCCCCTTGATACTTCCTGTTTTGTATTTATACATTTTCCACAAAATTATTTGCATTGATATAAAATACCTTTTTCCCTGATTATCTCGCTTATTGGCTTGATTTTCTCCATTAACAAGCACAGACTGTGAGATGTCTGCATCACTGTCACCTGTCTGTGTCTGAAGGCCGAGCAAAGACCTCACACGAGCAGAACGCACATCTATTATGGTGTCTGTGTATCCTATTTCTTGCAAATACCTAAGAAAAATTTTTAAAATGCACTAATTAAAAAAGCTAACAAAATTTTTAAAAAAATAAAAAATAAGAATTTTTGAAATAAATTTGTAATTTTTTTTTAATTTATAAGATACAAAATAAAGTATCCCCCACCCCAACAGAAAATCTATAAAACAATTTATTAACTTTTTCACTCACTGTCGTAAAAGCTGCCTTCCTTGTCGCCATGTTGCATTACTGGTTCCAGAAGAAGTTGACAAGGAAATTTCCCCATCAATTTGATCTTCTGAAATGATTTTTTGTCAGTATTATTTAAAACAGGAATCATTACCAGATGAGCATTTTACATTTGACTAAATCAAAGAGCATAAACTTTTTTTTATTTAAGTAGTAATTAGGTCTAAATACCTTTATTTTCTTTGTCAAATGAAGGTGGTTTGAGATCTTCTGGGTTCAAGTCTGTTCCATATTTTAATTTATGATATTTGGCTCTGGCAGAATACACAAAATGTTATGTGAGAAAAACTGAGTTACATCCTGTCATTCTCAAAGGCAGAAAAGGTTTCAAATTTATAAATGAAAACAAGGGTAAGGTATGGTTGTATGATGAGGGACAGCCATTACTAAGTAAATACATTCATAATAATAGTAACTATGAGATTCCAAGGAACAATACACTTTTTTTCTTCTAAAAACAAAGACATACAAATGTATAACAGAAATATGAATAATATAAACATTATTCATGCTATGTGCAACTACAGATAATTTTTTTTTAATGGTTTGCGTAAATGTTGTCAAACCTACCAAATTTTTAGATTTTAGTAAGATCAAAATGTTCTTGTTTTCCTTCACTATTTTGGTTTTAGGAAGATAGCTTTACTGACTTTCTTAGATGTATTGTTGCATGAATAATCACACACATACATTGTAAAACAAGCAGTAGAACAAGAAAATATTTTTAAAATACTTTTTTTAAAAACAAAACTTATATTAAGCATAGTTGTTTCAATTATTTTTGATCAATTATGTAATTAAATTTGTAATATATATATATATATATAGACTATCAATAAAACAGCAATTCTAAAAATATAAAAAAGGGGAACAACCTAAATTCGAACTCATGGCTCAATCCTTCTCAAAGCAACACGTAATCACCCTGCTAGTGGAGAGCTTATGAACATGATAGATCTATTGTTTCTATAGTCTTGACCTATTTTTCAGGTTTTTGTTCACTAAGACTCAATCGATGATCTATAAAGGGGACTAATTCAGCTTATGCTACACTTCAGTCAAGTACTATTGCTTTCCCTTGTTCAAGATGCAAAACAAAATAATTTAGTACCAATAGATATGTAACTAGTTGTTTAATTTTTAAAAAATTGATTCTTATGTCAGATAAAATCAAAAATTGTGCAAAATTTTAGCTTGATCTAAGATAGGGTGTGGGAGAAATAAATCATGTGTACAAACTATTTACCAGATGACAGACAGAGTGAATTGATATAAGCTTTTTTTAAAAGACAAAGAACTGTCATTAACTAAAAATTACAGGGTTTAGCTCCCTTTCTGATACAAAACAAAATTAATTAATCAGTACTAAATGATTAATTGGTTATTTTTTTGGATTGATTCCTGTATTGCCATCGACTATGAATAATTATGCAAAACTTGATCAGAGAATGGGAAGTGGATGAAAAAAAATGTGTCAAAACATAATAAGGGAATTAAATCCATATATAATCTCATTAAGTAACATTTTTTCCCTTATTTTGATATCAAACAAAATAATTAATCATCAACAATTAATTAACTAATTGTTTAATTTTTTTAAAATTGATTCATGTCTTGTTGGGTTCAATAAATAATTGTGCAAAATTTTAACTTCATCTGAGAATGGGAAAAGGGAGAAAAAAACATGTTTTACCAGCCAGACAGACAGTGAGTTGATATAAGTTCTGTAAAAAAATAACTGACAGCAACCAGATTTTCTATTTGAAAGACTAGCAGTTTAGTTTTTTTTTAAATAACATTTTTTACCTTTCTTGTTTCAAAGCATACTCAAGCATTTTGATACGCCTGACTAAATCTTGTTTCAAATTTTCTTGACCTTTCCTCTCACCTTGCAAAAATGCTATGCGTGCCTGAAAAGTACAAATTTTTTCCCCTTAAAGTTATTTTATATTATCACAGCCTATAATGCCATTCCATGTGTATTTTAGTAGTAAATTTTAATTAACCTAGAAAAGAGAAATCAATCATAACAGAATATGAATACCCACTCAGTCACCAGGTCCCCATGATTGGGGTGATTCTGTTAAAATGCCATGTTTAAACAGATAATTTAAGATCACACAATAAAATATTAAATGTGGAAAATTAGAATAAGCCTGTAAGTTGCGAGAGATGTGCAGATAAGGAAAGCAAGAGGAACAAATCTACTAAAAAGAGATGAATTTAAAACAACATTTTGAGATAAGAGATATAGAGACATCACTAGAAAAACAAAATTCAACTTTTTGTTGACAGTTCTCTCTAGAAAGCAATAGTGAGGAGATGACCACAGGCCCCTATTCTTCAGATAGATATTGCTCAAAAAGATATTATAAATAACTGATAAATTATAATATGACAGCCTGAAGGTAGATGGGCAGGGTTCAAACCCGGAATAATGTTTTTACAACACAACTTTTTGACATTTCAACTGAATACGTTCAGCAGGAAAAAATCAGATCCCTTCTTTTTTACCTGACAAATTTGTCTTGACAGTATGTTCTAGAATATAATCCTTCTTGAACATTTTCTTTCAAAAGTAAACAAAGTCAGTTTATTTGGGGAGTAAAGAGATTTAGAATTTCTATACCTAATTAGTTACAAAGTCATAATTTGTGTTGAAAAAAAAGCAGCAGACCAACCAGACTGGAGATAAATAGATGATACTTTCATTGATAGATATCTACTAATAATCTATAACAAAAACTAGACTAACTTAGTTTTAGGAACACTCCGTTAAATTTCGCCATAAGTTAGTAAGTAGATCTAGTTTCTGTGCCTATGCTCTTCATACAAATAAATGATTTTTAGAAATATTTATTATGCCTTTAGAAGAGTCAAAGCAGGAATATGAATGAACAAATAACAATAACAATGTGTGGATTTTTAATCTGATTATTAATGAGAACAGTATACGATTTCAGTTGATTTGATTTTAAACTTGACCCAACATTAACCTTGGTTTTGTTGAAAGAATTTATGAAAATAAGGAATGCTTCTTAATAAAAGATCTAAAAGGAAATTAATGTTTATTAAATCTGTACTCTACCAATTCACCACTGATCAATGAATTCTATGAAAATGAATTTGTCCAGTCTACCTTTGTTACCACAACTTAGACCAGACTTGGGATTTTAAACTAGGCTAGACTCCTCTTATCTAGACTCTAATCTCTATTAATTCTATTGGCAGAGTCATTGATTAACATGTATGACTAGATGATTGACCTACTACCTAGGGACATGTGTAGGACATAATTGTCATATTGGTCATCTTTTTAAAAGTATTTTATTAAATATCATATATATATATATATTATATATTTCATAAATAATTATTATATATAACAAAATTAATTCAATAAATTAAAAGTTAGTTGTTTTATAGATTTAAAATGGACTGTGACTGTCATTCTAACAGACTCTAGACAGTCTATTTAGAATCTAGATTTAGATCATTAGAAATTAGATGATCTATTTCTAATCTAGATTATCTCTATAAAAATAAAGAATATATAATATTTATTATTTTATAAATCGTTATTATAGTTATAGTAGTTACTCTAATATAATAGTATTATAATTAATAAACATTAAGATAATATACTACTAGTCTGTAGTTAACTCTTTATTCATTTTACTGTCTAGTGATTAAGTATCTCACTCTGTTACTGTAACTAGAATACTGAGTAACACAGTCTCTAACTCTAACTCTACTCTGACTTAGACTAGATCTACTCTTCTACTAGACTCTAGTTCTAGTAACTAACTCTACTAATTTACTAGTAGATCTAGATTACTAGATAAACAGTTACAGGAGCATAAATAGAACCACCGAGTGCTAGCCTAGATCATGTCTAGACTCTATACTATACAGTAATATACACTAATCGCTAAGAGAAAGCAAAGAGTTATGTGTGTTAGTGGTATAGTGTACATTTCATTACGCACTTGTAATTCAGCCCTTTCCACTTCCCACTGCGATCTCTCCATTTCGAATCTTGCCCATTCTGTTTGAAGAAAGTGAAGAATCCCCGGCATAGAATATTGGGGACGCTGTTTGATTCCATCATCTTGCTGTGATTTAGTAACCATGCCTAATGCACCTGAACCGGGCCCTAGTTGGCCGCTATGTTGTGATCCTAGGCTGTCTTCTATCATATTTGCATGGTCGCCATTACAATTTTCATGTTAATCGAGGGGGCGCTAGCCATCAAAATGACGTCACAACTGCCAAGAGTTGATAATCGATAGATTTCCAAAAAGTTTTACCAGGCACTTCATTCTTATTACTTTGTGTCTAATAACAGTAGACCAGATATAGATCTACCTTATATAGACTCTCTAGAAGATCTCGATAGATACTAGACTAAATTTGGATCATAATACCCTAATCGCATATCAAAATATTTATAGGCTTTACTGATATTATTTTGTAGTCCACATCGATAGCTTTAGCTTAGAATATATAAACACCTACAGTGCCCACATCAAAGCTATAGATATGACTAGATATATCGTTATTGCAATATCTGACTTATAGCTCGAGATTCAGTTGTTCATTTTGTTTCAGTTTAGATCTCAGACTGCATATCGATATTTTTTTAAAAAAAGAAAGATAGGCCTACAAACTTCTAGAATTAGATTCTACAGTAGGTTTCTAGTGCATCGATGTTTCAATTTAGTCATGTTAACCAGGGACTTAAAATTTGCTAAGTCGTTGGTTTTCCTGTCTGGTTTAGACTTCAGGCAACCCATTCCATATAATATGCTACAATATTAACATTAAAAAAATATTTATAGATCTATAACATTGTCCTAGAATATGGAATAAGAAATGTGCAAATATCATTTGTGTCTTTCTGAGTATTTTATTAGGTTATTAATCTTCGGACTCGAAAAAAAAAAATTATTTCTATTACTATTATGTTATTATTTATTTTTATACTTTGAAAGGCTATATTATCCATATCACTTCTTATATGGGCTTTAACAAGCCTTCTCATAATCAAATAGATCTACTGATACAAAACATTAGACAAATCTTGACCTAGTTCAGAAAGTAGATTTTTTAAGAAATGAATGCACCTAAAATTATTTTTTGCGATAAATGTTTATGATAGTTTCTTTAGATCTTAAAATCATACTTCTAATCGCATGTAAAGGGGAGGCAATTTATATATACGATATATATATATATATGATTTGTTTCCCCTGGGGGGGGGGGAATAAACAAAAAATAGTATATAAATTAATAAATCTGTCGTTATTTCGAATGTATGCACTGACTTAATTTCTTAAAAAGTTAAGTCTTTTCTAGACGACTGTAGACGACTCTAGGACTAGAATCCGGAATTCTATACTAGATCTATTCATAGAACTCTATTCTAGATCTGAATTAACCGAGTATAATAATAATGCGACTAGATCTAGTAGGTCACTCTGGTCACTTGTATTATTCTAGATCTAGTACTAGACTTAGACTAGAGTCTAGAGAGTAGAGTTAAGAGAAATAAAATAGAATAGATCTAGATTTACTTTAGTTTAGATCTAGTAGATAATAGTCTAATAGATTCTAAGATTAAGATTGTAGGTGAGGTCCAATTGGAAAATTTTAATTAGACTAGATCTAACTCATTGACTTTGAGTATGAAATGAATTGACTGATCATGAAACAATCATAACATTGTTATTGATTGTAAGTAATGTAAGAATACTAAGATTGTTATTAAATTGATGACAATCACAATGTTTTTGTTGAAGTGAATTGAAGTCTGAACATAATCTACATTGAAAATATTGTTATAAAATATCTAGTCAGTCATTCTGTTCCAATGATATTATTTTGCTTCATTGTAAATAAGCAGGGACGGATCAGATTAAGAAGGTTAGTTCATTCAATCATTGTATATAAATTATATTGTAACATTGTTGTCTATTTAAATAATGACAATGACTTTTTTCTTACAGAAAGTCACAGAGATTCAAAACAATATGATTTAATCATTTTGGGAAATAAAGTGAAAAGACACTTTCCACCATATTGCAGTGGGTATCAGCTGGTATATTCACATAATGATTATACAAAAAAAAACACAATAAAAATCTCTTTCACTGACAGATCACTATTTTAATAGAGATCTAGCTCTATCTAGAAGTCTCACTTGTGTTCATCAATCTAAAATTATTATTTTTTACCCATGCCCTTGTAATATAACTTTTTCAAAGATGTCAGAATGGTAAATATAAAATAACACTATGTAGAAGCAAACATGATATAAAAATTCCTTTTTCCAAAACAAAAGTTGCTCAGAAAACCATGGGAATAAGGAGGGGACTGAAATGTCAATGCCATTTGAATGTGTGTGTGTGTGTGTGTGTGTGACTATCAATTGGGAAAGTTTATTAAGACTTAAAACTTGGATGTTATTGTGTGTGTTAAATAATATCCTCATAACTTCAGCTTAAAGAAACTCATAAATCTAGCCATTGAGACTCTAAAATAATGTTGTTCCTATGCATCGGGCATAAAGATCTATATATTTTGAATGAATCTACCTAAATGACCCAACTATCCAGTGTTGTTTTAAGGGATTTTAAAAAAATGTTTTCTGGTCTAGTAAAAAGGCATTTTGACTGAGTTGAATGCGTCACTATTACATATAGGTTGTTTCATAATATGCTTCAACAAAGTTGCAATGTTCAATGGTCCAATTCATGATGGGCTAAGAAAAAGAAAGAAATATGGCTATAAAAATTAAAAATGGTTAAACCTAGCCTACCGAACGGAAATATCCTGCCTCACTACTGCCACTACAGCTCATGCAGTGCCCACTCCAAATATGGGAGATCTTCATGCCTCCCCCTGTATACACTTACACTCTTGCAACAAAATGAGACAATGCATGGAATAACTGTTCAACATCTCTCTTCAGAAATTATCAACATGTACAGGAAAAGGAGAGAGAACTGAGAGACACAGCTGTGATCAACAAGTGCTTAATGCGATCAAAGAAACAGGTAAGATTGTAAAATCATTAGATAAATAGTGAACATCAGGACATTTAGATTTTGTTTGTAAATATTAGTTTAAATGGCACATTGCATTAAGGAGAATTACAGAAATGAAAGGTAGATAATAAATGATCATTTTATGATATTCAAGCCCATATCTTTTTATTTTGCAAGTGACTTTGCTGGCCATGATAAGTGAATTAATGGTAATGAATTCGAACAACGCTAGTGACATTGACTATCTACACTTTATGGAAAAATTAGCTGAAAAGTAAAAAAATAATCATTTGTGTTTGGTTTAATTATTTATTATGTATGTAATATAATGTGATAGGCTTTGTGCTAGACATGATAAATATTGTTTTTGTTATGTACTGGGTGACCACTCTTTTTTTCTCAGCAAAGTTTAATTTCCTTTGCTCTGTGTTAAAAGAGTATCTGTTTCGTTTTCAATCAATCTTTCCACATAAATGTGCCTTTGAAAATACTCACTTCCCAGACTTAAAATAATTCACTATTATTAATATTTTGTTTTTTTTCTTTTGTTTTTGTCAAGACTTTGTCATTATTGTCTATATCATTGGTCCTTAAAAAGTTTTTTTTCTGCCCCAACTTTCTTGAGAGATTAAAATGGCTGCACCATTAACATTTTTGTTTTACCTATGTATAGTTTAAAATGTAAAAACAATATTAATTTATATAATGCTCATAGAAAACAAAATGAAATTTCTAAATTCATTCACTAAACACAAGATTCATACAAAAATAAGCTAATCAACTATCTATCAAGTACTATCTTTGAGTCTTTTTAGGAGAAGATTGTAGATTTTTATATAATTATGACCCAAAAATTGTGCCATGTTTATTGCAGCCTAAGCTAGGTTTTTTTGGTCATGTAAAGTTTTTTATTTTTTTACCTGCACTTTTTCTTACATTGTAACATGTCTTTGGGTGTGTATGTCAGTTACTGATGAATGTTCTCCACTGTGTCAGTAGAAGCAATTTCATATTTGAGCTACTGTTTGTTTCATTTTCAAATGTTTGATAGTTAGTTGGGACATTTATACATCATGGAGTTTGACCAAATGCCATCTTTATTTTGGATATATTCAAATGAAGACAATATTAAATACAAAAATGAATGATATGCACT
Organism: Biomphalaria sudanica; assembly: GCA_036873155.1. NCBI lineage: Eukaryota > Metazoa > Mollusca > Gastropoda > Planorbidae > Biomphalaria > Biomphalaria sudanica. The sequence goes on from JAZGLO010002124.1 coordinate 223,947, forward strand.
GCTAGAAATGTATTTAAGGTTCTATGATGGGCAATTTCAATTCTCATCAATGTTAATAATCAAAGACTGTAATGCACCTAAAAAAACAAAGCCTGTTTAAAAGCATGTTTCTGTTTTTTTTTTTTATCTTTGGCTCAGTCATCTCATGGATCATACTTTTTTGTTGGTTAGTATTACCAACAATTAAGATAAACCAATTTCCATTAATGCTAATAATCATCTCAATAAAAGCTAATGTCTTGCACAACATAATAATGACATAAGGAGAGAGAAACAAATAATTTATTTAGACTAGTGATGGGTTTATGTCATTTCTGTCTGTCTCACTGATCTATTCATAAGAACAATAAATTATCTACATTTCATTGTCTCATTGATAGCTATATTTCATTGTCTCTTTGATAGCTATATTTCATGGCCTCATTGATAGCTATATTTCATTGTCTCATTGATAGCTATATTTCATTGTCTCATTGATAGCTATATTTCATTGTCTCATTGATAGCTATATTTCATTGTCTCATTGATAGCTATATTTCATTGTCTCATTGATAGCTATATTTCATTGTCTCATTGTAGCTATATTTCATTGTCTCATTGATAGCTATATTTCATTGTCTCATTGATAGCTATATTTCATTGTCTCATTGTAGCTATATTTCATTGTCTCATTAATAGCTATATTTCATTACCTCATTAATTGATATATTTCATTGTCTCATTAATAGCTATATTTCATTGCCTCATTAGTAACTATATTTCATTTCTCATTAATAACTATTTCATTGTCTCATTAATAGCTATATTTCATTGTCTCATTAATAGCTTTATTTCATTGTCTCATTAATAGCTATATTTCATTGTCTCATTAATAGCTATTTTTCATTCTCATTAATAGCTATATTTCATTGTCTCATTAATAGCTATATTTTATTGTCTCATTAATAGCTATATTTCATTGTCCCATTAATAGTTATATTTCATTGTCTCATTTATAGCTATATTTCATTGTCTCATTGATAGCTATATTTCATTGTCTTATTGATAGCTATATTTCATTGTCTCATTAATAACTATTTCATTGCCTCATTAATAGCTATATTTCATTGCCTCATTAATAGCTCTATTTCATTGTCCCATTTATAGCTATATTTCATTGTCTCATTAATAGCTCTATTTCATTGTCCCATTTATAGCTATATTTCATTGTCTCATTGATAGCTATATTTCATTGTCTCATTGATAGCTAAATTTCATTGTCTTATTGATAGCTATATTTCATTGTCTCATTAATAGCTACATTTCATTGTCTCATTAATAGCTATATTTCATTGTCTCATTAATAGATATATTTCATTACCTCATTAATAGATATATTTCATTGTCTCATTAATAGCTATATTTCATTACCTCATTAATAGATATATTTCATTGTCTTATTAATAGATATATTTCAATGTCTCATTAATAGATAGGCCTATATTTCATTGTCTTATTTTCTGCAACAATAAAAAAAAAAATGTAAACTACACAACATAAGGACCATTGATTTTGAAGCTTTGTATGGTTTAAGTGTAAGAATTGTTTTTTTTATTAATGATGGAGGCCAGGTTATAGTCAACACTTAGATGTACATAGAAGCCTAATTCATAAAGCGCTGGGTGTGTGTGTGTGTGTGTAAGTGTTTTGTGTGTGAATGTTTTTCGTGTTTGCATCTATATTGTTGTAGTTATTCTGAGTTGAACAATTGTACTGGTGGTCAAACGGAATTCCCATTTGTTTGGACCAATAAAACTACCTTTTCTTATCATATAAGTCAGTGATGCCCAACCTGCGGGCCATTTTAATTTTCAACACTCGTGTCGCGGGCTACATGACCAAAAAAGGTTAAAAAAAACAACTTGAAATTGACCTGAAACTATTTCATTAAAAATCTGTGGATCTAGTAATTACATTAATAATTTGGTATATTTGAAGTTTATCCTTAATCTATTGTTTTCTATGTGTCTGGAAATGGCTTTAGTTCTCTACTTAAATTGTGGGCAGCTTAGTAGTTATCCTCACCATTAATTCATGTACTTGTCTCTTTTTGGTCAATATTCCCATGGATCCTCCATGTCATAATTGTTTTTTGATGCTGTTGCTGTAATACTGTATGTTTTTTATTGAAACAGCCAGACTTTCTTTATAAAAAAAAAGTTTGTTGGCTTATTACCATGTTCCACAAAAAAGATCTGTTCAATGGTTCTGGTAGATTCTTAATTTCCTTTTCATAAAGGCACAAATGTTAAAGCACGTGGTACCTATTTATCAGAGGAAAAGTGAGAGATACATTTTTCAACCTTTATATTTTATACACTTTATACCGACGTTTCGGCAGGCCGGATGGAACCTCGTCACGGGCCGGATCTAGCCCGCAGGCCGTATTTTGGGCATCACTGATATAAGTGTTTTTATAGAAATCAATGACATCATTTTTACTTCTATGGATATGAAGCACTTACAAACTATTTCAGAAAAAAAAAAAGAAGACAGTTATTTTTTTTGTTCTGATGAAGTAAATTTCAAAATAATTTTGAGTGAATCAATAGAAGCCCATGCAGATACCTTTGCCTTCTAAACTAGCACTGCCTCCTAATATTTGTCCAGTGTCCTATTCAAGAACTTTTTTTTTTTGTATACATATATATCTACAGTGCAACTTCTTCAGCCATGACAACATTACAGTGGTGTACAAGATGTTTACCACACTGACTCTGATTTGTGGAACAACCAAAGATGAAGTAATCATGTTTATTTTTGTTTGAATAACTTTTACAATATTTACCAACCATAATGTCTACTGATATCTACAGTATCATTCCAAACTACCCACAATAACAATGTTGTTTGTTTTTTTTTATTTAAAAAAAAATCCAAGCATGAAAATGAAGAACCTTATCTTTCAATGGAAAAGAGGTATCAGTGTAGCTTAAACATTGAAACATTAAAATTGTGAAAATAAAGTTTGCAAAAATGAGCAGCCAGTGATTATTATTAACAAAGAGCTACAGTCATTACTCAGCTGACCAGAATTTTGTGCAGCTGCCTTTCTTTAGATCCGCAGTCATGGGTGGCCAGATTTTTTTTATCTTTTAGCTTACTCACTTTTATCTAGTATCTTAAATATTGGATATTTGTTTGCTCAGACCAAAGTTTAGGTTCTGGTCCATATCTTCTTATCTTAAAAAATACAGATGTTACTTCAAAAAAGATAATTATGTCCTACAAGTGTTCCTAAGTCAATCTAGTCATGCATGTTATCAATGACTTAAATTGTTTAATTCTGGCTGGCTCAGGCAACCCATTCCATGCTCTAATAGCACTAGAGAAGAAGGAGCATTTGTACAAATTTGACTTAGCATATGAAACGAGGAATGTGCCTTTATCTTTGTGTTTTTCTGAGTATTTTATTCAGTTTTGTTTTTGTATTTGAAGATTATGGTTCAGTGTTTTATGTATAATTGCTACTTTACTTTTAAGTCTTCTATCCTAAAAGCTTTCTAAATTTAGTGATTTTTACTCTAGTTAAATGTAAATATGTTCTATTTTGTATCTGTTCCAGTTTCTTAATGTTTTCTTGAGTTGAGGGGTCCCAAACAGAGGATGCATATTCTATTATTGGCCTAACCAAGGTTAAATAACATTTTAGTTTTATGTTCTTATTTGATTTATAGAAATTTCTTTTAACAAACCCTTTTTGATAGTTTCATCAATATGGGGATTCTATGACAGTTTTTCATTTATTGTAACACCAAGGCATTTTGCGTTTTTAGTCTGTGTTACTGGTTTACCATGAATAAGATAAGTGGAATCTATTGGTTTTAGTTTTTTGTTACTCTTAAAAGCTGAAATTTTTTCTGGGTGGAAAGACATGCTTCAATTTGATTCCTATTTCTGTATTTCATCTAATTCTCTTTGTAAAATTTATATTGTGTTGTTTTTATTGTTCTATATATTATACAGTTGTCTACAAATAATCTGACTTTTGTTCCTGAACTAATGCAATATGGTTAATTATTTTTTCTTTTTTTTTTATACTGGTATAGGGTTTTAGGTTGTAATATTGATTTATGATGTCTTCATAGTGTCTCATAGCTTTATTAAGTTTAATATTTTATCTTTTTGTAGTCTTTAAATATAGCTCAGACTTATAATGTCTCAGCTTTATAATGTTTTATCTATTTGTAGTCATCTGACACAACTGAATTGTTCAGAAATCACTTCTTTTTTATAATTACCTGGGATTCGTTGTTTTTTTGTTTTTTTTCAGATACATCTCTTATGTTGTAATATAATCTAAAGATGAATAATTTTCATACTGCTCAATTTCATATCTTTTTGATTAAACAAATAGAAGACCTTGAATCAGAACATTTATAAAGACTGCTTTAAGGACTACAAACAACTTAGAAAATATGAATATTTCACAGACCATCAATCCTACCAAATAAAATTGTGTTTGCTTAATTTCTTTTCAATTTAGAATGAACTGGCCATTCAAGAATTGCTTAATGTATTTATGGATTGTATTGCAACTTATTTTCAACATGTGGTAAGTACAGACACACAAAATATATCTAAACTTTACCAAAGCTTCTTACCTATTACCATTTAGAGCACAGAACAGGTTGCCTGAATTTATAAGTTTTTCAAGTAAAAGTAATACAAGCTACCATTAAAATTGTTATTAGTCATTATTTTTAATTGCTCAGTGAAGCAGTTTGTTTTTTTACTTTGTAATTGTGATGATTTTCTTATGTTAGTAAGTAAAGTTCCCAATTCAGAACATGCAATCTATAGGGTAGATGATGTATTGGTCCTTTCTTGTTGTGATCTACTGTTAATGAGGGTGTCATGTGGCCAGCACAATGACCAACCATCTTTACTTTTCCTTAACTAGTTTTAAGCTGGGTGGACTCAGATCACAAAATTAACCAGGATTCAAGCACTGGACACTTTGGTTCAGAAGCCAAGCATTTTACCACTCAGCCATCAAGCCACATTTTTATTATGTTAGTTATCATATTTTTCACCTAATAAAATGCATGTGACTGTATGACACAGATGGTGATGCATATAGGTCAAAAGAAAAGAATTTTTTATCCAAATGGTTGACTTGAATATTTATGAAAATATTTTTGTTGAGCCAAATTAAAATATCTGCTGTTCTGTTTACAAGTTTTTTTTTAAGCTTTTCTTGCTTTGACATTTGCAGTAATGTAGAAGAAAGTTTTTTGTTTTTTTTTCTTTTAAAAATCATTTCATCCTACTTTTAGTTTTGCTTAAAAAGGGTCAAATCACCATCACATTTCTCTTCTTTTTTTTAAATATCTTTTTTTTTTTCAGTCTGAGCTGGATGTATCCTTTTTTAAATTTGCTAAATTTGTTTGTGCATGCTTCAATATTTTTAGCACAGCATTAAACAAGGAAAATATTTTTTTTTTAACTTAAAAAAACAAAAACAAATGAAAACCAAAGCTTATATTGAGTTAAGGAAGACTGCTACAAACCATTGTTTTTAAATATTTCTTTGCCTTTATATATATATATAATATTTATTGGGTATAACACACTGTTTTGTGGCAAAGATGTTATGTATTTTTGTAGAAAGGAAATCATTTAAGAAAATGTTGATTAAGACAATGTTGATTAACAAATCCTATACCAGTTGATTAAGAAATCCTGTACCATACAAATTTTCATTTATAATTGATTAATATACATGGTCTTTGATACAATCTTTACGTTGATATAAAGTCTTAAAAGAAAACTTTACACTATCATTTAATTATTTTATTGACATTATGCATGACTAATCCCCCCTTAGCCTGCAGAGTTTTTTTTCTACATATTCTATATAAAATTAATTAATTATGACTAATTGATAAAATAATTGGGCAATTTATTGATTCATTCATGTTTTGTTAGGGGCACTGAATAATTGTGTTAAGTTTCAAGTTAATCAGAAAATGGAAATTGAGAGAAACCAGCAATGTCAAAACAATGTGATGTAGCAGACAGAGCAAGTTGATGTAAGCTTTGTAAAAAAAAAAAAATTTGCTTTTCTAAGTACTCAGATTTTCAATACAGCTTTTAGTTTTTTAAATCAAAACATGATGGATAGACTAAGCAAAAAAAGTTTGGGAATGCTAAAAATCTGACTCTATTAAAATATTCATATCATAATATTGGGATGTAGTGAGAATTTTCATTAACATTTTGACCATTCTACTTATTTGTTAGTATACACATTTTCAGTTGTATTTTGGTAACAAAAATTATTTCTAGAAAACTTAATATGATCATTGTAAATAGCCTGTAGAAAAAACTGTTCACACTTCATGTAGTCATTTACAGTTACATGTATCTTCGAGTCCATAGGATATGATAAATCATTTACTGAACAATATTTAGGTTCTAATGATTTTACAGAGAATTAGTTTTAAACATAACATGCAAAACAACTACTATTGTATAAAACAGTATAACCCCAATAATCCACTATAAAACAAAATGTAACACCAATAGTCCAGTATAAAACAGAATGTGAAACACTTTAGTGTAAACTAATATATAACACAAATAGTCTAATATAAATAATCTAACACAGAAGTCTAGTGGAAATGTTTATTGTATTTAAAAACAATATTCAGAATGAAAAACGTTTTCTGACTAAAAAAAGGGGGTGGGTGGGGGCGGTTTGATTGTTTGTTTTGGAATCCTTATCTTCTGACAGATAGTGTACAATATTGAGAGGGTTTACATCATACTTGATGAACTGATTGCCAATGGTTGTGTTGCCTATACATCTAAAGAGCGAGCACTTGTTCCTCTACAACTGATTGATGCAGGCTCATGAAACTTTTTTCCTTATCTTCACTGGGAAACTAACATCAACCACTTGTACACAGAATTCCAATAAAAATGCATAATCTCAATGGTCTTTGTTATATGTGCTTGTAGTGTATGTACAGAACTCTTAGTGTATTGCATTGTAATGTTTCACATGTTTTGGATGCTCCTTTAGAATTGAAGATTATTTATTACATCCTAGCCCAAACCTCCTGTAGGATGGCGGGGAATGCAGCGGGCAGGGTTTGAACCTAGGACCATCCAGAATGCAATCATCATGGGACTTGAGCCCAAATGCAGTAAGTGAATTTCAACACAATAGGTACCAGTATACAACAATTATGTTTCACAATGAGAGCCCGGTGTATATACATGGGGATAGTGACCAGATTAAAAAGCTAGTTGAGCTCATGGTAGGATAGAAACGGAGTTGAGGTCACATCAGTACATCATCATATGTGTGGATAGACAGCTGCCAAATAATTGACCTGAAAAACCAGGTGCCTTTGTTCGGAAGTTTTACTAGTTGTTGTGCTCACTTGGAAGAATAAAAATGAGTTCAGTTGACATTATGGACTGCTTCTTTTTTTCATATCACTGACTGATTAAATACTGAATCAAAATCCATAGAATTTGTTTGTTTTTTTCAAAATTAACCCAGGTTGTAAAGAACTCAGGGAAAGCTACTTAAGATGTTTACAAATGCATTTTTAATTAAAAATAACTTATAGGCCAAATATAGGTACTAGTATATTTCTTAGTTTTCAACTTTGATTCAGAAGGAAAGAAAAAATTTTCATTAACAGTTATAGAATAATTTATGTACAAAAACTAATATAGTAAGTAGAAACACAAAAACAGTCCAAAGTAGAAATGGGACATGATAATAATGCTGCTTTGTTTCCTCACTGCATTCAATAGCCTACACTGCACTCACAATACAAAATATATGTATGTAGATCAAATAATAAGTGATCATTAATACTTTTAAGTTTATACAAATAAAATTGCGCTGCTGTAAAACAACCAAGACTAGTTTCTTTTATTGCATAAAGTTTTTGAGACTTTTTTTTCACATTTTATAAAACAGGCCTGCATAACAGCATATATATGTATTTTAAGAATATATCATATTTCAATATAGATTATAAACAGAATCCTGACTTTACTATGAACAATGATTGAAAAACAAGAATATTATCTGATTAACAACACATTTTAACAATACTTTCAATCTTGAACCAGAGTTTTAATCTCAGCACACCATCACCAACATATTTTAAGTGAGAAATAACAAAACGAGAAGGAGCAAAAATCCTAAAAACTTTTGGATGAAGGTGCATAAATGGAGACAAAATACAAGAAAGTTTATTAAATATTGTTGTAGCATGTAATTAATAAATTATAAAAATTAAGGTTGCACCATCATTCAGTCAATGTTCAAACATTCAGAAAAAGTTTTAAAGTTTTGGCAGGCCATGACTACAACATCAAGACTTTAAAAATAAGACTCATGAGTGCATCATTTTATCATCTTCTCAGTGCTGTCAACAAGGAGGATGCAAAGTATTGAAAATATATGACTCATTATTATGTATAAGTGTTTCTTAGATCACAATGTGGAGACCTGTCATAAACCTTAAACTTGAATGCTTATATTTAAATCTGGTCAGCGAGAATGCTATTACAACTGTATTGAAGAATAGATATTTAATCATTAAAGTTGAAATAAAAACTAACTTCCAAAATTCCCTTTGGCTGCACAATGAAAGTAGGTCTCAGAATGTCTTGCCTACTCCTAGATAGATTATTTTTTGTCAGTTTGGTGTAGACCAACTTGGCATGTGACGTGTGCCTTTAATAGAAACTAACAAAAATGAACTCATTCAATGAACTAGTCAATGTTATTATCTCAACACATCCAGTTGTTCATTTTGAATATGTGGTGTTGTACTAGTCATTCTTTGTGTCTTCTAAACATATTTCATTGAAACAAATATGTGCTTGCAGATAGTGAACAAAGTAACAAAAAAAAATTGAGATAATTTTTTTTCTTTTGAAACAACAGAAACATCAGCTTTCAAACATTCAGATGCATTTGTAAAAATTGTTTATTTTAATAAAAGTATCTACTGTAAAGTCAAAGGGAGGTAACGAAATCACCCTAGGGGGTGATGGCAAGAACTGTTTTGTAATATCTGGATAAAAAGATATTTTTTGACATCTTGAGCACAAGACAAATATCATGGCTATGAGCTACTTTCTATTTTGCTTCTTCCACAGTTATTTAATTACAATACAAGAGTAGTTAGTGACTCTTAAAATATGTTTATTTGTACAAATAATATGAGTACAATTTTTAAAATGTACATGTGCAGTTCTATTCACATTTTGTAATAACATTATATACAACAATTATACTTTGGGGGTCCTTGGCTAAATAAAAATACAAGAGAACAGCACAATGTGAATTAGAGTTTGGCAATTAAAAGAATATTCCAACATTTGTCACATGAAAAAAGATGTAATTATACCTACCAAGAGTTCATGTTAAACAATATCGACTTTGGTCATCACACGTCTTTGTTGTAAACTGAAAACTCTCCCTCTGATACCAGTATTCAATAATTACGTTTCACAATGAGAGCCCAGCGTATATATATACCGGTATAGGGATTAAAAGATTTAAAGCAGGAAAGAGACTTTAAAGACAGCTAAGAGAATAATTAAGCTTCCCTCTCATAGACTATTTGAACTAGTTGCAAAGAATTTTTCAATTTGATATTTTTGTTATACCAACTTTGTTATTGATTAAACAATGCTGGACTTAGTTGAAGTCAGGACACTTCTAGCACTAAGGAAATCTATCCATAAATAAATGTTCTATTAAGAAACTCTACTCTGTTCATATTTATGCTTCTTTAAGTTTTTAAGTGTATATAACTATTGTGTTGAAAAAAAGACACTTTTTGTATCCATAGAGAATGACCACATAGCTATAAGTTCAAGAGTCAACTATTCAGGTTTAAACTGGCCAAAATATCACAGTGGTTGATCTCTGCACAGCATAATTAATGACAACTTTAATATCTTTCATATAGGTATTTCAAATAGACAGAGGTAGAGTTTTTACATGCTATCTCACCAAATCTAGCCTACTCACTTCACTATTATTTCATTCCTCCTTCACTCTCATATTTCTTCCTATTACATGCTTAACTCACCATTTATGTGCCCACAATTACATTACTTTCTCATTTTTGCATTATACCCTCACTATCATTACTTTCTCACTATTGCATTATATCCTATCATTACTTCCTCACTATTGCATTACTTTCTCACTATTGCATAGCTTTCTCACTTTTGCATTGCTTTCTCACTATAATTCCCACTTCAACCTCATTAATGCTTTACTTCCTCAGTATTACAATCCCACTTGTCTCCATTCAGTCAGCAATTTGTACATTTTAAAACGAAAACAACATGTGTCTTTAAAAATGTTGATCATCAGCCATTGTACATTGTGATAAAATTGTTAGTACCAGTATCATTGTAAATTTTCAATGAGTGCTTACAACTAATCATAAGCTTAACAATTCTATTATGTTCTGTAGTAATAACCACAAATAATTCAAACAATCATACAGAAATCCACTCAGCCTTTAAGGTAATGTATTGGGGATGATTCACCGGCAATAAAATGATTGAAAACTTAACATCTCACCACATTAATTAATGAAGAAACAACAAGATACTTTTTATCTTATAGATATAATACAGAAGACACATTTTAAAAGCTGATTTGTGCATAAACATTAGGTTGAAGAAAGCACATTCACACGTTTCATTTAGTAGTGCACACTGTGGTCATGCAGAAAACACTGTTACCCTCGACTTCCCATGGTTTTAGTATCAATGTCATGGTGACCCACCTGACAGACTCAATTGCTTCACCAATAAGCTCAGACTCCCCTGCAATGTTGAGATGTGGGTCTGTGTTAACCATTTGTTGGATGAAGCCTTGTTATGTTATTGTCAGTGGTCATGATTGCAAGCTCCCACCTGTTTTGAAAAGTTACAAGCAATAAGCTTTAGCAATATAATTCAACTTCAAAATTATTAGAGAAAATAATCCAACTCTTTCAATACGCTATGCACAGTAGAACAAAAAGCTGATCATTTCATTTTTGACCTTGATTAAATAAACAAACCATTATTAGATACACTCTGGGTTTTTTTTGCAGCTCACTAAACAAGTTACAAAAGTTTTTTGAGAAAAAAAAAAAAAGGTGAATAAACCTAAAAGAAAGATCTGTACACTGTGTTAAGATGGTCAAAGTGGGAATCAGCATCCTTCCTATATTCTTGTGACATTATGCTATGAAAGCTATGAAATGAATGATACACTCTTTTTAACAATTATTCTCTGAGTTAGTTTTGTAAGCAACCTTCTTAATTAATGCTGTGGTGTTTGGCTAGTTATATATTCTGCACTTAATATCATTAAAAAATGTTCCAGGGTTTGAATTCCTTAGCTGTCATATCTAGCTGAAGGTTTGGAAAATTTTGAGAACTATATAAACCTTGTCAATAGCATGATGGCTATTGTTTATATTTACCTTAAATCATGAGGCAAGTAGGAACACTCTATCTTGTGTTGAATAATAATCAGAGAAGCCAAAGTTTTTAATGATGGTTCTAAAAAGAAAAATATTCAAAGAAATCAAAATTTGTATTAATCTTGCAAAATATTTTTTATATGCAAAATGTCTTTTTATATCAACTAGTCGTGTACTAATTAAAATACTTGTATTGATGGGAAAAAAGGTTAAATACTAAAGAGAAAATTTTTTTTTTAATAAGCATAAATTTTATGAAGGGACCATAGCTGATAAATAATAAAGAGTATAAGAACTTATAATTAGTCTCACTGACAACCACTTCTTTACAACATTTCTATAAACTAAGATACTACTGACAACCTCACATTTCTACCACCAAAAGTAGAGAAATAAATGATAAATAATAAAGAGTGTAAGAAATTATAACTAGTTTCACATACCGAAGTCAAGAACATAAAGATCTGATCTGTCAATGAGATCTGAGTCTGAGGGACTTGATTCATCTGTTATGTCCAATGGCACATTGGGACTTGTCCCGCCAAAGAAATAGACTTTGCTTCCAATTACACAGGCACACTGCCTCCTACGAGGACTTGGGCCAATACCTGGCACCTTCAGTCTGGTCCATTGATTGGTGGCTGAAGAAAGTGTGTCAAGGCAGACACCAGAACCATTGAATGATTCAAGAGACTCAAGCCAATAATATATATGAAATATATTACTACCCTAAAATAACTTTATACTCTGGCTAAAGCAACAACATGTTACTTAGAATTCAATACTATAATAACATTTTTTTTTAACAAGGCAAACATCAAAATCAAGAATCACTAAAATAAAGACAACAAGCAAACTAATGTAGACTTTATCTGTGTAGGAATTTATACCAGTAAAAAAAAAGCATTAGTGGTTTAAGTTAAAAAGTAAAAATCTCAAATAGTGATTGTGTTTGTATCATTCGATTTACTTACCAAAATCATAACGATGTAAATCATTGAAGTGGATCTCAAGCAAGCTATTGTAGCCTCCAAAGATGTAAAGTGATCCTTTATACTCAACTAGATAATAGAAGATCAAATGCTTGGCATGAAAAAGATTTGAAAAAATATGCATATAAATGATGGTGAAAGCTTGAGGGCACATACATGCGGAATGACTACGGCGTCCCAGGGGGGCATCCACTGTTGACGATGCCAGTCTGGTCCATGTTTCAGTCACTGTGTCAAAGGCCATGAGCCTGTTGCAGTAGAACTCATTGTTGGTAAACTGGTCTCCTCCATGATCACAACGACCTCCGTAGATATACATTACAGTACCGATGGCTGTTGCAGTGTGAAAGTCTCTCCATCTTGCTGGATTACCCTGAAGAAAGAAAATTTAACGTATGAATAAAATCGAAGAATAAAATAAATATTATTAACAATAATATATATATATATATACATACACACACTTACTAGCTTTACCCACTGACTATGCTCATTCATTTGATTGATGATCTATCACAAAATACTGTTGTTAGAAAATTCAATGATGCCACATAAACAATTTTCTTATGATTTAATCATGAGGACAACTCTCGTATGCGCTCCCATCTGTCTCATGCTGTGTCACCTCTTTTAGGTCCTTCTAACGCTCTCATGGTCTGTCACCTTTTATGCACTGCGGGCTTTTTTATTCGTTGGGAAACCCGGAATATTAAATCACAAACTTGCAAATCTTTAGGTTCCAAGTTGGATTTTTGTTCAAAAATGACATTGAGACAAAGCACCTTTACTCTTTACTTGCTATTTCAATGTGGTGGGGATACTTTTAGTGGTTACTCTGTATCCTTGATATTCTTTACTCCACAAGGGAAGGGAAATAACTCACCAGTTTGTGAATACAAGAAGGTACATATTATTTGGATTGTACATTTCTTCACAATGAAATTATTTTATTCCAAATAACTTAATTACTAGATAATTCATGTTTTCCTTTTGTAGGGTTAAACCTACTTGTCATTTAAATTTGGCATTTTGTGATAATACAAAACATTTTATGTCATATAATGGTTACCATCCATTAGGACTCGGCTAAAACCCAAACCTCGCTCAAAGAAACCAAGTTCTGCAATACCAATGCACTCGGTGTGGTAGTCAAAGACAAAGAATGAAAATAAATAAATTATGAAATAAGTTACTTACATTAAAAATGACAGCAACCCATTCAAATGTCTTCAAGTTTAAATAATTCATGTCATTCGAGAAGCGATCAGTCTAGAATGAGATATGAATGGACACATTTAGACAAAGAAGAAACTCATTGTTTTAGATACAAACCTAATTCTGAATATTAGAGGGTTGTTTTTTTTAGATTTTATTTTTCAAATCTGACATGTTTTATATAAAAGTACAATTTTTAATTTTATTCCTGTAAGTAGGTCCATCATTTTAGTATTAATGTTATAGAATATCACAAATTTAAAAATTTTATCTTTTTTTTTAAATATAGAACTGGGTGAATTTAGATAATATTTATTGTCCCCCACACCCTTTTTAAGTCAATTATTTGTATGTGTTGAAACATAATTACATAATAAAATTGATCACAGAAATCAATTTAAAACACTTTATCAAGATGTAGAACTAGAAAAAAACACAAGGAAACACCATTTGTGCAGTAACACATTCAAATTAAGGATGAATTCAAGCTTGTCAAACACTCACAAACTCTTCATATCCAGCAAATATGTACATCTTGTCCTGAATGATACATGCAGTATGGCCATCCCTTGCCTCTGGCACTGGACCAGATACCTGAGGTTTATCCCATTTCAATGTCGCTGGAAAGACAAAAAAAAGGCAATGTTAACTACAAGGATTGTTTTGCTGATATTTTTTTAAAATTTGTTTTACAGAAGAAAAGAAATGCAAACATTTTATGCCTGCATGCTAAAATTAACGTTTCAAAAAACTATTAAGAATGAAAGTAATACCAGCACAGAATCTGTACAAAATCTTGCAGGCTCCAATACTGTCATTTCTTCCTCCCCAAATGTAACCACAGTCTTCATACTCCACCGCTGTATGACCATAACGTTGGTAGGGTGTGTTATCCAAGTCCACTTTGGATGTGGGTAGTGGTAATAGAGACCAATGCAAGGTTACTGCCAGGAGTCAAAAGAAACTGAAATAACTTGTTGCTTCTTCACAGTGGACACATTTTTTTAAAATACTTTTTTTCATCCTCATCATGTGAACCCTTTCGAGAAATCTGTTTATAGCAGACACTAATTCTAACATTTTGTTGAGTAAGATGTGTGCATTGAGTAAGATCTATGTGTTGAGTTAGATGTAAGTGTTGAGTAAGATGTGTGCATTGAGTAAGATGTGTGCATTGAGTAAGATGTGTGCATTAAGTAAGATGTGAGTGTTGAGTAAGATGTGTACATTGAGTAAGATGTGTGCATTGAGTAAGATGTGTGCATTGAGTAAGATGTGTGCATTGAGTAAGATGTGTGCATTGAGTAAGATGTAAGTGTTGACTAAGATGTGAGTGTTGACTAAGATGTATGTGTTGAGTCTATAAAAAGTTGAAACTTAAGGCCCAAACTTCACTGTTGGAATGTAATTTATGATTACAAAGCAGCATAAAGATCCACCAAATTGACTTTCTCAACTGAGATGAGGTAATCTATTAGAGAGATTGAATCTATTAGAGACACAGAGTCTATTAAGAACATGAAGTCTTTTAGAGAGATCAAGATTGGTAAAACCTTTTACTACTCAGTTCCACATACCATACCGGTAATTTAAAATAATATTTTGGTGCGTTTTTGATTCATTAAAAACAATTTTTTTTAAATGCATCAATTCAACTGACCTGTATTTAATATGTGAACATCCATTGGTCGTGTTGTTTCATAATCCTCACCAGTGCAATAGCCACCAAAAGAGTATATTCTGAGTCCAATGGCCACAGCAGCATGATTAACTCTCTTAGGCCCACCTTCTAAATGAATTGTCCAGGTCAACATTTGGTACAATCTGTCTGTCAATAATAGTCAGTTTGAACTATCTATAGAAGTTAATTTTAACTGTCATCTCCAGTCTGAAATGACAGCATAGATAATAGATTTAAACTATCAAGTGATCATTGATCAATGAGAGTTCAACCTGTAAAAAAAGATTATAATATAAAAACTAAGCTTTAAAATAAGAAGCTGGAAAACCAGAGAGAATCTAATTGATTGTACGGTATGTCCAGACTGCCTTTTTTGTTTTACCTTTTACAGTAGGCCTACAATCTCTAAGTACTCTTGCTGATGTGCAGCAAAGTTCAGTGATTATTTGTCTCATTACTGGTAGGTTACTAGGCCTATATACATATATATATATAAGGCTTTGTCCACCCCTCCCCCCGTATATTATACTTCAATTTGATGTTTATGTATAGCACAATACCACATATGAATTTTCTTTATTTATATTGTTGGTGAATTGGACTCTTTATAATATATAATATTTTGCATTTGATTAAATCCAAACAGACCCTGCTACCAATTTAACTAGATAATCAACATTCTACTGTAGTACCTAGTCTACTCAGCCCTGTCTAGAAATTGTGGGGCTACTCAGCCTACTAATCTAATATATAAAGTAGAAAGTAAGGCGTATGTATGTATGTCCCCGTATACTCAGGTATAGAAATCAAAACCGTTTGACCGATCTTGATAAAACTTGGCCGAAATTTTCCTTGGGTACCAACTTAGACCATAGTGTATGTATCGTAGCCCTTAAACAAACTTAAGACCCTCAAAAAAAAAAAAAGTTGACCAGCTCTATGAATTGAAAGCATTATTATGATTACAACTTCTTTGATTACTTCATCGAGACTAGATTGACTAGTCTAGATGATAGAGATAGTAGTAGTTGATATTGATATCATGATACCTGGATCAATATTCGAAGTCCGATTTCAAAGCTCGATGAATGAATGTATGATGCAAAAGAAGATTTGTTAAAAAAAACAAGACATGAATTTATAACAGATCTAGACTCTAGACACTCTGGTGTTGTTATTTTTTCGCAATATTCGATTTGACATTATACACTTTCGCTTCTATCTTAGATATGATTCTCTAATCTACGTTCACGGGTGTAGGGGAAGCTACTCCTAAATAATAATCCCTTATAATGATTGAATAACTTACCTTTATTCTTAGATCTAGCTAGATCTAGATCTTCATCGAGAAAAAATTATTATATATTTCTATGATCTAGATAAGTATTAGTATCTATAGCAGTCTATATCTATATGATGCCATCATAGTCTATGTTACTATGTTGATATAGATTCTACTTTGATTAGTTTACAAACAGAAATTTCAGAATGTCCATTCAAGGCCAAGGGGATATTTTAATTATCCAAACAGGAGGTGAGGAGGTGAAGATATATTATCATATACTTCATATATGGTAGATTCTTATAACTGAACACCGACTTTCGGAAACTAGGTCAAATTTTTATTTTATTTTAATTTTTTTATTTGGTGAAGGTTTAACTTACACAAAAACTGAAATCAGATTCTTATTCTGCAACTAAAGGACTATAAAAATAGCTGTGTTCCTTTGAATTACCACCCATAGTCAAGATTTTATTTTAAAATAAATTAGGTCACTTCATGCTCCTATTTTGAACACAGTTTTTGGGCTTTCTACTTTAGTTGAACAGTGAGCTCCGGTGTTGAACACCACTATGTAATTGTTAATAAATTATATCTTTGTTACTTAAAAATTATTTAGATTGTAGTAAAAGAAGTAGATTCACTTTTGCAATATGTATTTATAGTCTATTTCCTCATATACTCTCTCTCTCTCTCTCTCTTTATATATATATATATATATATATATATATATATATATATATATATGTATATATACTCATATAGGCTATATATATATATATATATGTATGTAGAAACAGTCAGAAATAAATTTATATAGATTATAGAGCTATAAATTAATTATTTTAATTTAATAAACATATTTTCTACTAGGCTACTTGTATTTTCTCTCCGTCTTTCTTTTAATTCCCATCCAAGGACCCTCTTCTTGTTTTCATAATTTGGATGTTCATTTTGTGACACCTTAACATCCCCTCCCTCCCATATCTCTGAATTCCTCGTCCTTTTTTCTATAAAAATAGATTGGATTTAATGTATCACTAGGCTTAGTTAAAATTAAATATGAAGTCAAAGAGGTGTAGGGTAAGTATCGCCAAGCGTACTTTTCCTCGAGCGGATTTATCCCCAGTTAGTAAGCTCGATCGGGTTGATGGAAAGTTCGAACAGATCAAAGAAAATATATCTAAAAACATGTTTTAATATTTAATTTTCACTATAAAGTCATTTTCTTTTTACTCCAGCGCAAGAACACCATCCATTGCACCATTTCCCACCCTCCACAACTTGAAATAGTCTCTTTAAGCTGATGAGCAATCAGACTTAAAAATAGCCTTAAGCCCATTACCCATTTCCTTCACTACCGGGTAGTAAAAAAGAATAATTCCACACCTCCTGTGTTTGACCTCACCATGAACTTAGCCTTTACAAGGAAAAGGAAATAGTATGCGCAGTAGCAATTTAGTAGTAATTTGGTAAACATTCAAATAAAAAAGTTTTAGCAATAAAAAGTGAACTGTTCGAACCTCTTCACAAATCGGGGCTCCTTGTACTTCGCACTTTACTCTAGATCTATATAAATAATATAATCATAAATAATGACAATGATAATAGACTCTATAATACTCTAGTCTCTATATTAGTCTATATAGTCTAGAGTTGATCAGGAAACATCAAAAAGACCAAGCAAGATAAGATGCCTGTGTCAGTGTGTGTATTCACTGAATGAACTCTTTATGTTGTGTCTGTTCTATTTATGTGTAGGCCTATATTTCTTTTTTCACTGTTATGTTGTCTTTATACTTTATATGAGAAAAGAGTCCTTGTAATCACAACAAATTTCCACAAGGATCAATAAACTTATAAAGCACTAAAGCAGTCTTAGTCTTAGTATATAATATAGATCTAGATTAGATTAGATCTAGACTCACTAGTAGATATGTAATCTATATTATATAGATCTACTAATAATAGTAATAGTTACTAATAACTAATACTATAGTCTAGATGAGATCTCTATTTTAGATAGATAATATTTAAAAAAGTAGAATCTAGAATTCTAGATTTAGATTAGACTAGAATTTACTAGTAACTAGATCTAGCTAGAGACAAGACTAGCTGGAGTTGACTAGATTTACTTAAAATTAAATATAATCTGAATCTTGTTCGCCTGGCATATACTGATACTAGTGATACTGCCACTGGTGATAGCCCAGCCATAAAATAAGGCTAAGCATAGGCCATAGTCATAGAATGTCATCTATTTTAAGATCTACTCTTATCCAGATCTACTCGTTTTCATCTTCTTCAGAAAAAGTGATACAGTTTAGATTTAGTAGAGAGGCTTTTCAGAAGTGTGTTTTTTTTAATAAAAAAAACAACCTTTGATTACCCAAGATTCACCGCAAGGCTCAAATTCAGGCTATTTTTTTTTTCTAAGCTTCTATTAGAAAATGGAGTACATTGAAATGTCTTCCCTAAAAGTAATAAAAGCATAGACTAATCTACATCTACATAAATATAATATATATTAATAGATCTACTTACAGCTGCTTTTACAAAGAGACATTCAGCATAGTTATACATAAAATTGAAAGCTTGCAATAAATCCCAGTTCTTTGAAGTATCTGAATGCAATTTTCAAAAACATTAGCCTTACAAAAAAAAAATTTGGAATATAAAAGTGGTATAATATATTATGTAAATTAACATTTAATTCATCAATATTTTTTAGGAACTATTGATAAATTGTATCCACAACATCCAGGGGCCTATGGATTTGAAATTGGTCCACCAGCTGTTATAAATATTCTTCCGAGAGTTGCGCCATATCTTTCATGTACATTAGAGAGTATCTGCACAAAAGATAGCCAGGAAATCACTGATGCTGACAGGTTTTGATTGTAAACTTCATTGTTAACTAAACTCAATTTTCTCAACTTGAAATTTCTAATAAGACTAACTGGACCTACAATTTATGTTAAGACTACCTGGACTTACAATTTCTAATAAGACTAACTGGACCTACAATTTCTAATAAGACCACCTGGACTTACAATTTATGATAAGACTAACTGGACCTACAATTTCTGATAAGACTACCTGGAATTACAATTTCTGATAAGACTAACTGGACCTACAATTTATGATAAGACTACCTGGACTTACAATTTCTAATAAGACTAACTGGACCTACAATTTATAAGACTAACTGGACCTACAATTTCTTATAAGACTATATTGACTTACAATTTCTTATAAGACTACCTGGACTTAAAATTTCTGATTAGACTAACTGGACCTACAATTTCTGTTAAGACTACCTGGACTTACAATTTCTTATAAGACTACCTGGACTTACAATTTCTAATTTCAATTTTAGGTTTTATCTAGTGGATCATGTGTTGGAGTATTTGATTATCTTTACCTTAGCTCACATCAAATTTTGCAGATTTGCTAATGAAATTTTCTTTCAAGTCTTCATTTGCATAAATTTGTTTTTGCCTGACAATTTTTATAAATTGTTGGCTTAGAAACATAGATATCACTCTATTTTAGTAAAGTTTTTGACAGCTTTTACTTATGCCATTGATCAGAGCTTATTTTTATGTAATTTCTAATCAGAAAATGTTAACCTCTTTATATCGTGTACTTAAGATAGATCTATCAAATATTACTGTTTGCATTCACAATAGAAGTCAAAAGTAAACAAACATACTCCTTGGAATAATACACTTTCTTTTCTGTTAGGGAAGATATTCTCCGGTGTGTTGTGGATGCAAATCAGCAGTTGGTTCTAATTACTCATGGCACAGACACAATATGTGAAACAGCTCGTTATTTAGCCCGAGCTGGAGTTGGCCAAGGAAAAGACTTTGGACCAGGTGTAGGAGAAAAGGTAATCAAAATTACATTTGGCTTTAGTCTTAGAATATTATCTTGTCAACAATGGATACATACAAGTAAAAAACTAATGTCTTTGGAGAAAATGCATTCTATTTAGATCCAGATATATGGTTCAGTGATGAAACAAAATCATGTACATAGAAAAATTGTGTGGCAAAAATAAAAAGGGGAATTACATTGATTTTTCTCTTATAAATGCTTTTCCCATTTCTATCACACTGGAAGATAAAAGATTTGTATCTTTATGTATTATAATATTCTAATGTTTTGTGAACGCTAATGACATATAATAATTAATTTCTGTGATACCACTTGTTTATAAATCTCATTTGATTCTTTCAAACTTGCTAATATGACACACTTAGTTACTTCAAAAGTTAGATTCACATTAAGCAGTATATTGTCAGGGAACTTAGGATACTTGCATTAAATCTGTTGAAATCATTATAATGAAATTTGACTCGTTCCAGTATTTAATGTTTTTTTTTCCTTTAGATTGTTGTCCTCACTGGTGCAGTCAAACCAGAATGCATGAAAGACTCTGATGCTGATTTCAACATAGGATTTGCTCTAGGTGTATTACAGGCTTCTACATCCCCTGGTGTCTATGTTGCCATGGAGGGATCCATTGTTTCTGGGATGCATGTCGTTAGAAATAAGGATGGAAAGTTTCTGGATGAGAGAGAAATGTGAATGAAGGAATGAGTTTTGTTGACTTGTAGATATGTATTATATTTTGGTGCATTTTTTTTCATTCTCATGGTTAAGCATAATGATGCTAAACATTGATTGAAGCTTTGAATGTGTTCTCTCTCTCAGGTTTGTGTTAATAAGTTTTGTTAAATTAACATCTGTGTTAATTTCTATATGTAAACTAGAGAAGAAAAAAAAAGCACATATTTTTACTTCTAAGAAAACAAGTTTGGTTTTGGCACAATGGTCTTAGTCAATTATATTTTTAAAAAATGTCAATGATATTGTTGTTGACTAGAATAAATAACAGACTGTCTATGCATTATCATGGGTGGAGTTTTTGTGTCATTACATTTCAATGGTTATTCTCAAGTTGTCATTTTGACTGTCATATAAAGTTAATGTGGATGTTCAAATCAGTTGCTGGAATGAATTCATTATTCATTTGTTAACAAAATCCTAACACATAATATTCTGCTCTAGTATTACAGTCAGTCTGGTATATTGAGTATGGAAATCAGATAACTTTATTTCTGAGCAGCTGCTGATAGCAGAAATTAAATGGCAATTAAAATGTTTATATATTTGTTGTTCTAAATGTTGTTTGTTTATTTTATAATTAAACTTTACATGTACAAATAACATTTTTCTTATTATTAGTAATTGTTTTGTGTCTTATCATACTATGTTTCCTATAATATAAATGAAAAAGAAAAAGTGCAGCTATTCTTTTGAAAGTCTGGTCCAGTAGTTTAGTTACATGTGCTTTTAGGAAAGCCTTGTCCAATAGTTTTGTTGCATGTGTTTTTAGGAAAGTCTTGTCCAATAGTTTTGTTACATGTTTTTTGAGGAAAATCTTGTCTTTACTTTAATATGGAAAGTAAATCTCAATTGTGTGGCTTTTGTCTTGAGTCTTCCTGCAGTGCTAGATTTATGTATAGGTTACAAAAGTTAGAGCTTAGGGCCCCCACTTTCTTGGGGCCTAAAAAACTTGTCACAGTGATCAGTTGTCATCTTATTAAACTATTTTGGCATTGGTGGTCCATTGCATCAGTGGATTAAAGATTTTCTGATAGGGAGAGAACAAACTGTAATAATAAATGGCTCTAAATCGACACAATTATCAGTAAACTCAGGTGTACCTCAAGGAAGTCTTGGGCCCACTACTATTTTTAATTTACATAAATGATTTACCAAATTGCATTAGTTCAAGAACAAAAGTCATTATTTGCAGACGATTGCATAATATATAGAACAATAAAAACAGCACTAGATACAGAAATTTTACAAATGGAATTGTGGGGAGCTTGGTCGAGAGGCTAAGTATGCTTGGTTACCTATGAATGGGGCTCGAGGTTCGACACCTGACTCAGAGTTGTGGTTACTGAAGCAGCATAGAAAAACCTTCTTTCAGATCCCCACTTTTCCGCAAATGAGATTGGACCATACATGCTATAAGCATGAAAGTAGCGCTTTATAAAAGCCATAATTTTAATTTAATTACAGAAATGGGAATCAAATTGGAGCATGTCTTTCCACCCAGAAAAATGTCAGTTATTAAGAGTAACAAAAACAAATTAATTCCACTTATCTTATTCATGGTAAACCAGTAACACAGACTAAAAACGAATGAAATGAAAAACTCATGGAATCCTCATGATGTAACTATCAAAAGAAATTTCTATAAATGAAATAAATAAGAACATAAAACTAAAATGTTATTTAACCTTGGTTAGGTCAATAATAGAATTTGCATCCTCTGTTTGGGACCCCCTCAGCCTAAGAAAACATTAACAAGCTGGAACAGACACAAAATAGAGCAGTGAGGTTCATAATCTAACGAATATTCACATTTGACTAGAGTAACACCTTTAGTAAAATCAAAACATAATTTTAAAAACAAAATCTAATAAAATGCAAAGATAAAGGCAAATTCCTCGTTCTATGTGCTAGGACAAATTTGTTTCTATTAGTGCATGGAGTTTGTTGCCTGAGCCAGCCAGGAAAAGTAGTGACTTGGCAGAATTTAGGTCATTTGTAAACGTGCTTGACTACATGCCTGACGTGTTGGACGTAATCATTTTCTTTTTTGAAGTAACGTCTGTATTAAGAAGATAAGATTTGTACTAATGCTCATATATAGGCCTACCAAAGTATACTGCAGCATTATTTTTCCAAATGTCGTGGTCCAGAACATCCTATAGAGCCTAGAATATGCTTCACCCAATCACCCAATATTTGTAAGAATTTTTTGTCTTTTCAAAGAACAAAGTGCACTTATGCCTTGGGTTTTGACTACCAAAATTACTGATAAATTTCGACTGCAAATAAACTTTCCTTTACCAGAAGCAACAATAGCTGAAGATAAATTTTGTTCGCTCAGTCTCATGTGCACTTTATCTTTTGATATAGGTAACGTTGCTCTGACGAAGTCAAGAATGAAAATATTTTAGTTTAATATAATTCCTTCATCTTAAGATAGGATTCAAGAGAGTAGGTAATAAGCTTTTGATGATTGTGACCTTACAGTTAAAACCTCTTCGGTTGGCCTTTAAGCTACAGATTTATCATTTCACAATATATACGTATTTCCTAATTGTAGCTTATTTCTTGTTTGGTCTAAAGTTATCCGAAAATTATATGGAGCACTAACATGTATTACCTATAGACTTATAAAAATAATCTTCCAGTTCTCGAAATGTTGCCCACTGCTGTATAGGGCGTTCTCTTTTTTTTTTTTCTGAACTATTAACGTGGAATGCAGTCTCAATTGCTTTGAGATTTAGGTCTCTTGAAACATTCTCCGATACCCGGTACACAAAATGAACTTTTTCACAACTATGTTTAGTATTATTTTTTATTCTGCTTGTGTTTGTTATTGTAAACAATGCTCATGAGACTAACTAGTGATTTGTACAAAATAAATTACTTTATTATTCATATTCAAACACTCAGTTGTGTTAATTATATTTTATTAAATTAATCTTGCGTTTTAGTTATTTCTTTTTTTTTATGTAGTGCAAATAACACCGACCCGTGTTTATTGTATAGCAGAAATACAAGATAGCTGAAGACTGTAGTATAACATTGTGCCTAAACCATCAGCAGACGTCCATACGTCTACTGCATAGACCACTTTGGGAAACACTAAGGCATAGAACAAAGTCAAGCTATTTTCTGCTTAGAGCAAATTATATAATAATAATGATATGTTTATCTTAGAGGAAATTTGTTTTACAATAATGCATTACAGATAACAAAATATTAGGCTACGAAGATGTAACTTCATACAGCATTCCCACTCTAACAAGACATTTAGACTTCAACTTTACATCCGAAAGTTGGATTTTTATTTAATTGCCAAGCAGGGCCGGCCTTAGGTAATTGGAGGCCCTAGTCGAAGTGAATAGGCTGGCCAAAATGAAATAGAAAAACAAACAAAAATTACAACCTAAAAATACGAAATACATTAAAAACCTTCCTGCATCTATATCCAAAATCAACAAATAAATTAAATTCATATAGCGCCGAATGCGCTTCAAGGACGATTCACGATCACCAGACTCTAAAAGACGTTTCAACATTTCACAAAAAGGAAGAAACAATGATTTTCTTGCCTAACAAGTAGATTTTTAAAAAAATTGGTGAATAAACATGTAATGATTGAGACATATAGCTAGACTAGTAGACACAGAGTCATAGTTCTGCTTTGTTTGAGATTTGATTTATGTTTCTTTTTTCTCTTTAAAAAAATAATTCTTTGAGTCATGCTCGAGCGCATGAGGAGGACACCCGCCAGGGGGTGACACCCAAGTGGGAAAAATGCACTTTTCCAAAATGCAACTTTAAAAAAAAATAACATCCTAGAATTTCTCTCAAAATTTAGTATCAAGATGTCCCAACCCTTCTTAATTTAATTTAATTCTATTTGATTTTATTATGTGTTGTAGACGCCAGGTGAAAGAGTTTCTGAAGTTCAGAAATGTAGAAAACGCTTGGCTCCCGGGGCTTTGCCCCGTACAACTTTGAGTGAATTTAAGGCACTCCCCCAAACATCTGACCAGTTGAGTATTGAACGTAACATTTTTTTGCAATGTGTTGAAAAACACATAGGCGTAAGCCTCACGCACGCCTTTCGACGCATAAGGCTGCAAGCTTTCTCCACGGAAATCAGTCTAAGGCAACTTTCACAGCCACTTCTTAGCAGGTGCCCACGAAATTCAGGACTTCTACAAAGGTGTGACGCCAGGTTAGACGTGGACGGCCATGTTTTTTTTTTTCATCTTTTCGTCTTTCATGTTAAGTCTGACTTTGGTAAACGTGTTTCGTCTTGTCTAATGATATGTCTCACAAATGTCAATGGATGTTCAGTCGCCACTTCCCTTAGATGGCGAATGCCAGTGTGCGAAAAGATTTCTTTATTGGTAAAATTATCTCGAGAGGATTTGTAGGATCCTTCTCAGCCATCACAGCTCAGCCTCTTTTCAACCTTCCACAACTCGAAGTGTAGATGGCCGTTGGGAGAATGATTTTATTGAGTAGGTAGATTTTAATCTCCAAGCTAATTGATTTGTTTGTTCAGATAGGCCTTACTTATTGAAAGACGGCTCCTGCTTTCCAATCCGACATGCAACACCATGATATATATCTCCATCGCTTGAGATAACACTGCCTAAATAGGTAAACTTTACTATTTGTTCAAGATCTGTAGGACCAATGTTGATCAGGAACTAGGTAACCTGCACCCTATATGTATAACTTTGTGGGCGTCTTTATCCGTCATCTCGTGTATACATTTAATTGTATTTCAAAGTAATGCTATGTCGCCTGCAAAATTCAACTCGGTTTGGCTTACGCCATGGGAATCCGAATGCAGCCTGTTTAATGACATCGTCGATGGCTACAAGAAAGAGAAATGGGGATAAGATACATTTTCATCTCATATCCGTATCGATGTTGAAGAATTCCACCGTCTGTTGTGAGAAAACAGCTTGATTTGCTTTAGACATGTCGCTGAATCTGGACAAATTGTTGCAAGATGCCTTACTCTCTTGCTATTTTCCAGAGTGATTCCGATGAACGCTATCAAACTTTTTTTTTTTTAAACCTACAAAACTGAATTTTTGTCCTTTGTTGGTATTTTGGGCTTTTTTTTTTTTTTTTTTTTGATGAAGTTTCACAAGACGTAAATCAGATCAGTGCTTTTCGGAAGCAGCTAAGAAGCACTAGTGTAATTTAAGACCTTTTTCTTAAGGAGCTCTTAAATAATCTCTAGTGAAAAATAAGTTCAACTCAAGGTTTTTCAATTCTATGGTAGTACATTTTTAATTTATACAATAACATTTGATAAGCTCTCATCCGAATCACAAGAAAGATGATGCCTATTATGGGCTATCCCGACTGGATCAGCATCTGGTCTTTCGACTCGGGACCGGACGCAGAGTAGTGGGGCAACATATGTACCGGAAGCTCAAAATTGGAACCGGTGAAATCTGCTCGTGTGGAGTGTCACCAGAGAATGCTGACCATGCCCTCTAGGAATGCTCTCTTTACCAAGCGGCCCGTACATGACACTGGCCCCAAAACACCAGAATACAACGAAAACTATATGGAGAGCTCCACTGCGCAGTTCATCGCATATATTGATCTAGTCGTCTGAACAATCCAGCATAAAAATGAGAACAAAGAAGAAGAAGAAAATTTGATAAAATGTGAAAAACGACATTTTAAAATAGAATCGAAAACCATTTTTTGAGTATAAGCAATTTATTAATTAGCTTACAGTTTTATTGTTCAAAATAAAGAAAGATGTTTGTTTTTGAGGTGAAGATTATTTTTTCCTGTGGGGGGGGGGTTAACACCCCGAGCTTACGTCACCGGGTGACACCCACCCTAGTGACGCCACTGGATCTAGATGTAAACATAGAAAGACACGTATTTACGCATAAATTAGACAAAAGCACCATGTGAAACACTCATATTAATCTTCGGAATCGAAGAGTTCCCATTGACATTATTATTTGATTAAAGCTGAATTGTACAGTTGGCCAGTTAGTAATTAGATGAAATGGCAGAGTAGCAGAAATAAATGACGATTTCCAGAATGAAAACATTTTGTGGTGAAAAAAAAAGAGAGACAGGAAGATCCTTTATTTAGAACATTCTTTGCTTCTTGATGAGTTGGCCTAGTGAATAGACAGAGTTTGTTTGTTTGTTGTATCAAATCTATAAGAACAACTAAATCTATTAAAACAAGGTTACAAAGACAGTTTGTGTGGAAACACAAACTCAAAATCGGCCCCCGAAGGTAAAAAAGCAGGTTTCAATATTTTCAGAAAAAATATCGGAATGAAATTTTATCAAAGGCAAATGACAGAGTAGAATGGAGAAAGAAGGTTGACTGATCTTGTGTGGTACCCCAACGGTCTAGTAGACCAAGGGATAGGTGAAAGTATAGGCCTATGTAAAAGTTATGGAGAAGCTAGATGTGAACTCAGCCTAACTGATGTCATATAATGATTATCTAATTGATTTAATTGTTTCGTAAAGGACCAATCTCTTATTGAAAACCTCAAGAAAAAAACAAAAACTTTCCTTTAAAAAAATGTTTTCCATTAGTTAGGTGTCCTTTGGCTGTGCGGTCTCGATGCAGTTCACGCGATAATATGAAAAAATTACTTATTACTTGTTGTTTTAAAGATTAGAACTTTGAAAGGTCTAAAATATCATGATGTCGTATTTTCAATATCTTTTCTAGTTTACGAGATCTAAACGGGACGGACGGACAGACAGACCACACAAAACTAATACGCTAAAAATAATAATTAAAAAAAAAGAAACTAATAAAAAATCAGAGACATTGTTCTCCTAAAGTAGAGCTATTTTTACTTTCTAACACATGTTTCAAACTGATATGAATATAGCATGCACAAATATGGTGTGGGGAGATGTGGTATATCCTAACAAGTCGGTAATGCGCTTACCTGTAGTGAACCTTGGGCTTGATCATGACCTTCACGCAACCCCTTTGCCAAAGTCTGTGTCGTGAGCAAACTGATTTGTGTCGTCTGCTCCCCATGCACGAGATCGGAGAGCAGTCTTTTCCCTTTCCATACGCCTTGTCACATAGCGGTCATAAGCTCATTAGATCATGATTATAAGCAAATGATATCAGGGAAGGATTAAGAGACCACGTGACTCACTGTTGTTGCCATAGCGACAAAAGTCGAAATAAATTCCAGTTCTTTGAAAAATCTTGTACCAACTTTTCCTATAGCTTTTGTGTCGTGTCCATCGAGAAAGAATCATCAATGAATGAAATATATATTTCATATCTCATCGTCCTTTGGAGTAAGGTGTGGTCAACGTGTGATATTTTTAGAAGCAGGCGTGATTCAAAGTTAGGTCCATTTATGTATTTTATTGTTATTACGGGCGTGACCAGATAATAGAGAGGTCACCAGTAATTGAGTTCAAACAAATTTATAATCTTTTTTTTTTATATCATTATTATGATTGCCAAAGACGTTCTTTGGAGTTATTTTTGGGAACAAAAATTAAGGAACTGTGAAATGATACGGACAAAAAATTAGGTCTTTTGAAGACACGAGTCAGTAGTCACGTGCGCCAAAGCCAGCTAATTTTAGAAACTCACGTTTAAAAAGTGAAAAAGAAATATGAATGACTGTATAAAGAAGGAAGAGTTTTGTGCCTCGTAATATTCTTGTCCAAAGTTCTTCAACACCAGAAATAAGGTTAGTATGAACATGTTTTATATGTTTAATTCTGGGAATTTTCCCGGATATCTACGCCTATAGTTGAGAAGCCCATACAAAAACTGCTGACTTCGTAATATTGATCCATATGAGTAACGATTGTAGTAGCTAGATGAGTAACGCTTAGCGGTGTACCGAAAGCCTAGAGTTTAAATTCAGATAAAAGTTAAGATTTTGAATTTCCAGATGTCCTTGATTGACCCCACCAATCTCCAATGAGTACTTGGTGTTGTAATGAAAAGAAAGATGGTTGGTCGTTGTGCTGGCTATATTAACACTAGTATTTTTTTTTTAAGTTTTACCATGGACTATCGAATCTTGATTGGAACTTTATTCATACGAGGCCAAAGAAGAAGTAAATCATCTATTTTAGCCTCCTGTATTTTTTCAGCTGCTTCAGACCAATGATAATGACATAATATAAACGATATTAACTATAGATTTGGTCATTTAGGCCTACATGTCCTTATGGAGATGAGACAGGGACCAGGATGATAAAATTTATCATCAGTAATAACATAGCTTTAGAAATTCAGAACTTCAAATACATAGCTAAATACTTGAACAATATCGAGCTACAACTGGAGTATTACAAGAGTGATTTTTTAAAATACAAAAGTGATTTGACTTTTCTCATCGCAGAGCTGATAGAGGAGAAGTGGCATCACAACAAACTTGTGTTTCGCTTCCGACAGAACACAAGAAAAGCTAGAAAGACTTGTAGATGAAAGTCTGACAGGAACACAAGAAAAGCTAGAAGACTTGTAGTTGAATGTTTGAAAGGAACACAAGAAAAGCTAGAAGACTTGTAGTTGAATGTTTGACAGGAACACAAGAAAAGCTAGAAGACTTGTAGTTGAATGTCCGATAGGAACACAAGAAAAGCTAGAAGACTTGTAGTTGAATGTCTGACAGTAACACAAGAAAAGCTAGAAGACTTGTAGTTGAATGTCTGACAGGAACACAAGAAAAGCTTGAAGATTTGTAGTATAATGTTTGACAGGAACACAAGAAAAGCTAGAAAACTTGTAGTTGAATGTCTGACAGGAACACAAGAAAAGCTAGAAGACTTGTAGTATAATGTTTGACAGGAACACAAGAAAAGCTAGAAGACTTGCAGTATAATGTTTGACAGAAACACAAGAAAAGCTAGAAGACTTGTAGTATAATGTTTGACAGGAACACAAGAAAAGCTAGAAGACTTGTAGATGAATGTCTGACAGGAACACGAGAAAAGCTAAAAGACTTGTAGATGAATGTCTGACAGGAACACAAGAAAAGCTAGAAGACTTGTAGTTGAATGTCTGACAGGAACACAAGAAAAGCTAGAAGACTTGTAGTTGAATGTCTGACAGGAACACAAGAAAAGCTAGAAGACTTGTAGTTGAATTTCCGACAGGAACACAAGAAAAGCTAGACGACTTGTAGTTGAATGTCTGACAGGAACACAAGAAAAGCTAGAAGACTTGTAGTTGAATGTCTGACAGGAACACAAGAAAAGCTAGAAGACTTGTAGTATAATGTTTGACAGGAACACAAGAAAAGCTAGAAGACTTGTAGTTGAATGTCCGACAGGAACACAAGAAAAGCTAGAAGACTTGTAGATGAATGTCTGACAGGAACACAAGAAAAGCTAGAAGACTTGTAGATGAATGTCAGACAGGAACACAAGAAAAGCTAGAAGACTTGTAGATGAATGTCTGACAGGAACACAAGAAAAGCAAGAAGACTTGTAGATGAATGTCTGACAGGAACACAAGAAAAGCTAGAAGACTTGTAGTTGAATGTCCGACAGGAACACAAGAAAAGCTAGAAGACTTGTAGATGAATGTCTGACAGGAACACAAGAAAAGCTAGAAGACTTGTAGTTGAATTTCCAGCAGGAACACAAGAAAAGCTAGACGACTTGTAGTTGAATGTCTGACAGGAACACAAGAAAAGCTAGAAGACTTGTAGTTGAATGTCTGACAGGAACACAAGAAAAGCTAGAAGACTTGTAGTTGAATGTCTGACAGGAACACAAGAAAAGCTAGAAGACTTGTAGTTGAATGTCTGACAGGAACACAAGAAAAGCTAGAAGACTTGTAGATGAATGTCTGACAGGAACACAAGAAAAGCTAGAAGACTTGTAGATGAAAGTATGACAGGAACACAAGAAAAGATAGAAAACTTAATATTTTCTACAAATGTAAAAAAAAAAAAATAAAAAAAAATCGCAAAGTATATAATTCAGAAAAGATAATTACATCCTACGAGTGTTAACCAATTCGTGCATGTTAATTAGAAACATAAACTCTGCTATATCATTAGTTTTTCTAGCTGATCCAGACAACCCGTTCCATGCTGTAATGGCACTATGGAAGAAGAAGCACTTTACGAACTTGTCCCATCACATGGAAGAAAAAAACTGCCTGTGTCTTTCTACGTTTTACTTTTGAGTCTTCTGTCCTGAAGTATCTCCAAGCTGAGTGACTTGACTAATACTGTTATTCTAATCAAATAGGAATATTTATTTGTTATAAATCTCACGGACCAATTTAGCGTCTGTTCTAGTTTCTTTTTGTTTTCTTCAGTTGAGGGGTCCAAAACAGAGGACGCATATTCTAATATTGGTCTAACCAATATGTTCTTGTTTAATGTGTAAAAATTTATTGGTATAAATCTTAATGCTTTGTTAAAAAAATACTTCGACAATATGGGAATAACTTTTCACCTTTAGTCTAGGTTAGTGTTTCCAAAACTTTGCCCATTCTTGAGTATTTAGTGGAACACTTTGCTTATATTTTAGAGAGATTAATAAATTCACATGGTGGCCTACACATTAATTATTGCATTAGTTCGTGGAACACCTATTCTGATCTCTCGGAACACTAGGGTTCTGCGTAACACAGTTTGGTAAACATTGGTCTAGGTATTTTGATGTTTAGTCTGTGTCGTGCATCTTATACAGATTTTAAACTTGATTCTGTGTAATCCTATTTAGTTTAGAACAGTTTTATAGATCATTCACTCTCTTTCTAAACAAAAAGCGTAGATCTAGATCTCAGGACGAAGAAACAATTTAAAAAAAAAATAACAGCGTCTATATCAGAGCCAGCATTCTAAATGATTTCTCATAGAGCTGTCATTGCTGACGTTCAGATGGCTAAGCAGATTAGAAATGAAGAACTAGGGCACGTGGGCGTGTCTCTGATGGACTGGAAGGAACAGGAACTGACAGACAGTTACGGAAAGCGGACACATATTTGAGAGTGTACCAGCAAAGTACGAAAAAACAATGTACTGGCTGGATCTTTGAATTTGTGTATACACACTTTGATCATTTTGTGACACTCTGGCCAGTGAAAAAAAAAACTAATAACAAATTGTCGAAAAAGATATATATATCTATCTGTAGCCCGGATATTTTTCGGGGCGGGTGTGTATGTTAAAATCTCCCCGCTAATGTATATATATTATTATTATATTATATTTTATATATATACATATATGTATATGTACACATTGATATATATATATATATGTATATATGTGTGTGTGTATGTATATGTGTCCTTTTCAATTTCGACAGATGACTATTCACTGCACTTTAGTAATGGAGCCCCGCCACTAGTAGAAATGTGTAACCTCTCGTGAATACGCTCTTGGAATTAAGTGACTGAGAAGTTTGCTTTATATTTTTATCGAAAAGGGAAGTTTTATCGTCAACATCATCTGTTGGGGGGGGGGGGGGGTAAACTAAAAAATCTCTGGAGTGTTTTTTTATAAAAATTAGAAATTTAATTTAGAATAATATTGAAGAGAGATTATTTCAACCTTACTGTAGGGGGATTTTAAACTCAAAACCATCTAGAGGAGTTTTAAAAAGCACTCTGAAGGCCGGCCCTGTAAGAAATACAAAACATTAATCAAAAAAGCACCAATTTCAGATCTCGAGATCTATAAGACAGATGACATAAAGATCATCTCTTATTATGGTCATCGGTTATGGAGGGTGTCATGTGGCCAGGACAACTGCCTCCCCTATTCATGTGGCCAGGACAACTGCCTCCCCTATTCATGTGGCCAGGACAACTGCCTCCCCTATTCATGTGGCCAGGACAACTGCCTCCCCTATTCATGTGGCCAGGACAACTGCCTCCCCTATTCATGTGGCCAGGACAACTGCCTCCCCTATTCATGTGGCCAGGACAACTGCCTCCCCTATTCATGTGGCCAGGACAACTGCCTCCCCTATTCATGTGGCCAGGAAGAATCAGGTGGACTAGGTGAAATTCAAATTCCGAAGTTCAAAATTCCTTTCTTCGCCGAGATTCGAACTCCAGCTAGGAAGCTTAGCGCTTTACCGCTCAGCCACAATGCTCCCTTTACTAGAATAACAAACTGTGTGTGTGTGTGTGTTGAAAGATTTGAAGCAGAAGCGAAGGTTATAAAGCTACAGCCCAAACATCCTGCAGGACGGCGGGAAATGGAGGGCAAGGTTTGAACCTGGAATTATCGAGATAACAGTCTTAAGTACATAACTTAAGACCAGTCAGCCATTCACTTAACTAACAAACATTCCAGGACAGACAACACAAAAAAATAACAATAATGCATAAACAACAACAACAACAAAGAATTAGCCTAAGTTACAAAAATAAACATCAAACATAGCTGTAGGTCTTAATGAAGTCACATTTGATAAATCAGCATCTTTTTCCCAATTAAATATGATTACATTTAAGTACACACAGTAAATGACATTACACACATTAACAAACAATAACACACTTTAACACACAGTACTCTAGACACAATGACACACATTAACACACAGTACACATAATAATACACATTAACTCACAGTAGACTACACACAATAACAAAGAGTAGGCCTACACACAATGATACACAGTACACACAATAATACACAATACACACATTAACAGTTAACATAAAGTAGGCCACACACAATAACACACAGTACACACAATAGTACACAGTACACACAATAACACACAGTACACACAATAACACACAGTACACACAATAGTACACAGTACACACAATAACACACAATAACTCAAAGTACACACAATAACACACAGTACACACAATAGTGCACAGTACATTCAATAGCACACAGTACACACAATAACACACAGTAAAAGACAGTACAAACAATAACACACAATACACACAATAATACACAGTAACAGACAGTACAGACAATAACACACAGTACACACAATAACACACAGTAACAGAAAGTACATACAATAACAGACAGTACACACAATAACAGACAGTACACACAATAACAGAAGTACACACAGTAACAGACAGTACACACAATAACAGACAGTACACACAATAACACACAGTAACAGACAGTACACACAATAACACACAGTACACACAATAACACACAGTAAAAGACAGTACACACAATAACACACAGTAACAGACAGTACACACAGCAACAGACAGTACACACAAAAACACACAGCACACACAATAACACATAGCAATACACAGACAGTACACACAATATTAGAAAGTACACACATTAACAGACAGTACACACAGTAACACAAAGTACACACAATCCAAGGGGACGATGGAGAGTACAAATAGAACTATTGACACGAATACACGTACAAGTACCACTAAATTATACTTAATACAAAATTATAAATACATTAAATTTTATAGCCACTGGCGTAGATAGGAATTTTGGGTCTCAGTAAGCCTGACCTCGTTAGGGGCCCCTGCATTTTGACATTAGACATCATTTCATGAGATATTTACGTAATAGTTAATATTTTATGTACAATTAAAAAATTCTAACAATCATTTGTGGACCCCTCAAGTGGGGGGCCCGGGGTGATTTTCAAATTCTCTCCCACCACCCCACCCCCCACCCCCACCATAGCTACGCCACTGCTTACAGTCCTAATTATTTTATTTTGAAGTAACGTCTCTAGATTATAAGGTAATAATCAAGTTTTTTTTTAATGCCAAAAGTGGGTGACTGTAAAAGCAAGAGAAAAAATGTCTTCTAAATAAACAAAAAGTTCAATAATTTCGCAATAGCATCCCACAAAGAATCACGTCTATTAGAAATTTCTTTTAATGCGAAAAAACAAAAGGATACGATTCATCCTAAAAGGCTAAAATGCATAGATCTAATATTTACTTCAAATGCGTCTCGTATAGAGCTAAACTAAGTAAAGAACAATCCAATGTGAATGCAATATCTAAATATGTTTTAATCTCTACATATTGTTATTGATATTTCCCAATGCAAAGTCTGAGACCTAAGAGTATCAATGTATTAAGTTTCTCATCGCACGCACTCAACATCAAACTTGTCGACTGACGTCTGTCCTTAGTTTAAAAGGAAATCTTATCAGAGAGATTTTCTGTGTTGATCACGCGACTATGGTTTGTGTTTTAAAATTAACTAGAGTGGAAATGCTGGTTGATGCCTCTGTATAGTTAATAGACTACATCGAGCAATGTAATGAACAGCATCCAGTTCAACAAGAAGTATACATCTGTTGTACCACTTCACATTGTAATCTGTATATTATTATAAAGGTTATCAAACCTAACAAAAACAAAACCGTTATCATTTAACTTTTGACGTGGACAAACTATGTAAACTCTATAGGTCTATGACTCTATGTAATAGTAGGCTTAACAAAAGCATTTTCTTGTCTGTTTAAATGCTAACTTTATTTATGTTAGGTTGTCTATATATATATAGGCCTAAAAGGAATTCAATTACCCACACTATCTGTTAATTAGCTCATTCTTTCGACATGTCAGTAATGTAAGTTACTGGGTTACAATAACGAGACGGGCCTGACAAAACAATAACATTTACTATCACAGTCGATATATTAACAGATGTATTTTAGAACTTTAAATGTCTTTATTGTAAACTCAAACATGTATTTTAGAATGCCAAGGTCTTCACAGTATACTCTGAAATGTCTCTTGTCAATTAGATAATTGTGGACCTAGCAGTCAACGTTTCAAATGCTTTCTGCTTGTCGTCTGCTGACTTAGTTTCTCGTCTTCTTTTAAAATTCTTTCCATTTATTGGTTCTGTTCAGTTTGTTATTGAAGCAGGACACTGTAGTATGCGCACTAAACGTGGCCATGGAGCGCAAATTTTCAATGCTAGATCTGCAGACGATGTTGACAACATTGAAGGACAAGCAGACGAGATCTACAAGACATTACCGCATGAATTAAAGATGCTCACGGGACACCAGCAATGAAAAATAGGTCAACACTGAATAGTGGTGCAGACAACAGAAGACGCTGGACAAGTCCTGACCTTGGAGGAAGTCGACATTCAAATAGTTTAGTCTCAATGAGTAGGAAAGATGGGGGGGGGGGGGGGAGAGTAACGAGGATGTTTCGTAGAACATTCATTTTGGTGAAAGTTTGGCTGCCATGAATTTGCCAAAAGAAAAAGATTTTTAATATATAGTTTCCTTTCAGACCATTCATCTATAGGGGCGATGATGTAAAGGTCATCTTTTTATGTGGTTCACGGTTAATGAGGGTGTCATGTGGCC
This sequence comes from Biomphalaria sudanica, assembly GCA_036873155.1. Taxonomy (NCBI): domain Eukaryota; kingdom Metazoa; phylum Mollusca; class Gastropoda; family Planorbidae; genus Biomphalaria; species Biomphalaria sudanica. The sequence continues at coordinate 260,581 of JAZGLO010002124.1, forward strand.
AGCACAACAACCAAGCGCCTTAACTTTTTCTTTACTGAGGTCAGGTACCCATTAGAGCTGGGTGGACTCAAAGGTGCACTGAAGACCTAAAAGACCCTTGTCTTTACCAAGATTTGAACCCAGGACCCCCAGTGCTTTACCCCCATCCACTGTGGCTTTTTTTAATATATAGGCCCTATAAATATCACTTTATTAAAAATTTATAATTCTTTTCAGTTTGATAAAATTTTAAACAGATAAGATTTGTTGGTTTCCACTGATAATTATAAATACAATTAAAATAGAAACCTGTCAGACCAAATATATTTAAAATATTCAACAATTAGAACTCAACAATTACACAGCATATGTCCAATGTTGAGCTAATTTATTAAGACCATTGTCCCTTACTGAATGCAAAGAGAAAACTTCGATCTTAAAAATATTGACACTGATAGTCTTTTGTAAGCTGTCAAAAAATAATTATCCTAAAATTATGTTTACAAATCAAAAACTCAAAATGTACTCCATCTGATTTTTCATTCAATCATTACTTGTACACAAAACATTACATACGATCAAACCCATAATTACAATATATCCACCAATAAAAACACAGTACACCATATTTTAAAATAATTTTATTTTTGTACACAGTACAAGTACAAAAAAAAATAAAAAAATAAACTAATTATTGTTCTGTCCTGAAGTTAAAGGTTGTATTTGGCTAACAATAGTGTTAAGTTTATTAATGAAATATGGACAGGAAGCAGAAACTCACATGAATTCATTACAGCAATCTTCATAAATACAGTAACTTTTTTTTTAGCACCCACTAACAGAATCAGAACTTCTCACTACAGTTACTGTGTGCCAAAGAATAGAAACCAATGTCTGTAAAACACTCTGGCAATGTCTAAAGAAGATTTTCAAAACAAGAGAGTGCAATGTCTAAAGAAGATTTTCAAAACAAGAGAGTGCACTGTCTCTTTTCAAAGATGACTAAGAAGAGTGTTTCCACATTCAACTCATCAGGTTGGTTTCACAATGTTGTTGCTGGCAAACAAAAATTGATAAAAAAAAATTATTAAGTTGCTATAAAATCATATAATTAGATTTGTATATATTTGATATTTACTTTGCTATAAAAACATATAATTAGATTTGTATATATTTGATATTTACTTTGCTATAAAAACATAATTAGATTTGTATATATTTGATATTTACTTTGCTATAAAAACATATTATTAGATTTGTATATATTTGATATTTACTTTGCTATAAAAACATATAATTAGATTTGTATATATTTGATAATTACTTTGCTATAAAAACATATAATTAGATTTGTATATATTTGATATTTACTTTGCTATAATAACATATAATTAGATTTGTATATATTTGATATTTACTTTGCTATAAAAACATATAATTAGATTTGTATATATTTGATATTTACTTTGCTATAAAAACATATAATTAGATTTGTATATATTTGATATTTACTTTGCTATAAAAACATATAATTAGATTTGTATATATTTGATATTTACTTTGCTATAAAAACATATAATTAGATTTGTATATATTTGATATTTACTTTGCTATAAAAACATATAATTAGATTTGTATATATTTGATATTTACTTTGCTATAAAAACAAAGAGAGTCCTACCACACAAAGATCTATCTTATTCCAATGTACAAACCAGTTCAAACGAAACCCAAAAGTCTATTTAGTCATTGTCATTCAGGGAATTTCAAAGTCATTCAATGTCACAGAGAAGTACATAGGAGCCTAATTCCTCAAGCACTGGTTTGTGTTGTGTGTACTATTATGTTGTTTGTGTCAATATTGTTATGGTTAGTCTATAATGGTGATACTAATATTTCAGTCCAGTGAAAGAGAGTCACAACTCAAAGAGAGCAGACAACCAACTTACGATGTGAATCCTTTACTACCACTGAGGACTATGTATGGAGACTTCTCAGTCTTCTGTTTGTCTTTCAGCAAACTCAGTGTGTTAAGTGGCGTGTCTGTTGAACTCATGCGTTTCATCAACTGGTGACAAATAATTAAAAAGGTTACAACTCATAGTGTAACTAAGACTTTTAGAAGCGAAACATTTATCTTATAAAATACAGACATTACTTCCAAAAAGAAAATGATTACATCCCAAACGTGTTCCACTGTTTAGTCCACCTTAAGTTTAGAGATCATCTACTTTGAATAATTCAAACATTAATTACCAATTCTTCTTCCACTTTTTTGCTTCTCTTTTCTGTTTTCTTTTTGCCAGAGCCTTTGCCGTGGAACCTATGGCTGAGTTGACGGAAGGCCTCTTTGGCACTCAGATTTCGACCACTGTCATCAACATAGTCCAACTTCACATCCGGCTTATAGCTGTCCTTCTCTTTAAACTCTGTGATCATTCCTCCCTGGTACCTGTCACGCTTGCGATTCTTTTCATCCAAGTCACTGTGGACAGAGAGTTACAAATACTAGATAGGCATCAGCTAATTATAAAGAGTAGTCCCCTTTCAGACCATGCGATCTATAGGGCAGATGTGTTAAGGTAATCTGTTTCTTTGGCCAACAGTTAATGAACAGGGTGTCATTTGGCAAGCACAACGACCAAATGCCTTTACTGTCTTTCCCTAACTAAAATCAGGTACTCATTAGTTTTACTTAGGGGCGCCCTAAAAATCCCCGAATTCAAAATCCCAATCTTCACAGAGATTAAAACCAAGAACCACAGGTTCAGAAGCCAAGGGATAAACCACTCAGCCACCACACCCACTAGTTATAAAAATGAATCCAAAGTATTTCTTTAAAAAAAATTATTCATACTTTGAATTATGGTGTTAAAACTGAATAAAAAATGCTTTTAAAAAAAGAGGGGAAAATCAAGTCTACAAAACAATGAGAAAGCAAATGCACTCACTCATATCTTTTGTCTTGAATAGTGTAGTTTTGTGCCTGAAGTTCCAAATATTTTGTAGAAAGTGTGGGTAGTTTCTTGGGTGCCTCATCTTCCAAGTATCCTAAAGGTATGAAGATACATAAATCATCAAGCATCATCATAAAACTTCTTATTGTTTCTGTAGTAAAAAGTTGATGACATTGTTCTGTGACCAGCACAATAACTTACTGCCTTTACTCTGCCTAACAGTTAGCCTCCACTAGAAATGAAAGTGCCATGTGCTATTGTCTACCCTGTAAAACTAAGCCCAAGGCCATCCTGTGCTTGCCTCCACTAGAAATGAAAGTGCCATGTGCTATTGTCTACCCTGTAAAACTAAGCCCAAGGACATCCTGTGCTTGCCTCCACTAGAAATGAAAGTGCCATGTGCTTTTCCCTCTCTCATGAAGATGCTTCAGTACAACAAGATCAGACTACAGTGTATAAATAGTGAGTATTTAACCTTTACCTTTCTTCATTGCTAATTTCAGAGCTGAGCCGACACCCACATGAGCGATAGGTTCCTCCTCCAGAACTGATGCTTCTTCAGGCTGAAAACAATAAAATAGATAAAAAATACAAATGGTATTAAGTTTATAAGTTTTTCTATTCCCATGACAAAAAAAGGTTTGGGGAACTATGACTGATAAAATAGACTCTGGAGAGGCAGTTTATTTACAAAATTAAATGAAAGACTTAATTAAATGAACATTCATTTTGAAGACTTTTCAATAATCTAGACACATGAAGAAAGTCAAATTTTTGCCAAGAATCATGCTTTAATTCAAATAAGTTAAAACTACTTCACATATTCAGAATATATCAAATCTTTATTTTGACTTTCTTCACATATTTCAATATACACTGTAACGTGTCACTTACCCGGATATCGACTGGATTATCATCAATATCCACTTCATTCCAGCCTCCTGTGGTCTCGTCCTGTTCCTCCTTCTTCTTTCTCTGTTCCATCATCTCTAGCTCCATGTCCTGGGGACCAGAATGAAGAGAGACACACACTAAATACAAATACACACATCTCTAGACATTTGATCCCAACAAACTAGTTCACTACACACCAGTACATGAACTCACCATTATCTCCTCTCTGTCTTCCTCCCTGTTACCAGCAAGACCGTAGGTGGGGATTTCTCCTAAGTTTCTACAAAACTCTGAGGTAGAGTTTAATATTATATTGACAGCCAGTTCCTTGCTGTTACTCTCTTCCTGCTCTGGTTTGATTAAATCTATCACCTAAAGGACAACAACCAAATAGATTGTGATGAGAAACAAAATCCAATATATAAAAGTCTTTAAAAATTCTAAGTTACTAAGTAGACTTAGTCAAAGATAAAAACAAAAACTACAGAGTTCTCTATTAAATTTCTCAAACATCAATGACTATATATTAATATAAGGTAGTTTTTAAATTAAAAAAAAAAGGAAAACATATACTTGAATGTAAAATATAAAGATTTTTTAAAAATTTGACTCACAATCAATTTTTATTTAAAAATCCCTTTTATTAAATTAAAATATCAGCAACTAAAATAGATTGTAAATAACTGTTAAAAGGCAACAGTAATCTTAAACAATAAACAAATAGGAGTTTAAATGTACATTCACAAATCAGCTGAACAAAAACACACTTACTGATACCTGTGTTGCCTGCCTCTCTTTTTTTAGTTTCAACTTGCGCGCTCTGGCCAACATTCCTTGTAATTCATTCTGCACATCTTCTTCCTCTACGGCTACACCTGCCAGATCTTCATCTGGGCCAGTCAGGTCAGCTGAAACAGCAATAGTGTAAGAATAAGTTTAAAAGTCAGGCATGCTATGAACACAATTCAAAAACAAAACCATAAGAAAATAACAAATATACAAGTTAAAAAAAATCATCACGGTTATGTACTAGTTCTTACTTTTTATTTCAATGGTTGGTAAGAATAAAATATTATTCACAATATGTTCCTAATTTTCTTTTTATTGTATTTGAATATATCAGTTTATTTTTCTCATTTTAAAGTAGTTTAACACCTGAATTATTATTATTTTATTTTTAGGTCCTTAAAATTGTGCATTAAAGTTATGGAACACCACTGTCTACTTACAATCATCCAGTTCAATTTTGATTGGTAATGAATCTGATTTTGCTTGAACAACTATTTCTTGTTTAATGTCCATCTTTTGTTCGGCTCCTTCATTAGATTCCTCTGTGTCATCTACCTCAATGCGGCCTCGCCCTCGTGATCTGAAACACACAAGACATTTTTTAAAAATGCAACTTGAAATTACTTAGTAAGAAAAGAAATTTATACCAGAGCTGTAAAATTTTAATGAAGCTTCTAATATACAATTAAAAGAGTGGAGTCTAAGACGGGCTAATTTATAATAAGAAAATCAAAAGGATACTATTTTGAAATTGACTGTTTAAAAGTGCTTTATTGGTAAGATACTGTTGCCCATTTCATAGTTGCTTTATTGGTAAGATGCAGCTGCTCATTTTAAATAGCAATAAATGTATGAATGATTTAAAGTGGATATAAATTTTAAGATAATTAGCAGTTATCTCTGGAAGTGATTGTAAGGATAGAAAGTTAGGTAGGTGCTATTTTGTTTTTCATTGAAGTCACAGTATTTATAGGTTAAGGTTAGCATTAATACATTCAGTGAACATTATGAATGGGTTAAGACAAAGAAGAATCTATTTGGTTAAAGGTTAACATAAAAGTGTTATGAGAGTTGTAGTAAGTGCTCATTCTGCTAACTCAGTAACTTAGTTGTATGAAGTAGCTAACAGATATTAGGCAAAATAATCTCATAATGCTTAATAGTTTTCAAAGTTCACAGCCACATCATCCACATGATGATATAATGATATACATCTAACTTATCCACATGATGATATAATGATATACATCTAACTTATCCACATGATGATATAATGATATACATCTAACTTATCCACATGATGATATAATGATATACATCTAACTTATCAACATGATGATATAATGATATACATCTAACTTATCCACATGATGATATAATGATATACATCTAACTTATCCACATGATGATATAATGATATACATCTAACTTATCAACATGATGATACAGCGCTACAAAGATGGTAAGTTAAAATGTTTGATCATTTTTACCTGGACCCATAGTCTTGAGTTGATGTTGCATCACTGAGTGGAAGTAAATCATCTGCCTTCAGGATAGCTGCTTTGCTTCTGATTTTTCTCACTTTCTTCTTGACTTTCTTAAATTTGGCTGCCTCCTAAAAATCAAACAAACATAGAAAAAAAACAATGAATAATAATGCATATTTTGTGATATAATTTTCAAAGCAGCTGATCTTTTCAAACTCACAATATTGAGTCAAGAGATCTAGATAATTTGGATACGTTTTGAGAAGTTGAATGAAATTGTAATAAAGAAAACAAAAAAGGATAATGAAGCAGAGTTAGAAGTGTAACATTATTCATATCACAAAAATGTAAATCTGCTCAGAATAAGAATTTCAGAGCTATTGGTAAGTAAACAAACAGATTTTGGATTTTGCTTATCTCTGCTTAAGAAGGAGATGGACAACAAATATCTATCATTACTTGAGACACTTGAGTCTATATAGCATTTATTAAGAAATTTAGTTTAGTCTACATTTTTTATTACACATACAATAAAAAATGAGCATGATATTGGGCAACTAAAAATACAGAATGGAACACCTTAATGGGCTAACTAACAATACAAACAGATCATTCTGATAAACAAACTAAAAATCTAATCAGAACATTGCAATGGAGAAACTAAAAAAAACAAACAAACATTATTATCATTAAGGGCAAATTGACACAACCAACCATTGTACTGGCTAAATGTACAATAATAAAAAAAAAACAACAATGAAGGAGAAAAGATAAAAATGTTTCAATATTTCTTTACCATTTCTTCTGGAGTCAGATATTCTGTCAACAATGTTGGTGGGGCCATCTGTAGACTTTGCTAATAGGAAGGAAAAAAAACAACACATTAACTGACAGTGGCTCTTGACAAAAGCTACAAACTAAAGTTGAATACAATTAATTCAATTTCAATGGCATTTATGATGTAAACAAAGAGTTGTACCCCTTGTGATCTCAGAGCCTGCCTGATTTCTGCCATTCGCTTTTCATGTGCAGCATCATAGGAGCCCCCAGAACCTGTGAACAGAAAAGGAAGTAGGCTGTGACACTGTTGAAAAGAGCTGCTATGACACAGACTCATGTCTTGTTTAGCAACCCCTTTCAGCTTTATCAGGCCTTAAGAAACTACACTTCCTAGGTTAACAGAAATATTAAAAAAAAAACTGAATGCATTATCTCCCCTTGATAATAACTCACAGAAGCCAGACCCTGAAGAAAACTATCAGAAAAGTGTCTTTTTTTAAGGATGGCTTCACATTAGCAAATCAAAAGGAAGCTAGAGCAGTCAACCTAACACAACCAATGCCCAAGAAGCCAAGTTGAAGGTGGTTGCTAATTTGATAGCAGTGGATAAATTAGCAACCAACTTCAATTGTGTCTTTTGCGCTGTTTCTTGTGAGAACTTCAGTTGGAAGGAAGGAAGGAAGAACAAAACAAAAAACTTAAAAAAGTAACGACACTGTTTAATTGCTGCTGAATCTCTCAATATTGGAAAGTTTATATTCCCCTTTCCTATATAGAACACTTATTGAGTAATTAAATGGTTAATTTATCTGTTGTCACCGACAATGAATAATTTTTTAAATTTCAACTTAATGGGAAGTAGGAGGAAAAAAAAAGAATCCAGCCAGACAACAGAAGGAATGAATTGATGTAAGCTTTGTAAAAAGAGTCACATAACAAAGGAGACATCTGAAGCCGGTCACTATCTTTTTGGTCATAATACATCATTAGTAGCAGTAGTAAGTGTTAATTGTGACAATGACTTATTTCAAGCGCTAGCTGGCTGACTTACAATAGAGTTTTATTACCTGAATTAAACAACCAACAATGGAATGATTTCTGAGGAAAGGTTACTCATACTCACCCAACACAAACGATTCCTTTTTAGCCCCTTCAATTTCTTCATCATATTTAGACAGAAGATTGCTGGGTTTTAACTGCAGATTAAAGTAGTAGGTAAAGGTGATACTTATTATTTTGATTACTCAAAGAGATTGGTGTTAGTTGTATCTTAAGACTCTGATTTCCATATTGAACTTAAATAACAAGGAAAAAAAATTATTATTTCACTTGATGTCTTGAAAAACAATAACTAATGAATGTATGATTTTTAGGTACTAAAGATATTTATTGTCTTTCAACTACAAGTGTCTTCTATCTTTTGTCCTCAATAGACTGTCTATAGGAGAAGCCAAGCCTTAGCCATTAACTGATGTGAGTTGGAAGTGGGTAAACTGAGGACAACTGGACCTACCACTCCAAAAACTCAAATGACATCATAAAATTACAATTATTTGTTCAAAAAAAAATAAAATGTTCTATTTTTTGGTGTGTTTACATTAGGTGTGGGTCACATTATTCCTGGATAAATTGTTATTTCAAGTGAGTGCCCAAACTTTTCCTTTTAGAAAAGGATATTAAAATGTCAAGCTATTGGTAAGAAACCTCCAGTATTAGTAACTAAAGTATATATATAATAAAATTTCTATTTTATTTTGGACTGGAAGTATGTATCATAAATTTAGTAAGATCCAAAGATACAGACATTTTTCTGGGTAAAAAAAACCCTGACTGACAGCAAAAAGCATTTCTAAACATAATAAATGAAAATTGTTCATTAAAATGACAGCGTGTACTTGGTAACTGTCCAAGCTCAACTCACCATGCCATATTCATCATATTCTGGTTCATCGTAAGGTTTGTAGTCGGGCTTGCTCTTCTTGTTCTCAATGTTCTTCTCAGCCCTTTCATCATCCTGGATGTTGACATTAACCAAAACATCACCTTCTTCCTCATCCAGCACTCCTGCACTCAAAAAAAATAACCATGTTAAGGATGAATGTTATATTGTCAAACAAAAGTACTATTACAAATTGCACACTGCCATAAGCTTAATTCAATTAAAAATCAGAGTAATGCTGATAAGCTTACACAAGACAATGTTAGCTCAAGAAAATGTGTCTATAACTATTCTTGTGTAGTCAAACAGTAAAGAAAAACTTTCTATAAATACCTTTGTCCTTTAAGGTGAGAACTACATTTCTTCCCTCCTTAAACTTCTCTAGAGAGTGCTCTACTTTTAATCCTCGCAGATCTTGCTGTGTGTAGCGCTATAGCCAGAAATAATGTAAATAATATAATTAGTACAAATAATTTAAAAATCTTTAAAATGTTACAGCTTAAAAAAAATAAAAAAATTTTGTAATGGTAAAAAAATAGCTAATAAACAATAAAAAAAACAAAAACCTTGTCTTTTTTAAATTCCTGCTCAACGAGACTGCCAATGCCAAAATCTTCATCCATTTCTTCCAACATTTTGGCCTTAAACATAAAAGAAAAATTGAAAATAGTAACTATGGGTTAGATACCAGGGAAAACAACTAACACTTAGAGAACATGTACTTAAATTTTATTAAATAAGTCATATTTCATAGAGCATCTTAGTACGACATTATGAGAAATGGCATGAAAAGCACAGTCTTGGCAGAAGAAAAATATCAGAACAGAAAGAAACAGAAATCCACACAGGCTTCAGATGAAACAGTTGCAGCCGAACATTCCGGGCTCATATAAGCCTAACCTTATATGAAGAGTCACAGAAGTCCTCAGCCTCCCTGGATGCTACAAGTTTTGTCATCGAGTCAAGATGGATAACTTTTGAAATATTTTTGTATTACACTGATCTATGCATCACTTAGCTATTGCTATCACAGACACATTATTTAAAAGTTTCTGATAAATACATAATCCTAACATAGATATCTCATTTAAACACAGGCTGTTCCTAATGCAGCATATCATCTATATTAAAACTAAGTGAACATTTTGTTCATATCTTCAAATAACAAAGAAAAGAAAATTACTCGTTTTTCTGCCATCTCTTTCTCTTGTTGTAGTTTTCTGCTTTTTAAAACCCAGGCAGAGGCATCTTCATCTTCACTATCACTATCACCCAATCTTTTTACAGTTCTGTAAATAAGTAAAACAAACATTTGTAGAAAATATTTTCAAGTAAATTCTCTTTAGGCTATTTATAAATGACACTAAACAAATATATAGTATAGTTCAGCTCATTATAAAAAACAAACAATAAAAATAACCTGAGTTTTTTTTCCATCTCACGTTGTGTTTTTTTATTGACCATCTTTTCCCTTAAGGACTCTGTCTTTCTTAATTGTCCCAGGTTTACAGCAGGAACATGAACTCCATCCGACTTTTTGGATTTGTCTTCTCCTAAATAACATGGACATCAGAAAAGACAGACTGACAAGATCTCTTAACAAGTTCATCCTTTTAGTTTTTGTTGTAACAAAGATATGGATTTTTTTTTACAATGTACAAAGAAAGCTTTATTTGTCTTTTTTTGTTTTGTTTTATTATCTGGACTATTTCCACTATATTTACTACAATATTTGTTTAAATACAAAGATTTTTGTATGAGAGATATTAAATGAAGAACAGAAGAAAATGTTATCATTTATGTTGGTGTAATTTTTTCATTTTCTTACCTTATGCTATATACATGTAGCCGAATGACTTAATTTTAATGCTATTCCACTTAATTGTTTTACAAAGCTTTTATCCACTCTGTCTGTCTGGGTGGAATCTTGTACATGTTAGTTCTCTCACTTTCCAGTCTCAGAGCAAGTAGAAACTTTGCACAATTATTGTTGACATTGTTTATATGAGTACCTTGAATGATTCCCCTTAACTAAGGGAGTGAATGTTGGAATGTTATGTGTCATGTGTGTTGACAAAGTGTGTAAATAAATTCACTCATGAATCAGGTACTAGAGCGTTGGTGTTGTTTATTAAGTGTAGCGTCCAAAGCTTAACAAGTGGTAGCAGAGCGTGTAAGTAAACGTATTTACTTAGTTGATCCTATTTGAAGCAGTAATGGCTACTAGGAGAGAAATTCCATCATTTATTAAAGAAAAGTCATACGAGTTGTATGAAATAACGGACCTAAAAGAAGAGAAAAGAGCTATAGCCATAGCCCTTTCACTACCACAAAACAGTGAATCAGGGATCAGAGAGAAAGTGATCTAACAATTAGACCTATCAGAGCTTAAGTTGGGAAGTCTTTGAGAGACTTTTGACAAGAACTTGGCCAAAGATGACCTGGCAGACAGCATTCACAAATTTGACGAGTTTGAAGATTTTAAACAGGGGGAAAACCAGTCCATACAGAATTTCATAGCAGAATTTGATACAAAATATAGAAGAATAGAGAAGAAAAAGATGAAGCTGTTACCTGAGATTCTGGCCTTCAAGCTACTAAGGAAAGCAAGAATAACTTGAAATGAAAAGATGCTTGTTTTGACTGGAATGAATAACGCCAATCGTGACACCTTGAACGAAGAAGCTAAGTCATCTCTGAAAAAGTTTAAGGGAGAAGAAAGTAAACTGAAGGACCAAGAGGCATTTTTGGCTGAAAATGAAGAAGCTTTATGGGCAGCGGGATACCAAAGATGTGAAAACTTCAGTAGCTTTGGAAAACGAGAAGATCAGACAAAATGTAATTATAAGCCTAAAGTCGGACATCAAGTAAGAGGTGGAGGACAAGGAAGGGGCAGCACCCGAGGTTTTGGATTCCCAAAAGTTCAATGAAGTTCGAAAAATATAAACCCAGTTGGTCCCGACAGAAATGTCTTAACATGTAAATCATGTGGATCATACAGACATCTTTTGCCCAAGTGCCCCGACAGTTGGGAAAACATGTCTAAGAGGGTCAATATCGTTGACCAGGAAGAAGAAGCCTGTTTGTTCACAGGAAATCACAAAGATGAAACTTCCCAATTAGGGGTCGAAGCTTTTAACTGTGCCGTATTGGACAGTGCATGCAGTAGTACAGTGTGTGGAATGACATGGTTGGAGGCATTTTTGAGCTCTTTAGATGAAGAGGACCGCAACAAAGTGAAGTTAAGAGAAGGTCACAGAATGTTTAAGTTTGGTGGTGGAACAATAATAAAATCAAAAGGTGAATATGAGTTACCTGTCACAGTGGCTGGAAAGAAGGTTAAACTTCTGACTGATGCTGTAGAAACAGACATACCATTGTTACTTTCCAGATCTGCTATGAAAACAGCAGGAGTAAAAATGGATCTGGAAAATGATACAGCTGTTATATTTGGAAAAGAGGTTGCCTTAAACTTAACATCTTCTGGCCATTATTGCATTCCAATTGACAAGACAGAAATGATTCAAATAGAAGAGGTCAACACTGTAAAAGCATTCGACGAATCCCCTGAAAAACGCAATGCAACAATTAGAAAACTACACAGGCAATTCGCACACCCTCCGAAGGATAGACTTAAGGCTTTACTTCATGACGCTAACAGTTGGTGTGAGGGTTTTGAAGAGGAATTAACAGATATAGAAAGAAGCTGTGAACTATGCAAAGTATTTGCCAAGACACCATCGAGACCTGTAGTGGCCTGCCCTATGGCCAGAGACTTTAATGAAAAAGTTGCAATGGATCTCAAACAATACAAAGGTCAATGGATACTGCACATGGTTGATATGCTGTCAAGGTACAGTGTTTCTGTACTAATCAACCGGAAAAAAACGTCTAATGTCATTGATGCCTTGATGACAAACTGGGTAGGAATATTTGGAGTCATGAAGGCGTTGATGACGGATAATGGCGGCGAGTTCAATTCTGATGAGCTTCGAGAAGTAGCATCAATCCTGAACATTCAAGTTGGTACAACTGCAGCTTTCAGTCCATATTAGTATGGCTTGTGTGAACGAGTCCACGCTATTACCGATCACATGCTAATGAAACTTGAGGCTGAAAATTCAGATGTAGATCTTGAACCTCTCTTATTCTGGGCTAATATGGCTAAAGACTCTTTGTAAATGAGAAATGGTTATAGTAGCCATCAGCTTGTGTTTGGGAGAAACCCTAATTTACCTAACATTCTGCAGGCAAAATTACCAGCTTTAGAGGGCAGCACAACAAGTGAAGTCTTCCATAAGCACCTGACCGCTCTCCACAAGGCACGTAAAGCTTACATTCAATCAGAGTCAAGTGAAAGAATACGATGAGCCCTGCGTTCTAAAGTTCGAGCATCAGAGCAGGTGTTTCAAAATGGTGACAAAGTGTTTTATAAGCGTGAAGGCAAAGAGAGATGGTTAGGACCCGGAAAGGTGGTATTTCAAGATGGAAAAGTTGTTTTTGTGAGACATGGCGGTGTATTTGTCAGAGTGGCACCAAACAGACTTTATAAAGCGAGCGTGGAGGAGGAAGAAAGTGCAGAAGATATTGAGAAGAACACAAAAACGATTCATGGCGGCGTCAAGAGTGGTGTAAGCGAAATATTTGATGGAGATCGTGAACTTATTAGAGATGAAAGTAACACAAAGACAGACATTCATTCTGTAACTTGTTTGAAGCCAAATGAACAAATAGAATACAGAATGGACGAATCAGAACAATGGACAAAAGCTACCATTCTCGGAAGAGCAGGCAAAGCCACAGGAAAGTATAAGTATTGGTATAACATAGAAAATAATGTGGACAAAGAAAGAAAAAGTGTTGACCTTGAACGAATTGAGTGGAAATATTCAAGGGGAGGCAATAGCGACAATGTATGCTTATCAATGGTTGAATCAAGCAAAGAGATAGATGAAGCCAAACAATTGGAGTTATTGAAATTAAAACAGTTTGAAACATATGAAGAGGTTGAAGACTGTGGACAAAATGCTATTTCTACTCGTTGGGTTATAACAATGAAAAATGGTTCGACGAAAGCACGTCTTGTTGTAAGAGGATTTGAACAGCAAGACTTATAACCAAAAGATAGTCCAACTGTTGCCAAAGGTTCCGTAAGAATTTTCTTGTCAATTGTGGCTAATAGACAGTGGCAGATTAAAACAACAGACATCAAATCTGCATTCTTACAAGGAAAACCCCTGGATAGAGATGTACATATTATACCTCCAAAAGAGAGTAATACTCCAAGTAAAGTTATTTGGAAACTGAAGTATGGGCTATATGGACTCAAGGATGGTACAAGACAGTTTTATTTAAGTGTCAAAGAAGAGCTTATTGAACTTGGTTGCAAACAGTCAAGCCTTGATCCAGCACTGTTAACATTAATGACTGATGGAGTTGTATGTGGCATCATTTGTTGCCACGTCGACGATTTTCTTCATGCTGGCAATGACGTTTTTGAGAAGACTATGTGTGAATTGTGTCACCATTTTGTGGCAGGAAAGATAGAAGAGCAAAATTTTTATTACATCGGATTTGACATCAGACAAGTCACAGATGGGATCATCCTGGACCACACAGCGTGCATCGAAAAACTTGATCGCCCAAAGTTAGACCCAGCAAGATGTTTGCAAAAGGATTTGCAGTTGAATGATACAGAACAGTCTTTGTATAGAAAACTCATTGGCCAGTTAAATTGGGTCATTCAAGGCTACAGACCTGATGTGGCATTTGAGTTAGCTGATCTTAGCACAAAGTTAAACAAAGCTTGGGTTACAGACCTAATGCGAGGAATAAAAGTCATCGGAAAGCTAAAAGACTTAAGACCCATACAATTGTATAGAGGTCTAAATGGAAAACCCGAAGACGACTGGGAGCTGCTTCTGTTCTGCGATGCCGCCTTGGGTAATCTTAGTGGTGGTACAGGAAGTACAAGTGCCCATATTGTATGGATTAAAGACAAAGATGGGCATTGCTGTCCAATTTTTTGGTGAGCCTCGAAAATCAAAAGGGTAGTGAGATCTACCATAGCTGCTGAGGCTTTAGACTTGCAAGAAGGCCTAGAGTCTGCCATCTTTGACAGAACTGTAATAGAAGAACTCTGTGGTATTGAGAAACAGTCGTTGCCTATCACAGTTTTCATTGACAACAAAAGTGTCATTGAAGCGCTGCAGACCACCAAGCTAGTGGAAGACAAAAGGCTGCGTATTGACATTGCTTCCATCAATGAGATGCACAGGACTGAAAGAATTGAAATTCGCTGGTGTCCTAGGTGAGCGCAACTAGCTAATGTGATGACCAAACGAGGCGCATCGGGACTTCTACTCCTGACCATACTGCAAGAAGGAAGACTCCCGGATGAGTTTGTGTAAACAGGACTGTTATTTCATTTTTTTTTTCTTTATTCACCATATTTCTATTTCAAGTAATGTAAATATACCTATGGCCCTGCCATATTTTTTGTTTGAATATATCATGTTTCCTAGCTATGTGAATATGCCTACAATTTCATTTTGTTATTCACCATACTTGTCTTGTAGTTCTAATAGAATGTTGAAAAAAAAAAGAAAAAAAAAGAGTGGAAAAAAAAAAGTGAAACCGTGACTAAAACAGATTTTTGTACTTTGTTTGATGTTTGAGTTATTTGACATTAGACTATTGTCACGTATAAAATACTTGTTTATATAATATGTACTTGTATTTCTCGGTTGATTTTCCTACATTTCTTTCTGATTCTGGATTTTTGCCTTTAAAGTTGAAAGTAAGAATGAGTGAGAAAAAGAAAAGAGAAATTGTAATGAATGTTGACATTGTTTATATGAGTAGCTTGAATGATTCCCCTTGACTAAGGGAGTGAATGTTGGAATGTTATGTGTCATGTGTCTTGACAAAGTGTGTAAATAAATTCACTCATGAATCAGGTACTAGAGCGTTGGTGTTGTTTATTAAGTGTAGTGTCCAAAGCTTAACAATTATTGTCATAACAAAACATGAATCAATAATAAGATTAACCAAATCAATTAATCAATTAGTAATATTAATTAATTTTGTTTTATATAGAGACACTATGGCCTACTAAGAAAAGCTGCCTTGTGTAGAGAATGAGGCTGTCTACAAAAATAATTTTTTTAACAGACAAAAAAAAGAATATAAAACATTCTACATAGATAGCTCAATGGCTAACAAAACGGCCTTCTATCATAGAGTAGCAAATTCAATTTGAGCAACTTTAAAAAAAATAGAAAAATCAGCATAGAAACCTCACAAATTTATTATTGTTAGTCTAGATCTATTAAAACTTTCACTTTGGTTTTAAAACAGTTTTTTTAATAAATATTTAGCTTGTTCATGTTCTCCCCCCTCCCTTTAAATTTCTTGGTCACACACACACACACACACACACCCCATGGAAACAATTTTGATTCTTATCTCCTTTACCTCAAATCCTTATGCTCAAGCTATCAAATAAAACACTCCTTTCAATCCTAATAAATTTGAAGGAAAAGTGAAATGGTTTAAGATAAGCAAGGAAAAAAAAGCAGCTTTCTATGGAACATCCTTTCTGTTTCTTCATTAAGAATTGCTTTGTCAACACTACAGCAACAGTGTACATCAGAAACCATATAGTTGCATTAAGCATTCTTAGAATAATTCCATAAAAAAGGAGAGAGAGTGATGCAAGTAAGCCAATTCTGTGTTCTATAGAGAAATCTAAGATTTTAAAGCTTACCCTTTGAGTCTGAAACTTCCAGTGGCTTTAGACCCAGCTTGGCTCGGAGACGGCTGTTGTGATGAAAGTGTTAAAAACAAATTATTTTGTCTTCTATTCCAGGATATTACAACCTTATTGTCCATATTGCAATAAGGGTATTGCCGGGATTAATAGGGTGATAATTTATAGTATCTAAGTTTGGTAAGGCCAATGAGCTTCTAGAAATAAGAAAAAAGTCTCTTGATGAGCTAATTATGTTTATTGCATAGTTAACCCATTTCTGTAGCTAATGGTTAAGATGGGTGCCAGCTAGAAGCATGACAAGCAATCATCTTTACCCCAATGTCACATAACCACCAGAAATGATTTGGCTCATGGACATCCTAAAAATCCAGCTCTCACCCTTAGTTAGTTATAGAAACAAAAGATTGTAAGAAGCAAATATGCTTTACAGTGTCCTTCTAAACATTCATCTTATTTACTGTTAACTAATAGAGTACAGTGAACATTACTGACAGACAGACAGGGTGAGGACAAAAGCTTTATTGTTGAAACATCATTTAATGAACCTGACCTAAGATAGGGTATGTATAGATCCTATTGCTTACAGACCTGCCTACCAAAAAAAGTCCAAATGCGTAATGCTGATGGTCAAAATGCGTATTTTGGCACCAGAATGCGTAACACTTACGCGATCCACTATTTTGTCATATATATATATAATATTAGATCTAGATGTCATGATTAGATCTACAATCTAAATCTAGATCAATACGACAATAGAGATAATATCTAGACTAGATCTGAATCTATGTCTATATAATGAATATAATCTACTCTAGATCTGGGCTCAAGAGTGTTACCGATGCTGTGGATCCGCTACAAACGTAAGTCTACTCCAAACTTTCGTAGGCCTACCTTCATCCTTGATCTATTCTATACTAAGACTAAGAATCTAGTCTAGATGGTAGTAGATGTTATCGATCTAGATTTAGATCTATTCAATCTAAATCATAATACAACTAAATTGGATCTAGATTGAAGAGTAATGTAGAGAATCATGACATAACATAATGACTAGCTAGACTCTAGCTAGATCTATTCCTGTATAACAATAAACCTTTATTCTTCAACCTGTCTGTCTGTCAGTAATGTTCACTGTACTCTATTAGTTAACAGTAAATAAGATGAATGTTTAGAAGGACACTGTAAAGCATATTTGCTTCTTACAATCTTTTGTTTCTATAACTAACTAATGGTGAGAGCTGGATTTTTAGGATGTCCATGAGCCATGAACAGAAAAGGTGGGGGAACACATTGTGTCGTCCCCCCCCCCCACAGGACGGCTTAGCATGACCTCCGTGACCGCTCGTAAGCTAGTCAAGAGAGGAAAAAAAAAGGATACGAAATGCGTAACGCGACGGGTTAAATGCGTATTTGCATACTGACTGTCATTTTTGGGAGATTTTGAGTAACGAATACGCGTTTTGCGTAACAGTAGGCAGGTCTGTGCTTACTCTAAAATGTGCTAGGTCACAGAAGCCAGATAACACTGTTTCACCTGCTCTAAAGACAGCAAATGACTTAAACTGATGCACTGACACTAGTATCTAATGCTTAGAGTGCCAGGTTGGAAATTTTAAAAATTAGACTTAAATCCACCAAGTATTTTTGAGGACCCATAATAAATGAGTAAAATGTTGTGCTTTCCACTTGAAGAGAAACAAAAGAGCTCCCCTTCACCTGCCTTAAAGACTGTTAAGTACCTGGAAAGACAAGAGAATGAAATGTCCTACTTACTTTGTCTCTTCAATACTCAAGCTTGACCCATCTCCACTGGTTTGGTTATTGTCATGCTCTTCTCTGTACTCCATGGCTAGAAAAAAACAACACAACAGCATAACATTATAGACAGATGAATAATTGATGTCAGAAGTTGGACATCATAATTTTGTTAGTTGAAATTACTAGTGTGTTGATAAATATTTGTTTCAATATTTGAACTAAATTATCACTTACTAATTTATTGCTTAATTTTGACAAAGTCATAAAAATTTCAACGTATTAAACATACTTATAAATTAAGTTAAAGACTTTTAAAAATTCAATATTAATATATTGAGCTCAACAAGTTAAGACAAAAAGCATGAATTGTACATAATAAGTGTCACACAATTCTCCGCCTTCCAAGCTATGTTTATCAAGAGAATATATAATCTACCTATGTCTTTATATGCATTAAATTTTAATCACACAGCTTGAAGCATGCAAGTGCAGCAGAATGTGCATATTCAATACTAACACTTATGATATAAGAAAAATACCACTGTCTTACATATTCACATAAAATTTAATTCACAAGTTCCTTTTACCTTTTAGGTGCTCACTAAAAAACAGTTTTTGACAGAATCGCAGCCTTGGACCACAATTCAAGAAAAACTGCAAGTTTTCTATCAAACCTTTGTATTTTATTTTTCGGTATTTCCCCCAAAAGGAAGCAATCTACATATAAAGCCTTTTAAAAATATCACGAATTCCATTATTTTTAAAGTAATTTTTTTTCTTTTTCCTAAGTCTTATTATTTTTAATATGCCTTACAATCATTTGCACTTCCTTTTAGACGCGGTCTAAATAAAAAAACAAAACCAATCCTAATAGTATAAATAACATCTAGAGTCTTTTTCTTTTTTTTGAGAGAAACAGAGCAAGCAATGGTACTTTGTAAAACTGTAAAAAAAAATAAATAAAAAATCTAATTAATAATGAGGTCTGTTTATTAAAATAAAAAAAATAAAAAAGAAGGGGGTGTTTTGGACATAACAAACAACATAAAGCATGGGAACAAATCAACGAGCAGAGCCGATGTGTACTGCTAGTGCCACACACACAGGGTTTCTGCACCAAAGTAAATATGAAATTCCAAGAGTTTTCCAGGAGAAATGTTAAAATGCCAGGACATAAAATTCGTGCCAAAATATTACATAATAGTCAACGTTGATAAATTTAGGTTTAATAATTAAATAAAATCACCATACTCATGGTTTACATTCCTCTCATCACTGTCCATAGTTTAGAAAATTCAGTGTTCACAAGCTGGCTTAAGAAAGTATTCAGTCTATCAGAGGGGACACTGAAGAACTGGGAGGTAGCAGAACTTGGGGTTAAAATGAAAATATGCAATTGTGTAAATTCAGATTTAATACTATCACAGTCATCTGCACTGATACGGCCAAGCAGAACAAAATGCTCAAAGTGGCATTTAAATCATTTAAGGAGTTATCAAAATCTTGCAAAGGGTGTTTGGGCTTTTGCCATTTTAAACTCTGGCTAATAGCATTCTGCAATGGAGATTTTTCAATGCTGGCTTTAGTTTTAATTTAGATTTATGGTGTCTGTCAAATCTACAATAAGCAGTGCTGCAACATAAGTACATTCTTTGAAAACAGGGGGTGTTATAAGTCTTTGCTAAAATGACTGAAGCAGGCTAAAGAAGTCTTGGGCCATAAAGCATTAAAGGGCAACCAACAAAAGTGCATCTGATTGATATTTTTTTAGAAATATTTGCAAAACTTTTGCAATTGAGATGAAACTTTCAATTTTGGCAAACAGCCTTTTAGGTGATCAAAAGACTTTGTGTTGATTGCTTTTTTAGCAGTAATATAAAACTATGAACTTGTTGGGTTACTGGTTTAGCTGTTGGTGTAGGACAAGTGACAGTGACTGAGACTCTGGCAGCCCTTTTGAGAAATACTGCAGCAATCTTAATTACCAGACTGATAGATCTAGATCTAGTAGATCGACATCTTTTCAAGCCACAGTCTGGCACAGGGCATTAATTAAACGATGTCTCGTATTTAGGCATTTTAATACAAACTAGGTTATATATATCTAGAATAGTGAATAGATTGGTAGTAGATCTAATACATTTTTTTCTGCATATTCTTAAAATATAAGAAAAATTTGATTCTGCGTATCTAGTCATGTAAACTAATACCCTAGATTAGATCTATGATTCTTGCATAAGACTAGATACTAGAACTAGCTTAGACTTAGATTTAACACAGTGCCACACACAATAATAAACTAAGATTATATCTAGATTCTAGTAGGTCACTAGACTAGGCCTATTTTTTAAATTGCCAGTGCACAGAAGTAATATGATCTAATAATGTAGTCAGAAGAAAATATAAGGGCACAAAATGAAATGGGAAAAAGTCTAAAAAAAATACATAACATAGTTTCAATTTGGATGAAAATCAACGTGTTCAGTGAAAAATCGATCCGATAATGATACTTATTATAAATAGATTATATCTCTCTATTGTCAAGGAGCACTTAACACTTTTTGCGCAAACTTAGAAGAGCTAATTTCGAATTTTCTGCTGTGACTGCCCATCCGCTGCAATGGTGCCGAATTTCTTTTATGCTGTTTTTTTTTTTTCGATCGATGAAATTCCAGGACATTCAAGGAGATATTTTAAAATTCCAGGAAATTTCCCAGACTTTTTTTGAAATTCCAGGATATCCTGGAGTTTCAGGAGGCCGCGGACACCCTGCAAACATTTGGGTCGGCAGCATTTTAATATTGCAAATGTTTAGAAGTTTTCAGATTTTGCATGCACCTTTATAGTTATCCTTAATTTAGTTTTAATTAGTTGTTTGCAAATTAAAAATAATATCTAACAGATGGATTTACATTTCATTTCTAGCAAATCTTGTCATAATTTTTTAGTACTTAACTTTTTCTTATTTTCATTTAATATATCAACTTATTCACTCTTTTAATACTGATACAAAGAAATATATTTAAATGACTGTATAGAGAAAACAAAACTACCAGATGATGATGGGTAGTCCCTGTGAGAATAATCTTGAGAATCGCCATAATAATTGTCTTGGGGCTGATTCCTCTCTGCAATTTCTCTACTATCTGGATAACCTCTTTCCTTTTGCAGAAATTCTAAGGCATCTCTGTCAGTTGACCTTGACCTATCTCTGTGTCGCCTCTTTCTTTCTCTAGAGCGTGACCTTGATCGATGCTTTCTCTTCTTTTTGCCCTCTCGATCTTTTTCTTTGTGCTTTTTGGACCCCATAACAATACAAGTGTGGTCTGAAAAAGAATGTATCAGCATTAAATGCAACTACCAGCAGCACGTGTACACAAAATAATAAAAGAAAACGTACTGGAAAAAAAAAAGTCATTTCTAAATCTATAAAGTGATAACTAAGTTGTCAATGTAAAGACTGTATCTGTATTATAATAATTATTACTTTATTATAGTTGATTCTAGATCCTTTAATTTTTCATTATATAACTATATTTAGATCTAATAAGAGTAAATTATAGTACTCGACCCCCTTGTCCTTTGTTACCCAAACTTGAAAATTGAGGTTTAAATAGGGGGTGTTCGATAGTTGCTGTTTCTATATAAGCAATCTCAGCTTTGTAAAATATTGAACACCATTTTAATGTTAAAAACAAACATCAAAGGGATATAACCCATAGAAGACAAAATATTTAAATTACATATTTTTAATTGTTATTTTTTTAAAATAATGTAATGCAAAGTATAGATATAAATTACGCATGTGTTGCAATTTGGGTTAGTCCATTCCTATTGTGCATCGTCCATTTCTATATGGTTAAGTTATGTTAAGTTTCATTTTCACCCGCGGATAATTTATCTAAATTGATAAATTATCTTCGATAAGTTAGCGGTAAAACGATGTACTAAACTTTAAGCTTTTGAAAGCATCGACCTTACCCACTATAACATCAAATATAATTTTAACTATGAGAAGTAATAGAATAAAACATGTCTACTTTTTAAGAAAAACGATGAGGAATTCATAGATACAATCAGTTTTTTTCTAGGTCTAATTCGTACGGAGAAACACAATTTCAAACATAAAATATGTCGGCGACTGAGCTTAACTTGTTCGATAAATGTAAGTTACTCTAGTTACAGAATACAGTGACTCGAGTGAGTCAGTTTACAATTATTATAAAAACATTTATATTATACATGGTATACCTTATACACTTTATTTACATAGATCTAGACTAGACTGTAGAGTAGCTCAAAGACAAAGTAGCTGAGTTAGTCACAGTTAGTGAGTAGAGTCATTAGTGACATTAAGTCACATTAGACTTGACTTAAGACTTAGACAGAGTTAGACTCAGAAACCTCAGAGAGTGTCTAGAGTCTAGACTGACTAGACTACTCTGTCTCTAGACTTACAGTCTAGATTACTCCTCTACTACGTCTACGCCTACGATCTACTCTACTATAAATAATAATAATTATAATAGACTAGTCTAGACTGAGTCTAGATCGATGTTGTAGAAAACTTTTGTAGAGAGAGGTAGATAAAAACAGATTCTTAGATTTCTAAGATCTCTTACCGCTTTTATTACGTTTTCGAACTTTTTGTCAGATAAGTAGATCAGTTTGTAGATCTAGAAGTTTACTGTTTATAGATCTAGTCTAAATCTAGTAGATCTAAAACTAAACTAATACTGAATCTTATTTTCGTTTTTGTAGCGTTTCCGGAAGTTGTGTTGATATATAATATGAAATGTTAGACCCACCGACCTATATATCGACGGTTAAGCTCAACCACAGACCTATATATATATATATATATATATATATATATATATATATATATATATATATATATATAGAGAGAGAGAGAGAGAGAGAGAGAGAGAGAGAGAGAGAGAGAGAGATCCATTTATATATTTTATATATAAGTCAGTGGCCTCGTTATAGAGACTTTCATACATGGCGTACAAATGATAAAAAGCTAAGATGATAAATCTAGTTTACTTAAGACTTATTTTGTATAAGTGTGTATATAACATCAAAGAATTGTTGATAAGCTGGTATACAATTTGAAATGTAGATTTTGTACTTAGACATAGACATAGATCCTCCCGCCCCGTTCTGCGCATTGGGCGGCAAGCTGCCTCCACAAAGATCTGTCATTGGCAATGTCTGAAGCCTCTTCCTACCTGGTGTTCGCCGCTCTGAGGTTCTCCGTGAAACTGTAGTGCCAGGTTATACTAGGATGTCCCTGTTTACGCTTACTTTGTATTGGCCTCCATATAATCGCAACTCTTGGTATGCGGAATTCATTTTGTCGGAGAACATTTAACGCAAACCTATTACGACGCTCTGTCACAACCTTATTAGCGCTGCAGAATATAATTTTCTAAGCTATGGAGAATAGCAAGAGAATAAGGCATCTCGCAACAATTTGTCCACATTCAGCAACATCTCTAAAGCAAATCCAGGTGTTTTCTTACAACAGACGGTCAACTAATAATTTTTTTTCAACATCGAGACTGGTGTGAGATAACGCTGTATCTTATCTATATATATATGAGAATAAAAAACGCAGCATCTCTCAACCTTCGGCGAAAAAGAAAACAACTGGGGTAGCGCTATAAGGTTCCATAGTGGGTTTCGGGGCAAAGCCCAGACGCCAAAAGCGTTTTCTTGCTTTTTCACTGCAGAAACGCATTCTCATGACATATACTGCTCATTACTTATCAATGGAGTTCGGGGCGAAGCCCCGTCGCCAAAAGCGTTTTTTTTGCATTCTTCACTGCAGAAACGCATTCTCCTAACAACTACAGCTCATTTATCATCAGTGGGGTTCCGACGCCAAAAACGTTTTCTAGCATACTTCATAGAAAAAACGCACTCTTCTGACCTAAAGCTCATTTTTCATACTATTAAAAAGGACCTTTCGAATAATGTTGTACTTGAAAAATATTCTGATATGAATTTATAGGCCCTTAATACATTGCAAATAAAACCGATTTTTTCCTTGAGAAGATAAGATACCCCACACATTTATATTATTTTGGCTTTGAGGATCGCCACCGAAAAAAGAATTATTCGATAAATAATATTCAATAAAATTAAAGTATAAATTGTGAGTTATAGTCCCAAATTTATTTAACTAGAAAAATTTCAGAATGAGTAAAGGTTGGGAAAAGGCGACTATGACAAGATTATTTGGGTATAGAACTTATCTTAATCATGACTCTTATACTAAAAACATGTGAAATTACATAAACTATGTCTGGAAATGAGAGGGGCGGTAGAGTGAAAACGATTAATCCTCGCTCCTTTAATAATTTCTGCTAAAGATTGCATTTGGCATTAAAGAATAGGGGTGGTGTGACTCAACTAATTTTGTTCACAAACTATGATTCTCTATAAAAAAAGGACCGCCCCCCCAACTCAGAGGGCTATAGTGGGAGGGCAGTACATGCAATCATCCTCCCCCCAACCCCACCGAATCGGCCAAGATACCAGAAGGGGATTGACATAATATAAAATGTATATATTAATTGAATTAATTTTGTTCACAAACTATGATTTCTCCATAAAAGTAGGACCGCCCCCCCCCACTCAAAGGGTTTAGGTGGGAAGGGCAGTAGAGGTATTCGTCCCCCCCCCCCATCGGCAAACTGTGAACGACATAATATAAAGATTGGTTAAAATATCAATAACAAATTTTAATCATATAGATATTTCATTGTTTCTGTTAGCACGCTGTGATTTCTACAAATAAATTGGACCGCCCCCCCCCCACTCGAAAGTGTATGGGGGGGGCGGGATTGATACCATCGCCCCCTCCCGACCCCAAGAATTTGGGCAACATACTAGAAAAGGGGGGGGGCGAAATAATCTTAAAATAGGTTGAAATATAAATAATTAGTGTATATTATTAGCATAAGTAATATATAAGTAATAAATTCGTATACAAATTGTGTGAATTCTATACTAAAAAAAGGGGGGGGGGTCGGCCCCATCGCCCCCCCCCCCCTGGATCCGCCAGTGGTTGCAGGTTATTAAGTACCCCCCCCCCCCCCCCATCAACATTGGTCATACAGATGTTCAACAAATAGAATAATACAATCATTGTCCCAATAGCCACCTAAGCTTCGTGAAGCGGAAGTTTAAAAAAAAAGGCTAAACGTGTCAGAACATCAATTGATGGCTGAGAAGGTTCCCTACGAATAACATACCGAGATAATGTTAAAGAAATATTTTCCCGCTTAGGCATTCGCCGTCTAAAAAGTGGCGACTGAACGTCGATTGAGATTTGTGAGAGATACCATTTGACCAGACGAAACTCATTGACCAGCCTTAACAAAAAAAGACGAAAAGAAGAAAGCATAATCCAGTCCGTCCGCAATAAACATGGTGTCGCACCTTTTAAGAAGTCCTCAATTCCGTGGACACCAGCTGGAAGCGGCTGAGAAATTTGCATAAGACCGATTTCTGTGGAGTGAGCTTGTAGCCCTATGCGTGAAATGGCGCGCGATTGGAGCTTAAGTAAATGTGGTTTGCAACATTTTACAACCCCCTTCCAAAAAATGTTACGTTTGCCACTCAACTGGTCAGTTGTAGATGTTTGTGAGAGCACTATTAAGCTCTCTTAGAGTTGTCCTGGGCGAAGCCCCTTCCGCCAAGCGTTTTTCTGCATTTCTGAGCTTCATAAACTCTTTCTCCTGGCGTCTACAACGCATTATTTTTGATATTTTAGGAAGAATACAGGTCAAATAGAATTAAATTACACGTTCGCAATTCCACACATCTGGATAACCAAAAAATAGATAGCTTAAACCCAGTAGCACTAAAAGTTATAGTAATGAAATGTTTTTAAAATATATGTTTAAACAACTTGTAGCAAAAGTCAATAACAGCCTAGACCCTCACCAATGTGCATACAAAGTAGCTAGAGGAACTGAGGATGCCATGCTTTTGCTTTTGGACCAGCTTTATAAGCATCTTGATACACCCAAAACATATGCACGAGTCCTATTCGTAGATTTCTCCATACAGCTACGTCTAATGCTAAGCAAACTGAGTAACTTAAATGTCAGCCCCTACGTACAAGCATGAGTTCTAAACTTTTTAACCCAACGTCCCCAGGTTTTTAAAGTCAACAACACCAAATCTTCAACTCAAGTACTATGTACGGGTGCTCCACAAGGTTGTGTACTTTCTCCTGTACTGTACACTCTTTACACTAATGACATAAGAAGAATCTATGACTCAGTTAAACTCATTAAATTCGCTGATGATACTGCCATAGTCGGGTCTTATTTCAGGAGACGAAACCAAGTATCGAAGCACGATAGAAGAGTTTACAAACTGGTGCACTGACAACTTTCTAGAACTGAAGGTCACAAAAACTAAATTACTTAGAATAGATTTCAGAAAGAAAAAAAAAACAAGAACAAATGATACACAAACTGCAGATAAAGACTACGTCGATGAAAGAAGTGAAGTCATATAAATATCTAGACGTCATCATTGATAACAAGCTCTCATGGGAAGACCACCTTGAAACTCTGACAAAGAAAACAGCCCAACGGCTTTTTTTTCCTATACAAACTCAATAGCTTTAAACTAAATAAGAAGATCCTAGATAATTTTTACGGCGCGACTATGCAAAATCTGCTAAAATACGGAATAACTTGTTGGCAGGGCGGCGCTACATCTAGACTGTTGCGTCGCTTAGACAGCATTGTTAAAAAAGCATCTAAAATCGCACGCAAAACACTACCATATTTAAATGAACTTTTTGAGCAAAAAATGTCTCGGAAAAATCTTGGAAAACAACAGCTACCCGCTCCATCATAACTACGTCAAGTCGTCGCGAATTGGGCGACTTCTGTCAATAAAGACTAGTACCGAACAGTACAAAAACTCGTTTGCTCCTTACTCGATCAGACTCTATGATCAGACTATATCAACGCCACTCTTTGATCAAGAAACATTAAAAGGGCCAAGATGCCAGTGTGTAGTTGCTTAATGAACTCTTTATGTTGTGTCTGTTCTATTTATGAGAGTGTTTCTGTTGTTTTGTTTTTATATGAGAAAAGAGTCCTTATAGGCCTAATCACAACAAATGTCCACAAAAATCAATAAAGCAGTCTTAGTCTTAGTCTTAAATTAAGAAGGGTTGATACATTTTGATACTTAACTGTGAGGCATTCGAGGCAGTCATTTTTATTTTTAAACGTTGCATTTTTTGATAAGTGAATTTTCCCCACCGGATAGGGTTCGTTCTCTGGACGATCACGAGGCAGTACGAAGTGTACACCACACGACCCTTCAGCCACTCTGGTTGAGAGCCAGACATTTTTGTGGATCTAAATATATCTGTAGGCTTATAAAAGAATACAGTAGCTCCTCCTGATCGTCAACCTCTAAGACAGGGGTTCTCAACCTGTGGGTCGCGACCCCCTTGGGGGTCGATTGACCATTTGCCAGGGGTCGCCTAAGACCATCGAAAATATGGATTGGTATTGTCTATACTCTTCTATTGCTGTATGTGTGTGTGTGGGGGGGTCGCGGCAGAGTAGGGGATTGTAAAAAGGGGTCGCCGAGCTTAAAAGGTTGAGAACCGCTGCTCTAAGAATTCAAATTGAGAGATTCAGGTAACCTTCGGCATAGAAAACGTTCAAGGACATGTCAAAGGTTAGAACATTGAGAAGTTCAGTGACCCCAAAGGTTGAAAACAATGACTGCGTTTAATGGAATATACCAACTCATTGTGAAAAAAAAAAGGATTTCTAAAAACTAAAATAACTTTCTGTAACTTCGAGAAGCAATTTAAATCTGTGATTCAGATCGAGACGAGATCGTTCAGATATTTTAAAGGTAAACGCTGTTACAGGGGGAGAAAATATTACCCCGTTTACTTGACAACAGTTAACGATCGTGTTATGTTTCCAGCACAACTTTCTCCAATAGATGTTATCACTGTAATGTTTAACTTTCTCCAATGGATGTTATCATTGCCATGTTAAACTTTCTCCAATAGATGTTATCACTGTCATGTTTAACTTTCTCCAATGGATGTTATCATTGCCATGTTAAACTTTCTCCAATAGATGTTATCACTGTCATGTTTAACTTTCTACAATGGATGTTATCATTGCCATGTTAAACTTTCTCCAATAGATGTTATCACTGTCATGTTTAACTTTCTCCAATGGATGTTATCATTGCCATGTTAAACTTTCTCCAATAGATGTTATCACTGTAATGTTTAACTTTCTCCAATGGATGTTATCATTGCCATGTTAAACTTTCTCCAATAGATGTTATCATTGCCACAGTCAGATAAAAGCAGTAGCCAATACAAAACCCAAAAGAAAAATCTTACTCTGGAATAAATGTAACCTAACACAACTACACCAAGCTGCATTAAACTTTCAACAAACATTCTTATTAGAAAAAGACATTAACCAACCAGTCGATGACCTCTGGAATTTCATTAAAAACCATCTTAAAAGCATTATAGAAAATCATATACCAACTAAATACAAATCAAACAAAATAAATAAATGCTGGTTTAATAATAGACTAAAGAAGCTTTGTAAACAGAAGGAAAACCTATATAGAAAATTTAAAGAAACCAAGGCAGAAAGAGTTTACAAAAAGTATATAAAAATTAAACACCTAACCCAAAAAGTAAGCAGACAACTGCAGAGTGAATACATAAACAGTGTAATATCTAAAGATAACAACAAAAACCTATGGTCATACATTAAGTCTAAGAAAATGGAAACAACAGGCATAGCGCCATTAAAAGATGAACATAACATAATACATAATGATAATGAAACTAAAGCAAACATCCTAAACAAATACTTTGCATCAGCATTCTCAGCCCCAGGAGAAAAAGACATATTTCTTAATTTGAACCAAGTAGACAACATAGAAGATTTAGTAGTACAAGAAAATGGAATTAAAAAACTATTAGCCAACACCAAACCAAATAAAGCGTCTGGACCTGATGGTATTCCAGCTAGATTACTCAAAGAACTAAGCAATGAGCTAGCCCCAGTGTTCAAAATACTCTTTCAGGCATCGCTTAACCAGGGCAGAGTACCAAAGGACTGGAAAGAAGCTAATGTCACCCCCCCCCCCTATTTAAAAAAGGAGAAAAATCTGATCCAGGAAACTACAGACCAGTATCACTTACCAGCATCACATGTAAAATACTAGAACACATAATATGTAGCAACATCATAAACCACTTAGACAAACATAATGTCCTCACCCCTTACCAACATGGCTTTAGGAAATATAGATCATGTAAAACACAACTAATAGGACTTATTGATGATTTTTCAAAAGGTTTAGATAATAGTGAACAAATAGATGCTATCTTACTAGATTTTTCCAAGGCTTTTGACAAAGTTCACCACCATAGTTTGCTTAAAAAATTAAAATATTTCGGCATTAATGGTCCACTGCATCAGTGGATTAAAGATTTTCTGATAGGGAGAGAACAAACTGTAATAATAAATGGCTCTAAATCAACACCAATAACAGTAAACTCAGGTGTACCTCAAGGAACAGTCTTGGGTCCACTACTATTTTTAATTTACATAAATGATTTACCAAATTGCATTAGTTCAGGAACAAAAGTCAGATTATTTGTAGACGATTGCATAATATATAGAACAATAAAAACAACACAAGACACAGATATTTTACAAAGAGAATTAGATGAATTACAGAAATGGGAATCAAATTGGAGCATGTCTTTCCACCCAGAAAAATGTCAGTTGTTAAGAGTAACAAAAAAACTAAAACAAATTAATTCCACTTATCTTATTCATGGCAAACCAGTAACACAGACTAAAAACGCTAAATACCTAGGTGTTATAATAAATGAAAAACTGTCGTGGAATCCACATACTGATGAAACTATAAAAAAATCCAACAAAGCATTAGGGTTTATTAAAAGAAATTTCTATAAATCAAATAAGAACATAAAACTAAAATGTTATTTAACCTTGGTTAGGCCAATAATAGAATATGCATCCACAATGTGGGACCCCTCAACTCAAGAAAACATTAAGAAACTGGAACAAACACAAAATAGAGCAGTGAGATTCATAACAAACGAATATTCACATTTGACTAGGGTAACACCATTAGTAAAATCACTAAATTTAGAAAGCCTTCAAGACAGAAGACTCAAAAGTAAAGTAGCAATTATACATAAAACACTGAACCATAATCTTCAAATACAAAAACAAAATTTAATAAAATACTCTGAAAGACACAAAAATAAAGGCACACTCCTCGTCCCATATGCTAGGACAAATTTGTACAAATACTCCTTCTTCCCTAGTGCTATTAGAGCATGGAATGGGTTGCCTGAGCTAGCCAGAAAAACCAGTGACTTGGCAGAATTTAAGTCATTGGTTAATATGCATGACTAAATGCATGACGCGTAGGACGTAATCATCTTCTTTTTTGAAGTAACGTCTGTATTATATAAGATAAGATAAGATGTTATCACTGTCATGTTTAACTTTCTCTAATGGATGTTATCATTGCCATGTTAAACTTTCTCCAATAGATGTTATCACTGTCATGTTTAACTTTCTCCAATGGATGTTATCATTGCCATGTTAAACTTTCTTTGCTCCAATAGATGTTATCACTGTCATGTTTAACTTTCTCCCATGGATGTTATCTTTGCCATGTTAAACTTTCTCCAATAGATGTTATCATTGTCATGTTAAACTTTCTCCGGTTGATGTCATCACTGTCACGTTTAACTTTCTCCAATAGATGTCATTATTGTCATGTTCAACTTTTTCCAGTAGATGTCACTATTGTCATGTTAAACTTTCTCCAGTAGATGTCATTATTGTCATTTTAAACTTTCTCCAGTAGATATACCATATAACCTGTCCATCAGTCTGTTGGGCCGTTGGGGCACCACACATAATATGTCAACCATATTACTCCATTCCTCTAAGTTGTTTGCCAGGATTAGATTCCCTTTTAATGACAGGCCCGTCCATTTCTTGGTGTTGTCTTTCCATCACTTCTTTTGTTCGTCCCTCCTTCTTTTTCCTGGTACTGTTCCCCGCAGGAAGGCCTTTGCGAGGCCTGATGATTCTCATTGTAGAGATTAAGAGTGTGTTCTTTGACAATGGTCAGCTGTTCATTCCGGGACTAATCATCATTGTGATCCTATTTCGGATTTTTAAAGGTTGTGAAGCGGTCTTTGTAGAAGATATATCTGTTCCCGTGGTATGCGCCCTGGAATGTCGCCACGATTGTCCAGAGTTCGACCCCTAATCACTGTCATCACATGACGTACTGCGGATGGTTTAGGCTAGGATGTAATCATCTTCAGACAACTCCCGAAACATGTAAAACAAACAAATGGCGATTTTCATGTAGTGCGAAAAAACTTTAAATAGCAAGCTTTTTGGTGTATCCGGTGTGCAAGCAATAAAGAACGTGCCGATAAACTATGTTTTTTAAAAAGTTACACGCTAACTGTAGCACTGTAATTGTAATTGTAATTGTAGCACTGTAAAATCAAATTTTTAAAGCTCTTCTGTTTGGGCTTGTAGCTTTGATTGAATTGACAATTTTGAAGTTCGTGTCATGTCCAGAAAGCACACATTCTAAGGTACAAAGCATTGAACTTCTTACTAGCTATAATGAACAATCCTGAAGTAAATTTATATTTATACATAAAGCTCATTACAGCTAATCCTTTCATTTTTGTTTGTCATTTTGAACCACCGAATAGGTTCTTTCTTGAGTTTGTGGTCTTCTAGTAAACATATCCACAATATTAGAATGTTTCAAATGCAATGTCATTACTCCATCAGTTGTCATCATAACTTATATTTATATCATTAAACAATTACATTGTCAATAGTGAATCACTTATTCATTTGTAAGCACGAAGGTGCCTGTTGAATGTCAGGGGCCCGGGTAAACGAGCTAAGGCCTTAACACAACCCTGACAGTTGGGGGCTCTGAGTCCGGCTGTGACTACCAGTCACAGAACCATAAATTCAATCACTACAATTTATTTTTCTTGATTATGTAGCAGCAGTGTCTACAATCCAATAATTGTTTACATAGTATTGCATCACAGTCTACTGTACTAATATTGAGTTGTGTATCATTGGCAACGATATATATCGAAAGTAGCTGATAAATACATCCTTTGTGATATAAGTGATATAACACTATAACTATACTGAACTATACTGTACTATATACTATATAACTATTGTATTGCCAGATTGAAACGCATTTGTATTTTCTTGTTTTCTATAGTGTGCTTCACCTTCGAACGAGTGTCTTCTCGCTCCCGGCAGCAAGCGAACGTGAGTGTAAAGTGGCTGTTGGTAACTACTGAAGTCTGAGGCTACTGGTATTGTGTTGGATTGTCCTGTGGCAACTATATTTCAACGCTGTGGCCTGAGTGAGGCACTTTCCTCCGACGTGGGATACTGCACAGATAGGTTTCTTTCTTTGCCATTTAACCGCAGGCTCTAGGCTTTAGTTGACAACTTGTACAATTAGTAGAATTTTTTTGGTTCCCATATTGTATATAATATAAATATAATACAGCCAAGTTGTGTACATTGTATTTACCATGGAAACTAGGCTGACAATTATTGCACAGTTTATAAGTGATGGTCGTTCTCTGGGGTACGAAGGTGAAAGGTTAGAGAGGTATGTGGCTGAGCAGAAGGAAGACTATGAAAAAGCTCAGAAAGAGAAGTTGGAACGAGAACTATAAAAAAGAAACAAGCTACATCGATGTGTATAGTCTTTTATTTAGACAGATCTATTGAAATCCCATTTACTGATGTAGGGAAAATGAAAGCACAAAATAGATTTGTTCAATGTACATAGACGATAGACCTACATGATAATGAAAGGCTCTTTTATACTGAATAATTTTGCTAATTTAAATAGTTGTCATCAGTCTTTTTAGATGGAATTTCGTGATATATGTATATATATATATATATATATATATAATAATATATATATATATATATATATATATATATATATATATATATATATATATATATATATATATATTATATATATATATATATATATTCTATATATAGCAAAAATTTATATTTAAACTACTGACCTACTATATATATAATATATATATATATATATATATATATATATATATATATATATATATATATATATATATATATATATATATAAATATATATATAGAGAGAGGTCTGTGGTTTAAAGTTTATTGCTGCATCTCAATTATGTTTTCGTTTAATGCGTTTTAAAAGTGTCAACTTGTTATAATTTTAGAGATCTACAATACCATCTGCGTACATAGAATAGATCTAAATATATTAATTATTAACAATGCCTAATTCAAATGATGTGTTACAAGGCTACTTAAAAGGAATGTTCATATTCATGACTATGTGATTATGTTAATATTGATACAAACAACAATTACAAGTAACGGAGTAACTAAATATAAACTCTTTCTCTCCTAACTGACGATACCAACGTTGATTCCAACAGAATGTGGTAAATATTACGGAGAGAAAGAGTTAATACATAGAAGAAATATATAATAAGACATTAACAAAACAGAAACATAAATAAATGGCCAAGCAATGTGTAAGTAAATAAAGAAAATAAACGATACCCCCCCCCCCCCCCAAAAAAAAAAAGAAAAAAAAAACAGTGTGCACACAATTAGTGTGTGTATCGCATGAAGTGTTTTATTCAAAGACTTTAGATCTTTGAGACATGACAAGTAGAATTGGACCATTTCTTTATCAAATTGTTTGCGAGTGTAACTTAGTTTGTTGCCGCAAACTTCCTTGTCCCCCAATGTTGCCAGGCAACCATAAATACATAGGCTACATGAATTTATACGAAAATCCCTTAGATTAGGAACAAAATAAATCAAAATAAAAAATTAATTTTTATCACCACAAAAAGTCTTACAAAGACATTTTTGTAAAATATTTAACTTGGTAGTACTGTTAGAAATAGAGTATAAATATAAACTATCTCTACTTTTAAGATATATAACATTTTTAGAAATAGAGTATAAATATAAACTCCCTCTACTTTCGATATATATAAGTATTGAACATTTAATGCTGTAATGTTTACGAGGAGTAAAAATCATGAGATTATTTTTATATAGAAACCACCAGCTTCCATAGGCGTAACTACTTTTGATTCTGCCATTAAGGCCAAACCCAGAACTTGAAAAACAAAGCGACTAGTATTCCGAAGAAAGCAATGCCACAGAATATGAGAGTACTGGTGATTATTCGACTCTGGCGTTCTGTTTCCTTCAGGCAGACGCTGTATGGCATGTCGGTGAAAGCCACCTGGTCAACAAAAAAAACATAGGTTACATAAACGTCATTTATCAATATCCACACACTGTACCATTGTTTCTTCAAAGTAAGGAGATAGAATATATGTTTCAAACTGTATGAACCACAAGTTCAATCCCCAAAACGAATATTTAATGGAGGCCTAGATCTAGGTATCTAGTTTCAAAGCGTAAGGGTTTTGGAGTATCTCAATACATTCCGAAAGTGTTTCGCCAATAGCAGTGCTGTCCATATTAGACTTGACTACATCAATGGATTGCATTTATTTATTAAACTATATCACTATGCATTAGAGAGTTGTTCCTTAGATTGAATTGATTTTAAAAAACATTGTTCCCAGCACAAAGTAAAAACAATTGAGTTTGCAAACTTATTAAAAGAAGCTCAGATTGTGTTTGTGTGACGAATGTGAGAGCGTCTGAATGAGGCGGGGGTCATCATGTGGTCAGTAAACTGAGTAAACTGACCACACCTTCACTCCTTTCACCAATCAAAATCTGCACTGCTACATAGGAAACAAACAGAAACAAAACCAATCCACATCAGGTACCCATTTGAATGGGGAGGACCCTAAAGATCCCGAAGTTAAAAATCCCAATCATCACCAGGATTCGAACCCGGAACCCTCAGTTCGGAAGCCATTAAGCGCTTTACCATTCAGCCACAGCGCCTCCTCATTCCCGTTGTAAAGCCACGTAATAAAATCTCAGGACTTGCCAAAAAGACTAGTGCAAGGAACACTAAGATAAAGGAAGAAAGACAGTCAAGACTTGATTGAACGTCATAGAGAAAGTGATGGCGAGAAATAGCAATGAAAAGAACGGGCCGACAGATCAGTTGTGGTGCCCTAACGGTTCAAAAGAAATGAAGACATAATCAGGGCATGTGGAAGGGAAAGCTCCAAATAGAAGGGCAAAACAAAAAAATCTTGTATGTCTTTAACTTCCTCATTCAATTTGACTACAGTAATATACTTAGTGAAAACCCCTAAAATTAGAGACTTAAAAGTGAAGTCGCAGTAATACACAAAACATGAAACTTACAAATAAAAAAAATCAGAAAGACACAAAGATAAAGGCACATTTCTTATTCCATATGCATTCTTATAAGTACTCTTTCTTCCATAGAGCCTTAGAGCATGGATTAGATTGTTCGAATCAGCCAGAAAAACCAATGACTTAGCAGAGTTTAAGTCTGTGATTAATATACTCGACAAGACCAACACATATATTCGCTTTGAAGAGGCCACAACTTTTAGTCCGTTCCATTTTGAGTAACAATACTGTACTGCTTGTAGGTGACTAAAGACTAACCATTGTCTGAGTAACAATACTGTACTACTTGTAGGTGACTAAATACTAACCATTGTCTGAGTAACAATACTGTACTACCTGTAGGTGACTAAAGACTAACCATTGTCTGAGTAACAAAACTGTACTACTTGTAGGTGACTAACAACTAACCATTGTCTGAGTAACAATACTGTACTGCTTGTAGGTGACTAAAGACTAACCATTGTCTGAGTAACAATACTGTACTACTTGTAGGTGACTAAATACTAACCATTGTCTGAGTAACAATACTGTACTACCTGTAGGTGACTAAAGACTAACCATTGTCTGAGTAACAATACTGTACTACCTGTAGGTGACTAAAGACTAACCATTGTCTGAGTAACAATACTGTACTACCTGTAGGTGACTAAAGACTAACCATTGTCTGAGTAACAATACTGTGCTACCTACTTACTACTTACCATTGTATATTCTGGGACCCAGGTCTTAGGGAGCAATCTAAAGAGCATGTTGTCTACAAACTTTCTCATGTAGAAACTCACGCCAGCAATGTCAGAGCGAAGCTATTTAGACCAAACAGAAATGTAACGTAATGTGTGCACGCTATAGTTCCTACAGTTTAGTTGAAAATATATTTTAAAACAAGAAGCACATAAAACAGACTGTTAAAAAAAATCAAAGCTTTATTAAGCCTAATTGTATCCCAGTTTGGACAAAAAAAAAAGGGGGGGGGGAGAAGGGGGTCTCATGGTGATCTTGTTACCGTGATCATCTTTTAAATGTATTTAAATTAATTTGTAGGACTTGAATGCGAACTCGAGTGCTCAAACCTCCTCAAGGGTAACTAATTCAACGTATACAACCACATTTGTCAAGTACAATTTCTTTCCCTTGTTCGATACCAAACATAATAATTAATTACCGATAGTTAATTACCTACTTTGTTAATTCTTTTTATTGATTCTTGTTTTGTCAGGTACAAGAAATAATTAGACAAAGTTTCAACTTGTCCAAGAATGGGTGTGGGAGAAAGAACTTTTGACCAGACAAAGAAACAGAGTGAATTGATATAACCTTTGTAAAAAAAAAGGGTTTTGGAGGTCAGTGCACACTGAGCACGTACAATGAAAGACACATCTTCACTTCAACGCCGTCCAACTAAACGTCTTTTTATTGGAAAGAGAGATTCTCACATGTTTTTGTCCCTAGGACCCATTTATATAGTCAAAACTTGCCAATGGACCCCTAAATAACAATAAAATAAATGCATGCCATATAAATGACTAATGTAAAAAAAAAGGTTGTTGACAGAGTGTTTATTGAAATTAAAACTTGTTTAAAATAAAAGTTTAAAAAACTGAATGACCTGAATGAGTTTGGTGAGATTTTATAAGTGTATTTATGTCACACTCAGTGTTTGTAAGTAGCAACAGCAAAGCGACTAAAGCACACATTTTCACATGTAGCTTATAATGGTACTGAATTCATGTTCTACCAATTAGGAAGACGGGAAAACAGTCAGCAACTTCTGTACAATAAGTTCAATAACCCATAATGCAGGACGTAAAATTGAATTCTGTTTTTGTAACCAGACTTTGTAGACTCCTTGATCAAACATTGTTTGTGGATATTTCAATAAGCTGCTCCTGTATTAGTATGGATTCATCTGTGATTGGGATCTGAGTTTGTCCACGCGCAAAAGAGTTCACTACCCAGTCGGAAATATCCAAATGAAGAATGTTTTCAAATCTTTGGTTTAGGTCGTCATCTAATAGTTTAATCTTCGACCACAGTTTGAAAACCACTCTTCTGAAGTACAAGACATTACACAACGAATATAGTATTAGAGCCATGGTCTGTCGGGAACATACATTCACAGGACTTTCGAAATCAATGAGTCAAAATAAAATGAATCACTCACTTCTACATAGTGCTTGAATGCCATTTCACTTATGGCATGACCATCTTTGCATCTGACTCTTGAGAATTCTTTTAGCACTCTACCAAGGTTCGCTAATAATGAAATGAATTAAATGAATTGTTACTGAAAACGAATTGTTGAATAGTTCCTTCTGTTTCAACAAACTGTTTTATTTTAAAAGTATAAAAAAAACAACTAGCAGACAAGAAATACTTTCAAATACCTTTCGAGTGACCATACTTTTGAAATATTCTGTCCAGAATCAAGCAGTCCTCAAAACCCTAAGACAAAAAAAAGAAGCCGTTAAAATTTACTCGTCACTATCTGATGGAGAGAATCACTCAAAACAAAAGTTCCCCATTAAAATAATTTCATCACATAACGTTTCGGAAGTCTGTCAAGATGATCTAGTCTTTGAGCTCAGCAGGTGGTTAACCTTACCTTCCAGCAGGAGGATTTAGACAAGACTGTAAACATCTTCATTGCTGAAGCACTTAATAAACTAATAAACATGATTTATTTTTCAAACATTCAAACATTTAAAATAGGTTCATTCATTTTTATTTTCTATTGTCTTCTTATTTTTTTTAAGGCTATAGACAATTTTAGAAACATTGATAAATGTCACACAGTAAAAGCCGGCCCCTCTTTGTACAGAACTTAGGCTATATTAAGTCATTCCGTCAGTATGTCTGTCTAGTTGGCACGATTCTTTCACAAGTTTTTCTCCCACTTCCCATTCTCGGATCAAGTGGAAACTTCGTACAACTATTCATTGTCAAAGGCAACAAATGAATTAATTAAAAACGTAATTAATTAATGGTAACCAATTAATTGTGTTCTATTAAGAAAAAGGGAAACAAATCTTGCAATATTGAGAGAAATGATACTAATTGAGCGGTTCTTTCCCTAATATAAGCTTGGTATTTTAAAAAGTATTTCTTTTTACATTTTGCTTGATGTGACTTCCGTGACCCCAGGCCGTCCAACTGGTTCGTGACGTAGTAGGTCAGCGACCATTGTTTCTGATCGTAACCAGAGCCTGGCTGCCTGTTAGCATATGTCGAAGGTGCCGATTCTACCAACTAAATGTAAAGTAGGCCCTATATGTTGCTACTGGCCCAAAGGTAATATCGGGTACCGTTTTGTGGTATAAATCACTTTCTAACTTGAATGTTGGAAGAATTGAAATCTAAAATCACAATATGCTCTAGTGTGCACAGTTTAGATATTTCAGGTCTTCAAAGCAACAAACTAGATCTACACGTATCTAACACTTACAGCATTCATTCCCTGTCCATAGAAGGGCACCATGGCATGGGCAGCGTCTCCAATCAGAACACTGTTGTCTGCATGATACGGCTCAACCTAAAGGCATTATGTTGATATTACAATAGGATCTTACAGATGTTTTTTCGAATCACAACCAACATTGTTCAAGATAAAATTTAAGATTTAAGCCATAACTTGTGCTCATTTTGACCATCTCTAATTATAGAAGTCAATTATTTCTCTAATTGTTTTATACACAGGTTTTAATCCCCCTGATAGGCGCTAATTCTTTTTTTTTTAATTTGGAGGGGGGAGGTTTAGAAATTAGTTTGTGTAAAAAATATTTATCAAATTAACTTAAGAGGCGTCATCTTCTAAATACAATGGTAATCAAACTGAATTTCCATTTGTTTGGAGTGTTGGACCAATAAAATGATCTTATCTATCTAAACAGGACATTTTAAAAAATGCACTGTAGACGCCCATTGTCTAGAGGGGTCGCCAACATTTTGTTTCATGTGTGGGGGGATAGAGTTCAGGAATGAAAGGTTGGTCATCACTTCACTATATTTTAAAATAGGCCTCTTACGTTGCTATACAGTGAGAAAGTACTCTATACTTTTTTTTCTTGGTCAGGGTTAGGATTTTGAAAAAAAAAGTCCCTTCAAAAGTTTTATATCTGCCCTTAGGTCATAGCACACGCAGACTAGACAATGCACATGTAGACTATACGCTTTATTTAGACTAGACCAGGTTCTGTATATAGTATACTAGACCTTATTAGAGATAAGTCTGCCAGATACTAGACCTTGTTAGAGATAAGTCTGCCAAATACTAGACCAGCACTAGACCTTATAAGAGATAAGTCTGTCAGATACTAGACCATATTAGAGATAAGTCTGCCAGATACTAGACCTTATTAGAGATAAGTCTGCCAGGTCTTTTCTTCTTTTCCACAAAATGTCGCTTCAAGTAAGATCTGAAATATAAAAAAAATGCATCAAAAAGATATCAACATGTAAATCTATAAATATGGTGGATTGAAATACGAAAAAGTGATTTATTTGTGAGCAGGTCAGGCAGGCGCGAGTGGGAGATACCTATTCTTACTGCTCAACATTAAAATTTACCAACAGTAGGTAGATGTTTGCGCTACTGGGTGGGCTCAATCTGTGCACCTCGGTATGGTTACCAAGGGGCTAGAGTCGCCTAAGTAACCAGACATACAAGCTATACTAACCTAAACTAAATGAAAGCAAGATAACGAAACTTTAGTTTAGGATAAATAAACAAAACGAAACTTTATTTACATATGCAAAAATAAATCAATAATAAAATATAATATGTACACTAACTTGACTAACCACCACTGCTGAACCCATCAACTAACTAAAACCCTCTAAATCTAGACAACTACAAACACTAACAAACTAACCAAACCAACTATCTAACTAAATCATTAAAACTACTACACTAGTCTAGACCTAGATCTACACAAACAAACTACAATAAACTAGTCTAGATCTACAATATTCTACTACTACAACCAACTCATAACTACAACTAAAACAAGAACACCTTAGTCTTAGTACCTTAATATTAGCATTCACTAAGAACAGAAACAGACTATAACTAACTAAGTTTACTAAGCCACTAAGGCTACACTACAAAAACAAAATAACACATAGATTCTAGATCTACAGCAAGAGGTTACAGCAGAGTAATAGGAGTTATAATCAGCAGTTAAAAAACATCAGTGTAATTGCAGCAGTAATAGTAGCAGGCCGACCCAGGTACAGAATAATAAAATAATTAGACGACAGACCACAAAGATCTTCAGCTGTCACACAGACAGATATGGTACTGACCACTGGTCAAATGTACACTCAACTGTTTTTAAGACAGCATGTAGTACCTATAAAAATATAAAAATAGATCTAACCTATACAACAAAAATACATATAAAACTAGCTCAGGGAGCGCAAGCTCACATTCATCCCGCCTTAAATTTTTGCGTCCCCGCAAAACAAGATAATAACAAATTACTTGAAATGCATTACATACATACTGCTGACATATTCTACCATCAAAGAAAATACACACCAAAATCTATTTGACACAAAAATATTATTTTGTGTGTTATGCTAACACAATACTGCATACCTACTCTATGTGTTGTTGTTTTACGTGACCTTTTTTTAAAGTCAAACGAATGCTACAGTTTGCTAGATGCGTGTCTCTTTCTCTCTCTCACTTTAACCACACCAACACACTTTTCGAAGGCACTTACTCTCCTACAAGCCTAACCAAGTCCGGAAACTCTGCGTCGAAGAACTTCAGAAGCACTTCCTCCCCTTGCATCACTTCATCCAACTTCTCAAAAGGCATGAACAAAGTTCCGGAGAAAGTATTGTCCAAATTTGGGAACGTAATTAACATAAACTCTCCACGAGGCCAGATGTGAAGCATGTCTAGTTCCATCTGAGGCTGAGAAAGAGAACACAAGTTATTGGCTTATAGAACTCTCCTCGGGGCCAGATGTGAAGCATGTCTAGTTCCATCTGAGGCTGAGAAAGAGAACACAAGTTATTGGCTTATAGAACTCTCCTCGGGGCCAGATGTGAAGCATGTCTAGTTCCATCTGAGGCTAAGAAAGAGAACACAAGTTATTGGCTTATAGAACTCTCCTCGGGGCCAGATGTGAAGCATGTCTAGTTCCATCTGATGCTGAGAAAGAGAACACAAGTTATTGGCTTATAGAACTCTCCTCGGGGCCAGATGTGAAGCATGTCTAGTTCCATCTGAGGCTGAGAAAGAGAACACAAGTTATTGGCTTATAGAACTCTCCTCGGGGCCAGATGTGAAGCATGTCTAGTTCCATCTGAGGCTGAGAAAGAGAACACAAGTTATTGGCTTATAGGACTCTCCTCGGGGCCAGATGTGAAGCATGTCAAGTTCCATCTGAGGCTGAGAAAGAGAACACAAGTTATTGGCTTATAGGACTCTCCTCGGGGCCAGATGTGAAGCATGTCTAGTTCCATCTGAGGCTGAGAAAGAGAACACAAGTTATTGGCTTATAGAACTCTCCTCGGGGCCAGATGTGAAGCATGTCTAGTTCCATCTGAGGCTGAGAAAGAGAACACAAGTTATTGGCTTATAGAACTCTCCTCGGGGCCAGATGTGAAGCATGTCTAGTTCCATCTGAGGCTGAGAAAGAGAACACAAGTTATTGGCTTATAGAACTCTCCTCGGGGCCAGATGTGAAGCATGCCTAGTTCCACCTGAGGCTGAGAAAGAGAACACAAGTTATTGGCTTATAGAACTCTCCTCGGGGCCAGATGTGAAGCATGCCTAGTTCCACCTGAGGCTGAGAAAGAGAACACAAGTTATTGGCTTATAGAACTCTCATCGGGGCCAGATGTGAAGCATGTCTAATTCCATCTGAGGCTGAGAAAGAGAACACAAGTTATTGGCTTATAGAACTCTCCTCGGGGCCAGATGTGAAGCATGTCTAATTCCATCTGAGGCTGAGAAAGAGAACACAAGTTATTGGCTTATTGAACTCTCATCGGGGCCAGATGTGAAGCATGTCTAGTTCCATCTGAGGCTGAGAAAGAGAACATGGTGGCGTATAGAATCGTAACCCCTTCATGACTATTTGCACATCAAGCAAAAAGGACTTTTATAATATAAATTTCTTTGTACCAAAAACTGAAAAGCTAAGGCATTTAATTCGCCCCTGTTAAAAGGATAATAAAGTATTACATACTTACAATGCATGATTTATAACTCTTTATTCTGTTCACCAAATACACCCACAAGTTAACTACTTATATATTTTTAACCCATTTACAAAGCAATGCTTATAATAACAAAAACAACGAATGTTCATTAACTGTACATAGTAATACTTTCTATTACAATATTTTTCAAACTGTAAATAGGTAATCCATTGAATCTTTCAACTAAAAGAATCGTGCAAATGTTTAATCAATGATGGTATTGATATTACAAAAACACTTGTAGATCGTTATAATAGGAACAGGCACGTGGACTTTCTC
This sequence comes from Biomphalaria sudanica, assembly GCA_036873155.1. Taxonomy (NCBI): domain Eukaryota; kingdom Metazoa; phylum Mollusca; class Gastropoda; family Planorbidae; genus Biomphalaria; species Biomphalaria sudanica. The sequence continues at coordinate 303,941 of JAZGLO010002124.1, forward strand.
CTATACATGACCTAGTTAGCTCACATAGGTGTTAGCGATTACTTAGATCTCTCGACATCCTACCTGCCCATCCTTATCAGAAGGCATCATTTAGACCCTGGTTATCCTACCTACCCATCCTTGCCAGAAGGCACAACTTAGACCCTGGACATCCTACCTGCCCATCTTTGCCAGAAGGCACAACGTAGACCCTGGACATCCTACCTGCCCATCTTTGCAAGAAGGTACAACTTAGATTATGGATATCCTACCTGCCCATCCTTGCCAGAAGGCACAACTTAGATTATGGATATCCTACCTGCCCATCCTTGCCAGAAGGCACAACTTAGATTATGGATATCCTACCTGCCCATCCTTGCCAGAAGGCACAACTTAGATTATGGATATCCTACCTGCCCATCCTTGCCAGAAGGCATAACTTAGACCCTGGACATCCTACCTGCCCATCCTTGCCAGAAGGCACAACTTAGACCCTGGATATCCTACCTGCCCATCCTTGCCAGAAGGCACAACTTAGACGCTGGACATCCTACCTGCCCATCCTCTCCAGAAGGCATAACTTAGACCCTGGACATCCTACCTGCCCATCCTTGCCAGAAGGCACAACTTAGACCCTGGATATCCTACCTGCCCATCCTTGCCAGAAGGCATAACTTAGACCCTGGACATTCTTCCTGCCCATCCTTGCCAGAAGGCACAACTTAGACCCTGGATATCCTACCTGCCCATCCTTGCCAGAAGGCACAACTTAGACCCTGGATATCCTACCTGCCCATCCTTGCCAGAAGGCACAACTTAGACCCTGGACATCCTACCTGCCCATCCTTGCCAGAAGGCATAACTTAGACCCTGGATATCCTACCAGCCCATCCTTGCCAGAAGGCACAACTTAGACCCTGGACATCCTACCTGCCCATCCTTGCCAGAAGGCATAACTTAGACCCTGGGCATCCTACCTGCCCATCCTTGCCAGAAGGCACAACTTAGACCCTGGATATCCTACCTGCCCATCCTTGCCAGAAGGCATAACTTAGACCCTGGACATCCTACCTGCCCATCCTTGCCAGAAGGCACAACTTAGACCCTGGATATCCTACCTGCCCATCCTTGCCAGAAGGCACAACTTAGACCCTGGACATCCTACCTGCCCATCCTTGCCAGAAGGCACAACTTAGACCCTGGATATCCTACCTGCCCATCCTTGCCAGAAGGCATAACTTAGATTATGGATATCCTACCTGCCCATCCTTGCCAGAAGGCACCACTAGTTCCATGTACCCATGATCGTGGTACTCTTGTTGAAACATTCCAATCTTGCGTTTGTTCTGGAGGTCCTGGCGCACGACTGAATGCGCTCCATCTGATCCAATCACCAGATCAGCCTGAGCCTTGACGATAGTTTCTTTCTCTCTAGAGACAATACACATTTACATATGATCAAGTGCTGTTTGTGGTTGAGTGTGCGTGTGTGTATGTAATTTACATCTTTAACATTGTCGTTATAGTAGTGCCACGTGACGTAAAGATGTTGTTTACAATTTCACTAGTTTATTTATAGATCGAATGCTTTTAAGTGGAAGAGTTCTACACAATGAAAACATCCGAAACGCATTGTCCAAAGTTGTTTTTTTCTGTGCGAACTTTAATGTTCTTTTAGTTTGTTATTTCATTGAATTGTGTGATTTCTCTTGGACTTACTGTGATTTTTAGCGGCCCCGAAAGGGGAATAGACGCTATTAATTTTGTGTGGTCTGTCCGTCCGTCTCGTTTAGATCTCGTAAACTAGAAAAGATATTGCAAATCCGACATCATGATATTTTAGACCTTTCAAAGAAAGTTCTGATGCAATGGCTTCTTTTTTCTTTACTGAAAGCGAAACATTAAATTTTTAAAATCAACTATGCAAGCAGTTTTTTCCATAAAAATAAACCATTTTTTAAACTACTTACTATTAATAGTATCACGGGATGCTATTTGGTAAGGGAGATGACTATTTACCATATTTTTATTTATGGAAACGGTTTCAGATTTTTTGTAAAAAAAAAAAAGAAATTTTTACAAATGTATTGCTAAGTTGAATAAGTTCTGTAATACTAACTACATTTACCAAAATAATTTTTTTTTAATTAGAAAAAATCTGTTTACATTTCTTCAACTTATTTTTTACTATACACTATCATGTCAATAAAGACATTCTTAATTGAACGCAAGGATCTAGGGCTTGGTCTGGACAATGGACTAGAAACTTTGCTAATAAGCATTGTCTGGACAGGGAGCAGGCAGAGCTTCAATGGCGTCCATCGTCGCCGCTCTGAGGCTCGGGCTAGAGGAGGTGGGTTCCCTAAACCAGTTTGGCCTTTCCTCCCCTATATTTATTAGGTCATACAGTCTATGTGTTTATTTGAGTGTGAGACTGTGTATGTACATGTGTTAAAGAGAGGGGTTTTTTTTTTGGGGGGGGGGGGAAGATTTTGCGTGATGGGAAATCAAATGGAAACTATTCAAGAACTGCTGGTTGATGTTGTCAAGTCAACGAGTTGGCAGGATTATTTCTTCCTCGTGCTTACCTCCTCTTAGATCACATGATCGGAGAGCTCGTGTCAAGACGAGTGTAGTCAGTCTGGTAATACACTCACGGCAACCTCGTGGAAAATTAATTAGAAGAATGGGACAATTTCTATATCTTAGCGACCACATAGTAGGAACACTATTGAGACAAGCCATAATGACTGCTCATAAGGAACATGAACTTTAACTTCACAATTAAGCCAGTTCCGAAGTTGATGTGATAATTGTACAGTACCTGTACCTTAAGCCACTAGCGGATCCAGAACTTCGGAGTGGGGGGGGGGGGCGATTTTTTTTTCCAAACCCTAACCCTAACGCCTAGTAAACCCTAACCCTAAGCATAAACGCTTATATATATATATATATTAGAATGTTAAAAAAAAAAGTAGTGTTTCCCAACCTTCAACGAAAAAAGCAGACAAGAAAAGTTATGTTGAGGCCCTTCTCTTGACAGCTAGGGGGTCTGGGGGAGCTCTGTAAGCTCCCCCAGTGGGGATCGCGGCGAAGCCCCGACTCCAAAATCTTTTTTTTTTGCTTTCTTCACTGCAGAACCACATTCTCCTGACATCCATAGCTCATTATTTATCCTATTCAAAAAAGGATCTTTTGAATAATGTTTTACTTGAAAATATTCTAATATGAATTTATAGGCCCTTAGTACATTGCAAATACAGCCGATTTGTTCCTTGATAAATAAGATACCTCACATATTATTTCGATTAAGGCTTTGAGGATCGCAGTCGAAAAAAAATTATTTGAAAAAAAAAAAGCCATGTTGAGGCCTTCCCTAGATAGCTAGGTGATCTGGGGGTCTGAGGCCTTTCTCTTGACAGCTAGGGGGAAGGGCTGTAATCGTTTTCTTGCATTCTTCACTGCAGAAACGCATTTTCCTGACATCTACAGCTCATTATTCATCCTATTAAGAAAGTACCTTTTGAATAATGTTTTACTTAAAAAAATATTCTAATATGATTTTACAGGCTCTTACTACATCGCAAATACATCCGATTTGTTCTTGAAAAGATAAGATACTTCACAGATTTAGATTAAGACTTTGAGTAACGCCGCCGAAAAAACATGTATTCGAAAATTATTTTTTTTTAAAAAGCTCAATTGTAAGTGATACATTTTGTTCAATAGACATGTTTGTAATTTAATTTGTTACAGAAGGAGGGAAAATTAAGTGAACCAATTAGATTTTACTCTAAATTTTTTGCATTTTTAGTATTCAAGCATAAATTGTGAGATATTGTCCCAAATTTTTTTTTTACAACAGAAAAATGTTAGTTTGAGTAAAGGTTGGAAAGATGACTAGAAAAATACTATTTGGGTTCAGAACTCAATTCAATAGTTACTTTTATAATGAGAAATTTCGTATGAATTCTAAATTTTCCAAAACAAAGTATTTCTTAAAATAACTAAGATCAACTCGTATACAATGACATAAACTCTATCGCCCCATTTGACTTTTCTGTTTTAAAACGTCATCTTTTCATCTGGAAAGGGGAGAGGGCGGTAGAGTGAAAACATTAATCCTCGCTCCTTTTTATAATTTCTGCTAATGATTGCATTTGGCATTAAAGAATAGTGGGTGGGGCGACTCATTCAATTTATAGCATATATAAATTATATTAGTGACAATTTTTTTTAATTTTGTAATTTCTTAACTAAAATACAAAATGAAACAAGTATTGGTTGTCCGATGGACGGAAGGCGATCGCATGTATCGCCCCTCCCACCTGGAACAACCCTTTTTCATTTTATATTTACTTATGATAAAATTTGAGATCAGATCGTGTGTCCGACATAATATACAAATGGATTAAAACATCCATATATAGCTTATATTTATATAGATATTCAACTAATTTTGTTCAAAAACTATGATTTCTCCATAAAAATAGGACCGCCCCCCCCCCAATCAGAGGGCTAGAGTGGCAGCAAAAGCAATCGCCCCTCCTCCACCTCACCAAATCGGCTAAGATACCAGAAGTGTAGCAACATAATATAAACATTATATTGTAATTCAACTGATTTTGTTCACAAACTATGATTTCTAATTAAAAGTAGGACCGCCCCCCCACTCAAAGGTTTAGGTTGGAAGGGCTGCAGAAGTATTCGCCCCCCCCCCCCCCCAATCGGCTAACAGGGGAACGACATAATATAAAGATCGGTTAAAATATCAATAACAAGTTTTAATTATATTGATATTTAATTGATTTCGTTGACAAGCTGTGATTGCTACAAATAAATTGGACCGCCCCCCCCACTCGAAAGTTTATGGTGGGGGGGGCGGGATCGATGCCGTCGCCACTTCCCCATCCCACAAAATCGGCGAACATACTAAAGGGGGGCGAAATAACCTAAAAATAGGTTGAAATATAAATAATTAAAATATATTATTAACATAACTAATAAATTCGTATACAAATTGTGTGATTCCTTAACTAAAAGTCGCCCCCCCCGAAGGGGGTGGGATCGGCCGAGTGGGGGGGGGGCATCTCCCCTACCGCCCCCCACTGGATCCGCCAGTGCCTTAAGCCTGAAGGAAACTAAAACTAAAAAGATTTATACTGTGAAAAGTGATGGAGTTAAATTACACATGGAATATTGTGATAAACCAGAAGGTTTCTAGTCCTTTTTTTTTTCCACTGTGACTCTAACAGAACCTAATGTCGACTTGATACCATTGAATAAAGATTCATTGTTTTAAATTGGTATCGGGAACAAAATCTCTCAAATGACAAGAAAGACTTTAGGCCTACCATTTCAACTCCTTCATATCTATCATGTAGTAAGCACACAAAATGCAGAGAGCCCCAAGAGAGGCTCAGAAAGCCCTATAAAGGAGGCCCAGAAAGCCCAATAAAAGAGGCCCAGAAAGCCCAATAAAAGAGGCCCAGAAAGCCCAGTAAAAGAGGTTCAGAAAGCCCAATAAAAGAGGCCCAGAAAGCCCAAAAAAAAGAGGCTCAGAAAGCCCAATATAAGAGGCACAGAAAGCCCAATAAAAGAGGCTCAGAAAGCCCAATAAAAGAGGCTCAGAAAGCCCAGTAAAAGAGGTTCAGAAAGCCCAGTAAAAGAGGCTCAGAAAGCCCAATAAAAGAGGCTCAGAAAGCCCAGTAAAAGAGGTTCAGAAAGCCCAATAAAAGAGGCTCAGAAAGCCCAATAAAAGAGGCTCAGAAAGCTCAATAAAAGAGGCTCAGAAAGCCCAATAAAAGAGGCTCAAAAAAGCTCAATAAAAGAGGCTCAGAAAGCCCAATAAAAGAGGCAAAAGAAAAGATAAAAAGCCCAAAGATTTCAAGAATGTAAACAACTCGACAACTGATGCACTTGCGGATCCAGAATTTTGGAAAGGGGGGGGGGCGATTAAAAAAAATATTAGATAATAAAAGATCATCTTGACAGTCCTGACTGCTAAAGAGCTACTTAGGGACTACTGATCATTTACTAATACTATTTATTTCTGTTTTAAAGCATTAGAGTCTCCGTGGAAAAAAATACCCATCAGTCTAGCTTTAAGATTTTTAATCCCCCCCCCCTCCCCCACCAAAAAAAAAATCAACAGATGAGAAATAGGGAAAAAAAAAGAAGAAATAGAAAACAACGCACGTGACCAGCTTACCCGGAAGTGTTTCTGAAAACACAAACAGTTGTTGGAGCGCCATGTTGGTCACTGGTGTCACATCTTTCAAATGTATGTCGAAAGTGAAATGGAATTTTGTAGGTTTCTTCAGCTTCTGGTAAACATAAAAACATTATTTAGCAGAATTCTCATCTTACCCTTTCTTATAAAATATAGATGTTCCTTCTGAACAGAAAAAATAACAAAACAACTCAAAAAATGATGACTAAATATAGTAAGTAGCAAAAATAAATAAAACACTAAACTGTCTAAATCATAGTTAAAGAAAAAAAAAGCTACTAATATGCTCAAAGGACACTAAGATAAAGGTACATTTCTTATTTCGTATGCTGGGACAAATTCATATAAGTGCTTTTTCTTCCTAGTGTCATTAGAGCATAGAAAAGGTTGATATGTCATCCAGGATTACCAAAGTCTAAGCAGAGATGAAATCTCTTAATTAACACGCACGACCAGATGACACCATGGACAGGCAACGTGTAGGATGTAATTCTCTTCTCTTTTGAACTAATATGTGTAATTTATTGTGCTGGTCACTGTCACATGCCCCCACCCTGTTAACACTCGGCCATAGAAATCAATAAGTTTCATATCCCTCCTCCCCTATTTCTCATAGATCGCATGGGGATAATGGGGGGGGGGCAGTACCTTTACTTCTCAATGTACTATTTAGTAGGATTCAGTTTTCTTGAAAAAAAAAAGGGGGTTCAGAGAAAAAAAAAAGAAACCCAAATGCTACTAGAGAGATGTTCAGACACACCTAGTGGATATTATTGGGGCTACTTGAAATCACGTGATGGTGCACTTGGGTCAATCGACTGCGTTCTTCGTTTCGTGAGAAAAAGAATATTTCGAAATTCCGAAAACAGTTACTTTGAACAGGAAAACTAAAGGATAAAACAAAACGTTTTGCTGGACAGGGAAATACATTAGTTGCATAATTTTCTCAAGAAAGTTTCGTTTATCTTCAGTCCCTCCCCCCCCCCCCCCCACAAAGCGGTACAACGTAAGAATAGCGATGACCTCTGTGACCTGCTTGACCTAATCAAATACACCCCTTTTTCTTTACATGAATTTCCCCGAAAAGATTATCTAAGAAAACTGTGTGAAGACTGCTAAAAATAGATCCTAGTCAACGTGCCACTAAACATCCGCCCACTGTGAGTCAAGTCTTTCTAGTTGTTAAGTGGGCCAGACGTGACACGCAAACTCTCTCACCTGCATCACATATACAACAGTGACCTAGAATCAATTTGTGAGTATCAGTAACAGTCAGATATTAGCCGCTGTCACAGCCTAAGTAAAACTTTACTTCCAAAATTTAGCGACCCATCGAGGTCCAGTTATTGTAATGTTCGTTTCTGTAGCTAATGCCAGGACATATTTGTACAAATGTTTCTTTTTCCCTAAAGCCGTTACAGCATGGAAGGTGTTGTCAGGAAAACCATTGACTAAAGAGTGTTGTCTCTAATTAACACGCACGGCTACATTAACACGATATGCGTAGGACGTAATCATTTTCTCTTTCGCAGAAACATATTAAATAAGATAAGATAAGAGGATTCAAGTGTCTAGCACAACAACGACAGAGGTTTTCAATGACGTAGACTATTGACGTGTTGGTATTTGTTAGATTGAAACTCACCTTGAATGAGAAATGCGTTCAGTCGAGTCCTTCTCAACGAAACGATTCCCTGGAATAATTGTTTTATAAAAGTCACTGTTAACTATACGGACAATGATTTGTTGGAAACTACAACATTTATGCAATACAGTATTTTCACCTTGTCTCGAATTATTGTTGATAAATCGGTGAATGAATATTTTTTTTTTACTGCGGTTTCTCGCAGACATTGAGACATTGGATTACATGAAGTTTGATGAGACTAAATCTACATGATGGAATTAGAATGATGATAGTTAGGTGTGTGAATATGTGGCAACAGGAAATCATCGTCATTTGCATGCCACTAGTGTCACTTTATCAAAACGAGAGGGTTTACTGGATAATTTTATTGTATAATCTGTTTCAAAAGAACAAAGATATTGTAATAAAATTACATTCAATCACAAAGTAAATCATTCAGAGCTATGATCGATAACTCTACCGAAGTATCCATTCCTTTTTTTTTTATACTTACCTCCCCCTTTTCGTTGTAAGGGCTTCTAAACTTGTTGCCTTTCCCGTCATGCACAATCCTCCCTTTGGCCAGGATTCCCTGCGCTAGGACTTTGTCCTCTAAGCCGATCTCTCTGAGTGCAAACTGACCTCTTGGCGACATGGTCAAGTTGATGCTCCTGGCTCTCTCCTCACTCCATGTTCGGGGATCTGTGGAGATGACGTCATGTTGCAGAACACTTAATAAAACTATCTATATATGTTATTCTCTTAGTGGCCAAACCATGCGAGACACTGCTATGAAAAAGTCATGAAAAGATAACTCTTTTATTTCTGCAAGTCGGACTAGAGTTGCCTCACGTAACTTTCGAGGTGACAGAGAGCGAGGCTCCGAAAAAAAAAGGGGGGGGGGGGGCATTGCTACGCCGCGGGTCGGCTCGTTAAATGATGTTTCATGAGGTGGCCAAGAGGATAAATAGAGGCTGTGAAAACTAAAGGTTTCGATATTTTATTAGGAACCAATCGTTATGTTGGCTACTCAATGATATGGTTACGTTGAATATATTTGACATATCTTCTTATCTTATAAAATACAGACGTTACTTAAGTTTACTTAAAAAAAGAAGATGATTACGTCCAACACGTGTCCCTAGCTCAGGCAACCCATTCCATGCTCTAATAGCACTAGGGAGAAGGAGTATTCGTATAAATGTGTCCTAGCATATGAAAAAAGGTGTGTTTTGTGTCTTTCTGAGTATTTTATAAGGTTTTGTTTTTGTATTTGAAGATTATGGTTCAGTGTTTTATGTATAATTGCTACTTTACTTTTAAGTCTTCTCTCCTAAAGGCTTTCAAAAATTTAGTGATTGTACTAAAGGTCGAATGTACTCTGGTCAAATGTGAATATTCATTTGTTATGAATCTCACTGCTCTATTTTGTATCTGTTCTAGTTTTTTAATGTTTTCGAGTTGAAGGGTCCCAAACAGAGAATGCATATTGGCATAAAGAAGGTTAAAAAACATTTTAGTTTTATATTCTTATTTGATACTCTTGGCTTCATCTCCGTGATCTCAGACATAGAACTTCTCGCCTGAACCTTCCAAGGTGATGAAAAGGAAGAGAGACCGAAGCTTTCACCTTTAAGAAAAGTAGACCTAAATTACGGGCTCTACTATTGTGGACTGCTATGACCACTTGGTATAAGAAGACTTTCAACTACTGCGGATATTTTATCACTCAGGCGTATTGATTTTTTAAAAAGTGTCTAAATATAGATTTAGATTTTCCCCCTGGCATACCTTGAGAATAGGCCTTGAATTTGGAACATGGGCTTAGCATTGAACCAATGAGTCGATATTGTGGATTAGAAACATTTGATAGTAAACAAGATAAGAAGACATGGCGTCTAAGATATTGATGGACATTTAAGGAAGGCAACGTATTGGTGAATGTAAAAATGCATACTTCACAGGGTGTACGAGTCAATAGCTTTGAAATTTATTGCCAAGAAAGTGACACGATAAGCTTTTAGTTCGTTCAATGTTTTAGTTATGACTTGATGGACCTACCTTCAAACGTCTCATAGATTGTGACGTCGTGGCCTCTTTTTTTCAGGTAAATACCTTCCACACAACCAACCTAAGGAAAAATAAAAACATTTTGTGCTTCATTCAATATAATATCACTTTGTAGATGTTAATACGTTAAATTTATTGATTAGACACTTGCATATATCATGTATGCAAATCTTCTCAATCTGTTATATCTTAAAATTGGTAAACATAAAGCTGGGAATTCATTTCCTTTTGGAGCCACAGTATAGAAGAAATCTTACATATATTGTGATTGTACTCAACAGAACAATACTTGCCTATGGCTACCTAACAAAAGTCTAAGCTTACACAAGAAGGCAATGCGCCAAGATGAACCAACTCTAGCACACAAGTACTAAACTTACTGGCCAGTCTGATTGTCAGTTAAAAAATGTCAGTGACAAGTCGCCCAGTGGCACCAAGTCAGAGAGGGGAAGTAGAGACATAACTAATTAGAAAGGGAGACAATAAAACAGAGCCAACAAATACAGGAAAAACAACCAAATCATTTTCCCATCACTCCTGACTTACAAGTCTATTATAAGCAAAACAACCAGTTAAATGGAGTGTTCTTATGTGTGCGTTGCATTAAGACTACCATTAAAATTATTCTCACTTGGAAGCACAATTCAGAAAGGTGCATAATAATGTGCTAGAAAAGTTATACCTGATTAATTGGTCTAGAGTCTAGTCCATCAAGTGAACAAGTATTAGTAGTATCTTACTAATGATAGTTAAATGGTATGTAGATCAACTTTACAAACAGCCAAAAGTAAAGTTCCCCTTTCAAACCTTGCGAGCTATGGAGCAGATGATGTAAAGGTCATCCGTTTATATGGCCCATGGCTAATAAGGGTGTCATGTGGCCAGCACAACGAGCAACCGCCTTTACTTTTCCCCAACTAATGTCAGGTACACATTAGAGCTGGGTCGACTCAGCGGCACCGTAAAATCCCGAAATTCAAAATTCCATTCTTTTACAAGGATTCGAACCCGGAACCCTCGGTTCGGAAGCCAAGCGCTTTACCACTCAGCCACCGCGCATCCTAGAAACAGCGAATATCGATACAATAATTGTATTTTCACCCAAGTCAAAACTGCCCAATGAACTGTCACACCTTGTGGTCTCGGGGAAGGGGGAGGATTGTAAATCTCGCACAAAAATATGATTCTATCAATAAATTAATGAATAAAACTAAACATGTCAAGCAATGTTTCTGGTCGCAACGTGTCAGTAATACAATTTGAACCGAACTAATTCTTGTCAAACTGTTTGCTGAGCCTGCTACATCTTTTTTTGTATTCGTCTTTTCCTTTGAAATAAATTTTCTTTTGCTTTTTATTTCAAGACTTCAAATGTAAAGATAATCAAAATGTAAATACTCACTAATCCAGCACCCACGATTACGACATCCATTTTGTCCATGTGACTATGTAGCCGAGTATGTATGGTAGATAGGTCTATAATCTACTAATGATTAGAACTATAGTCTACCGCTTATATAGAAATATATACATATAGATTTTTTGAAAATAAACGCACTCATACAGCAATGGTAAAATGAGGAAAATCATTACTAATGACCGATTTGATTCTTTTTCCCTGAGAATTGTGTTTTGGGTATTTCCTTGTAAACAATCTTGTTTAAAGTTAGGTATTGCAAGGGTATTCTATTTTTAGAAATGACACAGTCGGTTTTTGATTTTCATGGAACCACTGATGTAATAGCTCTCGGACTGATTCACGTCTGCCGATAAATGAAAATTAGTTTCAATGAAGAAAAAAAAAATAGTTACCTGCTTGTAGTTTCAATGTTTCTTATCTTATCTTATCTTATCTTATATAATACAGACGTTACTTCAAAAAAGAAGATGATTACGTCCTACGCGTCATGCATTTAGTCATGCATATTAACCAATGACTTAAATTCTGCCAAGTCACTGGTTTTTCTGGCTAGCTCAGGCAACCCATTCCATGCTCTAATAGCACTAGGGAAGAAGGAGTATTTGTACAAATTTGTCCTAGCATATGGGACGAGGAATGTGCCTTTATTTTTGTGTCTTTCAGAGTATTTTATTAAATTTTGTTTTTGTATTTGAAGATTATGGTTCAGTGTTTTATGTATAATTGCTACTTTACTTTTGAGTCTTCTGTCCTGAAGGCTTTCTAAATTTAGTGATTTTACTAATGGTGTTACCCTAGTCAAATGTGAATATTCGTTTTTTATGAATCTCACTGCTCTATTTTGTGTTTGTTCCAGTTTCTTAATGTTTTCTTGAGTTGAGGGGTCCCACACGGTGGATGCATATTCTATTATTGGCCTAACCAAGGTTAAATAACATTTTAGTTTTAAGTTCTTATTTGATTTATAGAAATTTCTTTTAATAAACCCTAATGCTTTGTTGGATTTTTTTTATAGTTTCATCAATATGTGGATTCCATGCCAGTTTTTCATTTATTATAACACCTAGGTATTTTGCATTTTTAGTCTGTGTTACTGGTTTGCCATGAATAAGATAAGTGGAATTAATTTGTTTTAGTTTTTTTGTTACTCTTAACAACTGACATTTTTCTGGGTGGAAAGACATGCTCCAATTTGATTCCCATTTCTGTAATTCATCTAATTCTCTTTGTAAAATGTCTGTGTCTTGTTTTGTTTTTATTGTTCTATATATTATGCAATCGTCTGCAAATAATCTGACTTTTGTTCCTGAACTAATGCAATTTGGTAAATCATTTATGTAAATTAAAAATAGTAGTGGACCCAAGACTGTTCCTTGAGGTACACCTGAGTTTACTGTTATTGGTGTTGATTTAGAGCCATTTATTATTACAGTTTGTTCTCTCCCTATCAGAAAATCTTTAATCCACTGATGCAGTGGACCATTAATGCCGAAATATTTTTATTTTTTAAGCAAACTATGGTGGTGAACTTTGTCAAAAGCCTTGGAAAAATCTAGTAAGATAGCATCTATTTGTTCACTATTATCTAAACCTTTTGAAAAATCATCAATTAGTCCTATTAGTTGTGACTAATATCGGTACTCTGCCCTGGTTAAGCGATGCCTGAAAGAGTATTTTGAACACTGGGGCTAGCTCATTGCTTAGTTCTTTGAGTAATCTAGCTGGAATACCATCAGGTCCAGACGCTTTATTTGTTTTGACGTTGGCTAATAGTTTTTTAATTCCATTTTCTTGTACTACTAAATCTTCTATGTTGTCTACTTGGTTCAAATTAAGAAATATGTCTTTGTCTCCTGGGGCTGAGAATGCTGATGCAAGGTATTTGTTTAGGATGTTTGCTTTAGTTTCATTATCATTATGTATTATGTTATGTTCATCTTTTAATGGCGCTATGCCTGTTGTTTCCATTTTCTTAGACTTAATGTATGACCATAGGTTTTTGTTGTTATCTTTAGATATTACATTGTTTATATATTCACTCTGCAGCTGTCTGCTTACTTTTTGGGTTAGGTGTTTAATTTTTATATACTTTTTGTAAACTCTTTCTGCCTTGGTTTCTTTAAATTTTCTATATAGGTTTTCTTTCTGTTTACAAAGCTTCTTTAGTCTATTATTAAACCAGCATTTATTTATTTTGTTTGATGTGTATTTAGTTGGTATATGATTTTCTATAATGCTTTTAAGATGGTTTTTAATGAAATTCCAGAGGTCATCGACTGGTTGGTTAATGTCTTTTTCTAATAAGAATGTTTGTTGAAAGTTTAATGCAGCTTGGTGTAATTGTGTTAGGTTACATTTATTCCAGAGTAAGATTTTTCTTTTGCGTTTTGTATTGGCTACTGCTTTTATCTGACTGTGTATTTTTATTTGTGTATTTGTGTTTTGTTTTTAGCACTTAGTCTGAGAAACTAATAACATCTTGATACTACAATTATGGAATCATAAAAATGATGAATAAATAATAATGGTAATGTTTTCGAAACCGAAGATAAAAGACGAGTGCAGTGTTTCACGTGACTACGCACTGGACCTCAGATGTGTGTCCGACGGCCTTTGTGACAGCTCTCCAATGTCTGTTTCAGAGGCCATTTGAGTAAGTGAGAGCTCCTCAGTTGTCTCTTTCAGAGGCCATTTGATTGAAGTGAGAGCTCTCCAATTGTCTGTTTCAGTGGCCATCTGCTGTGAGAGCTCTCCAATTGTCTGTTTCAGTGGCCATCTGCCGTGAGAGCTCTCCAATTGTCTGTTTCAGATGCCATTTGCTGTGAGAACTCTCCATTTGTATCTTTCAGAGACCATCTGATGTAAGCTATTTTTCTCTGTCATTGAAGACAAAATACAGATGCAAAAATATTAATAATAAGATTTGTCTTCTAGTTCAAAGATTAATGAGGAATGCAGTATTTCCCGTGGCTACGCATCCCCAGCTGTGACCTACATATTTTGCCACATCCAGGGCAAGCATAACCATTGTCCGCCGGTGGTCGATTAAGATTTTCTTTTCGCCGTCTGCGTCTATCCTCGGCAGCGGATTTTCTTTTGGTCTCAAATGTGTATCCTGCGGAGGCGCGGTGGCTGAGCGGTAAGGCTTCCGAACAAGGGGTCCTGGGTTCGAAACCTGGTGAAAACTGGAATTTTTAATTTCGGGGTCTTTGGACGCCTTGAGTCCACCCAGCTCTAATGGGTACCTAACATTTGTTGGGGAAACGTAAAGGCGGTTGGTCGTTGTGCTGGCCACATGACAAACTCGTTAAGCGTTGGCCACAGAAACAGATGACCTTTAAACCACAAGGTTTGAAAGGGGAACTTTACTTTTTTTACAAATAGATTTTACGACTTTAAATTTGAGTAAACAATAATGGCAACATATATGTCAATTTTTGGGTGCACCATATTTGAAGAAAATTTACTCTCTATGGCGGACAACTATATATAGCTAGCTTTTTTGTGTATCCGGTGTACATAATATACGAATTGATTGTCATTTGTGAACTTGAGTTGTTGGTTTTTTTATAATACTTTTTAGCAATGTAAAATATTTAAGCTTTTTTGCTTGTACCATAAACAAGATATTATTATTATTATTATTTAATTTAATAATAATAATAATAATAATCTTTATTGTCCGTATGGAAATTTGTCTTACAATATGTGCATTACACCAAACAAAAAACATTATAACTATAAGAAACCAAAGTTGTACTGTTTTGTGGTCCGATGATCCTAATAGTGGCTTTTCACGAGATGTGAATGCTCCTTCGATGTTACAGTAACATAAGTCCAGAGTTCTGTTCTCTCTTGTCGGACATGAGATGTGTTGATAGAAGGTGGGTAGGTCAACCTTCAAGGTGCATTTATTAAAATCACCCAGTATAACTACTGGTGCGTCCGGTGACCTTGTCTGAAACTCATGCACTACGTCAGCGATAATTGCAGCTGCGACTTCCGTCTTGGCTGTAGGCGGAACATAAACCAGGACCTATGTAAATAACACCAAAGTCTCTTGGCTAATAAAAAGGTCTCATTGAGAGCGCCAGTAGTTCTAGATCCGGACAGCACATTCTCTTTTTAACCGTGTAGTTGGTACAGTATTTGAGGTTGATGTACACACACTAATAAATCTAAATGATTTACTAGATTGCACTAGTTCAGAAACAAAAGTCAGATTATTTGCAGTCGATTGCGTAATATATAGAACAACATAAGATACAGATATTTTACAAAGAGAAGTAGATGAATAACAGAAATGGGAATCAAATTGGAGCATGTCTTTCCACCCAGAAAAATGTCAGTTATTAAGAGTATCAAAAAAAAAAAAAGCTAAAACAAATTAATTCCACTTATCATGGTTAACCAGTAACACAGACTAAAAACCCAAAATACCTAGGTGTTATAATAAATGAAAAACTGTCATGGAATCCCCATATTGATGAAACTATCAAAAAATCAAACAATGCCTTAGGGTTTATTAAAAGAAATTTCTATAAATCAAATAAGAACATAAAACTAAATTGTTATTTAACCTTGGTTAGGCCAATAATAGAATATGCATCCTCTGTTTGGGACCCCTCAACTCAAGAAAACATTAAGAAACTGGAACAGACACAAAATAGAGCAGTGAGATTCATAACAAACGAATATTCACATTTGACTAGAGTAACACCTTTAGTTAAATCACTAAATTTAGAAAGCCTTCAGGACAGAAGACACAAAAGTAAAGTAGCAACTATACATAAAACACTGAACCATAATCTTCAAATACAAAAACAAAATTTAATAAAATACTCCGAAAGACGCAAAGATGAAGTCACATTCCTCGTTCCATATGCTAGGACAAATTTGTACAAATACTCCTTCTTCCCTAGTGCTATTAGAGCATGGAATGGGTTGCCTGAGCTAGCCAGGAAAACCAGTGACTTGGCAGAATTTAAGTCATTGGTTAATATGCATGACTAAATGCATGACGCGTAGGGCGTAATCATCTTTTTTGAAGTAACGTCTGTATTATATAAAGAAGATAAGATAAGGACAAATTTGTACAAATGCTCCTTCTTTCCTAGTGCTATTAGAGCATGGAATGGGTTGCCTGAGCTAGCCAGGAAAACCAGTGACTTGGCAGAATTTAAATGCATGACGCGTAGGACGTAATCATCTTCTTTTTTGAAGTAACGTCTGTATTATATAAGATAAGATAAGCAACAATATGGCGGCTGCATTCTTTACATTATTTAGTTTGTCTTTTTATTTCAAAATCTTTCCCAATCTTAGTCTTTATACTTTCTCAAGTTTTTTTCTTTAGATTTTAATAAATCGTCTCCACTATTCTTCGTATCGCTTTCACTCTATTTTCTAAATGCTAAATGACTTTTTGATTGTGTAAAGAATATCAACCAGGTATTAAAAATAGAAATGCAAACAAAGGGGAGACCATTGTATTAGAGACATTTTTCATGCAAATAATCAAAACAAATGTTATGAAGTCCAGTCAATAAAAACGATCTGCACAGTGTTTACATTGTATTCAGGGACGTAGCTTGGGATTTGGGGGCCCGTGGGGATTGAGCTGTTTGGGAGCTCCTTGCATTGGCATTCGACATCATGACATGAGATAATGTACTTAATAAATGCATAAGCCTACATTCAAATTGGTACAGTATATCAGTAAAATAAACAAGAAATAATCATTAAGAGTATTTTAATGAATAATACCGTTGTTCATTGGCGAAATAATGCACACGTGACAAATCTAAATTCATTTTGCTTCACGTCGTGCTTCCTGTGCAGCAACGGCATCTATAACATCATCTACATCGATACTGTCTAGAATTTGTGACTCCAATGACGTTAAAGCCATGCCGCTAAGACTTTCTTGCGTCATTGTGCTCCTGAGGTAGATTTTGATGAACTTAAACTTTGAGAATGATCTCTCACATGACGCAATGGAAGTGGCCTGAGTTAGCAGTAATCGGATGGATGTTGCAAGGTTTGAGCGAACATCATTACCATATAAAGCCAGCTTCCTCAATATGTCAATTGGTGATTGTGTCACTGGTTTGTTAATGAAAAGTGCTCGTGCATCAATGACACCATTGAATAAGCGATTGGCCTGTATTTTATCGAACAGGAAAAAGTAACACAATCTTTCTTCAGCGTGTCATCATCCTTAGACTCCAAGAGGTGTCTTGGTTTAAGAAGAAACCCAAAGGTGTCCACATAGTTTTCTAGCCTTTGGAATCTGTCCTTCATCTCTAAATGAAGTCTGTCCAGCACTTCTATCGCAACACGTTTGAATAGCAGTTCTATTGACAGTCCTACCCATCAAGTCTTTTCTTTCTTCTGGTTATTTTGATTTCAGGAGCCCCATAGCATTCATTTCTTCTTTGCTTTTTCGATGAAATGGATGATCCGTTTTGTCCGTTTCTCATCATTTTGCTGAAAGCTTAAAAGGGTTTTAATTTCTTCAGCATCTTCCCTATGTGCAATCCAGACATTTGTAGTTTCTTCTGAACTATATTAATTGGGCACAGGAGATTTGACCGAAATCCAGATAAGCAAAAAATTCACAATTTTCCATTGCACGAAGAAAATATTCTGTGCACTGCTTCTAGTGTCCATTCTTTCAGTTGTTGATTCAGAAAGTTTCTCCAACAGCTTGATGATTTTGTCGAGATGCAAGGAAACTGCCGACGTAGCTTCTTCTCTTGCGGACCACTTTGTATTACTCTCCTTTGTTTAACTCCAGGCTCCAGTTTCTTTCAGTTTGGCCCATCTAAGGTTGTATTGGCAAAAAAAGTTGAACAATTCATATACAGTTCCAAAATAAGGTGACAATTGCTGGATCTATCTCAGCAGAATGAAGAGCTGCCAGGTTCAGAGAGTGATTATCACAGTTCAGAACTGTTGCCTTTGGATTTATGTCTAAAAGACGTTTATGCAGGCTAGACAGACGGCCACTCGTTGAGGATGTGTTATCATACGTTTGACCTCTGCACAGATCAAAGTCCAGTCCAATGTCTTTAAGAGTTTTCAGAACAAGTTCTTCATAATGTGGCCCATCAGGTTTTAACATTTTAAAGTAACCAATGAGTGACTCTTTTTATTTCAAAATTATCAACATCCATGAAACGAACTATTAGGGAGACTTGTTCTTGATAAGAAACATCTGGAGTGGAATCAGCCATCAGAGAAAAGTAACAAACTTACTTGACTTTCCAAGAATCTTTTCCCTAACTTTATTGCCCATCAAGTTAATAAACTCATTTTGAATATCTGGTGACAAGTAATGTGTCTTCCCATATTCCAGCGGTTCTCAACCTTTTTTGCTCGGCTACCCCTTTTTACAATTCCTCACTATGCTGCGACCCCCCCCCCCCCCAACAGTAAATCTGATTTTAATTGCCAAAGCTTTATGTTTAATCATGAAACAATATGTAATTATATTCTCTTTATATCTCTTTAAGATATGCATTTATTTATCTTACTATTTCTAATTCATATTATTCACATCGCATACACATGTGACGTTTTTCTGTATTTAGACATGATAATAACCAGGCTGTTATGCAAATAATGTATTATTGCAAATTGAAGAAGAAAATGCAAGACAGACAACTTGGGACATGACTATAAACACTTGATCCAGATGTTTGTTATAGAGAAATTTTTCGCTGCATCTTTATTAATGAGTTCAATAAACTATTTCTGTTTCCTAAACATTTTCACTTTTGACTTTCATTGGAGTTCTGGCAGGTGCACAATGGGATGTTAAGTAATTTGGAAAGTTTAATAAAATTTTGTCCGCAAAGCATTAGCAAATGGCATCACTGATAATTTGACTTAAATAACTTCGCCATAATTGACATACAAACTAATGGGGCAGGCAGAGGAAACATTGGTGAATGTCTTACGAGAGTGTCCAAAAGCTGCGGGGAGACAACTGAAGGGTCACTTGAACTCCATGGAGGCTATGAGACACTACGTTCAACAACAGAGTTACTTACCAGAGCACTATGGGAGGCCCACAACAGAGTTACTTACCAGAGCACTATGGGAGGCCCACAACAGAGTTTCTTACCAGAGCACTATGGGAGGCCCACAACAGAGTTACTTACCAGAGCACTACGGGAGGCCCACAACAGAGTTTCTTACCAGAGCACTATGGGAGGCCCACAACAGAGTTACTTACCAGAGCACTATGGGAGGCCCACAACAGAGTTACTTACCAGAGCACTATGGGAGGCCCACAACAGAGTTTCTTACCAGAGCACTATGGGAGGCCCACAACAGAGTTACTTACCAGAGCACTATGGGAGGCCCACAACAGAGTTTCTTACCAGAGCACTATGGGAGGCCCACAACAGAGTTACTTACCAGAGCACTATGGGAGGCCCACAACAGAGTTACTTACCAGAGCACTATGGGAGGCCCACAACAGAGTTACTTACCAGAGCACTACGGGAGGCCCACAACAGAGTTTCTTACCAGAGAACTATGGGAGGCCCACAACAGAGTTACTTACCAGAGCACTATGGGAGGCCCACAACAGAGTTACTTACCAGAGCACTATGGGAGGCCCACAACAGAGTTACTTACCAGAGCACTACGAGAGGCCCACAACAGAGTTACTTACCAGAGCACTACGAGAGGCCCACAACAGAGTTACTTACCAGAGCACTATGGGAGGCCCACAACAGAGTTTCTTACCAGAGCACTATGGGAGGCCCACAACAGAGTTTCTTACCAGAGCACTATGGGAGGCCCACAACAGAGTTTCCTACCAGAGCACTATGGGAGGCCCACAACAGAGTTTCTTACCAGAGCACTACGAGAGGCCCACAACAGAGTTTCTTACCAGAGCACTACGAGAGGCCCACAACAGAGTTTCTTACCAGAGCACTATGGGAGGCCCACAACAGAGTTTCTTACCAGAGCACTATGGGAGGCCCACAACAGAGTTACTTACCAGAGCACTACGGGAGGCCCACAACAGAGTTTCTTACCAGAGCACTATGGGAGGCCCACAACAGAGTTACTTACCAGAGCACTATGGGAGGCCCACAACAGAGTTACTTACCAGAGCACTATGGGAGGCCCACAACAGAGTTACTTACCAGAGCACTATGGGAGGCCCACAACAGAGTTACTTACCAGAGCACTATGGGAGGCCCACAACAGAGTTACTTACCAGAGCACTATGGGAGGCCCACAACAGAGTTACTTACCAGAGCACTATGGGAGGCCCACAACAGAGTTACTTACCAGAGCATTATGGGAGGCCCACAACAGAGTTTCTTACCAGAGCACTATGGGAGGCCCACAACAGAGTTACTTACCAGAGCACTATGGGAGGCCCACAACAGAGTTACTTACCAGAGCACTATGGGAGGTCCACAACAGAGTTACTTACCAGAGCACTATGGGAGGCCCACAACAGAGTTTCTTACCAGAGCACTATGGGAGGCCCACAACAGAGTTACTTACCAGAGCACTATGGGAGGCCCACAACAGAGTTACTTACCAGAGCACTATGGGAGGCCCACAACAGAGTTACTTACCAGAGCACTACGAGAGGCCCACAACAGAGTTACTTACCAGAGCACTATGGGAGGCCCACAACAGAGTTACTTACCAGAGCACTATGGGAGGCCCACAACAGAGTTACTTACCAGAGCACTATGGGAGGCCCACAACAGAGTTACTTACCAGAGCACTATGGGAGGCCCACAACAGAGTTACTTACCAGAGCACTATGGGAGGCCCACAACAGAGTTTCTTACCAGAGCACTATGGGAGGCCCACAACAGAGTTTCTTACCAGAGCACTATGGGAGGCCCACAACAGAGTTTCTTACCAGAGCACTACGAGAGGCCCACAACAGAGTTTCTTACCAGAGCACTATGGGAGGCCCACAACAGAGTTTCTTACCAGAGCACTACGAGAGGCCCATGCTTTTCTGCCTTACTACCATTAGAAGTTCATCCAAGGTTCATGTTGTCCAATACGATATGCATTTCTATACAAAGTTTACGTATTAAAATGCAAATTTTTGGATGCACTGTTCAACCTTTTTCAAAACGTACACATTTTGGTTCACATATTACAGATTTAACACCTTAGTATAACAATAAGGCACTCTATATGAGCTTTATAAGTGGCGAACCGTACACTTCACTTATATCTTATTATTATAGACGATTAATAATGACTCTTGACCTTACGTACGACATACCAGAGCTTTACAACACGTCCAGGCTTATGCATTAAGCGCATTTACTTAAACTGTTGAAATTTGTTCTGCTGCGACAATTAAAATGTTTGAAATGAATTCTGATTCTGCTGTCTGCTACATCTATCTTCGAATAACATTAAAATAGTAATTTCCGTTGTTACAAAAACATGTATGTGTCAAGTTTTACATTTTTGATTAGGCCATACTTTCGATGGTCTTAAACGACCCCTGACAAATTGTCAATCTACCCCCAAGGGAGTCGCGACCCACAGGTTGAGAACCCCTGCCATATTCGATTGTATGTAAGTGGTGTTTCTAACCTCATCCAATTCTGCAAGAAATTTCAAAGATGCTAGGAAGTTCCCAGAAGATGATTACTTCCTATGCGTCATGCATTCAGTCATGCATATTAATCAGAGAGGGACTTCTTATAGTCCGACAGTTGCGCTGGGTAGTGCACGTATCCCGTATGGGAGACGAACGTATGCCAAAGGCAGTCTTTTTGGTGAACTAAAAGGTGGTCGACGTAACTGAGGCGCCCAACGGAAACGCTTCAAAGACCATCTTCGGCGTCAACTTTCCTTAGCTGACATAGAAGAGAGCACCTGGTTGCATGCGGTCTAAGAACGAGACAGCTGGAGGTCACTCACGAAGGCCGCGGGATACACATTTGAGACCAAAAGAAAATCCGCTGCCGAGGACAAACGCAGACTGCGAAAAGAAAATGTAAATTGACCATTGTGGCAAAATATGTAGGTCACAGCTGGGGCTGCGCAGCCACGGGAAATACTGCATTCCTCACAAATCTTCGGACAAGCTTTATTATTATAGGTAGGACTACAAAGGGTGGTGCGGAGAAAACAAATATGGCGTCAGTAGGTCACTCTCCGTGGGAACAGAACGTAAATATTTGAAGCAATTTGTAGCAAGCCTCGTTTTCACCCTGAATGGGACTTCTCAAGTTGAAATACGCAAATCATTCCGAGACCAGCTTTGAAAAAGGGAACAACAAGAAGAAGAAAAACTTTACGTTCAAATCTTTTCATCTCATTTCTATTGGATAGTTGTTTTTCTTTTCATACAATTCAAGATTACATTCAATGATGTCAAGCAAAAAAAATATATACTCTTACAAATTAAATAAAGCAAGAAAATATTTTTAGAAATACTTAAAAAAAACAACAAAGCTTATATTAAGCATAATTGTAGTTTGGATCAGTCATGTATTTAAATTTGTTCTAGATCTAGACTAACAATAAATAAGCATTTAAATAAAACCCATGGCTCCAGCTCCATCAAGTCGACAGTGTAACCCCACTCTCTGCTCTGCTGTGTCTCAACGTAAAAGATTGTATAGTTCTGTCTCGTCGTTGGCCTATTTCAAGACTCAGACGACGACATATAAAGGGGACTAATTCAGCTTATACCACGACTTCAGTCAAGTACTAATTCTTTAACTTGTTCGATATACCAAACAAAATAATTAAATACCATTAGCAAATTTACTAATTAATTAATTTTTATCTTGATTCTTGTGTTGTCAGGTAAAAAAATAATTGTGCGAATTTTCAGCTTTCATCCGAGATAGGGGTGTGGGAGAAATAAGGGGTATAAACTTTTTACCAGACAGGCAGACAGACAGAGTGAGTTGATATAAGCTTTGTAAAAAGTCCCCTTATTGTGTTTACTCCGCTACACTGACACCGTGACATGTGCATGTCATTGGCTTGAAGGGAATACAAAATTAGATCACCATTTGAGAACAATAGTGTCCCTATAGAATGAACATCTGGGCTATAACGATAGTAGTTCTCAGATCAATCAAGAAAAAAAAAAGAATTATGGTACAACGACTTGTAATTTTAAATACATTTCCGGGAAATAGGTAAAAATAGAAAGTGAACATTTCCCGAAAACTGTGTTATCTTGGAGAACATTTTGGCCCCCCCCCCAATAAAAAAAATCTAGGCGAGTGAAAAGATAACGTTATATTGACATGTGTGCGGGAAACAATCAATTGTGTATTAAAAAGTAAAAAGTCATAAATATTGGTGCAACAATCAGCTTGAATCTCTTATTGTAGTGTTGACCTTGAATCTCTTATTGTTTTGGCGACCTTCAGTTCCGTATTACATTTGTTCTCAAGGCGTCATCCAACACAAAGTGTAACTTATTGTTACAAACCGTTGGTCAATGTTTATATGTTTAGACAGTGGGAAGGTGATTAGCGAAAGCCACTTGCCAAAAAATGGATTTGTTGTGGCGTAGTATAGATTACAAGGTGAAGGACTTTTATCTTTGGAATTTAGTGTGCGTGCGTGGGTGTGTGAAAAATACACTCGCTAAGGAAAACCAAATCTCACCATCACCCTCACCTTGCTTGGAAAAATTGCCAGGCCTTTTTTTTTTAATTCCTAAAATTAGCTTCACACACACACACACTCACTCACTCACTCACTCACTCACTCACTCACTTCATGGGAAAACGTTGAGGAGGTGGATGGAAGTCTGGAAATTCCCCAAAAAATGAAATTGAAGTCGATAGTCTGTCGCGATACTATTGCGTCGTGGGTTCGATACCAATACAATTGTTTAATGGCTATTAAATCGAATTCAACCCGATCGGATACGATTCAATCATATCCAATCAAGATCAGATACGCGTCGATCATATCTAATCAAGATCAGATCCGATGCAATCATATCTAATCAAGATCAGATCCGATTAAATCATATCTAATCAAGATAAGATCCGATTAAATCATATCTAATCAAGATCAGATCCGATTAAATCATATCTAATCAAGATCAGATCCGATGCAATCATATCTAATCAAGATAAGATCCGATTAAATCATATCTAATCAAGAACAGATTAGATTAAATCATATCTAATCAAGATCAGATCCGATTAAATCATATCTAATCAAGATCAGATCCGATTAAATCATATCTAATCAAGAACAGATCCGATTAAATCATATCTAATCAAGAACAGATTAGATTAAATCATATCTAATCAAGATCAGATCCGATGCAATCATATCTAATCAAGATCAGATCCGATGCAATCATATCTAATCAAGATAAGATCCGATTAAATCATATCTAATCAAGAACAGATCCGATTAAATCATATCTAATCAAGAACAGATCCGATTAAATCATATCTAATCAAGAACAGATTAGATTAAATCATATCTAATCAAGATCAGATCCTTGACTGGCATGTCGGAAATTTATTCAAATAGAGTTGGGTACCATTGCACGCTGGAGAGATGATTGCAATCAGAACTGCTCTAAATATAGCCCAGCTGGATTGTATGGAATTTTTAGATAGATAGATATCGTAAAAAAAAACGCAAGCTTAAAATCTATGGCCATATAACAAGATCTTCGGGATGGCAAAGACTTTCCTTTAGGGCAGGGGTGGGCAACCTTTTTCTGCCGAGGGCCGCATTAAAAATAAATTGGGGACTGGGGGGCCGCATATATATGTATATATATATATATTTGCACTCCCAATTGAGGAATTATATATAACAATAGTTAGCAATTTCTTGAACTAATTTTACGAATGATTTTTTTTTTAATTGTGTTATCGTCTGTTTCAATCACAACATTTCAACACAAATTTGTAATTGTACTTAATGTGAAGTATATAACTGTTTACTCTCGTGAATAATGTTCCGTAACCATGGAACTAGCTTTATGGTTGTTATCATTGTGACTGCTGTCAAATTACAGTCAATAAGTGATATTTGATATTTTGGGATTTTTGCACATCAATAAGCATGGACCTGTTCTAACACTTGATAATTTTAAACAAAAAAAAAGCATGTTCACAGATGAATGTGGTTCCAAATAATGTGAAAGTTTAGCAATAAAGTTTTTTAAGTGCGGATATACAGCTTCTGGCACCCATGAACTTCCGAGAAAGAACTGACTTGAACTTTTCTTTCGGGTCATAATTTGCCAGGAGGTATGTCCTCTGGAGTTGAATCAGCTTCTGCATTAAATGGTGATCTTAGGGTATTGAAAACTGGTTCAAGTTGCTGACGTCTTAAAATTTGCTTTCAAATTCCACAATCAGGAATACAAATAAGTCTTGTACATTACAACCATTTCACTAGAAATACATACTTTCACCTTTCAGATAAGGAAAATGATAAAGCATAATTTCACTTGCTGGCCTCAAAAAATTGAATAGCTTTGTTTGCAAAGAAATAAGATGCACATACATTTCATGTGCAAACAACAAATTGCAATCAATGTCCTTCAAGGAACTTAACAATTTCCATGAGATTCTATATTCTTCTAATGTTAGGCCAGCTGATACTACTTTGTTATAGAACAACGGAATGTTTTGTTTCCAAATATTAAAGTACTTTTCGGAGCTTCCAGTCAGGGCCGGCCTTAGATAATTGGAGTCCCTAGGGCAGGCGAAGTGAATTTGGTGGCCCCAAGTAAAATAGAAAAATATAAATTAACTGCGAAAAAAAACTAAAATTATGCAGCTTATTAAAAACCTTGTGTACTTCAACAATAACATTGAGGATAAGTTTCGCTATTTCTTCTAAAAAATAATGGGGGTTATAATTTCTGGGGGGGGGGGGGGGTCTCTCAACAATCGTAGGCCTTACACAGATGCATAGTTTACATATGTCTAAAGCCGACCCTACGCTTTTTATTGAGATTGTGATGTTTAGTTATGATGCACTAATGATATTCAAAATAAATTTGTGTAAACTTTTCCGTAATGAGTTTATGGTTGAAGTATTGCTCTTTATTTTATTACAAAGTCTGTTTTTCTCAGTCAAAGCACGGTCTCTATCAGTTGTTATCCTTGCCATCTTGTACAAGCCAACCCAACACTTTCAAGACAGTTCTTCATAGCATTGAAAACCTACTGGCCTGGGCTTGTGTCTTGGACTGAATTTTTCAAAATATTGCCATTTCAAATAGTCATCGTTTACTTTGAACTATCTAGAATGACGTTTAGGGACAATGTTTCTTTAGCCTCTTCATTATAAGTGATACTGATCAAAAGTTTTAATAATTTCTAAAGATATTTACAATTATTTAATGTTAATATGTTTGCATTTGTATATGTGTAATGTGATTTCTTTAGGTGGTCGCGGGCCGCATAAAACACTTCGCGGTCCGTAATTTGCCCACCCCTGCTTTAGGAAACATTACCAGGGAAAAAAAAAGAAGAGGCCGACAGAGAAAGCGATGGGAGGACAATATCAAAGAATGGACGGGCCTGCCCATTGAAAGAGGTTCTAACTATGGTAATAGACAGAGAGGAATGGAAAAAGACGGTCGACAAATCTTGCATGGTGCCCCAACGGACTAAGGGATAGGTAAAGGTAAAAAGATAGGTAGATAGAAAGGTAGATAATCTGTGCAAGGACTATCTTAATATTCTTGTCATTGTCAAGCCCCAAAACATTATCATTCTATTAAGAACATTCTGTTATTTCAAAAAGGAGTTTCAACAATTTTCTAAGAAAGTGTTTTTTTTTTTTTTTAATTCCTGTTAATCTAGACCTCAATATAGATCCAGCGGTGAGTATCGAACAAAATGTAACTTGTTTATGCAAACTACGTTTATCAATATCACCATGGTCAGATCTTATCTTTGGTGCAGTGCTAAAGTAAGACAGTCTAGTCTTCTGTCTACCAAACTTGATAGCACAACCTTCTCCTAGTCAGTGAGGAACACTACGTTTGCACAGAGTATCAATCTATCTATCTATATGTAGCTAATATATAATCATAAAGTACAACAGCCAACAGCTAATACATTTGTCATACAATACATTCGATTAGAGCTATCACTAGTGTATCAAGTAGGACCTATACATCGTCCGTCTGTGCACTAGCATAAAAACAAGCAAATAGGCTAGAAATTAAATGTTGTAAAATATACTAGTCCATAGCTATTCCAAGTCAACGCTAGTGCTAATTATCAGAAGTCGTAAACTACTACATAACCAGTGGCGGATTTGTAGTGAATGGAGGGAGGCTCATTCCATCTTGTACAAGTATATGGAATAAGAAATATGCTCCTATCTTTGTGTCTTTCTGAGTATTTTATTAAGTTTTGTTTTTGTAAATATGGTTCAGTCTTTTATGTATTATGGCAACTATCAATTTTTAGTCTGCTGTCCTGATGAGTCTCTGAATTTGATGATTTTACTAGAGGTGTTCCTCTAATCCAAATGTTTCACAAACTTTTTCCTTAGCGGAACACTTGGCACATTCTGGGTATTTAGTTGTTGTTTTTTCCTTAGAGAGATTAATTCACGAGGTGGCCTACTATTTAATTATTCCAACAGTTCGTGGAACACATATTTAGGCCTACAGAAACACAGTTTGGGAGACACTGCTCTAATCAAACGTGAATATTTGCTTGTTATAAATCTTCAAGGGTAGGCTATATTTTGTTTTCTTGGATTGAGAGGCCCCAAACAGAGGACGCATATTCTACTATGTCAATGGGGATTTAACCAAGGTTAACTAAGACTCTAGTTTTACGTTCATGTTTGAGTTGTAAATTGTTTGTTTAGGAACCCTAAGGTTTTGTTTCATTTTTTAAAATAATTTCAATATGGGGACTCCATGAGGATTTTACTATCAAATGTAATATTGGGCATGCAGAAGTTCTTGAAGTAGATTCTATTTTAAATCTATCTAAGTAACAAAGTTCCAAACCCTCAATATCTAACAGGAAAATAGATTGATCCTGGAATGACGCAGACTTGCTTGGCAACGTGAACCAACATCGTGAGTCTCAATGACCAATATTTATTTGGAAGACAACAGGAAAGATTGGAGTACCTGTCATTGAAAGACTTTCTGTTCAAGGCAAAAGACAGGAATGGAAATACAAGGTCGACAGATCATTTGTGGTGCCCCGACAGACTAAGTAGATGGGTGAAATGCATTAAATAGGTCAAAGAGGCAGACAGACCTTGCGTCTGGAGAATACACTTTTGAGCTAGAACTAAAACTCTATCTGCGCCAATGTCTTACAACTATGTATTCAAAACTAAACGTGGTCAGAAAATGGCTAAAATCATAACATATATGCTTGACTAGTTTTACACTTGCCAGTTTAGGGATTTTTCTCGTGAATTTTTGTTCTTCCTTTTGTAATGATGTTTGCATCTGAAATAAACAAAACCGGAGATAATGTATTTTGTTCTCACCAAATGAAGTTTAAAAAAAAAAGGTGTCATTTAGCAAGTATTTCCTGTAACGAAACCAGGTCATGATGACATTATTCTAGTTCTTAAGAGTAAGTCTCAAGTGATTCTAGTGACACAGCGTCAATAAATACAAATGTTCTGCTACTACTAAGGGTGTGAACTATCAATAGCAAGATCATAGCTGAACCCAATCCTAGGGGGGGGGGGATTTACAAACACACAATGTTAGTTTCAGTCGTTCTGTGTCTTCACAAAAGTCTCTAAGTCAATATCATGTGTCATTGAGACAAGTGTACATCATGACACAAGTCTCTAAGTCAATATCATGTGTCATTGAGACAATTGTACATCATGACACAAGTCTCTAAGTCAATATCATGTGTCATTGAGACAAGTGTACATCCTGACACAAGTCTCTAAGTCAATATCATGTGTCATTGAGACAAGTGTACATCCTGAAAAAAGTCTCTAAGTCAATATCATGTGTCATTGAGACAAGTGTACATCCTGACACAAGTCTCTAAGTCAATATCATGTGTCATTGAGACAAGTGTACATCCTGAAAAAAGTCTCTAAGTCAATATCATGTGTCATTGAGACAAGTGTACATCCTGAAAAAAGTCTCTAAGTCAATATCATGTGTCATTGAGACAAGTGGACATCCTGACACAAGTCTCTAAGTCAATATCATGTGTCATTGAGACAAGTGTACATCCTGAAAAAAGTCTCTAAGTCAATATCATGTGTCATTGAGACAAGTGGACATCCTGAAAAAAGTCTCTAAGTCAATATCATGTGTCATTGAGACAAGTGGACATCCTGACACAAGTCTCTAAGTCAATATCATGTGTCATTGAGACAAGTGGACATCCTGACAAAAGTCTCTAGTCAATATCATGTGTCATTGAGACAAGTGGACATCCTGAGAGAAGATCTTTTCCCTTTGCAATTTCTCATCTGACTAAAGAGGCCATCCTTAGATACACATTCACTGTCACTTGTTAGACATTAGTAGTCCCCTAAATGGATGTTAGTTCAAGTGTTCTCATAGTTTGATAGTTTAACTTCAATGTATTGCTTTCTAAATGTTCATTTCATTCTATTTTCCAGATTATAAACAAAATGAATAAGACACGAGACATTATCAATATGTTTAATGATACAATAAGATCTGATCAGCAGTCACTAGGTTTGCAGTTCAAATATATGGGACAAAGCCAGCAACAGAGTAGAAAATACACAACTTTGTCCTGACAAATGAATGGCTATATATAAAAACACATAAGAACAGTGTATGAGATACATTGAAAATAAAATAGAACAACTTCAGACTATACACACAACTAGTGTATGTGAAGTTCAACAAAAACATTGCAGTGTTAATAGCTTGTGGATTGGTTGAGAAAAAACTGGTGGACAAAATATTGACCTTATGAACAAGTACACCATAACTTTCAACAAACAGACTGTTGAACCTTCATTAAAAAAGTTTTTTTTGTGTGGAAGGTGGAATGTCTTTTAAAACATAAATTGATTCCTTTTTTTTTTCTACCAATGCTATAACAATTCCATAATGTACGCAACTAGAGCAGATTTGTAGAAGACAAAGCACAAATTGATATGTTTTAATAAACTAGATTCAAGTGGAGTCACTAAAACACATTCTAGAATCAACAAGTCACAAACAATGGGTTAGTGAAGCAGAGATAAAATGGTATACAAGATGTAAAATATTATTTGATCAGATATGGTATATCTATTACAAATGCTTATATACTAGTTTACAGATAAACTCCAATAAAGAATATAGAACAAAATATTATGCAGAAACTTTGAAGATAAATATATAGGTTTACATACACATTTATATATATATATATAGATCAGTGTTCTGTAGAATCAAGGCAGTACAGTACAGTACAAAATGACTTGAAAAAAAAATCTTTAAAAGAAAAAAATAATTGTTCTCTTGAAAACAGATATCTAAATTTAACAAAACTAAATATTAGAAATTGAAGTGCAGAGAAAATGTCTAGAGTACAAGAAACTCTCTATAGCAAAGGTCATGGCTAGATGATGCTGGTGGGACAATGAAACCTACATACATAGACTGAACAAGCATAAACACAATTCATTAATATATATTTATATATATAAACAACTATTACTCAAAGTTTGTAATAAAATAAAAAACATTCAACTGTAAAATTACAACTTACAAAACTACTGTACAATGAAATAGTGTCTGTAAAACAATAGTTTGCTACATTCACCAACAGCAGTAGTTGAGAGAACATAAAAAAAACAGTTTGACTTATTTTTGGAACGACTTTATACAGCATTAAAATTCTGACATTAATAATGTCAACTGGTGAACACACAAAAATGTTTTTTTTAAGGTTGATAAATGATTTTTCACAATGTACATTTTCTGATTCCATAAAGAAAAAAAACAACAACCAAATAAATAAACACATTTTCCTTCTTAACTCTTTGACTTAATTGTGTGGACAAATCTCTTGACTACATCATCAAACTTTCTTCTAGTTTACAATAAGATATTTAAATTTTCATTACAACCAAGTAAATTGAACAAGTAAACACTACAACTGATTTGATATGACTTCCAAAGTAGACTAAGTTCAGAAGTTAAAAACTTTGTTGATATGTACAAAACATTATCATGACAAGTTTCTATTTCATGCACTAATTAAAACACAATCAGTCATGCAACATTTTAGCCAGCTGGACCAATGAAAATAAGGAATGAACTTGACTTAATACTATATATACATACACCTGGTCATATAATCTAGATGCTTAGTATAGAATGCTAGATTTGAACAAAAATCAATATATCTAATAATATATAAAATATTAATGTTTACTTTGTGGTATTTAACCCTACTATTTGGGTTTTAACATCATTTAAACGCTGATTTGTAAACAAAATGTTTTTTGCTTTGATAACAACCCTACTATTCTTTGACTCTTCACTTGAGTAGTGAAGTGTGACAAAAGTGACAATTTTTTCACAAATCTAGACTTAAATAAATGGAATGGAGCATAAAAAAAATATTTTTATTTCATGACATTTCAAGAAAACAAAATTCACAATAAGATGCTAATAGCAGATTGTTAACGATATAACAACCTAAGGAGGTCCAAGAGCCAACAGTTCACAACACACAGAATCAACACGAGTTTCAAAGTGACAACATTTGTTATACATGAGTGGACTTGTCCTTTTTATGTTCCTTGTCTTTCTTCTTTTTCAGGAATCCAAAGACGCCACTCTTCCTTTTCTCTTTCTCATGTTTCTCATCCTGTTGGTGAGAGGAGTCTGGACGGCCCAATGTAGCTCCACCAGGATGACCTCGAAGCTTAAAGAAACACAGAGCAAAGAAATGTAACAATTTTATATGAAAACAAAATATCTTCTTAAAATACAATTTTATCTTTTCAGTAACCGTTTAATCTGCATGCTTTTGAAATAATTGACAAGACTTTTTATCAAGTTAAGTCATAGGCAAAGTACCAGCACCCAAAAAAAACCCAACTATGTTCAATTTAAATAATAATTACAATACTGGGTACACTATTTTTATTTAAAGATTTTTTCATTTAAAAGAAAAATCATACCTGGATGTCTTCATCAAATGATGAATCTGAAAGAAAGATTGTGAAAATAAATAAGAAAAAAAATAATTGATATCTTGTTTTGAACAAGCTGAATTTTCAGACTACTTTAATTAAATTGTGTGTGTGTGTGTGGGTTGTACTTGTTTGTGCAGAAGAAAAAAAAAGAGGGGGGTGGGGAGTTGGTTAATGGATGTTAAAAAAAACTAATAATACTACAAGTCCATTCTTGAAGACTAATGCTGTACTAAAAAGTAATGCAAGCACAATACACAATGTTTGTTCAATCTTAGTCATGTAAAAACACTGCAAACAAATCTTCAGTCTGTTCATGAAATCAATGTAGATATCAATGTAGATATGAAATCAATCTAGGCATGAATTCAATGTAGATATCAATGTAGATATCAATGTAGACGTGAAATCAATGTAGACATGAAATCAACATAGAAATCAATGTAGACATGAAATCAACATAGAAATCAATGTAGACATGAAATCAATGTAGACATGAAATCAATGTGGGCATGAATTCAATGTAGGCATGAATTCAATGTAGATATCAATGTAGGCATGAATTCAATGTAGGTATCAATGTAGACATGAAATCAATGTAGATATCAATGTAGACATGAATTCAATGTAGACATGAACTCAATGTAGGCATGAAATCAATGCAGGCATGAAATCAAGGTAGGCATGAATTCAATGTAGGCATGAACTCAATGTAGATAATGTCAAATTTAAATGTAAACAAGTAAAACAAAAAAATTACTTAAAAAAACAACAACAAAGCTTACATTGAATAAAATTGCATAAATTAATTTTTAATAGATCTAGAGTAATGTAGACAATAATAAATGTGTGGGACTGGAAATATTTTCATTAATTATTTTTGTTTAATGCAACTTTTACACTTTTAAGGATGGGTGGTGGTGGGGATATGGGAGAAGTTTCTGTGCTGCCTTTTCAAAAAACAGAAAAAAAAATGCTTGAGACTGAATTCAATCTAAAGCCTCCAGGATAGAAGGCCAACTTGTTAGCTACTGAGCTATCCAAGTACTTATAAAAGTAAAAAGTTTTAGTATATTGTTAGTTTGAAAATTTTAGCACACAACCTAATTCTCTAGTTTAGTAGGCCCTACTGTATGTATATAAACAAAATTAATTATGACTAACAGATGAAATAATTTGTTATTTGTTTCATTGATTCATATGTTGTTATAGACAAAGAATAATTGTGCAAAGTTTCAATTTGATCTGAGACTGGGAAGTAGGAGAAATAAGGTGTACAAGATTTAACCCAGACAGACAGACAGACAGAGTGAGTTGATAAAAGCTTTGTGAAAAATGTGTACAGTAATATGAATACTGTCCACCAATAGTTCAATCTTTAAGTTGACTGAAATGAGAAATGTTGTCAAGAAAGACAAGCAAGTGAAGAATTGAAATGTGATGGAGTGACTTACCCCTGTCATGACTGTGATCATTTTCTGTATGCAGCTGTAACTGATAGTCATCCTCTTCTGTAACAGAGATCAGAATATTACATAATGAACTAGACATCACATTTATAGTATTCAATATTTCACTGTAAGTAGTTCCATAGAGCAGGTGAAATAAAAGTTTCCAGAGTCAGTGAGTCATGCCAGCGAAACTCTTTTAACTTTCTCAAACTGATTATTATTGGGACTCCAGGAATAGCAAACATAAATATCAACTAGTCAGACCAACAAATGAGTTTGTAATTATAATTTTAAATGAATAATGTATACTGAAAAAAAACTTCAAATATTTTTTTACTATAAATTTATATATTTTATAACATTACAATAATATAATATTTTATTTTTATATATTAAATATATTTGCAAAAACAAATTTAACTAAAAGTACTGTAGTCATTTCTTTAACTCTACTTTCCATAATCATTGTGGTCAATATTTGAAAAAAAAAAAAAAAAAAAAAAGGAATCTTGGACAATTTATGGGCTCAAACTTATCAATTAAGAACCTACCCATTAAATGTATCAAATATGAACTTGGACTATATTGTATGAATTTAAATATATCAAATGACTATATTAGGTCAACTGAGATTATTATTATGACAGAAGTACATTTAGGTGTTAATGTTGTCATTATTGTTAATGATATATGAGAATAAGAAGCTCTGGGGTTTTTCTGGTTATTTTCATCCTACTTTTCCATGCACTTGAAAATAGAAATATACATTGCTTGTCTATTTGTCCAAGCAGAAGTGTCCAGGATGGCTTACCTGAATTGTTGGAAGGAAGACTTGGAGTTCTGGAGTGGATTGGCTCTAGTTCATGCACATGAGCTTTGGAAGACTCCATCTTTGGCTCAATGGATCTAGGAAGAGGTTTGGGTGGTATGGTAGGTTTTGAGGCAGGAGTCTCAGGTGGAGGTGGGTGAGAAGGAGGAGGTGGGCTGGAATTTCTGGGCGGAGTCTCCTGTCCATGGTTGGCTGACCGACTGAATTGCTCAGATGGATCTAAATCTTTTAGGGTAAAATGATAAGGGAGATAAGCAAAATTGGGATAGCAAACAAAAGTCAAATACAAATGGGTTTATAAACATAGTTCAAACTGGGTGCAAAGGAGTTAAAAGGTCAATCCAACAGAAAAGTGCAGTATATAATTAAAATTTGTTTGTGTAATCAAAGAGTAATAGAGGATAAGTAGTTTTTACTAATAATTATTAAAATGATTTTAGAAAAAAACAACTATTTTATTATTATGGTAATTTAATTTTAAAAAAAGCTAAAAAAGAAATGTTTCAGGAAAATTAAAGTTTCAGTTGATTTAAAACATGAAGCTCAACACAGTACAAAATTGAAGATAGAAACAAGCTTGGAAAACGAAAACATGTCAGCAGTTTTATGGCATTACTGAATGTCTAGTAGCAAGAATTAAGCAAGCTCTTTTCTAAATGCATGTAGAGAGTCTTAATCCCAACAGTCAGACACAGAGTACATAGTCCACTCCCTTGTCCCTAATGTGGACACACATATCTATGAGATCAGGCCAAATACATACACAGAAATATTGCATGCACTCACAACCAGAAGAAAGTAAAGGTGAATGAGCTAAAGAGAAGTTCCTATGTTTCCAGTAAACAAGCATGTGTGGTGATATGAAGTGATCATCTTCTAATTTACATATGTTTTGGTGTTTGGTTGTTTGTTTTTTTGGTAGATTATGGCAAGGAATTTAAATTACAAGCCTACGGAATAAAGCAGATTTTTTTCTGTTTGCAAAAATCTAATTCATAAATACTACATAGGCAAGGAAAATAACTTAAAAAAAAACAACAAAATAATAATATTGAAGCAAATTAAGAAAGCCAATAATAATGTCTAGCTTAATATTTCACTTTAGACATTTTATATGCCTATGTCACAGGAAGTTTTTTTCTCTTTTGAACTGCTCACAAAGGCTATAGTCATTAATTAACACTGCACACATTATAGAAAAGAGTTTGTCACTGCAAATGTAAATATTTCATAAAAAAATAAATATTTAATGTTCTTTGTTCAAAGGTAAAGGTGACCAAGGTAAGAAATCTTTACAAAAATATGGTCAGACCTGTGTTAAGTAACAATGAAATAGCTTTTATTTAATGAAAGAAATTTCGGCATTTATTATGATGTCTGTTTATGTGTTAAAAAAAATTCTTTTATATGTATTATTTTCATTCTTAACTACTGTATTTCAAACAGTCAAATGAAGACAAAGTCTTGAATGCTCTAAATCAAAGAACCTTTTTTTTGTCTTAAGCAAGGCTTTCACTATAGGCTTCATTGTAAAGAACTTTGGAAATAAAATGAACATCTACGTACTAGTATACACAATTGATCTTTCAAGTATATAAAAGGAATCACATCTAAGTCATGCTAGTTTACACAATGGGAGTGACTGGCAGACTTCCAACCAAGGAGAGGAACCAAACATCAACTAATGCTGGGCATGCATCAAGGTCAGGGACATGTGAAAGGGGTGAAAGCTACTAGGATGGTTTCTGCTAAAAACTAATCAAACACAGTGACATTATGTTCATTTTGTTTTAATTTTCTTTGGCTAATTTGGTAAAGTTTATAAACAAATATCACAATTTCAAGTAAACTATGATTTAAGCACATAAAATAGAGCATTTAAATCTAAATTTGTATAAAATTTTGGCAAGACTATAATACAAACTAAAATCTAAAGCCCAAAAAAAAAAATCAGCAGTTGTAGCTCAAAAGAAACAGTTTAGCAGTAAGAAACTCCATGAAATCATTGCTACAATACAAAATGTGATCCTAATATATTGACATGGAGATTATTGCTTTTCATTGTTGATTAGTCACAGACAAGTTAATATGAATACCCTGACTGTTACTGCTATTAATGTGCACACAGTTCTACACTAGTACATGATTAAGTCACTACTGTGTTTAGGATCTCTGTGGTACTATACATGTAAACACATGCTTTCAGTTTTCTAGGAATGAAACCAATTATTTCAATAAACAGACCTATCATTTCATTTCAAAGCTGATAGACTGACCAGTGGCTGTGATATTTAAGTTCACAAGTTAGTAACATGATTAGCCACTGGTTTTACTTTTACATTTATTTATAATCCTTTGAAAAGAAAGATTGAAGCAACCTTTATAAAAACTAATATTACATATACAAGTGTCTGAATCAGTAACCAAACATCATATACAGGTCAGAGAAGTATGTTTTTCCTTAGTTCTAAAGGATAGAAGAACCAAACCAAAAAAAAATTGTTTCAAAGCATCATTCTACATTGAAAAAAAAAAAAAAAAAAAAAAAAAAAAGAAATGAAATCCAAAAGTTCAAATGTAGATTTCTTCACCTTCATCCAAGGGCTGGTCAAGCTGACCTACATTAAGGTCATCCAGCATTGCTTCCTGTTCTGAAAACGCAAATGTGTCAATCACCATTAACAAAAGTGAAACAGTTTATCATTGGATAACAGAGTATTAAAGATTGTAGTCAAGGCTCCTGGTGAGAGTTAGGGGGACCATCACATCCTGTTCTCTCTATCATGTTACATTGAACATCAACATGCAACAGTTCTGAGGAGAGCTAACACAAGTTACAGCCTACAGGATATCTGAGCACAAATCTACTGATTCAAACCAAGATAAAACAAAATTTCACAGGAAAAAAAAACAACAAATCTTAAAAAATGATACAGCAAATGTATGAGCATGCCCCACTTGTAAGTATTTGTTATTTAGCTTCAGATTGTCAGTAAATACAAATAATACAATGTCTATAACAATCCAATACATTTCAGTTCATTACATAACATAATAATGATGTTTTCTGACATCCTCGTGTTAATGTATACATAAGAAAATTGATTTTATTTTAGTTTTCCTTTGAGTATTACAAATACATAGGGGAATTAATCTTTTCTTTTAATAGTTTTTCCTAAAGCAATGTTTCCCAAACTTTTTCCTTAATGGAACACTTGGTACACTCCAAGTATTTAGTGGAACACTTTACTGAGATGAACTCTGATTGGGAACAGAGCAGGAAGGAGAACACTTTACTTATTTTTTAGGCTGGATTTTTTTCTATATGTTTACAAAAATTAAGCCATATTATACATTTTTTTTTCACCTAAAAAACTTTAAAAATATATAGATAGATATATATATAATGGCTTCCTTTAATCATGAAGCAGCCATGGATCATCTCATGGAAATGAGATGAATACCTGGGCATTAGCTGTGGTCAGAATGATGTCATCCACACATCAGTTCCCCCATCTAAAAACAGGTGATGTGTATCCAAAAGAACACCCAGTACTGATATAGTTTGGGGTTAGCATCATCGCAGGCTCTGCCAGGGTTTAGCATTGAGTTATGCAAGGGTTGACTCCCCAAGCCTTTCCCAGGATTAGGTAGAGCTGCAAGGCAACAGAGGTTGGAATTCAGAGTTTTTCTTCTCCTAGGTGGGTAGCCAGCCTTGGCTTATGAGCCCCTCTTGCCAGAAGCTTACTGGTTGCGGCACCAGTTATCACCTTTGCCCCTTCTATTAGTGAAAACAGTTAAGAGCCACAAGTGAAGGCCAGTTGGACTGGTTGTCAGATTCTACTTGAGACACATTCCATTAGGAACCATTTTATAGGTAGTGGAGTGCTTGTTATCTATGACCACTTTCGGCAACATGAATATTCCTAAATCCTAATGTGTGGTGTCAAGTCTGATTCTATACTTTGATGCAACATGATAATAACAATTATACTTGTTTTAATATATTGTGGTACTCTTCAGAAAAACTCAACCAAAAATCATTTAATTGTTGATCTTTTATTGTCTGTTTCAAAATAGATTAAGAATCTATTTCAGTTCAAAGTTCATAATGATGTTTTAGAATTTATTTTGTTTACATTAACTTATGAGATTTTCATGTGTAGGCCTACTAGTTAATTATTTTAGTAGTTTGTGGAACATTTAGTCAAGCCTCATGGAACACTAGGCTTTCACGTAACACAGTTTGGAAAACACTGCTCTAGAGCATAACAAATACATAGGGGAATGTCAACATATATTTGATACTAGGATGGTACAAAGTTTTATTTGCCCCTAATACAAAGGTAGAAAAAATCATCAAAGATCATAATATTTAAAGAACAATTTCATTACCAGCCATAGAGAAAATTAGTCTTGTTAAGAAATTTGTAAATAAAAAAGTGATAAATTATATATTTTCTGGGGGGAGAAATGATCCAGTTAATACTTATTATAAATAGAAGCATAGTGTGAAGTAGATGTGGTTTGGTAAGTTCTACAAGTTTTGGCTACTCACCAGCAAAATGCTGAATCTTTGTGTGCCATGAGCTCATCATCTCAGAGTTGGCAAACTCCAACAGGTACTCAGCTCCATCCTGGAGTTTTAATCTGAGCACATTTTGTTTCTTGGTGTAATCAGAGGCAATTTCATTGATTGATCTGTGAATGTTGACTGGCGGTGCTGCAGCCACACCATCTGCATAAGCTAACAAAAAAGAGAATTGTCTTCAGTAAGAATACCATCATTTGCCCATCACAAACATAGAGGGCATAAAAACAAAAGGCTTTAAGCTATATGTAATTATTTATTCATAATA
This sequence comes from Biomphalaria sudanica, assembly GCA_036873155.1. Classification (NCBI taxonomy): domain Eukaryota; kingdom Metazoa; phylum Mollusca; class Gastropoda; family Planorbidae; genus Biomphalaria; species Biomphalaria sudanica. The sequence goes on from JAZGLO010002124.1 coordinate 343,564, forward strand.
AGACCTCAAACGCTATACACTAACCTTCTTTATCCTTGAAAAAACACAACAGCTGTCCATAGAGGACAGTGTAAAAATTTTTCCATGAACGGATTGTAGCCTTTTTGCCTCCAGATTGTAGTTCATGTTTACGCTCCACCATTCCTTCAATTTCAGCTGGTGGGAGATTGTCCGGAAGTTTATACTTATCTTTAAAGCTACGTGTTCTCCTGCGGATATTGAAGCTGGCTGTTCTTTTAGACTTTTTGCTTTCTTCTTTTATCTTTCAAAATAGTGAGAATGGTGTTAATATATTTGTTGTCATCAAATAGCTTTTATAACTCTTGACTTATCATTGTTTAATAGTTTTACTTATTGTTTTAAAAATGCATTTTAATATGGAAATAATATTTAACAAAATAACTTTAAACGCATGCTTAAAAATGTAGAGTAATCAATCAATGAAAAACTTACAATATCTGATCGTTTGGTTGTTATTTCTGTTGGACTTAATGGTGGAGAAAGATTTCCTTTCTTCTGGAAAGATGGTGATAGAGGGGTGGGATTGATTGTTTGAGGTACAGGCTGAGGCTGGGTTGGGGGAGGAGGTGGAGCATTGGGCAATTCAGGGGCTGATGTCTCATCCTCTTCATTCAGTGAGACATTGTCCCCAGGTGAAGGCAGAGTTATCTCTGACAGTCTGCTACTTGCCGATGGAGCAGACGGCAATGTCATGTTCTGTCTTTTGGCTGCCACTGGGGATAAGGAAGGTGACTGTTTGTCTGAAATAAATTTCTTGCTTGCTTCTGGAGAGGATGGAGGAGACTGCTTGGCCCATGCAGGTTTGGTTTCAAGCTCTGGAGATGATGGCTGATCCTCTATACTTTCCTAAACAACAATAAGTCAAAACATCAACCCAAGTTTAAAATAGCAAAGAAAAGTATTACCATGAAATTCATGAGAAAATGTTTTGCAGTTTTGTAGATAAGGTAGCCCATTACAAGAAAGCTATAAAATTGTATAATTTTTTTTTCTTTTTGTGATTAGGAAATTAATTTTTTTATTCATAAAAGTGCTCCAAAAGAAGATAGAATTTTCAGAAAAAACAAAATGCTGCTTGTTTAGGAGTAATCTCATAGAAACTTGTAGTGGTCATATCAATGACACATAAACAGTGACAAGCAGTGTTCACTTTGAACTATTCTGCCTCTGGATACACACCCTAACTTGAAGATATCAATGACATCTAAGAAACAACTCACCTTTCACTCATTCTTATAAGTGAATCAAGGGACATAATGTTAAGCAGTTACCAGTCACTAAAGAACATGAACTGACCTGGTGGAAGTTTGCTGCCTTCTGTAATGAGATTGGTGTTGTGCTGGGCATTTCATTTCTTGTTCGGAAGCTCACTGCCCTCTGTACATCAGTTTTAGTGCCCTCCGGCCTTGTTGCAATCTTAATACTTTGAGAGCGGCCAATAATTTTCTTGACAGCTGATTTATCAAGCTTGTCCTCATTCCTGACAAAAGAGTTGGGTTATATGTGCTAATTAAATTCAACCACACCTTCATTATCTTTTTTTAGAAAACTAAAGTAAGAAAACAAAACTGAATTCATGAAGTGCTTGATGAAAGTGTTTTTATCTCCATGCCATGAGAACTTTAAGTTTGTTAGAGATTGCCTGGCTCTGAAAAAGTAATGCCATTAACAGAACCAAATACCAATTTACACAACTTTACAGAACCAATCAGTAATCAGGATTCTTAAATAGTTGCCTAGATTCAGAAAGTATTACTAATTACTAATAAAAATAAATTAATGTTTTAGATTTAGATGAATAAAGAAATGAACAAAGTATCTATAGAATGAAGCTGGAGATGATTCAATACTACAATGTTCTAGCACTAACCCTTATACATCCTATCAACTTTGTTTGCCCTAGTACTTACCTTCTGTCTTCATCATTTTCACTTTTCTGTCTTCGAAGTAAGAACTCTTTTGCTTTTCTTTGTTCATCTTCTCTCCTGCGTTCCTAATAGAATCAACACAAAGTACTTTTAGAGATAAATCCATTGTGAAAGAAAGAAACATGTTTGAATGATTTTTCTATTTGAACTAACTTAAAATATTGCACAATTAATAAAAACCCTCATCAAATGTCAACTATCTGCCTACATTCTTTTACTAACCCACATCTCAGTCTAAAAATATGACTGTATCTTTAAGACATTAATGGTTCAAGAAAATAATTTAAAAAAAAAAAAGGCATTTGTTCAAACAGAAATCATGCTTTTATAATATTCTACTCAATAAGAGTTTAGAATTAAAAAAATTAACTAAATTTTCAACATTAGATGGGAGTGTACAGTTCTCCAAAACTAAAATGTCTTTACTTAGAAATCTAGTGATTAATTGTTATTTAATTATTTATAAGCTCAATCTTTGTAAAAGTTCATGTAGATAGTAGATAATATTAAACTACTGTAATAGTTAATATATAAAAGATAAGTAAGCATCTTGTTTATTGTAGATAATCTTTAGAGCTGAGAAATGTGATATAGTTTTTAAAATAATAAGTATTAGATTATGAGTATGACTATGCAAATTATATAACAGCACAGCTTAACAAACCAATGAAAACATAATGAAGAAATAGTGGACTAGTGCACTACTAACTTAATAAGTGAGAGTAATAAATATGGTCCCACATTAGTCTGTCCAAATTAATTAAGATGGTTATTTAAAGGCATTGATTGTTGTGGGAGTTCAGAGGTCAAATTCAAACTGATATCAAAACTGTGTTCAAGTTTAAAGTGTTAAGGTCTAGAAGCATTGGACAAGGTCACCAGTGAGTTGACATTGTTAACACCTCCAATCAGAACAACAACAATACAACAAAACAGTGTGAGTTCTATGTCTCCATCTACATGTCCAGAACAAAAGTACATCAACTAACTAGGCTCAATAACCATAATTCAAATTTAAAAATGCAACTAACCCCTGACCGAAACTAAAATCAACTACTGGCATAATAAAGAAGAACAAATACATAATGTTATTCATTCTATATGAAATCCATTCAACAGCTTTTGATTTCTTCCAGTTAAAAAACATTGGGGATGACAATGTTGTCATGCAAGGCAATACCCTAGAAACCAAACTGTAAACCGAATGAACATGATCAATATACTTATTTGATGCTCAGTTAATAAATGAGAAACTAGCTTATAGAAAATTATGATTGCTGTTATTAAAGCATTATTTTAAAGAATTTCAAATTGTCAAATCAATAATAATAGATATTAAATATTATGCCACTATAAATAAGCATATGAATTTGAGATTTTAATTTAAATTTCATTTACATTTAAGATGTAAAAAAAAAAAAAAATCAGTTAAAAATGTGCTTAATATATGATAATATGTTGCTATTGTTAACAGCACACACTAGCAAGACTTGTAACAATGAACAGAATGTTTTTAGTGTCTATTCAAAGCATCATATGGGGAAAACTTAGGCACATAAAGTATATATAAATATGTTTGGAGATACCAGCAGTACTCAAAGTAAGTTTTAGAAAACATTAAGTAGTAAGATGTGAAGGCACAGCTAAAGAAACATACGTTATTCTGGGCCTGTGAAGGGAGGGTAGCAATTAGTAATACATTTGTGTATGACAGATCTAGAATGTGATATGATATTGTGTTTGCTCATGCATGATGTTAAAATGTATATGATCATTCTACGTCAGTCAATGATTGTAATAAAGATAGAGATATAAATATTATGCACATATAGGCCTATATAGTGGTGCTAAAAAGTGAAATCTCAAAACATTGATTCTAACTTATATTAATGAAAGATGCATTTAGATTTGAGATCTGCTTAAATTTGAATGTTCTCAAGAAATGCCAAACAGCACAGGAAGTAGCCAAAAAAAAAGCCAAAGTAAAAATTAAAATCATGGGAATAAAAGTCAACAATAAAAATGGTAGCTCTAAAAATGTGTTTGAGTTGACACAATTATCAAGGTCAATTTTTTAAATCAATAAAATGGTCATATTTTGACAAATTAAACCAAGATAAACATAAAAAAAGAAAGACATCAAGCAGATTGGTAAATCTACAAGAAGAGAGACACACACACAGGTAATAAATCCTGTGGAGAGAACCCTACAAAAATGTCTAAAAGTGAGCCCTAGAACTCTAATGGCAAAAAAAAAATAAAAAAATTCTAAAACTAGTTTGATCTATCATCACTTGCAATTACTTAAATGTTATAGGATGAAAATAAATTCAATCTCTGCCTTCTACGGACAGAAATGAGTCTACTGAGTATATATAAGAGGTCTACAAGCTCTCCATACCTCCAGGATTCTCTCCTGCTCCCTCTTTCGAAGTTCATCCAATCGGTCTTTTTCTCTTCTGGCTTCATCCTCTACCTGCTGTTTCTGTTCTAAGAGTTTCTGCTGTTTCACAGCCCTGTCCACCTTTTTCATGACATACACAAGAAATATATATACACATGTTTAAAATATTTCACACTATGGATATCTCTCACTCTATTTGATCAACTTGACAACTTCATATAAAAGTATGTTAGAATGAATAAACTGAATGACAGGCAACTTAAAGTGCTCAACCCCTTTTTCCCTTCTAGACATTGACTTTGTATAGTATTCTATTCTAGTTTTCAGTGTTACAGACACAATTATATCTTCTTATCTTCTTCTTATCTTATATAATACAGACGTTACTTCAAAAAAGAAGATGATTACGTCCTACGCGTCATGCATTTAGTCATGCATATTAACCAATGACTAAATTCTGCCAAGTCACTGGTTTTCCTGGCTAGCTCAGGCAACCCATTCCATGCTCTAGTAGCACTATGTATGTATATATGTACAGTTAAATTATGTTAATTAGTCCAGCTGCTTTTTTTCAGACTGAATACTAGTCTTAATACCATCTTGTAATCAGTCCAGCAAGATTTCTATGACCAAAATAATGATAATTTGATTTGATCTATAATCAAGGTTATCTTATGTACAGATTAATTGTAAATGGGACATGCATTTTCTTTTTTAACATCTTCCAAAATGCTACATCTAAGTCTTCCAAATTTTTGTCAATTGCTTTCCTAACAGATCAAACTACTAATAGACCAAACTACTAGTTTTAATTACAACTTACTGAAATGTATTCACTGAAATATGATTTCCCCCTGACCTATAAGCCTACACAATGCCTTTGTTAAAGAGTTAAGATAATTACCTTATCTTTGCATAAATTATTCACTCTGTCTCCCTGAGCATCGACTGTCTTCTCAAAATCTGCATGTCTTCTGATTAACTCTTCTACCTCTGGAATAGATTCTCCAAATTTGGCTCCCTTGATGAGAGGCTCCCTGAGATTCATCCAAGCTTCTATCTGTTCTATTTCATGGCGGAGACGCTGAGGAAGTAGAACAAAGCATGTCAACCCCGCATGGGTTTCTTGGGGGCAGTTAAAATATCATCACTTAGTTGCTCTTTACCTAACTCATCAAAGTTATTCAAGTCGAGAGGATAACAATTATGGTTCTTAAAGTATCTCAATTTATTTGATTAAAGCTTTGGATTCTGAACATGTTCTGCAAACACACAAAACAATTATTTGCTCAAACATTTTCAATTGTTCCAAGGAAATAGAAAGTTCTTCATTCAAATGAGAAGTTTAGATTTGTACAAAAAAACAACTTTTGTTAACAAATACGTAAAAAAAAAAAATTTCCACAAAAAACAATTTTACACTAAAATACAAACCTGTGCTTCAAGATTCTTTTCATGTAGACTTCTCCTGTGTTCCATTGTCCTAATTAAACCTTCCAGAGACTGGTCTAGCTGTTTGATCTTTTCTTTGATCTACACATGTGAAAATACAAACACAAGAAATCATAATAAAGCAAAAATAAAACACCATAGATGAAGAAGTAACAAATGAAAGCTCACCTCCTCTGATAAGAAATGACCTTGACTTATGAAGGACTCCACTGTCTGGTGAAATTTCTTGAAAGCATCTTTACGACTGTCTATCTCTGCCCTGTGCTCTTTGTAGCGAGTCATCATGGCCTCAGCCCCTGGCAAGTCATGGGCCAACTCATCTGCAGTGATAATGGCCATCATTTCACTTATCCAAGCCCTACAAAAAAATAAAATGAGCGATTAAAGCAAGTAAAACGTAATAATGAAAAACAAAAAAAACAAAAAAAACATCAAAACTTCTCTTGAATTACAGCATGCAGACAAAATAAACTGATTTAATTATAATAAGTTGTTTTTTTTTTAACCCATATTTTCATGATTGTTTCTTTTAAATCCTGACAAGACATTTGACTACTAATGATATTTTCAAAGAAACCATTTACTGTATTACAGGTGTCTGGTGGTATAATCATTAATGAGATTCAAACCTGAACAATGAAATATGAACAAATGTATTCACACTACTTCTGAACTAAATCCAAGCACTATTTCTAGTCAAGTAAATCAACTAAACAGAGATCTGGCAAATGCACAATTCTTTTTATAAGCTATACAAAGGGAAGTTAACTTACGTGAGTTCTCTGTAGTCATTGAAATAATTCTGCAGTTGTTCTGCCTGAGCAAGTTTCTCTTTTCTGTGAGCTGCTTTTTCCACCAGCCTGTTCCATGCACCAACCATCTCCTCATGTTTAGCAGCAATGTGTTCCTGAGCATCAGGGAAGGTGCTGATCAGTCGCTCAGCCTCTTTTGTGATGTTCTCAACCTGATCACTGATGGCAGCCATGTCTCTCTAGAGCAAACCAAATGTTGGACTAGATTGAGTCTAAAGTTTGATGGATTCAACTTTTGGTTTATTAAATATGTTGCACATAAGTGAGAAGTGAATGGAAAACTTATCAAATGAAAATCTTTAATCTGTTAATACAAACTATAAGAATTACATAAAATACAAATTGAAATACTCAACAAATACTTGCAACAAATAATGTTGTTAAAATACTAATGACATAAAAGTCAAGCTTTCAAGGTTTAATTTTAAAAAATGATCATATTTGGTTGAAGAAAACGATTGAAGATTACACAAGACACAAAGTTTCATAATGTGACTGAATTGAGCTGGTTAGTCTTTGTGGGGAAAACCATTTACTTGGAATTGTTTTAAAACAATTAAATTGTAACCAGACAGGATAGTAGTGTTTCTAAATCTTGCTCTAAAAATCAATCACCACAGAATATATTGGGCTGGCCAGTGTCTGAATGTTTAACGGGTAGACAAACTTACTTCCAGTCCTTCATGGCGACTAATCAATGCTTGACTACTTTCCAAGTCATGGCCATAGTCCTCACTGCTGACAATCAGGTCTTTCTCCTGGATCCATTCTAGTGTATCATCAGCATCACGGCCATACATATGGACTTCTTTGGCTCCACCCAGTGCCTGCAAACACAATCAAGCATTAGAAGATCAAACTTGAAACAAGAAACTTATCTTCAATTACAATGTCATACAACATTAGTCAAAAACCCCCACAAATGAGATTGGACCATAGTGCTCAGAGCATGCTATAAGCATGAAAGCAGCACTATATTAAAGCTATAATTTATTTTATTTAAAAGTAGAAGTCTTACATCTTGACGGGCCTGTGAGATATCTTTGAGTTCTGCCCACTGCTTCTCTATAGCCTTAGATTTAGCCTGAATAGCATTGGATTCAAAGTGGTTGTTCTCTATCATTGTCTGGGCAGTCGAGACAACCCGGGTCACCCTGTTTTCATTGTTACTTAGGTCATGAAGGAAGTCCTCAAACCTTTGTTGTAAGACCTGCAAATAAGAAACAAAGTATTGAGATATTGAAATACCCTATTAGTATCTTATCTTATCTTATAGTAGATAATTACGTATACATTATCTTTTTTCATAATTGCATGGACAAGATCAATTAGCACACTGATATTTTTTTACTATAACTCTTAAAAAAAAACTAAAAAGTCAAAAAGAATAGGAAAACATCTGATTCAATGAAGAACACTGTACCTCCACATGCTCCAAGTCCTGACCATAATCTTCAGAAGCTGCTATGACTATTCTGTCTGATATCCAGGACTCCACCACGTCTGCTTCATGATAGAACTCAAACAATTTACGGCTGTCAATTAATTTCTTTCTACGCTGTGTGGCCAAGTCTTGCAGTTTAGAATACTGTTTTTCAATATCAGCCTAAGATTAGGAAATAAACAGGATGTTAACACCAACAAGTAAAAAAAAAAAGAACCAATTTTACTATTAACAATACAGCCCTAAAAAATCAAGAATTAACAATTCTAAGTAACACTTACAGAGTTTAAACATTACTTTGAAACCATTTCTAGAACTATCAGATAACCTTGACAGTGTAAAACAATACCTGAGTTTTTCTTATATTTTCAGAATCATAATGCTGTCTGTCCGTCAGTGTTCTACACAAGGCTGCCAACTCTCCAATACTGTTTGCAAAGTTATCTATGTCTCTTTCAAGGGCATCCAGCTTTTTGGTTAAGAGCTTTGAAAGAAATGTAATTTTACAGGTACAATAAGGAAAAAAACAACTTTTCTACAAAATGTAATGTGTTTACAAAGCACACAGACTTGAGTGTTCTTTTAGAGCAAATATTACCAGCACAGAATCCTCATCTTTCCCAAGGTCAGAACTAGTCAAGTGTGGCAGCTTCTCATTCATCCACTGTTGTAGTTCACTGACTTCAGTGTAAAACTGGGGGGGGGACACAACAACATTGAAAACATCCCAATAGAAAGTGAGAGATAAGTACATGACATAAATGATATGCATGGTTTCAAAACACAACTAGGATGGACTTGAGACATCTCGCAAAGTATACACAAACCTTTTGAGCTTCTAATGCATCTTTGAGTTTATTTTTTCTGTCTGATGTCTTCTTCTTCAGTTCTGACAAGTTTTTGTGCAAGCTGTCCAAACGTGTTTGAATCTCTGGAGCAGCAAAGTGTTTGCCTCGAATCATTTGTTGTGCCGAGCTTGCCACAGTCTCTATCAGAGGTTCATGGGCCACAATCTCAGATTCTAAAGCCTGAAGTCAGAGTGTAAGAGTGTACATCATAGAATGTGCACATCATATAATAGCTTAGGAAATGAATACAGAATTATGATTAGGTGAATCGCATAATCAGAATATATTAGTTTGGGATGGCATAACAAAATTACATTAATTTTATCAAAATAATGAAAAATTTTATTTATTGAACTGAATACAATTAGTATCAAAAGACATAACTACTAGTTTAGTCAGAAGTATTTGAATGATGAACTTGGATGAGTTTTTTTCCCCATTAATTTGTCTGAGTGGTCAGAACTACAAATACAAAAAATACAAAATGTCATTTTATAACTCTACTGGCATTTAGTGATATAAAATGAGTTCCAGTGGTTTATTCATTTCAACTGTATCACTTTTCATTGTCAAAATGATGAATTTAAAAAAACGTGAACACAAAACGTTCAAATAGGAAGTGACTAGAATATGTTGAACTGATACAGGCAAGTGAATTTGGAAACAATTTTATGTAAAGCAGAAAATCTGCAAAAACAAAAAAGTGAACACAATTTGATTTGATAGTGGTGATAGACATTCACCAAACCTCCTCGACGTCTTCATCATAATCATCAAAACTGTTTTCATCCTCCTCTTCAAAGTCATCATCACAGACCATTTCAATATCAGCTCCTTCCTCTTCACTTTCAGTCAGATATTCAATGTCTAGTGTTGCCAACTTCACAATGAACATAATTTGTTTGGTTAATGTCTAGTGTTGCCAACTTCACAATTTACATACATTTGTTTTGTTAGTACTACTAAAACAGCACAACAGAAAACATTTCAATGTACTAGTAGAAGACAAGTTAGACAGAAATGTAGACAAATCTTCATTGTTGAAATCCACAAGTTTTGGTTGGGCAGCCAGAGCTGTGTTACATAGAAATCTAAACTTTGTGACTAAGGCTAATATTAGTGTTGATGCTCATTCTTTTTACTACTAGTTCATGTCATGGACAAAATTACTTTTCAAACAAATTGTCAATGTTTTGGCTTACATAAAAAGTTTTAAAAAAAAATAAAAAATTATTATTTTTACTGACCAGATATTAATAGATTCAGTAATTTTAGACAGGATCTCAAATCACAACTTTAAGCATATAAAAACTAAAAATAGCTCAATATTACTAAAGGCTACAGACAATTCTATTATTAGTAGAAAATATAAATAAAACCAATGATTATTTTCAAAGAGCTAAATGTGTCATCAAGAGAAACTCACTTGATGTTTCTTCATTAGATTTTGAACAGAGCTAAGAGAGTGACCAAAATCTTGGGATTCAGCTAAAGGTTTCCTGTCTTGTATCCATGATAACTCATCTTCCACATCCCTAAAGAACTGATACATTCGTCTGGCCTCTTCCAGATTCTCTCTTCTTATATGACATGGCTCAGCAAGTGAGTTGTATCTAGTTAGAACAAAAAATCTAGCTAACTAGAACATTCATTTAAACTTAATATTATAAAAAAAAATGTCAGGTTATGTCAGAAGAACAACTACATTCAAGAAACTTAGAAGACTAACCAAATAATAAATCATGAATAAAAAAAATTTGCAGATTGAGATTGTAAAGACTCAATGTCACATTGAAGTGGACATGGCCAGTGGCAGGCTATACAATTGTTTCTGTAACATAGCATAATAATGGCACTTTACAAAGTAGTGCAAAGAGTGTTGACTGTTTTTCACAATTATACATTTAAAATAGGGATGACTGCATACCAAGGGTGATCTTTTTTTGTCCCCCAGAAGTATCATAAAAATCATACCAGTCACCATTTTTCTCTCACTAGCATAGAGGAAAGCTGCTGGAAGTGGGTGGCCTCTGAAAGACACTGCTGGCAAGATCTCATTAAGGTCACAGAACACACATAGTAGGGCCATTGCCAAAGTCAGGCCCAGAGGCCAAATGATAACTTAAGTAGACCTCACAGACAACAGCTTTGTATGTAATAGGTATGGAAAGTAAGCCTTTATCTCAAGTCAAAGGTACATATGAAGTGAAATAATTTTATAAATCGTAGCTTAACACTGTACATTAATGATGTTTATCTGTAACTAGGAAAATACAAAAAATCATTTCCATAACATTGGCCTATTTCAGCATTTTTTTTTATTAAGTAAATGATATTATCTTAGAAAAATATTTAAATGATTTTCAAACAGCTATCTTTTAATCATGTTTTTGACAATTGTGCACTGTGTTATTGAATTGAAATGATGATTACCTCTCTGAGATTTCTCTGGCACTGGCTTGCAATTCTTTGTTCATGAAATGTTTCGCCTCTTTAAAAACCTGAGCAGCATCTAAAATGTCTGTTACTTTCTCTTTGTGGGAGGCAATGTCTTGTTCCAGTTGCTGGGATAGAATATCATAAATTTTATTGCATTGGGGAATAAACATAAATGATAAAGATACATGCTATCATAAAATAGATAACATTACAGTGAAGTCTAGAAATATGACACTGATACAGATCAGAAGTAAAAAGTAAAAGTTATGTTTTATTTCAAGGTGTTTGAGCCTTTAAAGGAAGAAGCAGACTGACACTGGTTTGTTTCTAAAATGTTTGACATGTTTCGGATGTTCCTTCAGAGTTGAAGATAATTTGCTCCCTAGTCCAAACCTCCTGCAGGATGGCAGCAGACAGAATATGAACCTGGAACCAATGAGGTGACTGAATGACAGTCCATCAAGCATACCGCACAATCAGGCAGGCATCAGTTAATGGCAGAGTTTTATGACCAGCATGATTAGCTGATCTTTGTATCAGTTAATAATAATATTAATAAGAATGTAAAGGATTGTATCTTAATTTGTATTACATTTTATGAAAAAAATATTTGACAAAATTGATTTTTTGATTTTACACATAATGACAAAAAAAAGTTAATTATACTTAATAACTTCAAGCCCAATCTATTTATTTACCTGGTGCTTGTTAAGTAAACTGTTGACTGAGCTGAGATCTTTACCATGGTCTTCAGACATTAACTGATTCTCCACTTCATCTATCCATACAGATAAATCTGATACAACTCTGTTGGCATAAACACAACAAATATTTAGACATTAAACAAAATGATGGAACTATATATCACATCAAGTCATAATACATAGCTTATGAATCAAATGCTACTTTACCTGTTGAATAGCAGAGCTTGATAAGCATCTTGAAGTCTGTCTTTCTTATCAGCACTGGCAGCTATCAATGCTTGCCAGGATAACTCTAGTTCCTCAAGCCTTTTTTGAATGTCTAATTTAGCATAATGTTTGGCTTCTACAAGTCCTTTGCCCTCCTGAATAAAAGACAGGGAAACTTTACACAAATGTTCACATGAAAATAAATGAATTGAAAACTTCAAAACTTCATTGATTGATCATAAAGGTGTAAAGTGTAGACATATAGACATAACATTAGGATAAGTTAAAGTGTAGACAAAAGATTAGGAGAAGTTAAGTTCTAATTCAGAATTGGTCAAGTTTGTGATTACATAAGATGATACATGATATAAGTTTTTATAGTTCAAAGAGTCAAATGAAAACAAACTAATAGGTAAGTATTTGCTAGGTATCATTTCCTTTATGCAAATGCATCAATAATTTGAACTATTTATAGGTTTGTAAAAGTTTTTAAAATGTCAAGGAAGATATGGAATGAGAGTTAACTACTTAGCACAAGAAGAGCTTGAGTTCTCTTATACCTCACTGACAGCATCCACTCTGTTTCTATTGGCTGACAGCTCAGCTTCAAATGCTGAATGTTTCTGAAGTTTAGCTTGTAAGTTGGTTGGATCTCTGTAGGATTCATCTAGGGCAACCTGTAGCTTCTCATTGATCCAAGCTGACACCTGCATTAGGAAAAACAAAACAAGGAAACTCTGAACTCTTTAAGTACACAATCAGAAAATACGATTGGTTATTTTTTCAAATAGGCTTTAAAACTTGTTGGCTCCAAAGTTAGTACTTCTGAAATCATGTATTGACCTGCTAACTTTCTACATTGTTGAATGAAATTTATGTTGTCATTAAATCCCATACTATTATTTTCATGAAAATAAAGTAAAATTTTATTATAAAATACTTTGCTTATCATCAGTTTGATTTTCCCAAATAAATTGGAAGTACTAAAAATGGGTAAAACTTGAAGTCTGTGGTTTGGTTAAGACACAGTAAAAAAAGCTCTCTACTAAACACTGTCGGCCACTCAAGGTACTTTACTGACCTCATAAAGGTTTCTCAAAAAGAGTTGATAATTCCTTGATTCTATCAACTTCTTCTTGCGGGCTTCTGAAGACTCCCACATTCGTTTCCTCCTGTTGAGGACTGACTGACATCTGGTGTTGATCTCATCAGCGGCGTAATGGTGATCTGAGCAGAGGTCAGAAGCAAACTGTTTTAACTCTTCTATTCTATCTTCTTGGGCTTTTGTTGTCTTCTCAAAGTTTTCATGTTTCTTCATCAAACTTTCAACACCATACAGTGTGTTCTAAGAAGCAGAGACATTCAATTCAATTATTACCATATTGTAACAAATTGTTCTGAGATTATGTCAAAATATATACATGAAAGTTTGTTTACTGAAATCTATGACAAAAAAAAAAAAAAAAAAAAAAAAAAGACAAGTTGAAATTCAACTCTCAAATTTTAAAAGTTTGCTTCAAACAATACAATAAATCAGTCAAGTATTAATGATACTGCAAACATGAGTCTTACCCCAACAATACAATAAATCAGTCAAGTATTAATGATACTACAAACATGAGTCTTACCCCAACATCTTCATTAGCAAGGAATGCTTCTTTAGTTCCTATCCAAGCTTCAGCTTGTTCTGCTGTCTCCTTGAAGATCTGCAAGCAAAGGGAAGTAATGAAAGTTATACATCTGCACCATTCTATAAAGTCAACAACCAAACAGTCCTCCAATAAATTGTTAATAAACTGCCAAGTTTTATTATTTATTGTAAATTATAATAAGTCATTGTTAATAATGACACAGATATGCTCCTGAAAAAAATTGTCAACTGTTAACAGGATTGTCACAAATTTACTTTATGTTCATTTTGAAATTTGCCTATTGTTGCTAGAGACTAATGCTGGAGGCCAAGGTATCTCTGCATGATTGTTGCACTAGATTTTCAACCAGGTTAAAACTTTGCCAGCTCTTGCAACTCTTACTGTTATATGAATGGCTTAAGACCAGAGTTATTACCTGTAGGTTGTGGCACTGAGTCAGCAAGTTGTTCCTCTTCTCCCAAGCCCCCAACAAGGCCAGCCTGGTCATGTCCAACTGTTTAATCATCTTCTGGATCTCCTCAGCGGCAAAGTGTTTCATGTTAATAAGATTGTTACCAGACTCACGGATGGTAGAAAAATGAGACTTGCGGCCTTCAATTTCAGCCTACAAAATGATAACATGCAGATATAGTAGAGTAGAATTTATAGTTCAGTACAACCATAATAGTTATGTTCAATATTTTCATTTTTGTGTTGGACTTGTGTGTAGTATGTCTGTAAATTTAAAGCAAATTTTTAAATACTCAAATTACAATGTCAAAAGCTAGTTAGCTCGGTAGAAACTTGAACATGTGTAAAAATACATCTCAGTATTTTCTGTGAAGTTAAGTTATTCTGATTTTCCTCAGTAGCTAGATGCACATGGACATGAAACAGCAAACACACACACACACACTAAGGGCACACACCTCCACCCCACTCTTACCTTCCTTTCATTATGCATTTGTAGCATGTTCTCAGCCTCAGAGACATCTTTAGCTAGTTCCTTGGCACTCATCTTGTTCACCATATCATTAGACCAATTGATCTGAAAATTGTTCATTAAATTGAAAATTACTACTAGATCTATACAAAATTGGAAGTAGTTTAGAAAAAAAAAGCATTTATTAATAGCATTTTTTAAATGAAACTTAATTATAAACATATTAAACACAGAAGCAACACTTACCAGCTCTCTAGCCTCGGCAAGGAATTTTTGGAGTTGGTAAGATTCTGCCAATTTAGCCTTTCTGTAAACAGAAAAAAAATCATTATGATAATCAAAAAAAAGTATCATGCCAATAAAAAAAAACAACATTAGATAATTAAAGAAAACAAGCTGAGAATGAAAAGAGAATTACTTGAAAAAAAAAAACCCAACCACTGACCTGCTGTCAGATAAATCTTCAAGTTTCTCCCAGTTATCTTCAGCTTCCTGTTTCTTTTGTTCTATTTCTTGAGCTCGATTTTTATAGGTATGGCTCAGCTTGTTGGCTTGGGTCTCAATTTTCTTTCAAATAAACAGAAAAAAAAAAGATGGTAAAACATCCTAAACTTATGGAGTAACTACTATATGAATTTCACTTTTTATTTCATGAATATTGATTGTATAAAATTTGCCTAAACAGATGCATCAACTCTAGCTTAGAATGATTTGATGACTCAACAACATTATTCTATTAAAAACATAAAATTGATTTAATTCCACTGCAGTGTAATTAGTTATATATTGCTGCATTAAAAAACAACATTCTGTATTCAAAGAAAAAAAAAGTATATTTACCTCCAGCTGGTTCTGCAATGCTGTCATGTCTCTTTCTATTTCCTCTTGCTTCCTCTGTAAAGCTTCAACAGCTGGGAGATCTTTCCCAAGGTCATCGCTGGATAGAAGTTGAGCTTTTTCATGGATTCTGTCATTGATATCATTAACATCTCGAATGAAAGCATGGATCTCTAGAGCTTCAGCTAAACGAGCTTTGTAGCTGCTCAATGCACCTTGCAGATCTTTCCATCTAAAAAAATAACAGAAACAAATTCCATTTGGAAACTTAGAAACAAATTATCTGACTCTTATATAGATCTGCTGCTCAGAACCGAGTTCGGTGGAGAGGTGTGGTTGCAGCCCTATGCTCCCCTGGGAGTACACAGGATTAAGTCAAGTCAAGTCAAGTATATAGATCTTTCTGTGTTGACCAAGAGTTAAGTTTTCCTAGTAGTATTTTGGAGTTTAGGAACATACAGAAATCATTTGTGTTAGGCTGTACTTCAGATAGTTGATAAAAATAACATTAATTATATTAAAACTGTTGATTTATTCTCTAGCCAGATTCTTTAAAAAATGAATAAACAATTTTTTTTAACCTAAGAAAGACAAACAGAATTCTGTTCCTCTGATAATAGACTACAGAATGAAGTAATTAATTATATTGCTCTTTTACCTTGTTTTGTCTTTGTTGTGAAATGTGACAGTCTCAGCATCTATGTACACAAATTAACAACATTCTAAGAACTTACTTCTGGTTCATGTCAGCCCTTTTTTCTTTCACTTGCATTGTGTCAGTTCTGCCCTGAGCTATCAGCCTGTCTGCCAGGGCATTGATATCTTTAATTCTTTTCTCATTCACTGTTATACCCTGCAGTAATGGAATATAAGGCATGGCATGTATTTGTACACAAACAAAACTAATATTAATTGACAAATAGGTAATAAATGCATTGATAAAAGTTGTTTCCAATAGAACTTACTGCAGATTCAAGATCATTGGCTTTCTTCTGCAGTTCAAGACAATGTTCATAATCTCTTCCCAAGTCATTCTGATGTACAAGTGATTCCTGAAAGGTGATGATGCAATGAGGTACATAGTCAAATATCATGGATTACTATTAATATCTTAATATCATAAGTTAAGGTTCAGCCTACTTTCTCTCTGATCCACAGCAAAACTTTATCCACTTGCTCCATAAACTCAAGTATGTCCTTGGCTTCTTCTAAGCCTTTTCCTCTGTTGGCAGACGCTTTGAGAAGCTCATTCCACTTGGACATTAGACGTGTGGTACTCTGCTTTATCTCCCCTTGGGCAAGGTGGTTCTTTCTGATTAATTTCTCTCCCACCTAGAAATAATAACATGCTACATTGAACTATATATTGAACCAGAATAACAAAATTGTTTTTCTCTGGCCAAACACATTTGAATCCATAAAACTTTTGTCTCTTCCCAATCCCTTCTTTCTTTTGGGTCCAGTTCCTCACCTAACAACTAAGTGAAAGCAAGGTCCAGTTCCTCACCTAACAACTAAGTGAAAGCAAGGTCCAGTTCCTCACCTAACAACTAAGTGAAAGCAAGGTCCAGTTCCTCACCTAACAACTAAGTGAAAGCAAGGTCCAGTTCCTCACCTAACAACTAAGTGAAAGCTAGGTCCAGTTCCTCACCTAACAACTAAGTGAAAGCAAGGTCCAGTTCCTCACCTAACAACTAAGTGAAAGCAAGGTCCAGTTCCTCACCTAACAACTAAGTGAAAGCAAGGTCCAGTTCCTCACCTAACAACTAAGTGAAAGCAAGGTCCAGTTCCTCACCTAACAACTAAGTGAAAGCAAGGTCCAGTTCCTCACCTAACAACTAAGTGAAAGCAAGGTCCAGTTCCTCACCTAACAACTAAGTGAAAGCAAGGTCCAGTTCCTCACCTAACAACTAAGTGAAAGCAAGGTCCAGTTCCTCACCTAACAACTAAGTGAAAGCAAGGTCCAGTTCCTCACCTAACAACTAAGTGAAAGCAAGGCTTTAGTAGGAAGGTGGGAGTTATAGAAGGAACAAAATACAGGTATGTAATATTGTAACTTGACCATTCAACTGAAGACTTATTCTGAGGAAAAGAACAAACAAGATGAGGACACTTACATCTTTTATGCCATTGATCCTGTCAGTATTAGCCACTATCTCCCCATGGAATGCCTGGTGTTTCTGGAGTTTCTTCATCTTGTCATACAGATCTGTCACATCCTTAAAGTCGTCTTCATAAGCCACTTTCAGTTTCTCATCAATCCAGTGTTCAGCCTGAAGTCAAATAGACAAACATTGTACAACTGGACACTAATGCATTGAAGTATTGTTTACACCAGGATGAATTCATCAAACAGCTTGGGTTTATTTGAACACAAACTTGTATAATCAAAGGTATTCATGCATTTCGAGCACATTTCAATGAAGACATATATTCATTATTATAAGATCTAATTTGTCTAATTTTAAAATGTTATGCTCTATCAATATGTTAATTTTTATTATTGTCAATTATAATATTTACTTCATTCTCATCCCGACAAAATTGTTGGTACAACAATGAATCCTCTAATTTGGCTTTTCTCACAGCTGACTGGTCATGTATATTTTTACGCCTGTTAGGAACACATTATAGTAATATAAATTTAAAAAAAATAAAGATACAATATTTTTAAAAAAATTCTATTGCTAAATATTGTTTCATTTTAAAATGGCAATTTTAAGTTCTGCATTATTAAGAAATATTTTTAAAAATGTATTTTAACATGAAACTAACCTTTCACTTAATTCAGAGGTGGTCTGTTTGATCTGTTTGGCTTGGAAGTGACCAGAGTCTACTAATCGCTGACCATGGTCAACTACATTTTTCAGCTTCAAGGAAAATGGATAATGTAAAAGACATTTAGTTTCATGTCAAACAATTCTATGATAAAAAAAACAACCTGTAAATTAATTTTTTTTTACCTTTTCTTTTTGAGGTTCCAAAAACTTCTCAAAAGTCTGATGTTTTCTGGTTAGGGCCTCAACTTGCTCTACACTGTCCCCAAAGTCTGGACTGTTTAAGTACACCTGGTAGTGATTTAAATAGCATACAGTTTATTTGAGGTTCACTCTTTATTTAGAGAGGGTGGTAGGAAAAAGGAGAGGTAGAGAGATGTCCTTTGAGCAACTTTAACACTCACCTCTTGTGTTGCACTGACTCTATTCAAAAGTTCAGCATCCCTTAGGAACACATTGAAATCATAAACTTGGTCATACAAGTCTTTCCTAGTCAACCAAGTGTTCTTCAGCTGCTCTCTAGCTAGCTCTACCTCCCGAACTTTGGCTTTCACCTGAAATGAAACACACACCATTGAACTATTTACATTGCTAGGAGATAAGGACAATAGTTCAGTGCCAAACATGTGCGATTGTAAATGTAATTATCTTATACTTCTTTGGTATACATATACAAGGATGTTAAGCCTGCACAATAGTTCCCTGGTTAAACAATCACATGTAACAAGAACACCAATTAGTATCCTGCTAACACCCTAAAACTGCAGACTCCATATGCCATTCTACTAATTGAAATTAATCAAAAGTAAATTACCCACCAACCTCTCCCACTTTAATGTGTACAAAAGATATTGGCTGGAAGCAGTAACTGTTTATCTAAACAATGTGGCTACAATACCATAGGAACTATACACTTGCTTAATGGAAATAGTCAAGGGGACAACAGAGATGTTTTATATCATGAAAGTACAACTTCAAATAACAGAATCAGTACATACATCATCTTTAGCATAATGGTTGTTTTTTATGAGTCCATTCCCAGTATTGATAACACTGTCAAAAGTCTCCTGTCTTGCTTCTATCTCTGCAGCTATTTCATCATGTCTTTGTCTCAGCATGTCAGCACCATTGACGTCCCGTACATTATGGTCCATTTTCATCTCTCTTTCCATCTCTTTGGCCCATCCCAGAAGGTCTCGAGCCTAATTAAAACAACCCATACAAATAATTTATAATGCATGAACATGTTGATTACAAGATACATAGAAAAGGTTTAATGGTTTTATATATATATATTTAAACTTGTATAAAATGTATCATTATGTTACTAAAATTATCTTTGCACTTTATAAAGCTGCAATAATGTCAATGCTGTGTAAAAATATAAATCATTTTAGTAGAAGTTCAATCAATGGGATACTCACACTAGCAAAGAACTTATGTAGGTCAGCAGCAGCTAACAGCTTGGCTCCCCTGTTGTTAGACTTAGCCTGCAGTTCAGCCCAGTCATCTACTACTGCAGACTGCAACTGGGCAATCTGTTCAGCATTTTCACCTGGGTAGGAGGCTTGCAGACGAGTCGAGTCGTCAATGAGGACTTGCAGCTAAAAAAATAAAAACAAGATGGTGAAACAATATTCTGTAACACTGTTCTATTAAAATGTACAGATACTAAATATCATTTACTTTTAATCATTCATCATAACTATAAAAGTATTCTCAAATTCTTGTTCACTGACCCAATAGGTCAATAATTGGAAGTATTTTTTTTTTACTAGCACCAATATACATATTTTATACAGTCTCAATATTTTTTTTACTAACTTGGAAAAATGAAGTTACACAAGCTTGCAGTTTAAATAACATTTTGTTTAGATTTCTAAAAGTTAAAATGAAGTAAACAACTTTACCTGGCCTTCTAACGCCACCAATTCATTTTCAAAGGCTTCATGCTTTTTGATGAAGGTCAAGGTTGAGTTATAATCTCTGCCTACATCCTCTGGAATGCTAGAACCTTTTTCCTAAGGAAACAGTGACATTTCAGAACAACCTTTAGCTCTTGAAAAACACATTAAAAAATAAATTTCAATTTTAATAATCATTTTTACAATCAAAAAATGTTTTACATTATATTATCTTATTTATCCATTTATCTTTAAAATAATGAATTGCAGAATATTTATTATAATCAAATTTGTTTTTTTTCATTCCACAGTAAATAAGACTTTAATGAGTACAAACTTGAATCCTAGATAAAGCTTCCTCCACATCTTTATTAAATCTGTGAATCTCTCCAGCACCAAGAAGCTTCTGGTCTCTGTTCTCTATTTGCTCCAAGAGGTTGTTCCATTTTGCCCTACAAGAGTGCACATAGTTTCATATCATTATTTGGTTAGAAAAAAATATTACTTGGCAAAAATAATATTATAGTGTTAACAAAATGTAAGGAAAGTTCTATTCTAAATAATAATTTTCATACAAATTTTTTTTTCTCTTAAAGTCAAGTTAGTTTTAACTTTTGCTAGCCATATATAGATAGCAAGATATCCACTATTTAAAAAAAAAAAGTCACCTGATAGTCTCCTGTCTGGCAGCTACTTCTTTGGTGTGTGGTCCCCTGTCCTCAATCAGATAGTTAGCCAATCTTTCACAAGTGTTGTACCTTTCTGTTCTAGCATCAACTGAACGCCTGAATTCATCAAACTTGTTGCGCAGAAGCTACAGACAATTGGTAAAAAAAAATGATTTAAGTTTGAAAGCTTCAACTGATTTGTACATGCATTTATCTCAACATGCACTCTACCTCATTATTACTATTAGCAAATAGAAAAGGAACACCTGTAAAGTGATGTTGAGATTTTAATGTGGCTCTGTTAGCCGCAGTGCTACTACTAAAATTCTCACCAATATGACTACTGCTAAAATTCTATCACCACTGCTGTAATTTTCAGTGAAATTTTAGTGTTTTTTTTTTGGTAAACAACATATTTTCAGTTTGGAAAATTTGTTCTATAAATAAAAAAAATAATGATCCCAGTTTTGAAAAGCAAAGAATCATCTAGCAGATAAGTCTTTCACTAATTTACATCTCTCTCAGAACCTTCAAACAGATACATACCTCTAGATGTTCAAAGTCCTGACCATATTCTTCAGAAGATGCAGTTTGCATTTGTTCATTGATCCAGCTTTCTAATTCCTCTGCTTCTCTCATGTAGGCATAAAGTCTCTTGGATCTCTCCAGTTTAGTGCATCTCTCAGCAGCAAGACGTTTCAATTTGTTCAGATTTTCTTGCAGCTGATCCTACACATGCAAATATATATATAGATCATATACCAATTTTTTTAGTTTTGCTGTAGGCATCACCATTATTCAACAATATAATACCAAGTTTAAATACACAAGAGGATGTAGAAATCATTGACTTGTATCTTAAAAAATGGATATATGTAAAGAATTTTAAATCATGAATGGGAGATTATTATAGAAGTCTAAATTTAATTGACATTCTTATAACAACATTTGGAGAAAAATTTTCACATTTAAAATATAACTGTTTAATATAATTTTCTTTGTTATATGTTCCCTATTACATATAAAAGTAAAAAATAAGAAATACATTTTTTCTTAGCTAAATTATTTGGTTGCAAGGGTTGTTATTCTGTTCAATTAAATGTTAATACACGAAAAAAAACAACAACGTACTTGTGCTTTTCTTAATGCTTGTGGGTCAGAATAACCTGATTTAAACAATCTGCTGGATTCTTTAGCAAGTCCATTCACAATGTTTTGGTAAGTCTGAATATCAGTCTCTAGAACCTGCTCAGAGAAAAAAAAGCAAACAGTCAAATAGAAGAATTTGAGATGAATGTAAAAAATCTATTTCATGTTGCCAACTAGTAAATTGCAATGGCTTACATTATTTTTAGCCAGGAGTTTGTCAGCAGCACTTTCATCTTTTCCATAGTCCTCACTTGTAACCAGCGCCATTTTGTCATTGATCCAAGCATCCACTTCTGCTACTTCAGAGAAGTACTGAGCAGGACAAACACAGAATGAGATATTAGGTGAACGTAACATAGTTACAAGAAGTGGACATAAACAACATTGGAAATATCTGAATTTATAGTCAAATTGAAATGTTTCATTTTAAAATGAAATAATGACCAATATATTCACTATATAGCCTATAACATAAATATTTATTTTTAAAATATTCATTTTATTATTAAATTATTACAACATTTGCCTCTAAAATTGTTAACATTGTAAAAAAAAAAATAGTTCATAAGCCATTATTAATCTAAACATAGCAGAAAAAAACAACTAAAAATGGCTACAAAGTTCAATTAATAATAATAAAAAAATAAACTTCAAAAAAAGCTTACCCTCTGAGTTTGAAGTGAAAGGTCAAGATTTTTCTTTCTGTTTTTAGATTTTTTCACCAAATCATCCCATGCTAATTGCACTTCTTGATTTTTGTCTCGAATGGCCTTGGCATTGTTGTGGTGAGCAGCAACCAGACGTTCCCCTTCAGCTGTCACTTTATCAATGGCACCTTGATGACCTTGTATTTCTCTGTCTAAATCCTAAATAAAACAAGTCATTAATAAATAAAACAGGTCATTAAAAAATATTAGAAGCCATTAATAGTTCAACGCCATTGGCATTGATTAAGGCATTTTTTACAATCGTATCATAAGCCAGATCAAAATTCTCTTAGAATTTCCTTGGGTAGGATAAACTTAATATTTTATATAGATATGTTAAAAGAAGGCCTTGTATTACATATGACAATGCCAACACTTCAATTTATGACAGCAGTTATTCCAAGACTAGAAAAAGCAGAAACTATTTTTAGATTAACAGAAATTTTAATGTCAAATAAAAATATTTTTTTTATAAAAGTAAAAAAAAAAAATAATTTAGAAACGTAACAAAAAAATTTCTTAACAAAAATAAAAATAAATAAATTGCTAAGACATGGGGGTCATCTAAATAATAATAATAATAAAAAGAACTGCACATTTAAAGCAGTATCTCTTGATACTGTAATAATTATTTCCCTTTTCTATATCAAAAAAATTAATTAATTATCATTAGTTAATTAACTAAATGGTTAATTTTTTTTATTCATGTTTTGTTAGGGACAATAAATAATTATGCAAAGTTTCAACTTCATCCAAGAATGGGAAGTGGGAGAAATAACATGTAAAACTTTTTTACCTGACAGAGAGACAGACTAAATGAGTTGATAGAGGCTTTGCAAAAACAATGTAAAGTAAGACAAATGAAACAATTACTTTTCTCATTGCACGAAGAAAAAGAATATGACCTACTTGATGTTTTTTGTGTAACTTTTGAGCATCCACCAAATTTTTGCCATAGTCATTAGAAGCAGCAGCTGGGAGTTTTTCTTTTATCCACTGAAGCTCTGAATCAGCATCAAACAAAAACTGGTGGTACTCCAAGGATTCTTCCAGCTTAGATTTTCTCAGAGCCACTGCAGGCTTCAAGCGTTCAAATCTGAAGTATAATCATTGTAGTTAGAGAGAGTTGCAAGGAGCAGCAAGAGGGAAAACAAAAGAAATGCAGACAAAGAAAGGGAATGGATGGGCTGGTCTCTGGAAGAGACTCTAATCCTGGTAAAAGAGAGAAATGGAGAAAAACAGTCAACAGATCATGTGTGGTGTCCCAACAGACTAAGGGATAAGTGAAGGTGAAGAGAAAGCAAATAATTTTTATGGTGACATTTAACATATAAATGTAAAAACAAAATTCCTGTGAGATCTAAAATTAGCAGAATAATCTGACGAGTTGTTTAAGAGAGTTACAAAGCCAGCACAATACATTAACTACCTTTACTCTCTACAGCAGATGATAAGTATAAATTATTGATGGATGAACTCAACATTTTAAAAAATACAGAATAATAAGAACACTGACCTTCTATTGAACTCATCAACTGAAGCTTTAATATCACCAGAATTGAAGTGACCAGAGTCAGCCATCTGTTTCCCTTGTTTGACAATATCTTGGATTGTTTCAGACAGTGATGCCAGATCATTCTCCAAGTTCTGGTTGATAATAACATACAAAGATAAAGATAATATTGTTCATATTTAAATTTTATTTTGTACATTCTTTCAAATGAAAGAATTATTCTTCCACGAGAATAATTTTTTTTTAATTCTAACTAGATTTGTAAAATGTACCTGATGATTCTTCAGCAGTTGTTTGACCCCTCTCAAATCTGAGCCAAGATCAGTGTTGGAGTTAGATTTCTGCATTTCATCAAGTTTAGCCTAGATTTAAAAAAAAATTAGCTAGAGAAGATCATGTGAGACTAGAATTTAACAAAAATTTGCTAAAAAAGATCATGTGAGACTAGAATTTAACAAAAAAAGATTTTTTCCTCAGACAAAACTGTTGACTTCTGCACTGACCTGTGCGCTCTCCAAGGCTTGATTGAGCGTATGTTGGGCAGATGCTTGTCTGAGTTTGTTACCTTTGTCTTGGGCTTTATTATTCAAATCTGCCCACTGTTTGTTGAGATTGTCTTCAATTTTCTTCACTTCATCAGATTTGGGATGTTTATTGGCTATCAGTGTGTCACCAGTCTGTTATAGAATAGAAAAACCTTTAGGTATTATGTTTGGAAATTAAACTTATAATTTATATTTAACTACTTTTCAATTGAGAGTTGTGTAATAAAATTGTACAATAAAATTTGTTACTTCAATTAGCCAAAAGGAAAAGAAAAAAAAAAGTGACCTTATTGATTCCCTTCAGTCTTTCATTATTTGCTTTCAGTTCTGCTTCAAATGCTGCATGTTTCTGTAGTTTTGCATTGAGATTACTCAGATCTCGGTAAGATTCATCAGTAGCTGTTTTCATCTTCTCTTTGATCCAATCAGACAACTGGTTACGAAATTTCATTTTAAGACAATTATTTTCAAATATATAAGATCAAACAAAAAACAATTAGTGAAATATATAAAAGAAAATAGTTCTATGACATTTGTTTTATAGCATTCACCAACCTCATTTGCATCTCGTTTAAATTTCTGGAAATCTTGAGATGCCAGCAAAGCCTTATGTCTTTCAGCTGCTCTGTCTTTGACCTTTTGTCTTCGCTCCAACACTTGCTTGCGACGTTTGTCAATCCTTCAAAACAATCAATCATTCAAAGTCCCAAATAAAAAAAAATGAGCTCAAATAAAAATTGGAATCTAAGAATAAGTCAGAGAAAAGTGTTTCCAGTTAATAATTCTATTCCTAAAACATATTTCAGTATGAACAAAGTAGCCTACCTGTCACTGTCAGGATGTTTCTCTGCTACCAGTTTGTCTGCCAAATCATTCAGAGCTTTCACTTTGTCATCCTGAGCTCTTAGTTTTTTCTCAAAGTCAGCGTGGCGCCTGGACAGTCCTTCTACATCATCCACTGTGCTCTGGGGATAGTTTGAGCAAGAAATCATTATTAAACACCTATTAATTTGAGCCCTTGATCACCTCATTTTTATATAGCTTATCTTATACATTACATATGATTATGACATCCTATGCACAAATATTCATGTGTTAAACAAACTGTTCATGTTAATTAAAAAACTTAAATGTATTAAGTCATGAGTTTTCTACTTACCCCAATGTCATCAAAGTCTAGGAATGCTTCATGGCCACTTGTCACTGCATCAATTTGGTCGGCCTCACGGTTAAATATCTGTTAGGAAAAAAATATTTGAAGTTAATCCTTCTCAAATGCATCATTCACAAATAATTTAAACAACCATTAGTGAATACACCAATTAACACTTCCATAATAATCTTAAGCAGCCAAATCAACTAGATACGGTAGTTAGTTTAAGAATGCCCGCTAATATCAAAGACTGTTTGAAAAGGTGTTAATGAAATGCTGCAAGTCAAAACAAAATTCAACATTTAAAGCACTGACCTGTAAATTATGAGCATCCTGTAAATCTTTCTTTCTGGCAGCCCAAAGCTGATTTATTGCTTTCTCTTCTTCTTCAAGTTTCTTTACTTTCTCTTGGACATCTTTAGCATTAGGGTTCTTGGACAAGATATCTCTTCCAAGGTCACAAGTAGCTTTTAATCTATAGAAATATTTGGATGAAGAAACATGTTAGGACACACTCTTTTAAGTAGTCAGTTAAGTATTAAAACCAGTTGTAGGAAATAGTCAAGCCAAGAACAAAAAATATTTATAATTGACAGCAGCTTAGATTATTAGTGGGCATGAACATGAATCTAAGAGTGTACAACTTTTTATCTGGAAGTTACTTCCCTTGATGATATGGCCTCATTGTCAGTAAAATTACCTTTACATTTCACAGTAAATGGGTTTACCCTAGAGTTAATGAATACATAGGAGCATTGCACTGAGTAAAGTAAGTGTTTTTTTCAAGTCATTAACAAGTCTTTCAGGAAATATTTTATAAGACTATAGCATTGTCACTTTAAAAGCAGGCTTTTGATTCCATTCTGTCTATTGCAGGTCGGTTGTTAAAATGATTTTAAAAAAAAAAAAGGTTTAAAAGTAGCTTGAATCTTTTGGAAGCAATAACAAAAACAAATAGCAAGACTTTCAGTTGTCTTACTTGTCTTTGTGTGCCTTGATGTCATCCAGTACTTCTGAGTGGATCTTCAGCATTTCCTCAGCACTCTTGATGTCATGGGGCTTCTCAGCACTGGCTAGACCTCTCTTCACACCACTAGCCCAGTTCAGCTGAAATCAATCAATAGTTTATGTCAACTTCTGGAGATCTTTTCCTTCTAAACATTTGTTAAACTAATGTTCCAGTACCAGTTAAACTCTGATTTAATGTTAAATGAAAAACACATAGATCAATTTCTTGACTATAGTGAAAGAAGTTGAAACTATTAGGTAATGAAAAAAATATTTACAGTTGTAAATTTAAAAGTAAAGTAAAAAGGAATATTTTAAATATGAGACAAGATGTGTGATAATATCAAGATAATCAGTTACTTACTAAGTCTTTAGCATCTTCATGGAATCTTTGTTGATCGTTAGCATCTCCAAGAATTTCTTTACGAGACTTGGCTTGATCCTAGTAACAACATATTGAAATTATTATTTCACAACAATAATCTTCTTTGTGTTCAACTCTTGTTTTTTTTTCATGTCTATCAATCTTGGTTTTAGAAAACTGCTGGTTATTGATAACCTACACACACTACCAACAAAACAAATACGTTGAGCTATTTCACTCACCTTGAGAGCTCCCCACTGTCCTTTGATGTCTTTCTGTCTCTGGTCAACATAACCTTTTTCATCAGGGTAAGCTGACCTGACACTGTAGCCAAGAAATGATACTAACATAAGCATAATGATTGCATAACTTAGATTATAACTAGCTGCCTGGTCTAATATTCAGCCTTAACCCAATATTCAACCTTTAACTTAATCTTTACAAACAAAATTGCGGTGTTAAAAGTATTTCAAATCATTTGTATAAACAAATTCTATTTCATTAAATATATCCCTAACATAACATTTTGAAGATATCAATATATGAACAAATCCCAAAGTTTGAGAGTGAACTTACGTGTCTGCTAAGAAATCCATTCTGTTCATTTTCTCTTCCATAGGAATCAACTCCCTCTCAAGTTGCTGAAAGCAGAGAAATAAAAAGAGTACTAGAACGTGACTAGAAAAACATTTCATTTTCAAGGCACAGTTCAGGCATGCAATTTACAATTATTTTTGTTCTTTTGCAAATAACCTTTTCTACAACTATTTCTGACAAGTGAAAAATGATTTTGAAAATGTCCTTACAGCATGCTTCCTCTGTTGAGCCTGAATGCTTTTGAGGTCACTGGGAACATTGTCATGTGCCAGAGCCATTTTCTTTTCTTTGATCCATTCAGCCAGTTCATCACAGATAGACTTGTACATCTCTATGCTGAAGAGGTAGCACATTAGTAACTAGATAAAGGTTTGCAAGCTTTGTTTGTTTGTAAATCTGTATCTTTGAAAATTGTTTTGAGTCCTTGGCAGTTAATTAGAATGTTTAAAAGTCTTAATAAATTTCTAACACTAAAATAAAATAGTCCCATAAGAAACAGACTAAAAGGAATGCAGTGATTACTACACTATGTACGCTACTCTCTTTACCTGGATGCACCTTTTAAGCTTTTCTCTTTCTCCATTTTCAGTCTATTTAATTTGTCCCATCTGAGAAGAAGACAAGTTTTTAACTACAATATAAATTTTAAATATGATGATATGTTGACATAAATTTGATAAAAACATTTGGATGGCAGAAATGTATTTTGGTTGAGTGTTCAACTATTTTTGTTATTAAATGCATGCTCCTAGTTTATTCAGATACTGTTTCATTGTGAATAAAAAAAAAGAAATAATGAGAATAACCTATTGTAAAATGATTTATTTTATGGTTAGCAATATGACCATTCAAATGACATCTCGGTACCTGTCATTAATTTCTTTCTGTCTTTGTTGTACTTTGGTTTTCTGAGCACTGCCTGACTTTATAATGGAGTCTGCCAGCTGATTAATGCCATCAAGTCGCCCTTTGTTTGCTGCTAAACTAGTCAGGAGATTCTGGACAAATAAAGTTTATGGCTTCTAAAATCTCTGTCCATTATAAAAGCAAACATAAATTTATAGAAAACAGTAAAATGTCTATAAACATTTAAACTACAAGAAACAAAAATTTAAAAAATTATATGCAGATTAAAGAAACACTTACTTCATATTTCTTTTTCACTGCATCCATATCTTCTGCAAGACTGTCTTTGCTATTGAGTATAACTTCCTGAGAAATATACAAGAAAAAAATGTTCAAGTTGAACTATTATTCTTTTATTGACTCAATAATTAGTGTCTGACATAGATTTACAAATAGGAGAGACTGCAAATGTCCTGGTTTTATTAATAACTTTTAGAATGACATGCACACACGCAAGAAAATGTCTGGTAGATGAAAGCAGAGCACTCAATTAAAGTAAACATTTTCCACTCACTTTATCCTTCATCCAAGATTCAAACTCATTGCATTCACTGAAGAAATTGAACAATTTGACAGCATCCTCAAGGCTGATCTTGCGTGCCTAAAAATAAATATATTAAAATCACTGTTAATAAATGTTTTAGTTTTATTTTTTATAATGTTTAAAAAGCAGCTAACTTTTTATAAATTTCCACTTCATACAAAAAGTATAAATAGCTTTTTCTGTATTGGACTTAATTAATAGAAGATACATTTTAAAAGCACTTCTCATATTTTGAATAAAGTGAACTGAGGATTCAAAAACTGACCTGAGAGAGTTTGCAAAGTTTGGAGTATTGAAGTGAAAGTCCTTTCTGTCTTGTTTCTACATTGTCTTTATCATAATGTAAGTTACCTTTGGAGCGGACTGAAATAAACATTGAGTACATACAGCAATGGTGTCTACTATAATACACCAGGGCTTGGTTAATGCTATAATATTTTATTTGGATGATTCTTAAACATCATCTCTGGTTAAATCTGTTCTAGTTATAACTGACCATATGTACAATACACTATATTTCTACATTTATTTCAATTAGAAAAAAAAATGAACAAAGCATTGTATAACTGAATCATTTGAATAAATAAATAACTTTGTGCACTCTTATCACTTGATCACAATATTATGTTGAAAGGTTGCGTACATAAACCAAAATGTTTGAGACTAAAGACAACGCAAGAGATTGAATGTACTGGAATATAACTTTGAGACAGGAATTCAAGGTTTAAATTGCACAAGCAAATGGTAAAGCTATCAATGAAGTAGAAGTATTGACTTTGATGGCTACCACAACAGACTGTTGCACAAAAGTTATCAAAAATGTAATGACAACTAGCCAGTCAGAAGGGAAGTTGTACAACCAGTTCTCAAGTTATAAGCAAAATAAAATGAAAAATATTATGAAAACTTTCTAAGTTTTAATTCATCAATATTGAGAATATAAATATATATATCTTTATCTGGTCAAGTTTTAAAATCTTATATTATGAAATTATTACAAACGTTGACTTAATTGTATACAAAATACTGACAAGATAAAGTGAATGATAAATTGCATTAAATTTTGACATAGTTTGATTTTTTTATTTTATTTCAAAATCAGAATAACTTAGTTATAAATTATTTATAGAAAACGAAAATATGACCATGGATGAAGTGGAATATTAATAGCTTTGGTCATTTGGGTTGAATGGATAATAATCATTGATTATTTCAGATTAAAAGACAGGGCCACTTGTAATCTATGATAGCTGGAAATGACCTCATGTCACTGTAATGCATCTTTTAGATCAACTCTTCATCCAATGCATCAAGTACCTGAAGGAGCTCTCCTCAATTGGTTTGATTTTTTCTTCTTCTTGACCACTTCCTTCTTCATCACTGTCTTCTTTACCTTGACCTTCTCTGGCACCAGCACAGGTTTCTTGGTTGTCTTCTGCACCACTTTAGGATCCACCTCCTTCACATAGTTAGCAGGAACAAAACCTTCAGTGGCATCAGACTTTCTCACCTGCCACCAATCATCATTGGTCTTTTGTAACAGAATCATGACCTGAACACAACAAACAAAAACATAAATAAGAATGACCAGAGAAACATGCAGACAAAAAAAACTGTAAAGTTTCAATTGGTCAAAATGGGTTCTTTTCCCCTTGGGATGCAGGAGTGTAAGAATGTTATTTCTATAATGCACATGAGACAGAATTTTAAACGTGGTTTATGAGAGTGTCATGTAGCCAGCACAATGACCAACCTTATTTACTTTTCACAAATGATGTCAGGTAACAATCAGAGTTGGGTGGATCTGGACCCAGGGCTACAAATCTCAAAGTTCTAGTCTTTGCAAAGAATGGAACCCAAGCCCCCCAGGGCATTACTACTCAGCCTCTCCTCCACCATGCCCCCACCCTTATGTTAAAATTTCACAACACTTTTCAATAAGATTTTTTGTTGTTGTTTAAATATCAGGAGGAAATCTAGATACCAAACAAGCGTCATGAGATCAATATGATATTCCTGCATATATTTCAACTTTTATGACTGAATGGCTTGTCAAATTATGTTTTATTAGAATCCCGACAGATCTATATATGAAGTTTCAGATCTATCTAGAATGCTAAGAACAGCGTGGGGAAAAGTTAAAGTAATAATCTATAGGTCTGGGTTTATTAAAAATACATTTGGTTTTATGCATGCCAATGTGTGTGTGTCTACAAAACCACGAGAAATGTGGCTCAGAGTCACCAGCCTGAAGACATAAGATTAGATCTCTTATTCTCTAGATAACAATAAGTCTCACTATCAGGCTACACAGTCGCACATGCCTGTATGCATAGGCCAAGTTCATGCTGTCTTTGCAACCATTACGAAACTAGCTTTGGGGCAGGACACTGACAGTATGATTATATTATTGACTCGATCAGCCAATGACAAACAAACCAGAAACTAAGATCAATGCTTAGCAATTAGATCTACAGGATAGCTATTTTTATTTCCTCCCCCGCTTTCCTCATTCAGCCCAAGCGTTGACCAATCAAAAAACGTCAATATGAAAAGGAATCAAGCGGGAAAGAAGATTTGTCTGCAGAGATTGTCCACAGAATCAACTCAACTAACTAGATCGAGACTAGATTTGTTTGGTCTACACGTAATCTACAAATAAAATGATATTTACAGATAGCAACAGCAAAATATGGTCTGAGAACATTATGAAAAACACGTCTCCGTGTCCTAGCGTCTTTCAACAATGTTTTTATTGATGCCATTCGACTATCTTCTTTATCCATAAAATAATTGTATTTCTTTTTAAACCAACCTCTCATAGCTTCATATCATTTTTTACCCACTAGCCATGACTAAGCCATGGTAACTTTTTATTCAAATCTTCATTCACCACAAGTAAGACGCAAAGGGTGAACTTTTTTTCTCTGGATAAATAGCCCACAAGAAATGGGATTCAAATTGTATATGTTTGCTTTTGTGGTTTAATATGTTGTATATTGTGAAATGTCTGGAGAATTGAGTAGGCCTACAGGACCAACGAGTTAAAAAAATAATCTAAAGCGCTATCGCACGACCAGCGTGCCAGTTAATTAATAATGCTTAAAAAAAACAACCACATTAATAATGAATATTCGAGTTGAAAAAGGTAGGCCTAATTCTTTTTTTTTTTCCACCCATTATTTAAAGCTGTTGAAATCTCAGCTTAGGTCCATCAAGCTTGATCGTTTATGGTAATTGGTTACTTTCGGGAGTCACACCAACTACCTATTTCTACAAAGCTTATATTAACTCTGTGTGTCTGATAAAAGTTATTTCTCCCACACCCAATCTCGTATCAAGCTGAAATTTTGCACAATTTTTTCTTGTACCTGACCATGCAAGAATCAATAAATAAAAATAAAAAAACAACCAATAAGTAAATTAACTATTAGTAATTAATTATTCTATTTGATATCGAACAATGGAAAGAAACTGTATTTGAAAGATGTGATGGTATAAGTTGAATTAGGGTTAGAATTAGTTCCCTTGAGGAGGCTTGAGTTCGAATTCAAGTCGTACAACTGTTTTGTTTAAATGCATTTAAAAAGCGATCACGGTAACATTCACACAGATATCCCTTCTTTCCCCCAAATGGTCCCGGCAAGTGATAAGATCATAGCGTACTGAGAAAGCTAAAAGCATGAGAACCAAATGAAGCCAACATCACCTGCTTCATAGAACAATGCGACTGCATGAAACGCTCTCCCCCCCCCCCCATTTTTAAATAAGACTAGATAGCTTATCAATGCTATCAAAGTATTCTCCAGAAATGATAATTACATTCTAGCAATAAAACAATAACAACAAAACCTCCGGAAGGGACTGCAGCGAACAAGATGAAACCCAGAACTATCGTGAGGATAGTCCGGAGAGCATATATCAGGAAATGGTATAATAATAATAAGTGGAAGCGTGAGAGGGAGAAATAAAAAGAGAAGTGGGAGTATGTAAAGAGAAGAGGGAGTATGTAAAGAGAAGTGGGAATATGTAAAGAGAAGTGGGAGTATGTGAAGAGAAGTGGGAGTATGTAAAGAGAAGTGGGAGTATGTGAAGAGAAGTGGGAGTATGTAAAGAGAAGTGGGAGTATGTAAAGAGAAGTGGGAGTATGTAAAGAGAAGTGATGTAAAGAGAAGTGAGAGTATGTAAAGAGAAGTGGGAATATGTAAAGAGAAGTGGGAGTATGTAAAGAGAAGTGATGTAAAGAGAAGTGGGAATATGTAAAGAGAAGAGGGAGTATGTGAAGAGAAGTGGGAGTGTGTAAAGAGAAGAGGGAATATGTAAAGAGAAGTGGGAGTATGTAAAGAGAAGTGATGTAAAGAGAAGTGAGAGTATGTAAAGAGAAGTGGGAATATGTAAAGAGAAGTGGGAGTATGTAAAGAGAAGTGAGAGTATGTAAAGAGAAGAGGGAGTATGTAAAGAGAAGTGGGAGTATGTAAAGAGAAGTGAGAGTATGTAAAGAGAAGAGGGAATATGTAAAGAGAAGTGGGAGTATGTAAAGAGAAGTGGGAATATGTAAAGAGAAGTGGGAGTATGTAAAGAGAAGTGATGTAAAGAGAAGTGAGAGTATGTAAGAATGGGAGTATATAAAGAGAAGTGAGAGTATGTAAGAGTGGGAGTATGTGAAGAGAAGCGGGAGTATGTAAAGAGAAGTGAGAGTATGTAATGAGAAGTGGGAGTATGTAAGAGTGGGATTATGTAAAGAGAAGTGGGAGTATGTAAGAGTGGGATTATGTAAAGAGAAGTGGGAGTATGTAAGGGTGGGAGTATGTAAAGAGAAGTGAGAGTATGTAAAGAGAAGTGGGAATATGTAATGAAAATAGGGAGTATGTAAGAGAAGTGAGAGTAAGTAAGAGAAATGGGACTATTTAAGACAGGCATGTCAAACACGGCGTTCGGGGGCCGCATGCGGCCAGCGACCTCCTTGCGTGCGGCCCACCTAAAAATTATCATAATAATGTTAAACTGTTACGCTGGAAAATAAGAGATGACAAGCTACTTCAATTAAAAATAGTATTTGTTAAACTGAACAACGAGAGTGAGTCTGCAGTGAAAGCAAGCTACATTTTGTCAAATTTAATTGCAATCCATAGCAAATCATTTAGTGAATGTGATTGTATGAAGGAGTGTGTCGTTAAAGCCGAAGTAATTTGTTCAGAAATGGTGAAAGCATACACAGAAATAGCGTTAACTAGGAACACTGTGGCAGATAGAATAAATGACATGTCAGTCAGATTGTGTGAACATTTAAAGATTTTGAATTATTGTCCTTGGCTCTCCATGAGTCAACTGATGTAACGGGTGTAACAGTTGGCTATATTCATAAGGACCTGTGACAGGAATTTTGAGATACACAAGGAGCTACTTGAGCTCTGTTCTATGCATACAACAAGCGAGGATGGTTTTGAGAAATTAGAGGAGATGATATTGCAGTACAATTTGTCTGGCAAAACTAGCTAGTATAACAACGGATGGTCCACCAACCATAAAATGAAATGGTTTTGATGCAAAGCTACTTGCAAAAATAAGACAGACTGGTGCGAAGTTTAAATTTGCTCATTTTCAGTGCATCATTCCCCAAGAAACATTCTGCGCACAGCAATGACAGCTCCAACATGTCATAAGACCGGTTTCAGTCGCTCTCAGTTTTATTCGTGCCCGTAGTTTAAATCATCGCTAAATTTCAATGTTTCTGGATGACATTGGACACGAATTTGATTGTGTTCCCTACTACACAGAAGTCCGCTGGCTCTACTGTCATAAAGTATTGAAGAGAGTTTTTGCACTGCGTGAGGAAATTGTATTGTTTCTGAACATGTGGAACATTTCCAAACTGACTAATGGGTTCTGGATTTGGCATTGGCAGTTGATATCATTGGTCACCTGCAAGAATTGAATTTGAAACTTCAAAGTAAAGACAAACATTTTCACAACTGCGTGTAATCATGTGAAGTGCTTACAAGCAAAATTACGACTGTGGATAAACCAAATATGAAGAGGAAATCGTGTTCACTTCTCAACGTGTCAGGAACTAAAAAGATTAAATACGGCTACAACTTTTGGTAAATATGTCCTACACCTGGGATCGTTAGTAGATGCTTTCAATGACCGTTTTCGTGACTTCGTTACATAAGAGCAAGAATTTTCATTGTTTGTATCTCCATTCTCATTAGCTTCTGAAATTACTGCTGATAATGTGAAACTAGAGCTGATAGAATAGCAGTCAGATTCTTTGTGGAAATCGAAGTATATAGAATTGGCTGTGCCAAAATTTTACAGTTATTTACCCTGAACTGTACGTTGAATTGCGGAAGTTTGCAGCCAGAATTCTTGCTGTTTGCAAGCATTTATCTCTGTGAGCAGTTCTTTTTCATAATGAAAGCTACAAAAGCACCTCACCTTTCGAAATTATGTTATCAAAATTTGTCATCAGTGATGAAAGTGTCAGTGGAAAACAAACTTCAACATGACATTGATAAAGTTGTATCCCATAAAAGATGTCAAGCATCAGAACAAAAAATATAATGCGTAATCATATTAACTTTTAATTACCAAATGGTACTACAAATTTAGCTAAGGGACCGGTATGACATTAATTATTGTATTCTATTGTGTTGTTTCTAATTTACACAAAACTAGTAGGCTGTTTTGCAACTAATTTTTGGCTGCGGCCCCTCAGGTTATAGTAAGTTTTTATGCGGCCCATACACCTTAATGAGTTTGACATGCCTGATTTAAGAGAAGTAAGAGTATGTAAGAGAAATGATAGTAATTAAGAGAAATGGGAATATGTAAGAGGAGTGAGAGTATTTAAGAGAAATGGGAGTATGTAAGAGGAGTGAGCGTATTTAAGAGAAATGGGAGTATTGATTCATTGTGTGACCAGAATCACAGGCCAATCATTGTAAACACTCATCACTGAAATAACTACTTAGTCACTTGAATGTACGTTGTTCAGTCATAGAAACTATTGTATTTCCTTTCATTGTATTTTCTAGTTAACAAACGAGTCAAGGTTTTAATACAACCCTGACCGTGTCTGCTTCTCATTCTTATTGGACATGCCACGTCAAGTTGATCTATTTCATGTGTACGTTGGCAAAGATTCAAACTGAACTCTAAACGTTCACAATTTCATTATTTTCTGGTGATGGGAAAAAAAACACTAAAAGTGACGCTATTTTTTTTCCTCACAAAAACACAAACGATGTTTAGGAATTGTGAACAGAGAAAAATCAATAACTAAAACTCTAGATATTTGACATCAAAACTGCATTTGAGTTTAAATCCTGCAGAGATTTGACTCTTTTCAAAGCTTAATTTTAAGCACTAGATGGACCTTATTCATACCCCAAGTGATTGCTTTTTTGTCTGTGAAATAAAATGCTTAAAAACCTGGAATTAACTGTCGATAAAAAAGAAAATCCCGCTCAATACATGCGTGTCCCTAAGGCTGTTGAAGTTTGAAAACATTCGCAGAAGTGAATAGGTTGAACAAGTGCAGGTAGTAAGCACAGTTGTCAGCTGCCTTGACTGGAACAGAGATCTCATGCCTATTTCCATTGAGCCCCAGCCGGAAGCATGGGAAGAGAAGCCATTTTAGTGTCGTACTTATAGACATAAATAAATAGACTGGCCGATAAAAGAGTTTTATGAAACGAAAATGTGTGACTTGCAATTTAGCGTACTTTATTATACAGCAGTGTAGTTTTGTTTAATCTCTAAGACTGAAGATCATGCAACTTTTCAGAATTCGGAAATCCGACAATAGATATACATGTTTTCTAGTTATATGTAGTTATTTTCTTTTTCCAGTCTATATTTATATATGTCTATGGCCGTACTGTTCATCCATCTTGAATCTCTACGTGCAGCCATATGTATTGTAATGAAAGCTACACAATACTGAGTCTAGACTAGACTCACCGACATACAAGACTGACTGACTAGACTAGGAAATCAACAGAGTCACTACTATTGCCATGAAAACAGTTTTTTTTTTCCTATGCTTAAAAGACCTTAACGTTGTTGTGAGCAGAGCCAACAACGGAGCACCAACTCTAAGAATCAGTCAATAAAACAGACTCTGTGTTAACGTCCACTGGCTCACTGCCTCGGGGAACAGAGTTAATTAGCGCCAAATTATTCTGGCAATGCTGTTTTTGACAATTATCCCCACACCGAAAATACCTTTTTAGAAAAGAAAATAAGAGTACAACGTGCATACAATGGAACATTTTTTTTTTTTGGGGGGGGGGGGGGAGGGGTTAATGGATTTAATCATTTTAATGCGTTGATGTCTTCTGCTATTAAAAGACTGGTGTTGTATCCTAGTTTCGTACTGCAAGCCTCCCAGTCTAATTTCCTGAGACTTTACTGACTAGACCACTTCCTAGTATCTCTTTCTTCTCTTGTCATACTCTACAATAGTGTTTCCCAAACTTTTGACCTATGTGTACCCCTATTATAGTTTTTGTAATGCTGAGTACCCCTCGCTCTCCCCAACCTTTACTTTATTAACAGAACAGAATAAATGGCTACCCTCTCCAAAGTCTTCCCTTACCCCTTGGGGGGCACGCGTACCCCACTTTGGGAAACACTGACCTACAACATTGGATTTCTCGCCATCTTTATTTGCCACTTCGATCCTATTACAAATCAAAGAATAGCGACTTCAATTTGCTGCTTGTTTCTCTCCCAACAGAACAAAAGAATCGTTTGATATGGTCGTGTTCTCTTTTCTAAGGGGACACAAAAATAAGACAAGAATAAATCAAAAAGTAAACCCAGGGAACAAAACGAAATAAATAGATCTATCGAGAAGAGAATGACAACATTGTTTCGTTGAAAAGGTTAGAAGGTATATACAAGTCTATGGTTAGAATAAAGTATAACAGTCGTGCAGTCATTATGTAAGTATAGCCTGTGCATTAGGCAGTGCTAGTGAAGCTTGGAGAAAATCAAATCTATGACTTTATCTGAAACCGATTATGATCAACTTCCTCCCATCATCCCACTGTTTACACGTGACACAGACCCCCCCCCCCATCCAACTCAACCTTAGTGTTGAAAAAAAACAAACATGGCGCATTAGATACACATTTGTTTTCTATTTCTATTATATTTCTAAATATTTTTTAAAAGTTTATATCTTGGAATGAAGAGAAACATGAATTGAGAACCCCTGCTCATAGTTCAAGCGATGTCCCACTCACTAAGCAAAGAGGCTGTGGAACAGAACACGTAGAAGAGTCCCATCCTATTGCTCCGCCACCAGGAGTTACAAAGTTTGGCGCTGACAAAGCATTAAGAGAGAAACAAAGAGAGGACCTACTTATTAAAGTGTACGGGCAGATCTTAGAAGAGAAGGAAACACAATGTATTTTGTTCAGCTGCAGGACGTTTCTAGTCTTGATCTTGAGTTTTTTTTTCTGGACACAATAGGGATTAGTGTGTGTGTGTAGGAAACCTCGTATTTAAAGGTAAGTGCTAACATTGACAGCAGTTTAGTTCATCCCATACAAGTGTATAGTAGATCTACTCTACTTTGTTCTTTCCTCGCCTACGTCACACCTCATGTGTTCGCTCCAAGTAGAGCTCAATGTGATTACAGATGCTTTGATCTGTAGATATAGACAACATAGAGATGTTGAACGTTGGAGATTATTTCCAGCTTCATGATGGTGGCGTCTTGGTCCAGAAATAAATAAGATCCATATGTTGTTTTTGTGACAAAGATTAGAATAAGTTTTGATGAATAAAACATTACATGAGTGATATCTATGTTTGTGAACTTGTAAACTCATTTAGTGTGCACAAAATCAATAGTCAGAGTCCCATTGGCTGGTGTAATATTAAGGGGGTTATACATTCATGACGTTTACATATGAAACGTGAACAGGATGGGCCCCAACTTCTTTGACCATGTGAAGGCTGACTCCTGTTTTAAAGTGACAACAAATGATACAGAAATGAAAGTAGAACAATTAAATTTTATTTATTTATTTTCTTCAATAGCATAATATAGAGAAAGTAAATCTCTCAGAAAAAATAAAAGTAAAACTCTTAGCGAAAGTAAAACTCTCAGAGAAAGTTGAACTCTTATAGAAAGTAAAACTCTCAGAGAAAGTAAAACTGAATCCAAATGTTCTCTACAATCTTATGAATTCATCAGAGGCGTGGGAAAATAAGGAGTAAAAAAAAAGAGGGGTGGGCGACACTTCTGTGCAAGTTATAACTCAAACTTTCACTTCCGACTTCCAGCGAGACCATCGTTAGAGTGGGCCTGACCACTGACCTGTGTGCAGTTTAGACCAATAGCTAGTTGTCACGGGTCTTACTGGTTGCGACGTCACAGGTCAGGCCTACTCTAACGATGGTCTCGCTACCTCCCCCTTAACCTAAAATAATTCCCGAAATCGTTATTAAATTTGTCTTTTTTGTTTATGGAAAATAGGAAGAGGAATAATTGTCTTGTAATATAAGAAATTAACAAATATTCACTTTGTGTTGTAAATTCCTGTTTGAAATTCAGTTCCCATTTTACTCATTTTCTCCCTAACCACATCAAATTGAAAGAGGGATAGCTTAATATATCCTGTTTTTATGTCTCTGAACTTGTTTAGTCGACTATGTCAAGATGAAAGCACGCGAGAAACATCCAAGCGCGATGAAATAATAGTGTGAACTAAGCGAGACAACTTAAGGATTGTAGGTTATTTCTTAATGAGTTATTGATCTTTCATAACTGATCAAAATTTCCTATCTTAAAAAGAAAGATGATTATCTTGGACAATAGCGTGAGCATCTGAGAACAGGTAAAGAGATCACGTGATAAGAGAGACATGATCATGCTCATGACTCGTGATGTGTCTCTTTTTTAAATTCGTTACTACTTAGAATCAGCAGGGGGGGGGGGGGGAATAGATAGGCACTAACAAAGACAATGTAAAATAGTAAGTGTGTGAACAATATTAATTGAGTCTGTGTATGCGAGCATTTGTATCGGAATTATTTCTAGGTATTTAGGCCCAATGGGAAAATGTTATCCACCCCCCCCCCTTGTTTTTGTTAATCTTCATTGTCGTAGAGGTGGGGGGGGGCAAGAGGTGTTTTCTTTATATTTTAAAATCTACTTAAATCTGAAGTAGTGTTTCCTCAAGCACTTAGATCTGAAGTAGTGTTTCCTCAAGCACTTAGATCTGAAGTAGTGTTTCCTCAAGCACTTACAAAACACTGGTCCAAATAAAATCAGTGGCGTAGCATCCATGGCGCGAAGGGGTTCAATGAACCCGGGCCCACGACCATTTAGGGGCCCCAACCCGATGGTGTAACAACCATGGGGACAGGGCCGGATTTCTCTCTATGCAGCTCTAGCTTAGGGCCTCTAAGAAATATTTATTAGTTGCATACAATGTCTGGATTTATATGGGGCGCCATATCGCAAATAGCTTAAGGCCTTTTCAACTCTAAATAAAGCACTGCATGGCGCGTAGGGGCTTCATATCGCCTGGTCCCTTGACTAATGACCAATTGTGGCTTACCATACATTGCAACTTTTAAAAAAATAAAAAAAAAAGTAAAAAAAAAATAAATATAAACTTTCCTTAAATTACCCTAAACGTCATATCAAACTTTATATGAACTTCCAAACATTAACTCGTGTTTTCACTTAAAGTCAGTTTAAGGAATTGCTTTCAGCAGGTTGATTGTGATGTGGAGACGGTGCGTTGGCAGTGACGTTTGGGTCCCATACTCCCATTCTTTCTAGTGTTTTTTCCCGTTATCTTCATGACACCGAGGATAGAATTACCTTGTGTATGTGTTTTTGTCTTAAAGTAAGCATTCCTTTTCCTCTTTCTATGACCAGACATCTTTAGATTTAGACTTCCAATGAGATAGTAAACAAACGAGACATCATATTTTGTTTGTTTCTTAGGGGAACGTTCAAGATGTTGACTTTTTAGCTACTTCTCGTGATGACTTGGGGAGGAGGTTTGTAACAAAACATTTGAAGATAGAGCGATTACTACATTTAATATAGTGTCTTTCACACGAATGGCTGCTTTGTCATCTGGTATTTGCACTGGAAGGTCGTTCGGATGGTCTCGTGTTTATACCCTGTCACAACATCAATGTTGTTAGTTTTCCAACCGTATCATCCAAATAAAAAAAAAAAAAGATAGGCCTATTAATTACTTAACTTCATCAACAAGCAGGGCCGAACTTAGGGCACTGCAGCCTACGCGCTAATTCTAGGTGCAAATTATTAAATTAAACCATTTTAACATACATAATAGCAGGGTTTTCGCGGTCTTCTGATTCTCCAGTGCCTCATGGAAATCTCCTGTAAGTGCAAAATATACGTAAAGTCCTTGAAATGTCCTGAAATCGCTAAAATCTCCAGAAAACTCATACACATTTCCTGAAAAATACACAAAATTGTCATTTTTGGGTGCTAATCTTACGCGCGATTTAAAAAAAAACGCCATTGTCAGTTTTCATTTAATAAAAATTTATTGCAAAAACGAATGTATTTTCTAATACAAAGTCTTAATTTCCACATTATGCTTAGGGGCCTATCCCTACCCAGACTGGGCCCCGCGCAAATCGTTTCGCATAGGACCCCGCAATTGTTAGGGCCGGCCCCGTAAACAAGCTTGAACGACAACATGAACGACTGAGAACGACAATTACTGGCTGAAAGTAATTCATCGCATTGTGAATGTTAGTTTTAACTTTAGCATGCAACAACCTTTCATTTAGTTGTCATCGCGAAGAGTATCGTTGAGGTGACACAAGTAACACCGACAACGTCTTAGCAGTACATACATTCTTCAGAAAACTAAAGCACAAGCCTTTACATCGACCCGCAGATTCAAATAGACAATGCAATTTTAGCAGAAATACGAAATTAGATCCTATCTGCGCTATTTTCTGTATCATGGTTGGCAGCATTTAAAGAGAAGTACAAATGTATTAAATGTGTTTTATTTTCTGAAATTGTTTTGTGAACTTCGATGACGAACTACCCCAAAAATTGCAACCAGACAGTCAATTGTAGGTTTTCATATTTGCGAGAACCAGAAGTCTGCAGAATTGACTGAACAAATACTCTTAAGTAATAAAATATCACCATGTTTATTTAAACTACTTACGATGCCAAGGCAATGATGGTTTTTCAATATGAGCGGACAGTACAATAGCCTTCAGGTATTGTTACAACAAAAGCAGCCGCTTACGCATTATGTTCACTGTGCTACACAGTACTTAAACCTGGTCTTAAATGATTCTGTCAGCTGTGCACATGAACTTACATTGGAATATCTTAGAAAATGTACCGATACATACAAACTACTGGATTTCTTTGTCACACAAAATATTTGTCATACGGGGGGGGGGGGAGGGGCCCATCAACACATTCTTGAACCCGGGCCCACGGGTATCTTGCTACGCCACTGAATAGAATGTATGGGCTAATACTTCCTACACTAACATGGTCTCAGATAACTGCACCGAACGAGCTGGATGAACAGATACAAACTGATCAAGGGAGACACTCTGATGCTAGCATACAAAGAGATGGAGTTGACTTCCCGAGTGTGTGTGTGTGTGTGGGGGGTATTTGGAATCCTAAAGTATGACTCGCAGTTTCAGCAAGATACAAGAGAACACTGTCACTATTTCCTTCTCACTGTGACTGCTCCAGGACATTGACTCCTCCCCCCCCCCCCATCTCCACTTGGTCTTTATTTCATACATAATAAATGAAAGATACGGCCGCTTTAATTAAACTATGTGCAAGCTCAATGGAAGGGACATAATCCGACTGTTGACAGAGCTGGGAGGTAAATCTGCAAACATTATGACGAGGATTCTTTGAACAGTTCTGCTAAAGATTTACGGTACTTTGACATTGGCAATGTTGAAAGAAACATATTATTAGAACCATTGATTTTTTTTCTTAAATGAAATACATTATTGACATCTTTGTTATTCACACATTTTGTTTTGTTTGTTTACGGTAATGTTCTTTAAAACACTGTGAGAAGATACTTTAAAATAATGTGTACACTTTAGGACAAAGGAAGTAATTAGACATTGAAAGCTCGGATACGAAGCAAAAAGTTATCTTGTGTCATCTTTCTGTTCATTCATTTTCTCCTCAGGTAATGTCTGCCACGGAGTTCTTTTTTTTTAAATAATTATTATTAAAGGTTTCCAACATGACTGCATAGATGAGTGAAAAGTTATTGAAAATGGGAAGGCGTGCGACGGCCTGACAAGGGAGTGCTTATGTGGTCTTTGAGAAGGCAAAGAATCCGCTAGATCTATCAAAGCAACACAAAATCTATACACAATGAGAAGGAATCAAAATATTGTCGGAATAAATGTCAAGGTATGTATCTTAACAAAGGCACTTTTAGCAATAGTGTAATAGCAACATGCTATCAAAATAGAACTCAAATGGAATCGCCTAAACGAACACTGGTCGTCCAATCAAATGTGTTCTAGAACAGAGCCGAATACAATGACTAAGTAGGAAAGTGGAGCTCATCAGTCAGACACTTGGAATCAATGTTTTTCAAGCAATAATAAATATGATGAGTAATGAAATTTTTTTTGTTGAAATAATATTCTCACACGCATCGATACTGAACCAACAACTGACATCTCACACGCATCGATACTGAACCAACAACTGACATCTCACACGCATCGATACTGAACCAACAACTGACATCTCACACGCATCGATACTGAACCAACAACTGACATCTCACACGCATCGATACTGAACCAACAACTGACATCTCACACGCATCGATACTGAACCAACAACTGACATCTCACACGCATCGATACTGAACCAACAACTGACATCTCACACGCATCGATACTGAACCAACAACTGACATCTCACACGCATCGATACTGAACCAACAACTGACATCTC
The DNA here is from genome assembly GCA_036873155.1 of Biomphalaria sudanica. NCBI lineage: Eukaryota > Metazoa > Mollusca > Gastropoda > Planorbidae > Biomphalaria > Biomphalaria sudanica. The sequence goes on from JAZGLO010002124.1 coordinate 388,064, forward strand.
ACACGCATCGATACTGAACCAACAACTGACATCTCACACGCATCGATACTGAACCAACAACTGACATCTCACACGCATCGATACTGAACCAACAACTGACATCTCACACGCATCGATACTGAACCAACAACTGACATCTCACACGCATCGATACTGAACCAACAACTGACATCTCACACGCATCGATACTGAACCAACAACTGACATCTCACACGCATCGATACTGAACCAACAACTGACATCTCACACGCATCGATACTGAACCAACAACTGACATCTCACACGCATCGATACTGAACCAACAACTGACATGTTTACATTAGACTGGAAATGTATAAACACACATACGAGTGCGGTTGCATGTTATACATTTTGATGGATTATTACTTACAACAAAAGAATCAATAACAAAAAAAAAGTTAACTATTGGTAATTAATTATTTTGTTTGGTATATTTAACAAGGTAAAGAAATCGTACTTGACAGATGTGGTGGTATAAGTTGAATTAGAATTGAACCCCGAGTGAACATTTTTTTATGCATTTAAAAAACGATCATGTAAACATTCACAAAGATATCTCTTCCTTCCCCCTTTCACAACTGGTCCAGACATGTGATAAGATCATAGCGCAGTGAGACAAGGGATAGGATCATAGTGTATTGAGACAAGTGATAGGATCATAGCGCAGTGAGACAAGGGATAGGATCATAGTGTATTGAGACAAGTGATAGGATCATAGTGTATTGAGACAAGTGATAGGATCATAGCGTAGTAAGACAAGTGATAGGATCATAGCCTATTGAGACAAGTGATAGGATCATAGTGCATTGAGACAAGTGATAGGATCATAGCGTATTGAGACAAGTGATAGGATCATAGCGTATTGAGACAAGTGATAGGACCATAGTGTATTGAGACAAATGATAGGATCATAGCGTATTGAGACAAGTGATAGGGTCATAGCGTAGTGAGACAAGTGATAGGATCATAGCGTAGTGAGACAATTGATAGGATCATAGTGTAGTGAGACAAGTGATAGGATCATAGTGTATTGAGACAAGTGATAGGTTCATAGTGTATTGAGACAAGTGATAGGATCATAGTGTATTGAGACAATTGATAGGATCATAGTGTAGTGAGACAAGTGATAGGATCATAGTGTATTGAGACAAGTGATAGGATCATAGTGTATTAAGACAATTGATAGGATCATAGTGTAGTGAGACAAGTGATAGGATCATAGCGCATTGAGACAAGTGATAGGACCATAGTGTATTGAGATAAGTGATAGCTTCATAGTGCATTGAGACAAGTGATAGGACCATAGTGTATTGAGACAAGTGATAGGATCAGAGCGTATTAAGACAAGTGATAGGATCATAGTGCATTGAGACAAGTGGTAGGATCATAGCGTAGTGAGACAAGTGATAGGATCATAGCGTATTGAGACAAGTGATAGGAACATAGTGTATTGAGACAAGTGATAGTTTCATAGTGCATTGAGACAAGTGATAGGACCATAGTGTATTGAGACAAGTGATAGGATCAGAGCGTATTAAGACAAGTGATAGGATCATAGTGCATTGAGACAAGTGGTAGGATCATAGCGTACTGAGACAAGTGATAGGATCATAGTGTATTGAGACAAGTGATAGGATCATAGCGTAGTGAGACAAGTGATAGGATCATAGCGCATTGAGATAAGTGATAGGACCATAGTGTATTGAGACAAGTGATAGGATCATAGTGTATTGAGACAAGTGATAGGATCATAGCGTAGTGAGACAAGTGATAGGATCATAGTGTAGTGAGACAAGTGATAGGATCATAGCGTATTGAGACAAGTGATAGGATCATAGCGTATTGAGACAAGTGATAGGATCATAGCGTATTGAGACAAGTGATACTATCATAGTGTATTGAGACAAGTGATAGGTTCATAGTGTATTGAGACAAGTGATAGTTTCATAGCGTATTGAGACAAGTGATAGGACCATAGTGTATTGAGACAAGTGATAGGATCATAGCGTATTGAGACAAGTGATAGGTTCATAGTGTCTTGAGACAAGTGATAGGATCATAGCGTATTGAGACAAGTGATAGGTTCATAGCGTATTGAGACAAGTGATAGGACCATAGCGTATTGAGACAAGTGATAGGACCATAGTGTATTGAGACAAGTGATAGGATCATAGTGTATTGAGACAAGTGATAGGATCATAGTGTATTGAGACAAGTGATAGGTTCATAGTGTATTGAGACAAGTGATAGGACCATAGTGTATTGAGACAAGTGATAGGATCAGAGCGTATTAAGACAAGTGGTAGGATCATAGCGCAGTGAGACAAGTGATAGGTTCATAGTGTATTGAGACAAGTGATAGGTTCATAGTGTATTGAGACAAGTGATAGGACCATAGTGTATTGAGACAAGTGATAGGATCATAGTGTATTGAGACAAGTGATAGAATCATAGTGTATTGAGACAAGTGATAGGTTCATAGTGTCTTGAGACAAGTGATAGGACCATAGTGTATTGAGACAAGTGATAGGATCATAGCGTATTGAGACAAGTGATGGGATCATAGCGTATTGAGACAAGTGATTGGACCATAGTGTATTGAGACAAGTGATATGATCATATCGCATTGAGACAAGTGATTGGACCATAGTGTATTGAGACAAGTGATATGATCATATCGCATTGAGACAAGTGATAGGACCATAGTGTATTGAGACAAGTGATATGATCATATCGCATTGAGACAAGTGATAGGATCATAGTGCATTGAGACAAGTGATAGGATCATAGCGCAGTGAGAAAGCTGAACTAAAACAATTGGAAAAATATTTATATCGCATAGATTTATATGTGTAGGTCAATTACTTATATAACTTCATGACTAATCCAAACTAATTGAAACTTTTTACCTTTACCTATCCCTTTACCTATCCCTTAGTCTGTTGGACCGTTGGGGCACCAGGCAACATTTGTCGACCGTCTTTCTTCATTCCTCCCTTTTTTTGCCTTGTTTAGAACCTCTCTCAATGGCAGGCCCGTCCATTCTTGAATGTTGTCCTCCCATCGCTTTTTCTGTCTGCCTCTTCTTTTTTTCCTGGCACTGTTCCCTGAAGGAAGGTCTTTGCAAGCCCCGTAGATCTTGTAATGTGGCCAAAGGTTTTAAGTTTTCGTCTTTTTACAATAGTTAGCAGGTCGTCATGGGCTCCGATCGCTACAGTAACCTTGTCTCTGATTTCTTGGTTTGTGATGCGGTCTTTGAATGTGATGTCTAGGATCCTTCTGAAGCATCTCAATTCCATTGCTAGGATCCTCCTCTCAAGCTCTGCATTCAACGTCCACGACTCGCAAAGCATATAAAAATGTGGACATGACCAGAGAGCGCATCAGTCTGATTTTGGTGCCGAGGGCTAAGCCCTTATCTTTCCATATTATTTTAAGTTTTGAAAGGGCTGCTGTGGACTGTGCTATTCGGGTCAATAGTTCGGGTTTTGTTCCCTCATCTGTGACAATAGCTCCGAGGTATTTGAAGCTGTTTACACTATTTAGCTTTTCACCTCCAATACTGATGCCTCTTTTAAAGCCCTGATGGCTATTTGTCATAATTTTAGTTTTTTCGGCATTTATTTGCATGCCATATGCTGCGGAAGTCTTGTCAATGCGCATCAACAGGTCAGCTAGTTCTTCTTCTGTCCCTGCTAGGCCGTCAATGTCATTTGCGAAGCGCAAGTTAGTAATTCTTCTTCCTCCAATGCTAACAGTACCTTCATAGCCCTCGAGGGCATCTTCCATTATCCTTTCAAGGAAGATATTGAAGAGTGTTGGTGACAGTAGGCAGCCTTGTCTTACTCCAACTATGGCTTTGAACCAGTCCCCAATATTATTGTTGGAGTACACCGCACTGGTGGCATCCTTCTAGAGGTTCTGGGTAACTTTGATTATGTTTTTATTAATGTTGTACTTTTCCATTGTCACCCAGAGTGCTACGTGCCATACTCGATCGAAAGCTTTCTTGAAATCAATAAAGACATGGAAAAAAGATTCTCTTGGTGTTGGAGATATTTCTCACAGAGTATTCTGAGGTTTAGGATTTGTTCTGTTGTGCTGCGACCTTGTCTAAAACCTGCTTGTTCTTCTGATATGATGTTGTCTGCTATCGGTTTCAGCCGGTTTAATATGATTTTTAACAGTACTTTGCTGGGATGACTTATGAGGCTGATGGTGCGATAGTTTTGACAGAGTTGTAAGTTGCCTTTCTTTGGAAGGGTTATGAGTGATTGGGTCCAGGGTTTGGGCCATTCTCCTGATTGCCAGATCTTGTTGATACAATTACACTTAATATACGCTTTTTTAAGAAGTATTTTTTATGTTTGTCATGTTCTCAAATAAAAACAACAACAACATTCATATAAATAGAACAGCCACAAACATAAAGAGTTTATTGAGTGACTAACAGAGACATCTTGATCCTTGCCATGTTTCCGAGTCAAATAAGTAGCGCTGATAAAGTCGACCGAGAAAGAAATACTTTTTTGTACTGTTCGGTACTAGTCTTAATTGACAGAAGTCGCCCACTTCGCGACGACTTGACGTAGTTATAATGGAGCGGGTGGCTGTTGCTGAGACATTTGTGTTCAAAGAGTTCATTGAAATATGGTAGTGTTTGTGTTTGTGTTGTGTTGTTTTTTTTAATGCTCTTTTTAAAAGTTTGTCTAATCGGCGCAACAGTTTAGAGGTAATGTTGCCTTGGCAACACGTTATTCCACATGTTAGGCAGAGTTGACATTGTCACACAGTACAAAGTATCCAAGATCTTCTAATGGAGTTTAAAGATGTTCAGTTTGTATTGAGACTTTGGGTTTGTTTTTCTTTGCTACAGTTTCAAGGTAATCTTCCAAAGAAAGCTTGTTGTCACCAATGACACTCAGACATTTGCATGAGTGGACTTGTTGTATCGGTATATTGTTTATCTGCAGTTCGCAGTAAAAATCAAATTTCTCATTTCTTTCACAAACTCACTTTTGTTATTTAAATCGCAACATTCATCTATTGATATAGCGTCCTAATCATTGAATTCAACTCTTCAGAAATGGGTAACATCAATAATATCAAAATGAAGATTCAATGCGAAGCCTTTCTACGTGAATATTTTAGTTAGCAACTGCTTGACTTAAATAAATAAATTATGGCTTTTTATAAAGCGCTACTTTCATGCTTATAGCATGCTCAGAGCGCTATGGTCCAATCTCATTTGTGGACCAGTGAGAGGGGATGGGAGGGGGTACCTAGCAAAATGTTTTCAGTGATGCCTTTAGGCGCTCAGTAAACACAACTCTGCTCGAGTCGGGTTACGAACCTCGAGCCCCTTTCATAGGTAGCCAGGCCAAGCCAAGTTCAATCGTACTAGGCCTCTCGACCACGCTTCTCAATGAGAAGATATAGGAGAAACCTGAAAATCTTCTGCGAGCAGCTTTTGTCTCTAGCGACAGAACGAATACTTACAAGAGTACACATGCAGGAAGAGCCCATCTTTGACCCTTTTTGTCTTCTAAGACTCCTGAAGAATCATGACCTATTTGAACTAATACGTGAGATACGTTTAAATAAAAGTAGTTCTAAAATACGTCATACGCATTAAAACAGCCTTCTGCCTTTGGTCATGGAATCCATCTCCAGATACCTCCATCACTGAGACATCACCACAGACTTTGTTGAAAAGGAAAGTAGACTATAACACATGTACCTTACTTTTAACTAATTACTTACTCCGGCTAATTATGTTATATTGAGTTTGTTTTTAAACTGTAGATGTTAATTTTTTGCAAAGCTTTTCTTAAAAACATTTAATAATCTTTCATTTCTACTTCCAAAGTGACAGATTCTTCAAACTATAACATTCGCAAAGCGACTGGACCAGTGAAGCAATTCAATAATCCTGCTCCGTGGAGACGTATTCTTACAATAACTTCAAGTGTCTATGCTTCCAAATAGTTGCATCTCTCAAATGTTGCTTCCAAATAGTTCCATGGGCAGAAATGAATTCACATCTTTCTAGCCGCTCTGTAGATTCATTCAAGCCAGAATGATAAAAGCTGATTTGATAGTAAAAGTCGTTCGAACTCTTCTTCACAAGAGATAGATTAGTGTACATGAATTCAAGCATTCTGTATGCATATGGAAATGAGTCTTCAGATTTGACTGAAAGTAACAGTCATGGGAGGTCACTCGTGGAGATTGTGTTGTGGTCAATACTGCTGGCAATTCTTATGCTCGTATCCTCTGTGGGCAACATTCTGGTCATCGTGTGCGTCAGAACGAGCCATAAACTTCAGGAAGACAGAGGCAACATCTTTCTGGTTAACCTCAGCGTGGCAGACCTGTTGACGGCGGTCATAGTGATGTCAGGCTCCTTGATATCTCTGGTTGAAGATAAGTGGGTCCTGGGAGGGGCCTGGTGTGACATCGTCTGCGCAGTCAACTACACTCTCATCATCGTCTCTATGCTGACCCTTTGCTTCATCTCCCTTGACCGCTACATAGCCGTGGTCCACGCCTTACACTACCACAGCAAGGTAACCAATGCCCGCATCTACATGCTGATAACGTACGCCTGGTGCCAGGGCGTCTGCTTCGGGGCGCCGCCAATCTTCGCCCGATGGATAGAGTATGATTACTGGGAGGTCATCTGCGCCATCGAGTGGCAAAAGAACAATCTGAAGACTCTAACTTACGTCATTGTAGCTTTCATTTTGTGTTTTCTGAGTCCTGGAGTCATCATGGCAGTAGCTTACACCAAGGTAAGGGCTTTCTTGGACATTAAGGATTGACTAGTCAACTTGTCAAATAGGCATCGGATTATTAACCTCAAACAGAACGTGAAACCATAACTAATATAATTACCATGACAATTAATTATGTCTTTCTCCCTAAACTCCAAGAGTGTACATTCTGAATGCGAGTTTTAGATTTGTCTTAATGGTCTTTCATTATGTTGAATCTCAGAAACTAAAAGCCATTATCTCCATGTTAATGCGTTTTTTAAAGAACGTGTTTCCTCACAGGTTAATACTAACAGTGGGGCAGGAAGGATCTTTGAATCATTCGTGAGCATGCAATGTAATGATGGTTATAAATAGACTTAAGAGTTGAAAGATCAATTATATTATTTGTGTTAATACACACGAACAAAGAGAACAACAACAAACCATTGTTAGGATTGTAGAACTTGTGTTGGAAGTCCAATATCACACTGTTGCATTGAAGCCTAGTAATTAATCTCAAAGACAAGTTAGCGATAACCTTAAACAAAATCTTTGTTCTTTTATTGTTTCTTTTAAGTCTAAATGTCGCCCAGAACTTATCGCCATCAATCAATACTATTATCTACATTGTTTCTTGGCAGGTGATGAAAGTAGCCAAGTCCCACAACTCTGTTCACCCGATCGGTGTCTATGACAACGTCAACAAAGCCGTGCAGTGTGCAGCCAACCAAAATTCGAAGTCGCAAGTCAGAAGAAACATGGTAGAGATGTCTGACTACTCCTCGTCTACTAGCCATGAGTTCAGGATCTCGAGGAGGCTAACTCAAACTTCGTTGGCTGACAAGGATAAGGACTCCAATTCTAAACGATTGTTGCGCTATATCTTACAATCCAACTCCAAAAGCATGTCTAAAGATTGGGCAAAACAAAACCTTGATCAAAAACAATCGGAACAATCGACTATTGCTAATAATATCTACAGCAAGACTCTCACTTTTTCACAAGCAGCAGCAGGCGACAAACTTGTTGATCACTCGTGCAGCGACATTGCCCTGTGTGATTCCAAAAAGACAGCTGAATCAACACAGCCAGTCGGAGATGTCAAGCTACCTTCCTTCACTGAGCATGGAGCTGCGTGTGACCAACACAAGTCCTTATCCATCGACAGCACAACTTATAGCGACGAATCGCAGATCGTCTCACGTCTCAATTCCCTTGTTGACAACAGAACGCTTGGGGACGAACATTTGATAGCGGACCTAACCCAGAAACGTCGTCGAAAGAAAAACTACGGTGTCAGCAGCAAGGCCGTGAGATCTCTTCTGATAGTTGTGTTAGCATTCTTCATCTGCATGGCGCCATTTAGCTGTACGAAACTTTACAAGGTAAGATCAGATGTACGAAACTTTACAAGGTAAGATCAGATGTACGAAACTTTACAAGGTAAGATCAGATGTACGAAACATTACAAGGTAATATGATTTGAAGCTTACATTTACAATACAGGGTGAATGGTCAAAGTTGAAAGCTTAGGTCTGAATGACAAATGATTGGACAATACATCTTTTTGAGTGAAATATTGCAAGACTAACGAGGGATTTATTTTTACTTTTTTGTTTTGCCATTACAGGTTATCGTGCCCAGGAAAGACGCCTTGCCTGGCTATGTGAACCTTGTAGCAAGTATATTTCAGTTCTGTTCGTCTGCTGTCAATCCACTGATTTATGGCATCTTCCGTAAAGACTTTCGAGCAGCATTTTTGAGTCTGCTAAAGAAACTTTTTGCTAAAGTTTAATGGCCTGTTAGTCCAGCATCATTTATACTTTAAAAAAAAAAAACGGGAAAAAGAATTCACTAACAACTTATTTTGTTACAAGAATGTTTTTTAAAGTACCCGTACAGGTATGTAAATAAAAAAGAACCTTATCAACTTCTGTATCAACTTTGTAAATCTCAAATGTTTATACAATCCGTTTAGCTACAAATCTGGAGACTATGTTGTTTTGTTTGATGATTGTGACGGACCCTAAGCCAATGTAAGAATCTAGAGTCAAGCCACCATGTTAATTATCAGCAATTTTTGTTGTCCACCAGTGAATGTCTGTCAAGATCATTATTAAATTAAAAGAGAATTAAGATTGCTATCAATGCAATCATAGACAAGAAAATCTCAAGTGATAAGACATTATTCTTAAACAGATTTTGAAATGATGATAGTCTTCACAAACAGAAACAAAGACATTGTGAAAATAATTACTTTCAACTCTTTCAATCAGCAATCATGTTTAAAAAATATTTGGCAAGTCTAAATATTGCACCGAAAATACATAGATCTATAAGTATATTAGAATATATAGCATGGGATTACAGGTATTCTGAGAACATGAGAAATACTAAAAAAAATGTTATCTAACACTTTTGATTAAAAAAAAAAGAAATGACTTGTATATTTAGAAAAAAATAAATAAATCCAAGAACAAAAAAAAAAAAAAAAATAAGTTGAAAAGGGTGATGGGGAGGTATTTTAAATTACTGAAGTTTTTTTTTTTCAATTTTTAGCTCAAGCACGAAATAGGGAGGTAATTTAGATAATTACAAAATCAATAATGAGAAATTATTTTTTTATATGACATCAATAATAAATCAAGATATTTTGCATTCTCCTCTCCATATTATATTTAAAATTAAATTTAAAAAACAACAACCCAACAACAAATGTTTAAAAGATAAGCCTGAAAAGCAAAATACATTTTTCTTAATTTAAAAAAAAAAAAAAGTATTAAGATTAAATGATAATATATGCCATTGTTTTTATTCAAAATGTAGACATTAATAATTCAATATGAACAGATGCAAAGCTATACAACGTATCAACAATACCTCCAGTATTAATACAAATCTGTTAGCCAATAAATGAGCTAAGGACCAACTGCATATAGTGCTTTACAACCAGGATCAAATCAGAGCCTACAAGATAAATGATTTCAAGCTAAACTGCTTACTAGTAAAGCCAAGTCACTTGCAAAGCTTAAAACAACATGGATAAGCCAAAGTATATCTTGCTCTCAGCAGAAATATCACGATTTAGAAAGTTAATTTCTATGAATCTGGGACTCAGCAGACATATCACTTGATTTAGAAAGTTCATTCCTAGTATCTGGAACTCAGCAGAAATATCACTTGATTTAGAAAGTTCATTTCTAGGTATCTGGGACTCAGCAGAATTAGATAAAAGTTCAAGCCATGAAGCTAGATAGTAAAGAAAATATTATTACTACAATAAATGATCAAGTTATAATCAAGACTTGTGAAGATCTTCCTGTAGGTCACAGAACCAGAAAAAAAAAGAGAGGCAAGCAAAAGTAATGTTGGGAAGACAACATCAAGAAATAGTTGACCTTCAAGAAAGGATGCTAGAGGATGGTGAAGGAATGATGGGATATGAGTACAGAATGGTGGGCTTCAATAGGATGAGATGGACAGTCAGGGAATTAGTCAGCTTGGCTTGTTTAACAAATTTCAGATGTTCCTTCAGAAATGAAGATCCTAGCAAAAAACTATCGCAGGACGGCAGTGGGCAGAATTAGAACTTGGGACTATTGGAATGACTCCAAAGCACATACCAGGCAAACATCAGCTGATCACATAAAGTGCCGGCCCAACAGACTGGGACAGGAGGAAGAGGAAAGAATTGTAATTATTAGTTTTCTTTTTCTTTATTTGAGTATTTGGACTGGAGATTGGAGCTAAATCCAAAAACGTATTCGGAAAGTTAAAACTTATTTTATCACACCTTTAAGTTTCATTGGTCGAAGGGACTTGTGATCTGTCTCTAATGAAACAAATCCCTGAACAATTGGCAGTGTTCATTGACAAGTGAGAGAAATGAAGAGTAAAACAAACAGTTAATTAAAACTAAAGAGAAGTACTAGCCTCTCCCCCATCAAGATTCCAGTTGGAGTTTTTCTCTATTGGTCTACATGACAAAATTGATACCATAACAAATAACCTGTAGAACCATGTTAATATCCGATACAAAATGATCATGTATGACTGTTACTTTTGTTTTTGTTAGAAAATGTGTACCAAAAAAAAAATACTTTAAAGAATATGTAGTTGTGGAACATTAAAAATAATTTAAGTGGCACTTACTTCACCCTTATCAGCTGTCATGCCTTGACCTTTGTAGGCATACATGACCTTGACCTGAGGAATTTTCTTGGACTCCACAAAATCTTGGATAACTTCCCTTTCAACAGTCTCCTCAACCTCTATCTCAGTGGGCACCTCAATTACCTCTTCTTCTTCATCTTCTGCTTCCTGAGGCTCCACCTCTCCATTTTCAGCTGGCATGAACTTGGCAGGAGAAATCTAGGGCCAAACAAAATTGTATTATGATTTTTTGACTTTACAAAGTGTTACAATATACAATTTTTAATGGAACTACAATTCATCTCCTTATGTAAAATGGATATAGAATTTTAAGCAGTGGACAATAAAGAGTGTATATAAGAAACTGATTACACACTATGTGTTAGGGGTGCAAATAATTACACACTGTGTATAGGTGGAAAATTTACAAACAGTTTATGGGTACAAATAAAAATTCACTCTATATGGGTAGAACTGAGAACACACTAAGAACAAGAAGAAATAATCACATATTACTTATGGTTAGAATTGATGGCATTATGTTAATTAGGTCTATATTATATTAATAATTACATTATGTTCACTGGCAGCCTTGGTCATCAGCACAGATAGTTCATCCAATCTCTTGATCTCTCCATTGAAGGCTTTGATATCTTGGTCAAGACGATTGTGTCTAGACAGGAGAGCCTGTGAACATTTTATAAAGACAATTTCTTTACCTAATGTCTCAAAAATAAAGGAAATCAAGACAATAAGAGCCATGGTTCATATCAATCAATGTGAGTAGCAACAATTAAAAAAAAATCCATATTAAAAAAAATTCTCTAAGGGAAAGAACTCCACACCTACAACTTTATCTCTCAATAATGTAGACATTATTTACCTTATTCAATATTAAATAAAATAATTAATGCCAACAATTAATTGACTAATTGGTTAATTTTTAAATTGATTCATGTTAGGTACAATAAAAAAATTGTTTATAAGTTTCAACTTGATCCAGGAATGGTTGTGGGAGAAATAACATTTTCAATTATTTAAGGTGACTAAACCCTGCGTTTTTAGTGTACCTTTCAATGTGGGAGGATTAATTTTTCTTGTTGGTATCAAACAAAATAATTAATTACCAGTAATTAATTGACTAAATGATCAATTATTTTTTTTATGATTCCTGTCTTGTCTATGGCAAAGAATAATTGTGCAAAGTTTCAACTTGATAAATAAAATGGGTGTGGGAGAAATCACATGTAAAAACTTTTTACCAGAAAGAGTTGATATATGAGTTACAAAAACAAATAATTTTGTATGTAAGTGCAGAAAAAAATCTCGTTTTTTAATTTTAACTGGATATTTTAGAATTATTGATAATTCATATTTTCTCATGGATGATTTTTGTTAATGGTGGTAAATAAAAAAAATCTACCATTTTGGTAAATCAAGTGTAAAGAATATTTCTTCACTGCCGAATCTCATATTTATTTAGATATAATGTACTTTATATTATTTATAGTGTCTATTTTAAAATCTCTCCCAATTGTTCTTTTCCTAAGTTTTTCTTTAGGTTCCATTATACAGCCCTTACATTGACCATTACACTTTCTCTTCTTTACTCTTTTACTTTTACTATCTTTTTTACTTGTGAGATTTGAAAAACAAAATTGAGAGGAAATTATTGTGATTAACTTAATTATGAAAAGCCCCTTGCAAAGTCAAAGAAAAAGATATTAATGAGATTCACTGCCCCATCTGATGTTCTGATAGAAACACACCTGTGCACTGGCAACATCTTTACCATAGTCATCACTGCAGACAAGAGGCATCTTTTCTTTCATCCAGGACTCTGCTTCATCAGCGTCAGCATAATACTGTTAGCAAAAAAAAACACTATTGTAATTTTTAAGTTAGTGCTGATGTTAAGTTAATGCTGATGGCACTAAATCAGTTAAACCTTGGAGAATGGGTGTGAATTGTTACAAGACATTTTACTAGGTAGCAAAGCAAAATTGCATATAAGAAATGGTGGGAAAATTATTACTGTTTTCTAAGGTTAATAATTATAAAAACCAAAATGGTTAAACGTTAACAAATAATAACTAATAAAAAAAACTGGACATAGCACTTCTAATTTTACAGCTGAAAAATGATACATACAGATATATTTCTAGTCATTGGTTTTAATTAATACCTAATTCAGGGTATTAATTTTGACATGAAATGTTAGATACATAAGAAACTAACAGTAAATGAGATATTGTTAATATAGGCTCCATATTGTACTTAATATATTGTACTTTAAGGTAGTAATATTTAGTAATATCACAGTAACTTCCCTTTCAATAAAAAACACTTTTGAATTCAACTAAATCCTATGGAAAGGCTGGCCCAATTACCTGAAGAGCTTCAATAGCATCTTCCAGTCTGATCTTTCTGGCAGCAGACGCATCCTGCAGCTGGTTCCACTTATCCATTAATGACTTGATCCTGGATCCTATCTCAGATCTTGCAGGGTGCCCTTGGTTCACTAGATCTTGTCCCACAGCACAAATTTGTTCACATCTCTTCCACCTGCCTTGTATCTCTGCCTCCAGGGCCTGAAACACAGCCACGAACATTCAATTTCTATAAATATTTGCTAAAAAAGAGATAACGAAACCTGAGAAATGAAATTAAGTGGGGGCTGAGTGGTAAGTGGCTTCCAAACCTTGGGGTCACCGGTATGAATCCTGGCAAAGACAGGGTTTTTGAATTTTCTCCAACCTGACATTAGTTGAAGAAATGTAATGATGGTTGGTTGTTGTGCTGGTCATATGACACCTGTGTTAACCCTGGGCCAAAGAAATAGATGACCTTTGTATCATCTGCCCTATAGATAGCTAGGTCTGAAAGGAAAACTACTTTTTTTAGTAATGTAATTTACATTGTTTTGTTTAAATTGGCAGTTCCAAACTTCAAAATATACTTGGGAGTGGAAAGAGAATGATAATTAAAAGAAGACTTTGTGCTGAAACTTACTAGCATGAGAGAAAGTGAAGTCTTGATCTCAAAATCTTATTTGCCAAGTTATCTTTCCCCCTAACACGTGATAATTATCAACTAATATTTGTATTTATATCATGACCAAATTACTAAATTCCCCTAACATTGCGTACTTACTGAAAAAACTATAAAGCTAACATCATATCTTTTCCAAGAAATTTATTTGCACAGCAGTCTTAAAAAGAGCTGTTAGTGATTATTTAAAATTGAAAGAGAAAATTTTACCTCATGTTTTTTGAGTAACATCAGTCCTGCATTCAGGTCTTTGCCAAGATTTGTAGACTTGACTTCTTCAATCTTCTCCACGGCCCATCTTTCCTCTACTTCTGCATCATCCAGGAACTGATAATAGAGTTGAGCTGTTTCAAGGTTAGCTTTCCTCTTGTTACTGATACCCTGAATTCTGTAGACATTATTACATTTCAAAGAACAGTTGAGTTGAGAGGCTTCAGAAGGAGAGCTATGACTATGGTCAAAGACACAAATTAGGGATTCTAATAAAAGCTACTGCTGAACACAGGTGCAGCTGCTGAACACACATGCATCTAGTGGAAAGAAAATAGCTTTGTCAGTATTAGATGTGACACCGTATTTAGTCACAATGATATAATACTGCTTTATTCCTTTATCTTAAGACTCAAAAGACAATGCTTTCTTAATATCAACAAAATTCCAAGATATTATTTTCAAAATTCACCAAAGTTTCATTCTTTGCAGAACTCAAAAAAGTGTACAATATTATGGATGATAAAACACAATTGTTTCCTTCAGTCAGGTTGCACTTTGTTTCAAAATATCATTTACAGTTGCTGCTAATATTTCTTACTAATACATATTTTTTTAATGAACTTAATCTATAGCAACCTACACTCTAATCTAGAACATTTGAAATTTAATATTTAAAAGTTGAACAAAATAATCAAATGCCAAGCACCAGATATGAAAGAAAGAACTGTGAAGTTTCAATTAACACTGAATTGTGTACAGGTGTTACAGGAATATGAAATGAATGAAAAATAAAATTTATCTGAAGACCTTGCCAAGTCTTTGTTGAGTGCATCCAGCTTGTTGTCCAAATGTTGAGCCTCATAGCCTTGACCTGCATACTGTGTGGAACGTCTATTTAAGTTGCCAGCACGGACAGACAGGGAGTGGAGCTGTGCTTCTTGAAGAGCATGTTTCTGCAACAGATCTTGTGTGTCTATCAAATGTTTGCCATAGTTGTCTGCTTTTACCTTGGGCTACACGGGAGAGAGAAAGTAATTAAAAAAACAAAAGACTTTTTTTTATGCATATCTCACAACTAAATCTGTAATATAAACCATGAAAAACATTTTAGCTAAATTTCATTAACATTTTTTTAGATGCACATTCTTTTAAATGTATTTAGAAGTGACAATATTGTGTGATTTACCTAACTGTAGGTATAAAATTATAAATTATGAATCCATAACATGACATAGATAATTAAAAAGTACAAAACAGAACTTTAAAAAAAAAAGGTACATTTAAAAAACAAACTGTAATTCAGAAATTATACCAGAGTATTTACATTGCCAATTGTTTCCTACAAAAGTGTTACCAGACAACTTTAGCAACAAGGTTTCCAAATTACCTCCACTTCTTTTAGCTCTTCTCCAATACTTTCAATCTCCCTGAACATAGCCATAAGATTATTGAAGCCAGACAGAGTTGCCTTCCTTGAGTCTAACTTGTCTAATAGGTTTTTCCACCTCAACATGACCTCCTGGTCTCTGGAATGTGAGTAAGCAAGTATTTAAGTTTTTGTTAGTTTTTTTTTATAATAAATATTGATCACAATAGACAAGTTTAAATGTAATTAAAATATTTTAGAGAAACTTTAAATTAGAAACACTTCCAGATAAAAGAAATGTGTCAATACTATATTCAATTATTAGACCTAAATTTTAGAAATGCTTCTCACACAATAAAATAAAGAAATACATTAAAAATATTATTCTTGTAAGTGCTCATTTAAAAAATAAGTTGGACACCAGAGTCTCCAATGTGTAGAGAATGTCATTGATTGCAAGTTTAAAATAATGTTCAAGGGACATAAGCAGAATGCTAAAAGAAAGATTTTAAAGACTTGACAAATAGTTCAAGACTTACTTTTGTTTGACTTTGTCTTTAGCTCTGTAATTTCCTTGGACCAATTCTGTGGCTAAATTGTTTAGTGCGCGGAATCTGTCTTTCTGCAAATGAAAGGAAAAAATATTTGCTCAATCCTTTTCATGCACAGTCTTTGCACAAAAAAAAACCCCAAAGGTAAATTGGGTAGTTGCTCTTTCTCAATGAATGCTTTCTACATACTTTGTATGTGCTAAATAACTCTAATACAAACATATTGTCTGAAATGAAGTTACTTACCCTGGCCAATATTTCAGCACTGATTGCCTCATGTTTCTTCACAGCAGCCTCAGTCTGGGCAGCATTGTTGCAGACAATTTGTTCTTTTAGGATGGTCTCCATATCAGTTAGCCAAGATTCTCTGATGGCAGCCTAGGGATACAATCATAATGTGTTAAAATTAATGAAATAAATAGCAAATGCTGCTTTCCATATTTTTCCAAACAAATATTTAAAAAAAAAAAAAGAATAATGGATAATTAATTAATAATTGATGGACAAAGGATACAAATGAGAATTTGAACTCACTTTTCTTAAAAATCGCCTGGCAAGTTGTTCCAGCCTTTCTTGCCTGATAAGTTCATCTTTAAGTGCTACTTCTCTTCCATGCTCACATTTTTCTAGCTGCAGCCAGGCTGACTCTATATCATGAATCAACATTCCTTCAGGAGGTATGTATTGCTTTTGTCCATTGGCTTTCAGTCGAGCTTGGATATTGAAGTATTGAACCTCCACATTGCCTTTCTCACGATATCTAAAAAGAAACACTTTTCAGCATTTTCTATAGGCCATAAGTAAATTTTTGTAAGACGAATCATAGTAAAGAGTTGCTTAGCAAATTTCATAATGAGCCTTTAAGCCAGCACCCCCCCTCCCAAAACTAATTTAAACCATAGTTTAAACCCTAGAGATGTTTCAAGCATTGATTTTTAAAAAATATTTTTTTTTTACCACCTTAATTAGTGGTGACTGATTGGTTAAAACTTGGGGTCATGGGTTCAAATCTGGGTGATGACTGGGATTTTGAATTTCGGGATTTTTAGGGTGCCTCTTAGTCCACCCAACTCTAATAGGTACCTGACTTAAGTTGGGGAAAGTAAAGGCAGTTGATTGTTGTGCTGGCCACATGACACCCTGCTTGTTAACCGTTGGCCAAAGAACCAGATGACCTTAACTTCATCTGCCCTATAGGTTGCAAGGTCTGAAAGGGGAACTTGACTTATTGAAACTATTATTTAAACTGCAAAAATTTAAATTATCTTATCTTTTTGTAATGTTATGAAGACAAAAAAAAGATGAATTCTACAATCTTTAATAACAGACTTTCTTTAGTACTTTAAATTGTGTTCCTGGTCAACTTTCACTCACTTTGGTGGTTTCTCTACTGTCATGTATTCTTTGAACTGAATCAGTTCTTTCTGAATGCCCTCCAATGAGTTGGGAAAATCTCTGTTGTTCAATGATTTTATTTTGTCTTTAACCCAAGCCAAGAGTGTTGATGACAATCCTTCATAATCATCTTGCATCTTCTGGACATCTCTCATCATTCCAATGATCTAAGCAATGAAAGGGCACACACATGCAAAAAGACAAAAAAATAATGACCATAAAGAGAAATTTTTATTTTTAATGCCTTTAAATTTAATGTAATAATTTTTAAGCATAATAGGTATAGGTATATATATATATAGATAAAGGATAGAGATTGCAGATTAGTGGATGCTGGACCAAGACTTTGTTTTTTAAAATCACAACATTGTGTTAGTGGTTCTGCTTATTAGTTTATATTACGGGACCCAAACTATTTAAATAATAAGTTTTTTATTTCTTCTTTTATTAAATCTAAAGTGACAAATAGTGTTTAGGTTTGTGATTTGTCAATATTTATGAATTAAAAATAGAATCCTAAGGTTAAATCTTTCTGTATATTGATTTTTTAATATATTTTTAGGGTTATATATATTGTGTTTTTCGATACTTAGTTTAAACTAATTAAAAGAATTGTTTTTTAAAATAATCTATTTTTGTTTATTACACTTTTGTAGCCAATTTATTTTCTATTAAAATAAAGTCAAATATATTAGATTTTATAATAAAAAAAATTAAAAATGTCAGTTTTAGTAACACTACCCCCCTTGCTAATTTTTGTTCGTCCTGGAAAACTCCTTTTTTCTATCAAAATAATTCCCATTGAAAGAGTTAAATTGAAACATATAAGACCAAAGATTAGAAACAAGAGAGTCAGTTCTTGATATTTGAAACCTCATGAAGTTAGTTTCTATCATATAGTTATGAGAGTCAGTTCTTAATATTTGAAACCTCACCAAGTTTGTTTCTATCATATAATTATGAGAGTCAATTCTTAATATTTGAAACCTCACTAAGTTAGTTTCTATCATATAATTATGAGAGTCAGTTCTTAATATTTGAAACCTCACTAAGTTAGTTTCTATCATATAATTATAAAATCAGATTTTTTTTTTATTTAAAAAAAAAAAAAAAAAAAAAAGGCTATATATGGAAAAACACTATACAATCACTACCATATCTCAATACTGCAAGGTTTATCTTCTCTTTTTCTATATAAAATTTATTGTTAACCACTAATTGATTAATGATTTTGTAAATTTTTAAATTGATTGAACAGTTATATGTAATTTTATGTCTTATCTATCAGAGACAGATTTGGGAAATTTCCCATCAAAATAATGTCAGCCAAATAAAAACAAGAAATGCTTAAGATTTGTTCATTAAGTGTAGAGTAAAAAGCTGGATCCAACTAAGACAATCTCAGAAGGCAGAAATAACCCTGACCTTGGCAATTCTTTTTCCTCCAGTCATTTCACTCTTCATCTTGGCAAAGTAGTGGTAATAGGAGGCCACGTAAGTGACAATAATCTTTTCATCTGGTCTGTTCACATCCACATCTGAATAGTGGACAGTAGACAGTGATACATTAGTGATTTGTGATTTTGTGATTTTGGGCACATCGGCACAATTTAGGCCATGTCGTGCCTGCAGTCCCTCAAGGGCCACTCTCCCTCCACACAACAAAGGTCAAATTCTATACCGTCAAATAATTAAAATCAAGGTCTATTTACAATTAAAATAGTAGAGGTAGTAAAAATTTAATAATTTGGTAAAAATATAATGTAAAAAGTACAGAGTTTAGAAATCAGATCTTCGTAAGTGATACATTAGAATCAACTAAGTCTAACAGACTTGGGAGATGTGTCAACTAAATGTAATGTCAAAAACGTAATCTAGACCTCACACTAGCATTAAGCCTAACCCTAAAACTTATCAAGATATCTATAAACAAGCAAAATAGAAAAAAAGGATTTTAAAAAAATAACAAAGCTTATATTGAGTGCAGGAAGAGCACCGTTCAATTGCTGCCATAACTCAATACTGCAAGGATTATCACTCCTTCAATCTATATGAAACCAAATTAATTAATTACCTCTAATTGATAAACTACTTGGTTAATCTTTTGATTGATTCATATGTTCTCATCAATAATGTATTATTTTGCCAAATTTTAACTTGATCCGAGAATGATAGGTGAGAGAAAATAATGTGTGTAAAAGAATCCACCCAGACAGACAGAGTTAATAGAAGCTTTATAAACAAAATGACATCTATCCAATTTAAAAAAAAATTGAGTTATTAAAGATACACCTTTTGAATTAAGTATTTGTGTTAAATACCATAAAACATTCTCAGTATTTAATTACCAATAAAAAAAAGGATATAGGATCTAATTATAAACAGATATGTGAAATAATTTATATAATTACAAACATTTATTAAAAAAACTAATAACAATTAGTAAACAAAAAAAGTATAAAATCACCTTCAGCATCTAAAATCTTTGGGATTCCCAACTGTTTATCAGCCACATTAAATGCATTGTTCAAGTTATTGATGTGTTCTGCTGGGTCAAGGCGGTCATAGTTTATTAAATCAGGCCTGAACGTTTAAAAAAAAATATATTAAAAAAAAAAAGAGTTTCTTAATAAAATCACAAAATATAGTTGCAAAAAAAAGGCTAAGAAAGTTAAAAAGTAGAATACAGTGATAGCATTTAAATCCATGATCTCTGACTACAAATGAAGTCAATTTTAACAGATGGTCTAGAGACTAAGGTTAAGTAACGCTGCCACTTTGACTACTCTAAACAAAACAACACTAGAGACCAACTAATGATTATAATGCTTCACCTACCTGTGAGCATGAATGAGAGCGTTAAATCCCAGACCACTTCTCCAGCTGGTGGTAAAATTTGTAATGTTAACTCCAGGGTACCTAAACAATGGTAATAAGAATGACTTGTTATTTCATTTATATCAATGTTAATAAGAAGGACTTGTTATTTCATTTATATGAAAACTGTTAGCTTAGATTGGCTTAGAACATAAAGGTAACATACAATCTTATAATCTTTTATCTAAAAAGTAGCAGTCAAGATTTCTAGGCAGAATATTGTCCATGTTATATAGCCCATGTCTCTCACTGAAAGCAGGAATGATGATGATAAATATTTCAATCATTAGAGGCCCAGATCCTCAGCCAGCTATAGATAATAACATTACAGCAGTTTCAATTAGATTCAATTCCTTTAAATAAAACAAGTTTTTCTATGGCACCATCTTTATACTTGTGGAAGCATGAATAAAGCTACTTGATGTCAAATCAAAGAAATATCTATAAAAACATCAATCACATCCCTTCTGTACCTAGAATAATGCCTAGGTAATGGAAATGGAAACATCTCCATGTTTAGTGGTTTAAGAATTGATAATCCAATTTCTCTTAAAGTCAAGGCTAGTTAATGTACTAATTTAGAACAACTGGAGAATAACTCAAAGTCCATTTGAATCTGTCAGAGCTATACACTCATTTAAAACACTAGGAATGAAGAAAACACAGTTCTAGACTCCAGTATATTCTAGTCTCGGATTATAGATAAATTATTAATGAGTCTACTGGTGGTCAATTTTATATTGATTTCTGAAGAGTTGTCTCTGGCACAACTTAGCACTACTGGTTATATAAAGGTATATAACTGCAGTAGTTTTTTTTTTTCTTTTAAAATATTATTTTATTGGAACATATATAAAAATAAACCAGAAAAATGTCTCAACACAAGACAAAAAGCAATAGAACTCAATTATTGATACCATTTCAAAGAAAACTTGACAACATGTTGATCATGTAAATTATAGTTTGCATTATTGCAATAAGATACATTTCAACAGTTTGACTTTGTCTTGTGTCAGATGTTTCTTGTCAAATAGCTCAGGCCTCCTGAAGGATCCCATGGCTTAACAGCAAGCTGGGTATGAGCTTGGGACTATCTTGATGACAGTCCAAAGCATTAATCATGTGGTAAGGCAGTTTATTTGAGCTAACTGCAGGTTTGATTACCCCCATAATATAATTATGAAAAGTGACTTTAATGTAATGTATTAGCAAATTGGCTTATTTTCTAACATTTGAATGTAATTCATAATTGTCATGGCTCTCAAACTGCTTTTGAAGTATCCCATTAATTAGCACACAAGTACAAAGTTCACAAACAAGTTTTATGTTTTGTTCTATGCCAAGAATGAGTTATTAAAAATAATTCTATAAACTACTAAGTTTTTTTCTTCCATGGTCAGTAGTGCTAATACACTAGTAAAACAAGTCATCTAGTCTAGTGCCAGTTTTTGCCTTCCCTTCTATGAAAGTAAAATATTTAAAAAGGTGACAGATTGTGAGAGTCAATAGCAGTGATGGCTGTTCCAATGAAGGAGACCAACAATCAGACATCACATTCCATTAGGCCAGCCATAACCAAGATAAACAAAAGACTGGCCAATCATTACTTGTTGGGCAGAATCAAACACTTGAAAAATGTTTCAACATCTCAGGTAACCTTGACTAGTCTTAACACATACACCACTACAAAAAAAAAAGGCTTGTTCTTTTTATTGGGGTAACATTGACAAACATTTGGCAAACATTGCCCCAAGTGATGCCTTTATTTGAAAGGCTGCACACAGAACAATTTTCTTTTTTTCATTTATTGTTGCATTTGTGTTTGTTTGTTTTTGCTTGAGAATAAACCAAAACAATTTACAAATTGAGTTAGTGTTTTGTTGCTGATAATAAATTATGTGGATAAACATAAATAGTTAACTATAGTTGAACTGGTCAATATTTTTCACCTTGCTTTAGTATCACAGCAAGTTCACAGCAATTTGATTATTTAATGTAAAGAAAACTTTACTAACAAGTTTTTTTTCACCAAGACAGAATCTGAACTTGTCAGTAGCACCAACTCTGTATCTAGCTAGTTAGCCAAAAGTCCTCTAATGTCAATTTCTTCAAACAGTCACGTCATCAGTTTCAGTCCTATTTTGGTTATAGATAATTGTCTTACTAAATATCCTAGCCTGGTGCACTAACAAATAATGTATAGTATTGAAAAGAATGGTACCCTTATTCCTCTACTATTTTACAAGAAAATATGTCTATCACCATTGACACAATGCAAATGAAGTAAAAGTTAATTTAAAACTGATTTTCGTACTTATAATCTGTCAACTTTGAACTATAAAATGGTCTTATCTACATAAAATTTTTTCCAAAAATGAGTCTTGTTTAAGTTTTGGATGATTTCTTTCAAAAAGAAATAAAAAATATGTGATTGGACTAAATAAGCACACTAAGAGCTAGACCCACCCTGCAGTCTTTCTCTGGCACCATAATAACAAGGCATCCTTGGCTGATTTTTTCTCACTATCCTCCTGCTCTTCATCCTTGGAACAAACAAAAAACAACAAGAAATTAACCATACAATTATCTTTCTTTTATGATTCAAAAGTAAACTTCCGCTAACTTCTAAATGTTGTCACAGTACAGAGAGAAAAAAAGGCTGTATTTTATTTACCACATCAATAAAGATTTCCTGGATCTGAAAGCGAAGGATGATGGTCCAAATCAAGCCAAGGATCAACCTCGGGTTGCCATCTACAATATCTTCAGCACCAATGTTTTCAAAATAGACCTGAAACAGACACAGAAGAAAAATTATTAATTACCCAGAAGAACCCAATACTCAAACGAATGATTGACTCATTGTAGTATACATACATGGAGATATGTTCTTATTCCCTAATCTGAAGAATTAAGTAACTAGAGAATAAAATTGTCTTCAAGACCAAGTGATCATTCATTAATGCATTATATAAGATAAGATAAGATAATGTGCACTGTGAACTTGATGCTACAACAGCTTAACTTGGGCATTATTTCACAGCCAGGAGTGAGTGGGCATTTGCTTTACTTCTGACAGATGTGACCTTTACCTTGGTGGCCAGAAACTGCAGACATCTGTTGATGTTCTCTACTTTCTGAACTCTCAGCAGACCTTTGTTGGGTTTACCCAAGTTCTCCCCAGATATGATCTCTAGCAGCTTCATTAAGATCTTGCCATCTGCAAGGTCTGTGAACAGGTCTCGAATTTCCATACGGACCTATATCATGAAGAAACAAAGAATTGTTTTCTTATTAGGTGACTTGTCAAATCTGATGTCATACTGAATAGGCTAAGATAGGTCATGAAAAATTGACTGAGTTATCTGAAATAGTTGAGGCTGTATTTACTTGCATTCTCAAGATTCTTTTCAATTATTCATAAATAGAAAACTATATTAATTACATATTTATAATGGATATGTACTCAACCAAAGGTTGACAAAAGATTGATTGAACATGTATAGTGGATTTAAATACACTCTATAATATTACTGTGTAATGTTTTCCATAAAACAGATGTAGTCTATTTATTGATGGCATAATCATGGCAATCTATTCTAAATGTAGTCTACTTTTATACAATTTACCAATAAGTCACAGGATTATGCCCAGATTAAAAAATAATCAAGATTAGTAAACTTAGTCTTTGATTTGCATTTTTTTGGTTTTTCTTTAGATTTAAAGATAATTACATCTAAAGCCCAATCCTTCCTCATGCCAGGCAATTATAATACAAGTTTCCTCTTAAACTTTAAATAAGCAGCCTGATTAAACCAGCTTGTTAACTCCCTGATCATCATCAGTCGTACAAAGTGTTTTCACCAGGGTGAAATGAGTTAATAAAGAACTCAAATTCAATCTTGACAATAACATTAGAAACTAAGCCAATTGTACAATTTGAAAGCTTGAAAACAAAGACATTTGTCCTAACAGGCTCAACAAAACTGATAGTACAGACACAAGCCTAAACTAGAACGGGGCTCTATAAATCTTTGGAAACAACTGTTGTAAAACTCTAGGGAGCTCTTGTGATCTGTACATACCACATACATTGTGATATTTTGAGCTGCAAATAAAACTTATGGACCACACAATAGTACCATAAATCAAATTTTTTATTTAGTATTCAGTCACTTTAGTTTAAACATATATATATCTGAACTAACCATCTATTTGTAACATAAAAAGTGATTTGAAATAAACTTTTTGCCTATTGTGTTGGGGCATCATATCATTATAGCTCTGTAGTTTATGTCCCTGAACATTTCTCTCCAGCTTTAACCCACTAACTAAACCTTGAGGTGTTTGATTCAGAATCCTTGATCTAAAGTCTAATACAAAATTACTGTGATTAGAACCAAGGACATCCTATAGACCCATTGTGTCTTCTAGATAAAGCCTGCATATTTTAAAAATAAATGTTCAATTTACTAAGCATTCCTTATGTGTCTAGTTCAATGTGACTAGTATAATGTGTTAAATTAAATGTGTCAAGTTCAATGTGTTATATTAGGTTCAACGTATTTAGTTCAATGCATTATAATAGAATGAATAAGTTAAGTTAAATGTGTTAAATTAGGTTATATGTGTTAAATTAGGTTCAATGTGTCAAGTTCATGTGTTACATTAGGTTCAATGTTTCTAGTTCAATGTGTCTAGCCGCAAGTCAACAGAAACAGTCCTTGTATTCTAGTCTACTCGTGCTCTATGACTAAATAGTCTACAGACTTTCTTATTGTATTTGAAGGACGTTTTCTTTGTGTTCAGATATAGCAATGGAGGAATTCAGCAAAGAGACATACATTTGTTCTTTGATTTTACACCATAATGGCTACATTAATTAATATATATATATATTTCATATTGCGCAACTTTTTAATTGTAACCGCACCCACCCCAAACGAAAAAAAAGACGTCCAAGCTATAAGCTCCTCCGGCCTGGAGATGCCAAGCCATTTGCCCCGTAGCTGTAAACTCCAACCTGGAGATGCCAAATTATTATTTAGTGGTTACAATGACCTTTCAATATAATGACGACCTTTTTTCCTTCCAAAATCTCTCCCAATACTCCTCTTTTCATTTTCTAACGTTTTTCTTAAGGGTTCCATTATTTTGTCCTCACGTTTCTCCTTAACGCCTTCCCTTCTTTTTTTTCTCTCTTTATTTTATTGTTAAAAAAACAAACTGGTTCTTAACAATAAAATTGTTAACAAAGATCAGATTACTGAGATAAACTTTAGAATAAACATCCTCTATACATGTACTAGTCTATACATTCCTAGTATAAAAGTAACCTTGCCCCTTTAAGATGTTGCCAATTTGCCATCTATTGGGGCAGGGGATATAAAGGTTAACATCCATAGTATACCAATTAAAAATTCTTCAAATAGTATACTCTGTGTGTGTGCAATTCAAATCACACAGTGTATATACCATTTATGTAGGCCTATATATAGTCTATGGTATACACAAGTAAGTGGTGTAATGGTCAAACATTTGGCGCGTCTTGTTTGAGCCTTATGTGTAAAGACATAATTTTTTTAAATTCAGGATTGTTCTCTAAATGACTCGCTTCATTATGATAAGGAAAATACGGAACGTAGTTGATAGTTGTACTAGCCACATGAAACTCTGGTTAGCCGTTGGCCACTAATGAAAAGGTGAACTTGTTGATTGTCGTATTATACAGTAAGTACAGTGTTACGGTTCCATTCTTAATTTTGACCTTTTGGGGTTCGGTAGGAAGGAGTCATGATTCATTCTTCGACCCATAGCTATAAGCTCCGCCTTGGACATGCCAAGCCCCTCACCTCATAGATGTAAGCTCCTCCTCCTGGATATGCCACTCTCCCCAAGGCTGTAAGCTCAGCCTTAGACATACCAAACCCCTCGCCCCATAGCTATAAGCTCCGCCTTGGACATGCCAAGCCCCTCACCTCATAGATGTAAGCTCCTCCTCCTGGATATGCCACTCTCCCCAAGGCTGTAAGCTCAGCCTTAGACATACCAAACCCCTCGCCCCATAGCTGTAAGCTCCTCCGCCCTGGACATGCCAAGCCCCTCGCTCCATAGCTGTAAGCTCCTCCGCCATGAAAAAACCAAGCCCCTCGCCCCATAGCTGTAAGCTCCTCCGGCCTGGACATGCCAAGCCCCTCGCTCCATAGCTGTAAGCTCCTCCGCCCAGGACATGCCAACCATAGCCAGCCCCTCGCTCCATAGCTGTAAGCTCCTCCGCCCTGAAAATACCAAGCCCCTCGCCCCATAGCTGTAAGCTCCTCCGCCCTGGACATGCCAAGCCCCTCGGGTAAGATAAGGAAGTCAAAAGATTATTGGTACGGCGCTATGGAGAAATTTAAATTTCTGACGCGAGAAAAAAAAAGTAGAATTGCGTTGGCGGACACATTAAAATGACTTCTTAAAAACATGTTCTCCTTCCTCCCCCCCCCCTCTCTCTCTCTCTCTCATACAGTGTGTTATAAGCTTGGCTAACAAAAAGGAATCGATCTTGTTTGATGACATCTTTTGCCAACACTGTATAAAACGTTCTTTGAGAGTGAAAAGAAATCTTTTTTGTAATAAAATTATCTAAACACTCGTAATAATGTAGGTGTTACTTAATTTAAATACCCCAATATGAATCCATATATACAATATATATGTAAAGAACAAAATTTGAGCGCCTTCGCGCCCCTTGACAGAACCCCAAACATCAAGAATCGCTTCTATAAAGGTCAAAATTCACAAAGGACACCTCCATTTTGTAGGCACTTTACGCAGCACTGCAGTCACTCCCTTTTACAGTTTTTTTTTTAAAACGTCATAAAAGAACAAGGGTTAGGGTGTGCTAGCAGAGCCGAGACATGGAAGAACATAACTTTTTTTTAATGTAGGCCAGTGTCTGTAAATGTCATACTCTGTTTAACATGTGTAGCCCATTATAATATTGCCGGTGCTAAAGCCGCGTGACAAAAGTAGCCAACTCCTGGGATGAAAATATATTTTGGTTCTACGTGAAGTGAATGTAAAGTTGAAAATAGACATTTGTTAGTTTGTTGTTTTTAACAAGAAGGGGGGATGGGGGAGAGAAAGGCGCCAATCATGTAGTATTTGACAGTTTTGTGGGCGGTGGCAGTGGTTAGTAAGACAATCACGTCTGCGCTAACCAATGACTAAATCAACGAAAAGGTTGGCCGAGAGTGATGTCCCCCCTTTTACTACACACAAAATTTGTTTATTTTGTAACTTCTAAATTTAGCGCCACACCAACTGCTCAACTTTTGGGCCCTGGTGAAAGTTTAATCAAGTACTCTGTCAGACATAAAATCAAGAAGTCATAGCTTCATGACTTCATCGTGTCATCACATCCAAATCAACTTCTATATGACCGAAGTGTAGCCTAAAATCTATGGGAAATAAATGAAACGGGGGCTTGACCTATTCAAGAGTCCAAAACAGTCAAATACGTAGACAAATAGAAGGGACATTACCGAGTTTTAAAAATTAAACTTTTGACGGTGAGCGTGGTCTGTTATTTGTTAAATCTCTGTAGGTGTTAGCTCCCTTGGCATTTCAACACTTAAATTCGCGATCTGAAATCTAGTTTCCCAACCATATATGTATATCCGGAGAGTAAATGAACAAATTTGTTTTGTGATCTAAAATAGCGGTTCAGTTCTCTTCCTAAACAGTTTGGAATCCTCTAACAACCTTGTTCGATTTATTTTGTCCAAATCTAGTCTAATACAGTCGATTCAACTTATTGGATAGCATTAGAATGTGATTAACATTGTAACAAGCGAGTCAGAATGTCGCTGGACAAGAGAGGATAATTAGGTCCTTGATGGCATTTTAATATTAAGGGCAGTGGAACTTAATAGTTTTGTAGCCAACTTTACCCCAGCCCCTGTTCTATATCATTGAATAAATATCAACCAAGCTCAAGTTTAGAACACGATTATTGTATTTCAGGTTTTTGCTGTTGCCATGTAGAAATGGCTGACTGGAAGTCTTGCCTAGAACGTCACAGTGAAATAGGACCCAATTATGTTTACACTATCTGATGGTATACTTCTGCTTCTAAAGCCCAGGTCATTGTTTATGCTCACTAACATCTGAACCTATAACAAAATGTAGCCGAGGACAAAGCTGATAAGACAGAACAATGAATGTTTTTATGTCTGAAAGCACACAGTGTTCTATTGAATTACCTATGCAAGTCGTCATTAAAATAAGATTTAAAAAATGCATTCATTTAAAATAATGAGCGTTTTAACAAATCTATGTAACAGAGCGTCCGCTATTCAGTCAGACTGTTTCCCTTCTCCACAGCCCTAACACTTTGAAGAGAAGTGGAGATTTCAAACAGTAGCTAGACCTGGATCTATGACATTTGGAGACTGTGAAGTCTAGTCTCGTGTAAGCCAGGCAATTAGTTAATGGCGTGACACAAGCGTCTCTTTCCTGAATTAACCAGTGTGTTCATCAACAATGACAATGTTCGTTAATTAATTAAAAAGTGTGCCACAGACAATAACAACAACATTACATTAACTTGTGACATGCGCAGTGACACCTCCCGCTAAGACTAATTACACTAGTTGAAACATCGAACATTAACACAGGAACTTCCGTTAACAAGCAAGCAATGCTTTAGTCAGAACTGAAATGATATCAGTTTTTACGTAACGAGGTCTTCGGGGCTTGCAGAGACCTTCCTTCAGGGAACAGTACCAGAAAAAAAAAAGAAGAGGCAGACAGACAAAGCGATGGGAAGACAACATAAAAGAATGGACAGTAGAGTAATGCCATTGAAAGAGGACTTTTCCAAGGCAAAAGACGGATAGGATTGGAGAAAAACGATTGACAAATGCTGTGTGGTGCCCCAACGGTCCAACAGACTAAGGGATAGGTGAATTGTTCAATATAAACCTACATAAGCGTAAAGTTGAATCTAATCAGGGACAATAAATGCAATACCCCATTCGAGCATCACAATGAATAAGAAAATAGGTGAATGGCATTAGGGTACTATCTAGTCCAGTGTTTCCCAACCTTTGTCCTTAACGGAACACTTCGCACGTTCTGAGTATTTAGTGGAACACTTGGCTTGTTTTCTCTGAGAGATTAATTCACGTGGTGGTCTACAAGTTAATTATCCCAGTAGTTCGTGGACACCGATTCAGGCCTCGAGGTACACCAGAGTTCCGCGGGACACAGTTTGGGAAACACTATGGCACTCACCAAGAACGCAACGATTACCAAGACAAGTGGATGTAAATGTAGCCATGTCACGATACCTAAGAATCAACATTAAACTACATTCTTAATAGGAGCTACACAGCCTCCAGTAAGAGAGACCATAGCAAACTGCCGAATTTGAATCATTGTATTTCTACACTCGCTACAAAAGTGTTAATGACACAGTTACGTGCATGTAATGTCTTATAGAATAAAGACGTTACTTCAAAAAAGAAGATGATTACGTCCTACATATTAACCAATTACCTAAATTCTGCCAAGTCAATGGTTTTCCTGGCTAGCTCAGGCAACCCATTCCATGCTCTAATAGCACTATGCAAGAAGAAGTACAAATTTGTCCTAGCATATGGAACAAGGAATGTGCCTTTATGTTTGTGTCTTTCTGAGTATTTTATTAAATTTAGTTTTTGTATTTGAAGATTATGGTTCAGCGTTTTATCTTATCTTATATAATACAGACGTTACTTCAAAAAAGAAGATGATTACGTCCTACGCGTCATGCATTTAGTCATGCATATTATGTTTTATGTATAATTGCTACTTCACTTTTGAGTCTTCTATCCTGAAGACTTTCTAAATTTAGTGATTTTACTAAAGGTGCTACTCTAGTCACTAGTTAAATTCGTTTGTTATGAATCTCACTGCTTTATTGTGTTTCTGTTTCAGTTTTTTAATGTATTCTTTAGTTGAGGTTACCCAAACAGAGGATGCATATTCTATTATTGACCTAACCAAGGTTAAAAAACATTTTAGTTTTATGTTCTTATTTGATTTATAGAAATTTCATTTAATAAACCCTAATGCTTTGTTGGATTTTTTTAAAGTTTCATCAATATGGGGATTCCATGACAGTTTTTCATTTATTATAACACCTAGGTATTTTGCGTTTTTAGCCTGTGTTACTGTTTACCATGAATAAGATAAGTGGAATTAATTTTTTTAGTTTTTTTGTTACTCTTAATAGCTGACATTTTTCTGGGTGGAAAGACATGCTCTAATTTAATTACCATTTCTGTAATTCATCTAATTCTCTTTGTAAAATGTCAGTGTCTTGTGTTGTTTTTATTGTTCAATATATAATGCAATCATCTGCTAATAATCTGGCTTTTGTTCCTGAACTAATGCAATTTGGTAAATCATTTATGTAAATGTAAAATAGTAGTAGACCTAAGACTGTTCCTTGAGGTACACCTGAGTTGACTGTTATTGGTGTTGATTTAGAGCCATTTATTATTACAGTCTTTTATCTCCTAGACAATCTGTGTCCACTGTTGGACCATCAATGCCAAAATATGTAATAGTTATGTACAAATCATTACAAACGATGCAGTGGCACTGCAAGAATAACAGGACTACAGACAGAAGTAAATCTTTACAGTTGAGGGAACACTTAGCTAGCGCATTTTTGGTAGAGCATTAGGTAACAGTAAACCTGACAATGAATTCTTCAGACCAGACATTCCAGGATTTAGTGACTGTCATAAACTGAAGTAGATTAAGATAAAGCCACAGAAAGGTGTGTCCATAAATGACGATCTTTCATTGTGTATCTTTTTTTAATGACTATTATTGTATCTGTAGTATAAATTTGTTTATCAATGTGGTTAAATATAAATTGTTTTTTTTTTTGTTTTTTTTTGGTGAATATGTTATTGTATATAAAGATGAAATATGAGAATGGCAGTGAAGAAACTAAATAGTTTAGGGTTACCAGACACCTTAATGCTCTTAGGAGGAAAGAAAAATCAAGGGCACAAGCAAACAAATAAATAAGACAAAGACTTTTAAACTAGTTTTATGGTGTATTGGATGGAATGTGCCAGTAAATCAAAGGGTATACAACTGAAGTCTCGTATATTCTCAAAACAAGCGAGTTTGAGGTTCGTACATGACCTATGATATTCTAATCTTATCTTATAAAAATACAGACGTTAATTCGAAAAGTAGTAGATGATTTCGTCCTACGCGTGATCGTAGGTCAATCTAGTCACGCATGTTAACCAATGACTTCAATTCTGCCAAGTCATTGGTTTTCCTGGCTGCCTAAGGCAGTTCATTCATTGCTCTAATAGCACTAGGGAAGAAGGAACATTTGTACAAATTCGTGCTTGCATATGGAACGAGGAATGTGTCTTTATCTGTCAGAGTATATTATTAGGTATTGTTTTTGTATTTGAAGATTATAGTTCAGTGTTTTATGTATATTTGTTTCTTTACTGTGTACTCTTCTCTCCTCTACATTTAATGATTTAACTAAAGTTCGCAATTTTGTTTAGTGAAACACAACCAGATTTGAACTGGGACATTTGGCATTTCCAATATTAGAAAATCAGACAATAATAACAGACTAACCCAGCATACATCTTTTGGAACCTTTATGTTAATTTACATTAGCACAATTGTGGATGTCGCTAAAGTTGTGGTGTTAGTTTTGTCACAATTGTGGATGTCATCGTTGTCATGTTAGTTTTGTCACAATTGTGGATGTCATCGTTGTCATGTTAGTTTAAATTGTCACAATTGTGGATGTCCTAATGGTCTAGTTCTAAGCGATAGTAATTGTCACAATTGTGGATGTCCTAATGGTCTAGTTCTAAGCGATAGTAATTGTCACAATTGTGGATGTCCTAATGGTCTAGTTCTAAGCAATAGTAATTGTCACAATTGTGGATGTCCTAATGGTCTAGTTCTAAGCAATAGTAATTGTCACAATTGTGGATGTCCTAATGGTCTAGTTCTAAGCAATAGTAATTGTCACAATTGTGGATGTCCTAATGGTCTAGTTCTAAGCGATAGTAATTGTCACAATTGTGGATGTCCTAATGGTCTAGTTCTAAGCAATAGTAATTGTCACAATTGTGGATGTCCTAATGGTCTAGTTCTAAGCAATAGTAATTGTCACAATTGTGGATGTCCTAATGGTCTAGTTCTAAGCGATAGTAATTGTCACAATTGTGGATGTCCTAATGGTCTAGTTCTAAGCAATAGTAATTGTCACAATTGTGGATGTCCTAATGGTCTAGTTCTAAGCGATAGTAATTGTCACAATTGTGGATGTCCTAATGGTCTAGTTCTAAGCAATAGTAATTGTCACAATTGTGGATGTCATCGTTGTCATGTTAGTTTAAATTGTCACAATTGTGGATGTCCTAATGGTCTAGTTCTAAGCGATAGTAATTGTCACAATTGTGGATGTCCTAATGGTCTAGTTCTAAGCAATAGTAATTGTCACAATTGTGGATGTCCTAATGGTCTAGTTCTAAGCAATAGTAATTGTCACAATTCTTCTAGGCTGCAACATTTTTGACAACTGCGACCTCTGGCATTTATGACGCATCAGCACTAACACAATACAAACTCAAACCCAGTCTATGTGTGATACCCTCACACACACACACCACACACACAAAGCATGCTACAAGGGACGAAGCCAGCACTATCACAAACAACAGCAGCAACAATCAAACTAATGACGGCCATTAAAACGTCCCACGACCACAGGTACACAAGAAATCAATAGTAGATGTCACATTCCAGAACTGATAAGTTGACAGCATAACCTCTTTGGGTTCTGGCCAGTTTTTCCTTAAAGATCTTGATTGCTACCAACTGAGAACAATGCCTCAAGCGTCACGTCTGGTGTGTCCTAGCTTGTGATGGTAACACTCTGGTGTGTCCTAGCTTGTGATGGTAACACTCTGGTGTGTCCTAGCTTGTGATGGTAACACTCTGGTGTGTCCTAGCTTGTGATGGTAACACTCTGGTGTGTCCTAGCTTGTGATGGTAACACTATGGTGTGTCCTAGGGTAACATGTATGCTATCGACACTAGATCAAGTGTTATGGGCATACTTATGTTCCCTGCTTCATTTCTCTGGCCAGACATCTTGCATGTACAATGAACTTGTTTCCCTTGTTGACATTTCGCAAAGAGCTTAGCGAGTCTCTAGTTTAAAAAAGACACCAGTCAAAGTCAGAGCTTACTGGGTCGAAGTATTGGTGTAGATAACAATCTTATTTGTTTACAATGGTGAATTTCAATCTTAATTTAACTTTTTTTTTTAAACCCATAATATGGGGGTGGGGAAAGTCATAAATGGGTGGTGTATCCGGTGTACAGAATACGGAAGTATTGATAAGCTATGCATTTTTTAAAAAGTTTTTAGGCTCTCTCTTTTTTAGCATTTTATAATCAAATGTCTAAGCCCTTTCGCTTCTAACACAAAGAAATTATTATTTAGTGGTTACAATGACCTTTCAATATAATGACGACCTTTTTTCCTTCCAAAATCTCTCCCAATATTCCTCTTTTCATTTTCTAACGTTTTTCTTAAGGGTTCCATTATTTTGTCCTCACGTTTCTCCTTAACGCCTTCCCTTCTTTTTTTTCTCTCTTTATTTTATTGTTAAAAAAACAAACTGGTTCTTAACAATAAAATTGTTAACAAAGATCAGATTACTAAGATAAAGTTTAGAATAAACATCCTCTATACATGTACTAGTCTATACATTCCTAGTATAAAAGTAACCTTGCCCCTTTAAGATGTTGCCAATTTGCCATCTATTGGGGCAGGGGATATAAAGGTTAACATCCATAGTATACCAATTAAAAATTCTTCAAATAGTATACTCTGTGTGTGTGCAATTCGAATCACACAGTGTATATACCATTTATGTAGGCCTATATATAGTCTATGGTATACACAAGTGAGTGGTGTAATGGTCAAACATTTGGCGCGTCTTGTTTGAGCCTTATGTGTAAGACATAATTTTTTTAAATTCAGGATTGTTCTCTAAATGACTCGCTTCATTATGATAAGGAAAATACGGAACGTAGTTGATAGTTGTACTAGCCACATGAAACTCTGGTTAGCCGTTGGCCACTAATGAAAAGGTGAACTTGTTGATTGTGGTATTATAAAGTAAGTACAGTGTTACGGTTCCATTCTTAATTTTGACCTTTTGGGGTTCGGTAGGAAGGAGTCATGATAAAGAAATAAGAACAAATGTCTGATCTTTCAGGAGACCAAGAAAGGTGTAGGGGAATCTAAAGGCTGATGGGTATGGCAACTTCAAATGTGAGAACCTTGCTTTACCTCAATCTAGAAAGTCCGACCTGTCATCATACCGGATGTAGACTTTTCTCATATTGAACTGCACATGAAAGGGGCAGTAGTTCAGCCAAGCCAAGAAATAAGTTTTATAGGCCTTAAAAAAAAGATATTCTAAATATAGAATTCTAATAAAACGACACAAGCTCAGGCCCGAATGGACATTGTTCTCATTGTTATTAGCCATGGGCTGACATTTATCTGGCCCAGTAGATAGAGAGCAGGGTGTGGACTGTCTCGAGCTGACGACACTTATATGATTAGATAGAACGAATACTGCACTACAAACCTGGCAGCCATCTTATCATATCACCCAGTACAACGTAGGAATACGTTTATAACTATATACAATGCGATGTCCCCCCCCCCAACCACTAACCTAGCCTTCATTATCGGATAGAGCAAATCTTTTTTACAATATAGTAGCAAAGTCACGACTGGGTAAAATCAGGAAATAAAGAGGGATGGGTGGCCGAGTGGTACAGCGTTCAGCGAAAGGCTGTAAGGTCTGTGCTTACGATCTTAAGTCTCAGAAGCATTTCAAGCTTGGGTTGTCCATCCGTAACAGTCTTAGCGTACCTGGATTACTAACAAGTCTTAGTGAACAATGTCCATATGAAGTGTTCCATGTCAGAATCAATACCTGTGTACCAGGATACACTGAATGGCAGGTCACGTGTTCTTGCCCAAGCTTGTTATATGTGCCACTTATATATAGAAAACGACGCTCCCCCAGAACACATACATAAGATATAGAATGCAATTAGAATAATTATAAATGTTGGTATATCAGTTAAGTGTGTCACCATTGAGTTTATTTTAATCCACCTCTGTAGTAAAGAATTTGTTAACATGAACTTCTGTTGTTGTTTTTTTAAATTAAGATTTCCACATATCAGCTTTAAATACATGTATGTAATGCGATGGGGCTGTCGACGTTAAGCGCGAGTTAATTATTTCTAATTCATACACATTACAATTGCTGTTTAGAGAAAAGGAAAATAATTTTAATCTTCAACAAATAAAACTGTGTTTGAGTCTTATGATTTTCTGTTCGAAAGAGGGCACCACTTCACGTCCTTACAACCGGCTCTCACCTTAACTTGACACGGAAAATGATGCTGTGAACATGAACATAATATATGTAAACAATTAAAACAATTAAAGGAGTTTATATTCAACACAAACTCGCAGGCGGCTACTAAGGGTCGGAAGTCTCTTACATAAGTTAACGTCTACATTGCGAATACAGCTGTACATTAACAAGAAGAGCTTATTAACTCTTGTTTTAGAAAATGTTTTCATGCATGTAGATACAATATAATTACTCTTTTCTTTTCACTGCACGCTTTGAGAGTTGTTTTTATTTTTTATGCTGTAAGAGCAAACACTTAGAATTCTTAAATTTTAAAGCAAAAGAATTCATTTTCAGGAGACCAAAAATAGTCACTGATCCATGACTTTTCGAGCAAGATAAGTGAGATCATTGAATATTATTTCAAACTGTCCCTTTTAGTTTCAGAGATCTCAATGTAAAAGTAACGACAGACAGAAAGCACAATACCCGCAGTGCTTTATCCCACGGAGTCTTGCTCAAGGATTTACAATAAAAAGATTCTCTTCTTGTTTATTTTATTGTTTTGTTTATTAATGCTGTAGCTTAAATTTATGTTATAAAAACGGGGTCGAGGTGAGACTCTGCCACTGTGCAAGCTGTACTAACCGTAGATAAACACCATGGTCAAATTATTCACATTAGAAACTAATCTGACCCTAGGTCAATACCCACGTCAAGCTTTTCACATGATATACATAAGATGTGTCGGCTGTGTATGTGTGCTGTACGTACACGTATGTGCTGTGTATGTGTGCTGTACGTACACGTATGTGCTGTTTATCACAACATTTAATTTAAAAAAAACCCAGCCATATTGGATTTAGCATCTAACAAATTTTGGAGTGAGTGCTACTACACCCGCAACTGTTTATACCCGGCAGCTGTGAGTCACAAGGTGGCCGTTAGTCGGGAGAGGGTGTATCGAGCTGAGTGAGGTTAAAGTCTCATCTGATCCACTGCACTACCAAAATCTCCTTCTTTCGCTCCTCTTTAGTTGTTTTTTTTTTAACCACAAGATACACCTAGATCTAGCAGTTAGCTCCCCCTAGCTTATTTCATAGGATTACTTAAGCCATATGTTGACAAGGGCGGGAAACCAGTCGTCTGAACCATGTCCCATGGTTCAGACGACTGGTTTCCCGCCAGATGGATGAATCATAGAGAACCCCATGTCTTCAGCACCGTCCTTGTAAGGGGGAGAAATATTGCCACTCGGTCCGTCCACTGCCTGTCATGGAACACCCCGGTAAGAAACTGTTGAATGGGGCGATGGCGTCTGCGTTCTACAAATACAATGTAGGCCAACATACGTCACAACAGAGCAAGGTGCTTCAAGAATAACTGGCTTTATTTTCATTTAGCAAACAACAGAAGGAAATATAGAATATGGTGTCAATTAAACGAACGCAAGAGACAATCAGATTAAATCACGATATAAGGAGTAGAATGTAGACATATAGGGTGTAGAATGTAGACATATAGGGAGTAGAATGTAGACATATAGGGTGTAGAATGTAGACACATAGGCCTAGGGAGTAGAATGTAGATATATAAGGTGTAGAATGTAGATATATAAGGTGTAGAATGTAGATATATAGGGAGTAGAATGTAGACATATAGGAAGTAGAATGTAGACATATAGGGTGTAGAATGTAGACATATAGAATGTAGACATATAGGGTGTAGAATGTAGACATATAGGGAGTAGAATGTAGATATATAGGGTGTAGAATGTAGACACATAGGCCTAGGGAGTAGAATGTAGATATATAAGGTGTAGAATGTAGACATATAGGGTGTAGAATGTAGACATGTAGGGTGTAGAATGTAGACACATAGAATGTAGACATATAGGGTGTAGAATGTAGACATATAGGGAGTAGAATGTAGACATATAGGGTGTAGAATGTAGACATATAGGGTGTAGAATGTAGACATATAGGAAGTAGAATGTAGACATATAGGGAGTTGAATGTAGACATATAGGGTGTAGAATGTAGACATATAGGGTGTAGAATGTAGACATATAGGAAGTTGAATGTAGACATATAGGGAGTAGAATGTAGACACATAGGCCTAGGGAGTAGAAAGTAGATATATAAGGTGTAGAATGTAGACATATAGGAAGTAGAATGTAGACACATAGGCCTAGGGAGTAGAATGTAGACATATAGGGTGTAGAATGTAGACATATATGGTGTAGAATGTAGACACATAGGCATAGGGAGTAGAATGTAGATATATAAGGTGTAGAATGTAGGCATATAGGGTGTAGAATGTAGACATATAGGGTGTAGAATGTAGACATATAGGAAGTAGAATGTAGACATATAGGGTGTAGAATGTAGACATATAGAATGTACACATATAGGGTGTAGAATGTAGACATATAGGGAGTAGAATGTAGACATATAGGGTGTAGAATGTAGACATATAGGGTGTAGAATGTAGACATATAGGAAGTAGAATGTAGACATATAGGGAGTTGAATGTAGACATATAGGGTGTAGAATGTAGACATATAGGGTGTAGAATGTAGACATATAGGAAGTTGAATGTAGACATATAGGGAGTAGAATGTAGACACATAGGCCTAGGGAGTAGAAAGTAGATATATAGGGTGTAGAATGTAGACATATAGGAAGTAGAATGTAGACACATAGGCCTAGGGAGTAGAATGTAGACATATAGGGTGTAGAATGTAGACATATAGGGTGTAGAATGTAGATATATAGTGTGTAGAATGTAGACACATAGGCCTAGGGAGTAGAATGTAGATATATAAGGTGTAGAATGTAGACATATAGGGTCTAGAATGTAGACATGTAGGGTGTAGAATGTAGACATGTAGGGTGTAGAATGTAGACATATAGGGTGTAGAATGTAGACATATAGGAAGTAGAATGTAGACATATAGGGAGTAGAATGTAGACACATAGGCCTAGGGAGTAGAAAGTAGATATATAAGGTGTAGAATGTAGACATATAGGAAGTAGAATGTAGACACATAGGCCTAGGGAGTAGAATGTAGACATATAGGGTGTAGAATGTAGACATATAGGGTGTAGAATGTAGACACATAGGCCTAGGGAGTAAAATGTAGATATATAAGGTTTAGAATGTAGATATATAAGGTGTAGAATGTAGATATATAGGGAGTAGAATGTAGACATATAGGAAGTAGAATGTAGACATATAGGATGTAGAATGTAGACATATAGAATGTAGACATATAGGGTGTAGAATGTAGACATATAGGGAGTAGAATGTAGATATATAGGGAGTAGAATGTAGACACATAGGCCTAGGGAGTAGAATGTAGATATATAAGGTGTAGAATGTAGACATATAGGGTGTAGAATGTAGACATGTAGGGTGTAGAATGTAGACATATAGGGTGTAGAATGTAGACATATAGGAAGTAGAATGTAGACATATAGGGAGTAGAATGTAGACACATAGGCCTAGGGAGTAGAAAGTAGATATATAAGGTGTAGAATGTAGACATATAGGAAGTAGAATGTAGACACATAGGCCTAGGGAGTAGAATGTAGACATATAGGGTGTAGAATGTAGATATATAGGGAGTAGAATGTGGGACACATAGGCCTAGGGAGTAGAATGTAGATATATAAGGTGTAGAATGTAGACATATAGGGTGTAGAATGTAGACATGTAGGGTGTAGAATGTAGACATATAGGGTGTAGAATGTAGACATGTAGGGTGTAGAATGTAGACATGTAGGGTGTAGAATGTAGACATGTAGGGTGTAGAATGTAGACATGTAGGGTGCAGAATGTAGACATGTAGGGTGTAGAAAGTAGACATGTAGGGTGTAGAATGTAGACATGTAGGGTGTAGAATGTAGACATACGAACAAAAAATTCAAGTATAAATCAAGAAAAATTTGATAAAATAAAATAAAAAAACTCCAGATGACATCGAAGGATGTCGATTTATTTGTATGTGAACACAAGTCCTCTGCAAGCCACCCATTGAATGCCAACAGATTTCACAGATAAAAACCAAAGACTTTCTTATAATGAGTTAGGTTGATTTATTTCTAACCCATCAAAGCCAAACAGAACGAATATATCAACTCCTAAGCTAATCAATTACATAACAGGTAGTTTCGTGTAATAAGGAATAGTGCCAATTTAAATCAAGTGATTTATACAAAAAATTTTGGTAGCTTTACCAGTTTTATGGGGTTTTTTTTAATCTAGGTATAGACAACTTGAGTGACCACTCCCAGACAGCTCATCACAACTGTCTACCGAGCAAAACAATTAAAATGGGAATTTAATAAAGTCATGCTAATTAGAAAACTTATTAAAGGTGATGTCGTTTGTTGTTTTTTTTCTTCTTAACATTGGGGGCGGGAGGAGCTTTGCTAACTTTTCATTTCGCCATCTATGCGTAAACACACCAGAATTAGGTCACAAATGTTTTGGCGCTAAAAAGACTGGTCTCTATAGTAGGTCAAAGTTTAAGACACAAGTTCGTCCAGTGAGTAAACTGATGGAAGATTTTTGGCTGAAAAACTTTTTTTTTTAAAGTTCTCTTCCCCCCTGCCCATTCTCACCCCTTCCCTTTAAAACAAAAGTGGGGGGGGCATGATGTAAGCTTGTAACTTTGATATAATGTAACGTTGTTACTCCGTTGTTAGGCTAGTATATTAAACAAAAATAGGATCTTTATCAAGCAAAGCTTCTATTAACTCACTCTGTCTGTCTGGTACACATTTTGTACACGTTATTTCTCCCACACCCACTCTAGGATCAAGTTGAAACTTTACATAATTATATATTGTTTCGAACAAAACATGAATCAATTTTTAAAAATTAGCAATTGGTTAATTAAATTAGTTCCCTTTTCAGACACTGTGGTCTATAGGGGGGATGATGTAAAGGTCGTCTGTTTCTGTGGCCTACGATTAACGAGGGTGTCATGTGGCAAGCACAATGACCAACCGCCTGTGCTTTTTACCAACTAATGTCAGGTACCCATTAGAGCTGGGTGGACTCAGAGGTGCCCGAAAATCCCGAAATTAAAAATCAGTCTTCACCACGATTCGAACCCCGGACCCCGATTTGGAAGCAAATTGTTTTACAGCTCTGCAACCGCGCCTCAGATAATTAAATAGTGGTAATTAATTAATACTGTTGATATCGAAAAGGAAATAAATCTAACAGAATTGATAATATATGGATGTAAATGTGAAGTTCTTCCCAATTGATAAGGGTTTTTTATTTAAAGTATTTTTATATCTATTCTGCTTGTTTCTTGTTTATTATAAGCATGCTGAGGTGGACATTTTTTTAGGTTTCAAAAGACTTAAAGATACAAGTGTAAGAATAATCATTAAGACAAAAAAAAAATTGCCAGTCACCAGATGAGCATGCCATTTATTTCAATTTCCATTCGCTGATAGATATAATTTAAATTTCATTCGCCTGGGACGACAGACCAAGTTCGGAATAAACTCCCTTTATCTAAACTATAGGCTTAGGAAGAACAATAGTCAAGACAGAATAGTTCATTTATTACATGGAATAAAACATGTTTCTAGGATGTTAGATTCGCTACAGAAATGTCCATGAACTGATACTGAAAGTGGAGCCTACTTGTAACCCGTAGTGTCATTTGATATATTTGCCAATTAATAACTGTACCAAAGTTTTTATCCTTGTGAAAGGTAGCTTCCCTTGACGTTTCAGCTGCATCAAATCTCGTAATGAAGTTACTATCACTAGATTTAAAAAAAACAATGGTGGGGAGGGGGGAAAGTGGAAGAGAAATGTATATAACTCTATTTGCAGCTTAAGAACGTTGCGGCCTGTGTAGGCCTAATAGTGTGTTTGGTTTTGGATGAAGTCAGGAAATGTACACATACCAGAGATGTACTTCTTCTATGGGCACATAACTCTCTTTTAAAGTTGCGGGCCCTACCTAAATACTCACCTATACCGGGAGTCTTCAAGATTTAAAAAAAAAATGAAACTGGTGATCTACAACGAGGTATTTTTAGGTAAGCCTCGCATAACTGCGTTACATTTGTCAACTTTATCAAAAACAGGATCTAAGCCTGAGCACACCTTTGTAGTAGTTGAAACAGGTTTAGTTAGGTGATTATTCAAGATGAAACTCTACAAGGAAAACAATCTCTAATCAAGTGGTTTGCTCAACTGGGATACAAATACTTGTTACAGTTGAAGTAGATCGAATCTTGAAAATAAAACATTTTTATATTTTTAAAGGATGAAGTAGGCTTCTCTTACACCTGCCTTCACCTTAACATACGAAACAGCTCACCCAACATACGAAACAGCTCACCCAACGTAGGAAACAGCTCACCCAATGTACGAAACAGCTCACCCAACGTAGGAAACAGCTCACCCACACATAGGAAACGTATCAAAACCCCTACTATAGCAAACATATTCACTTGAACACTTCACGATCCATTCGCTAAACAGCCACATTGGCTCAAGCTTTAAAAAAAATGTAGATCTAAAATAGTCTAAATAATGGACCCAGCTCTTATACACATGTATACACACACAAACCTGGCATGCAATGTATAATTAAGACCATATAATTAAAAAAAGAACTTTGGCACAACTAGATATAACCTCAACAGCAGCTTTGAAGCTGCAACTAGATTCCACAAGCTCTTTGTTTGAGTCGAAGGGGTGTTTGTACTTCAAGTTTATTTAGTAAGAAGGTTGCGGCTAATGAATTGTGTGATCTTTTAATGAATTGAAACTATCATGGTAAGTGCATTAGGGTCAATTCTTATGCCTCAAACTGTTACTACAGACTCTACACGCTTGGAACATTTAACACAACAATAGCGCTTCCTCCCATGTGACGAGAATCGAACTCTAGTCAGACGAGATGGGGAAAATAAAGCAAAACATCTAGAACACCCTGGGGCACAAGAAATGCTCAATAAAGAAATGGGCAAGTAAGATAAATAACTGATACTAAAATACAAAGCTAGATCTAAAATGCCTTCAGGCCAAGGCATTAGCTGTAAAACTACGGGTAAACCCGATAGTAGCTCTTAAATTTGGTTATTTTAGCAATCACAGCAGACGTGAGAACAGGGGCGAACACCACGCAGACTACTTGCTTCACACATTATATCAAGGTTATCTCAAATCATTTACAAATTCATCCCGCCCCTCCACATAAGAACACAATAAGCATTCCTTCACATCTAAAAAGTCGCCTCCTGGTGGAATAACGAAGGGTGCTCAGACACGGTACTTTGGAGACCATTGTTGGAAGTTTTTGAAGCATGCCAAGCGAATAAGACATCTTTGTTTAGTAGCAGAATGAGAGGTCTGCACTAAGTCTGTGTATAAGTTTGTATGCTTAGCCGAGTCTTGTTATTATGTTAATTTTATTTTTAGTCTGCTTAATATGTGGATGGGTGTGAGAGTATTCTCTATGCTTCTGGAGTGCAACATTTCACAACAGTAAATGGAACTATGCAAGGGTGTGAAACTTAGAAATACAACTCTAACAGTTTTATCACTCTTACAGTTTTATCACTCTTACAGTTTTATCACTCTTACAGTTTTATCACTCTTACAGTTCTATCACGACAAATAACAAATCCAAACTGACATCTCAACCGTGAGAAATGACACATTAACACGGCTTTCTCAATTTTATTTACAACACACATAATCTCCTTGCAGTGTGATGACAGATGTGTACAGAGAACTCAATGCCTTGTCTTCCCGTGTAGCCTAAATGTGTTTTAATATTTGACATGCAAGACATGGCGTGTCCGCCAGCCATATATTACAAAACTATTTAACAAGAAAAACAAGTTTTAAGAGATGCAGATATAAATAGAGAATGTTCAACCTGTCACCCCAGTGAAAGTAGACATATTTGTATTCTGTGTGTTAGCCGTATCTGTTTGCCTGTACAGACAAGACTAAATAAAACGGAAAGGCTAGAGTAGTGTGCAAGTATAACCAACATTTACTTCATTGAGATGGTGTCAACAAGCATTTCAATTCTCCTGCTGCTGTAGAGGTGGCACCTTAGTAACTTCTAGATCTGGGGGTGATTTCTAGTTTTGAATATCAAAATAATGAATTTCAAGAGGGGGAAGGTCTTAACTGTTCCGTATTAGTTCTTACGAGATTTTTTTAAAAAAAGTGCCTGTCCTATGGATCCCGCAGCCTAGTGCTTGCACCTCCTGCCAAATATACAACATATCAAATTAACTTTTCCTGAAATGAATAAGGTCGGATAGTCTAGTAACAGACTGCATCGGTGCTGACAAACCTTTTGGGGGACAACAGACCATTTACATTTGTCTAAAACGCTCATCACGAATCGATCCAAAACATTACTTTCAAAAAGTGTATTCTCTGTACTTCTGGGCACAAGTTTCGAGGGGCCGCACAGCCCCGGGTCACGGATCGGATGTGGTCAG
Source organism: Biomphalaria sudanica (assembly GCA_036873155.1). Taxonomy (NCBI): domain Eukaryota; kingdom Metazoa; phylum Mollusca; class Gastropoda; family Planorbidae; genus Biomphalaria; species Biomphalaria sudanica. Next base: position 432,440 of record JAZGLO010002124.1, read on the forward strand.
TTTTTGCATCACTGAACAACACAATAGCGTGTATACTGTTGGTCATAGAAGTCCATGCTATTTCAGTGTTCTTCGGGGGAGACAAACCAGTTCATCAACTAGAACATCTACATTATTTAGTCAACATATTTGGAAGGAAAAAAAAAGAGCTATGACAATGTCACTACAGTCGTGTACCTCCCATGTCGTCACACATCCGCACACTTCGTCTCGTCGCCATTGTAAGCAGCTGTCATGTCAAATGAATGAGATTAAAACATATGCAAGATTTCTTATTTTGGACTTGCTTGCAAAGTGTACAGTCAGCAGATGAAAATGTGACATCAAAACACAGTTCAACACGTAGTTTCAGAATGTTGACATCATAGATGAGTCAGTCATGTGTTCAGAAAGTGGACTATTATTAGATCTAGTCGAAGTACTTGTACTAAATCCTGTGTACCGAGTTGAATTGAATTTAGTCTCTTAAAAAGCCTGGAATGTCACCATTCTGTAGCCTACTAACATGCCAGTGTGGCTGTTTGCAACCATTGAAAGTCACTAGCGACTCACAAATAAGGGCAAGTCATTAGTGCATGAACACAGACTACGTCAAGAAGTACGCAGACGTGACCTAGATATGTAGATCTAAGAAGCAAACAAACAAAAAATGCTTGCGAAAAAATGAGAGCATCTTGCCAGTCAAAGCTCTCTTTTGTTCTGTGTCTCCCTTGCCTTTAGAAATCAGCCTCCTGGACAGTCGACTACTAAGAAGACTTGAGGTCTCAAACTAACATGCATGACTGGATTAATTGGACGTAATTATCTTCTCTTTTGAAGTAGGTGGAACGTTGAAGTAACGTCGCGGTGGCTGAGGGGTAAAGCGCTCCAAACCGAAGGTTCCGGGTTCTAATCTTGGTGAGGGTTTTTTTTTTTGTTGTTGTAATTTCGGGATCTTTAGAGCCCAGCTCTGATAGATACCTGACATAGGTTGGGGAAAAGTGAATGTTGGTCGCTGGGCTGATCACATGACACCCTCGTTAACAGTGGGCCACAGAAACAGATGACCTTTATATTATCTGCAATATAGATGGGAATGACTGAAAGGGGAAACTTACAACTTAACTTTCAAGTTGCTTCTTTGATTTAAAAGATAGATGGAGCTTATTTCTTAAATCTCAATAGAGTAATAATTGATAAGCAAAACAAAACAAAACAAACAAAACAACCAGGCATGTCTACAATCAACTATAAACGTATATAAATCTCTAGATTGATTTATCTTTGAAAAAGCGATGGCTCGGAACTTAGAATAGACATGGGTAAGAGTTATTTAAAAGTTATTAATTAGGTCAATGAGTGTTTACACGAGGTAAATCTACACAATATCTTCTTTTTGTGAGAGAGATGGCTGTGTGGTAAAGCGCTTGGTTTCCAAAACTTGTGTGAAGACTGAGATTTATGAATTTCGAGAATTTTAAGGGCGCCAGGAGTCCAAACAACACTTGTGACATTAAATAGGTTTTTCGTTGTCCTATTCACATGACACCTTCGTTAAGTGTGGGTCACAAAGACCTTAATATTATCTGTGGTATAGATTTTACACGCTTATTATAAGACCAAAATATACGAAATCTAGGTTAAGGTCAAACTCCCTGAAGAGTGTATTGAATTTACCTCCAGTGTGGAAATGTGTAAAGTATGCAAAATGTCTATAAGCTGTGCACACAAGGAGGACAGTTCTCTGCTCTATATAATAACGTAGCTAAGAACCATAATGCTGGGTCAAGCCATAGGAAGCCTACTTTACATTCATATATTTCACACGCCAAGAGATTCAGAACAAAGCTGTAACAGGTCAAAACGGAGGATATTCCAGCTACCCGTCGCCTCAGCGTGGCGCCTCCGTGGAAACGTCTAGGGGTGGACCTAGATAGGCTTAGAACGAGTAGCGAACCAGGCCTTCTGGCAGGTCTCTCTGGGTGAGCTTTTGTTTTTTTTATCTCACTCGGGGTGGGGATGGAACAAGTAACCTGCAACCCAGTCCAAAAAGTCCGCCACGCCGTTCCACAAAAGGTGTCGTCATCAGTTCCGGATTGCTGGATTGGCGGCACTCGCACGGAACAGTGGCGGTTACAGTATAGGAATATGAGACAAGCTCCCCGCAGTTAGCACTGTTTCCGGCCACTTATAGCGAGTGGACCCGTGCCGGGAACGGTGCGCTGTGTACACGGCACGGCCCGGTTTTGTCAGTCAGGGAACCGATATGGCCGTTTACCGTTGGGAGCCCTCAGACAGGACAGGGGTGAAGAGCCCCATGTCCAGGCCTGGTGGTTGGATAAAAGCCTTTCTAACCATCAACGGGATAATGGCGCCTACGGCGCCGATTCCCTACTGGACTTCATCGAAGGTAACAGGTCAAAAAGATGATTCAGGAATTTTCTTAATAATTATGCAACAAATTTTCTGTGACTTTATTTTTTAGAGAAACCAAACAAACATTACCATTCAAATTAATTTTCTTTCCTAAACAGAACGAGGGTATTATGCAGCCATCACAATGGCCATCCATTTTGTTTTCCACCTGTCAGGTGACGAGAGAGAATTAGGAGCAAGATGTGTCCAGGTAAAGATTTGAATCTATAGTTGAAACCTTCATCTCACACGGGACTTACGTTATCCGGTTACATACACTCGATCCCTGAGGGAAGGGTTTAACAGCAGTAGTAATGGTCCCCTTTCAGAATCTGGCGATCTATAGAGAAGATGACATTAAGGTAAGCTATTTCTTTAGCCAACGGTTAACAAGCAGTGTCATGTGGCCAGCAGAACGACCAACAAGTCAGGTACCCATTAGAATTGGCTGGACTCAGGGGCACCATGAAAAACCTGGTATTCAAAAACCCAGCCTTTACCGAGATTCGAACCCAGGACCCCAGGTTCGGAAGCCAAGCACTAAACCATACAGCCACCCCGCCCCCAATCAATACTATGCAATGTATCTTCAGCACGTTTTTAGTCAACAGACCTATAAAACACAGACACCAATTGGAAAGACTTGGCGCACAAAGAAACCTTCTGACAAATTTGATTGAAGCGGTGTGCATAATATTTTATAAACTGGCGATGTTGAGCCCATTGTGACCTACCTTTTCCAAGAAAGCGTTGGCCCATTTGGTGAAAGTCTTTTTCTGAATGCTTTCTCTTTCATCTTGAAGGGCCTTGATTCGGCCCTTCTCAAAGTTCTGTGTCTCAAGGGCAGACATGTCACTCTGCAGACATGAGCCTCGGTTTGGTTTCCCTCCTTTTGTTTTGTTTTTACAAGCTGCTCATTTCTGGTCAACGTAACCTTTATCTATCCTGCATACACCGTGATCTGACAAGTTTTATCTGAGGAATAGTAAAATAGTCTTAATTAGACAAACTGCAAACATAAGTAACTCAATCTATACATTCTTACAATGCAATGAAAAAAAAAGTTTGTCCCTCCATTCAGTATCCATGACTGAAAAAGGGTATTGGACAGGGAAACACTGTTGACTATACCGCAACTTCGCACAAGATTAAAGTTAAGTATTGGTTATTAGAAATACCACACAAAGAAGTAACTCATGATTACAAACACATATAGATAATGCCGGGTACATTGTTTTACTGATAAGTACTCGACATTTGTTTTGCTAAATAATAATAATAATATTTAATTATAATGGTAACAACTTAGTATATGGCACCCCCCCCCACCCCTCCCCCCCCCAAAAAAAAAAATCCTTCAAAAACCAAAAGTACCAGGCAGATGAAAGGGAGAGAAACAAGAGACTGACTCTCAAAAAGTTCACTGCAAATTGAGACGGACTGGTGCGAAGTTGCGGTATAGTCAACAGTGTTTCCCTGTCCAATACCCTTTTTCAGTCATGGATACTGAATGGAGGGACAAACTTTTTTTTTCATTGCATTGTAAGAATGTGTTATCAATACATGTCAATGGGCATTAATAACAACGGAAGTGTTTTGATTACACTATTTGACACGAAACCACTGACAACTTGAAAGAAGAGCTAAAAATAGCTCAGAAAAGTTCAGGAGGGCTACAAATAAAATTGTGACTTCACATTAAGCAGAATCTGAATGGGTCTAAATCTATATTTAGATCGAAATATATAAATAGGGGGAGACAAAGGGTGAAGCCATTCACTTGTATATTGGGCTTTATTTCAAATCGTTGTGATTTTTTTTCAATTAATATGTAATATGTGCCTTTATTCCAGGAGTAATCTGTTCATGTATGAATTCTACAATTCCTTGTAGTGGTACTATGGCAGCGATGCCCAACACAATTCAATCTGCGGGCCATTTTAATTTCCAACACTAGTGTCGCGGGCCACATGATGGAAAAGATACAAAAACTTAATGAAATTGACCTGAAACTCTTTTATTTCAAACCGATGATCTAGTACTTACATTGAATTATTGAGATATTTGGATTTTCCCTTTACACTTCAAAAAATGGCGTAAGTTCTGTTTTATATTTTGATATTCTTGTTTTTTTTAAACCGCCACAATTTCTTTACAAAAAAAAAACATGTTAGCTAGCATTGGTACAAAAAGTAAAGATTCTTTCACTTTGCCTTGTAGATTCTAGAGTCCTATTTCATGAGCCCACAAATGTTTAAAAAAAAAGCGAGGACCCTAACGTAGGTAAAGATACATTTTAATTTTTTTTTATTGGGGGGTGGGGGATTGTCTATATTTTGTGACGACGTTTCGGTGGGCCGGATGGAAGCACATCGCGGGCCGGATCTGGCCCGCGGGCCGTATTATGGGCATCACTGTATTATGGTGATCAGTATTACATTTGGGGATTTGTGTTCATTGATTCACAGAGCCCCAACTACGCCTGTGTGTATCTAGATGTGCTTCTAAACTTATTACAATGTACTAACCAAAGAACGGCAGCAACCTTTAACCTTTAGACCTTAAACTAAACGACATACAGAAAGCGGTTTTTACACACACACAAAATGCAAGTGCTTTTATATATGTGAGCCTATGGAGAGAAGAGGCTGAGTGGTAAAGCGCTTCACTTCTAAGCCTATGGATTTCGAGTTCGAATCCAGGTAAAAACTGGGGTTTTGAGCTTATTCCGATAGGTCCCACTAAACTCTAACGGGTACCTGAGGCAGTTGGTCCTTGTGCTGGCCACATGACATCAGAGTTAACCGTTGTCCACAGAAACAGATGAGCTTAACATCAGCTGCCCCCATTGACCAAAAGGTCTGAAAGATGTGCATTAACCTTTGGTTGTTGTTAATTCATACGTGAGCTTCAGAAGACTGAGGCGACAGAACTAGACTGTTACAGTTCAAATATATCAAAGTCGTTCAGCTACTGGCGGCCATTACTGTCAATAAATATATAAAGCATTCCACGAATATTTCTGTGTGTGTGTGTGTGTGACAGTGTGTGTGAGTGCGTAGCCACAAAAGACAAAACAATCGTTAGCAGCACAAGAAACATGTGTTGTTGTGCTTGAGTACGCTTCATGTTGTCACCAACGTGTTTTGCCTAAAATAGAATAATTGTAATACCGTAAGGTCAACACAGGCACAGCTGTTACACACACACACTAATTTGATGCTAACTTAACAATTTCAGGCATTGTGACAACTGATAAAGCTTCAAAGTTATGCAAATAACTGAGACTCGTGTTTCTGTCTATATCAGTCATAAGAATGACGCTAAAAAATACTAGAATCCATATATGGTCTTAATGGTCCCTACATTTTTTAAAAATATTTCTATTGATACCAAAAACGTTCTTTGAATAATTTGATTGAAATTTCTTGTGTAGTTCAGTTGGTAGCAAAATTATCGTAAACAAGAGTTTGCGTCGAAATACAAACTCGGAAGCGGCACCCTCTTCACATTGAACTCAAGTATGACTTTGTAACTCGTGTAATATTAGTTGTAGTTTTAAAATAAAGACAATTTATATTTTTTACAAAATAATTGTAAGCTTGTCTGGCCATATAAAAATATTTTTTTTTACTAATTAAAATGAATATTGTTATAACTCCTGCACCAATACTTACAGTGCGCTGGTCCTCATTGTTCAACGCGAGTTATAGACGCCATGTACTAACGAGGAATAAGGACTGTTTAGATCAGGCTGAAGTGATCAGCAAGAGGGTCTGAGCTGTCTGGAACTAAGAGCCGTCTATCGTGCTACCAATGAACTGTATTGAGGACCTGGAGCAACACTGAGAAGTGTGTCGGCTGGAGGAACTAAAGACAAGACTTCAGGGTTTAGGTAACTGTTAGAAACATCATCCACTATTCAGTTCCTTTCGTTGAGAGCTTGCCTTAAGTTTAGAACAATATTAAGTACGCATTTTCACACCCACACCCACAAAATGAGCTTTCAATCCACGCTCCTGGTAAATCAATGCAAACGACTAAACACACTTTTAACCACTACGTTTTTTTGTGTGCTGACGCCTTTGACGTAATCAAATGGGTTCCGATTGTTTCAACTAGGACATCGAAGTTCTACAATAATTAGATTAACGATACAGTACTCGTATTCGGATCTTGAATCTCCCCCCATACCCCCGGGCTCCTACCAAAGTCTACAGAAAGATTTTCGATACTTTTAGCTGGCGGTGATAAAAATACAATCTTTCTTTTTGTTCACGACATATACCTTGAAGATGCTCGTTCTAAATCAGTGGAGTATTTGCCATGCGGTGGGCGTGGTCTATTGCGATGTCAAGTGGGGGAAGGGAGGGGGATGATGACACTCGAGGCAGCATCATTCAGAGACTTTATATGGCAGTCATCACATTCAGAGAGGGGTAAACAATGGGGTCATGGTTCACTGAAGTCTGCCAAATATGATACACATTAAAGTTGCAACATGATAAAAAAAAAACTTGAGTAGGATACACTGACACACTAGACATATACTGAAAACACTGACACACTGGACATATAGCGAAGACACTGACACACTGGACATATAGTAAAAACACTGACACACTGGACATATGGTGAAAACACCGTCACACTGGACATGTAGTGAAAACACCATCACACTGGACATGTAGTGAGGACACTGACACAATAGACTTAGTGAAAATACTGACGCACTGGACAGATCGTGTTGTGTGCCCTTATCATGACTTTATGGACTTATCATGACTGTGTGGACTTATCATGACTTTATGGACTTATCATGACTGTGTGGACTTACCATGTTAAAAGAAAAGCTTACCTACTTCCCTTCACTTTATCTATATTCGGGACAGGAATTTGTTTACTAAGGGCTGATTTCGATGTTATTGCTTTTTCTCAAGATGCTTTTGAACAAACATTGAAATCAAGTCAAGACTGACAATTCAACCTGAGATGGGTGGCCAGGTACAAGTGTCTCTCTAGCAGCCGACTTAAAGGCAGGTAAGAGAGTGCAGGTGTGAAAACTAAACCCCCCCCCCCCCCCCCAGCTTTTGTATCTGATTGCATTAAGAGTCAAGGACGAAACAAATCTCACTGGCAAAAGCGGATAAACCAGATCTAGCTCAGGATTCCAGTTGTTGTTTTTTTGTATTGGATTTAATTTTGTGTGGCTTAACCTTTAAATTGTTAAAACTACTTTTAATTTAAGAAGAATTGCTTTAAATTGTTAAAACTACTTTTAATTTAAGAAGAATTGCTTTAAATTGTTAAAACTACTTTTAATTTAAGAAGAATTGCTTTAAATTGTTAAAACTACTTTTAATTTAAGAAGAATTGCTTTAAATTGTTAAAACTACTTTTAATTTAAGAAGAATTGCTTTAAATTGTTAAAACTACTTTTAATTTAAGAAGAATTGCTTTAAATTGTTAAAACTACTTTTAATTTTAGAAGAATTGCTTTAAATTGTTAAAACTACTTTTAATTTTAGAAGAATTGCTTTAAATTGTTAAAACTACTTTTAATTTAAGAAGAATTGCTTTAAATTGTTAAAACTACTTTTAATTTAAGAAGAATTGCTTTAAATTGTTAAAACTACTTTTAATTTAAGAAGAATTGCTTTAAATTGTTAAAACTACTTTTAATTTAAGAAGAATTGCTTTAAATGGTTAAAACTACTTTTAATTTAAGAAGAATTGCTTTAAATGGTTAAAACTACTTTTAAATATTGCAGAATTGCTTTAAATGGTTAAAACTACTTTTAAATATTGCAGAATTACTTTAAATGGTTAAAACTACTTTTAATTAAAGGAGGATGACTACACATTGTTAAAACTACTTTTATGTAAAGAAGAAATGCCCCAAAGAAAGTCTTAAAACTACTTTTATTGAAAGGAGATACGCTCCAAAGTGCGTTCCGTTTCTGATCAGCGATCTACTGTATCAAGTGGCAGGACAAAAGATGCAAGTTCAGAGGTAACAGCCTACCGGACTTTGGGACCTTGTAATCCAAAACATTCACAATACATACTCAGAATAGTTTTATTTTCTTTCATTAACATTTCTGCACCATTTAAAACTAAGTTATCTATCATCTTTATTATCTTCTTTCTTTAGTCGTGTTGGAGTCTGATGAGACACAAGTCTTGGGACATCTTTTCTTACGTAATAATAGAGATAGACAGAGATACGAGACAGATACGAGACAGAGATACGAGACATTCTTAATGTACACTTTGTTCTACATAAAGTTCCGAATGAATTTGTCCATCAAATCAAAACTACTTCAGCTTTGTGTCACGTGAAGGTTTTGAACTACTCACTTAGCGCCCTGACCTCGCAAGCGATCCGCTTGTTTCCATTCAGATGTGGGAAAAAGTGAGGCTACAGGTGAACGTAATCTGAATTTTAAAAAAATGGCTGCCAGGCCTATCAGAAATTCTCGAGGACACTACGAGGGTAGTGCGTGTACTTCGTTCTGAAGCGGTCAATCAAATTGGACGTCTTGATTGGATTGTGATTTTTTTTTTTTTTTTTTTTGGGGGGGGGGGGGTATTTTCTTTTTTTCCCTTACCGTTCCAGGTGCTGGTCATATGTTTTTTTATTAGGGGGAGGGGAGAATTACATGCAAGGGGGAAGCAACTTCTTACAATTCTGGGGAAACTTATTTAAAAATTTACGGAACTCGGGTCAAAGGTTCCATCCAAGAACCAGAGGTCGAGGTAATAAATAATGTGGTCAAATGATTACGAGGGTGTCATGTGGCTAGCAAATTTACAATTCTTCAGAACTCTTTTTGACACAATAACAAATGATACTTTGAAACAAACAAAAAACAACAAATCTCATTGAAGATGAGATGGTCGGACTTGTCCCAACAATTGGTGGTCTTGGGGTGGATATCTCATTCTGAATCTGGATGCGAACCAGCTCTAAGTATACAATCGCCACGCCAATACAGACACACAGGTATTATCAAGCAAGCCTGATATAAATAAAAGGTCATGTTCTCAAAGTGACAGTAAGGTGACAGGGTGACATTGGTGTCATAACGAAACAAAGTTAGTCGCGGAGCTCAAACGTGTAAGCCACAGATCTACGTCTGAGTCACTTACCGTAATCTCCGAACACAGAAGATCTAGGACTAATCCGAACGTTTGGTCTGAAATTTCCAGGAAGAGATCGAAAGAAGCATTCGACTAGAACAAGTTACCACACGCGTGTGTGTGTTTGACCCACATCGATTTGATTTCTTCTTCAGGTGAACACAGATAACAAATGATAGGAATGCATGTGCTCTAAGTGCAGTTCATTCAAAGCTACACACACATACACAGGTTGACACTATTGTGTTTCCTCTGTTATCAAATTACAAATAAATGCCACATAAAAACACATTGCCAGATGTGTCTTTGTAAAATTGTTTTTTTTACAACTCTAAATTTGTACGGTATACATTACTTGTTGAATAACAAAAAGTTGTGGTGTTATCTCTAGACACAGCCTACTTGGACAGAAGGTGTGGTGAAAGCGGGTGTAGGGTGGGGTACAGATAGGAATGTCCCGCCCCAAATTTAAAGTTGACGTGTTTTGAGTCAGTTGTGGCATATGTGTCTGTTTACGTTAGGCAGGAGTTAGCCTTCCCGGGGCGTAGCACCCCCCCTACCCGTTTTTCTCTCCTCCCCTTGAGCTCTCCCACCCCTCTAAATCTAGCTGACAGCATTACTCACGACCCGACGCACGTGTGGACAAGATGGGGAAAAGCGGGGGGGGGGGGGGGGAGTAAACGGAAGTGGCAGGAACCTGTTAAGTAAAAAAATCTTTATAGACGATATATTTTTTAATGGAATTATTTAATACGGGGTGGGGTGGGAGAGAGATTAATGAAGACTTGAACATTCTTTAAGAGGGCGCTGAAAATAAAAGTGAAACTAGAGACTTACAGTTTGGACGCTCATTTAGAAGAATAAAAAGAAAATATATCGTCTATAAAGTTGTACGTATATATAGAAGGATATGTTGATTACAAATGGGAGGATATATTGATGTATATGGGAGGTATGTTGATGTATATGGGAGGATATATTGATGTTTGGGAAGATATGTTGATGTATATGGGGGGATATATTGATGTATATGGGACGATATATTGATGTATATGGGACGATATGTTGATGCGTAAGGGGCGATGTGACTTAATGATTAAAGAATGTTGGAGTCACATGAAGTGAGTATACAAATGTCTCCATAGAATGTGTTGGCGTGTGGGATCAAGTCACTAACAACTGCAGAACTTAATTCAAAAGACGCCCTAAAAAAAAAAAGAATGCGACTTCAATCGGCCCAAAGAAGAAACATTTACGGAAGCTCGGGTCAAAGGTCAAGCCCTGGACGCCAGCCACCAGAAGTTGTTTGATGGCCGTGATGTGATGTACAAACACACACACGCACAGCCTGGATCCTTTTGTTTTCTTTTTTTAGCTTTTTGTTTTCTTTTGAACCCCCCCACTTTTTTTTTTTTTACGTTTTTTCCCCTCTGTCATCTTTGGAGTTGCCAAACAACAGCGGCAAAGGTTTCCCTAACCACAACGATAAAGTTGAGCAGGAAATCCAATTTTGCTCACGCGGAAAACACGTTGTTTTACTCAAACGTATGACGTGGGAGTTTGGTGGCGGCGTCAACTTCATTTCAAGATGATCACAGTGTACACGCTAATTATCTGTGTACACGCTTCTGACTTGTGGGCTGGGCACATGGAATGACTCATGTACAACTCATACTGTGACGGATGGTGGTGTGAATGGTGTGATGGGGTCGACTGCTCACACAGGAGATTTGTGTTTGAGGCGAGTGAACTCGATGTCAGCAGTGAGAGAACAAATGAGTCCCCGCAATTTAAGTAGGTCGTTGAGGAGAAGCTGGGTGGTCAGCATAGGAAATAAGACACAAATACAGAGACATAGATGGATACAGACACAGATACAAGAAGAGACAGAGAGACATACAGAAAGAGAGACATATAGACACACATACAAGTAGAGACACATATACAGGGAGAGACACAGATACAGGGAAAGACTCAGGCACAGATAGAAACAGAGAGCTATTGATACACACAGACAAAGAGAGACAGAATCAGACATTAATACAGAGAGAAAGAGTGAGAAAAAGAGAGAGAGAGAGAGATACAGATAAAAAAAACACAAGAGACACCAATACAGAGACACAGGGTGAGATACTGATACAGAGATATAGTCAAATGTAAAGAAACACAGATACCATACAGACAGACTGACATGTTATACGGGCGGACAGTGAGAAAGAGAGAGAAAATATCCCCACACATTGCAGCAATAAATGACTGTCTTCCAGGAAAAATGTGAAGTCTCGTTTCCAAGTTGAAACAAACACAAAAAAACTATCAGCCAGATTAGGTTGAACATGATTTAGCTAAGTTATCACTATCTCAAAGACAAAATGTCGCTGTACTGAAGTCATGACCAGAACTTTCAAGTGCACAGTTAGTCAAGCGTGTACACTTCATTAGGACATTGAGCACAAGGACGTTAGAAGCCAGATTACTGAGACATCTCCATAGCGACATAGAAGATTATTGTTAGGGTTAGGTCAATGTAACTTTTACTCAGGTGGTATGTCACTTTGTTGTCAGCTAAACAACCTGTTCATTAAATTATACACAGCCCTCCCCACCAAAAAAAAAAAAACAACTTAATGTAGGTCATACAGCTTAAATGTATTCTAATCAATCTGTACAAACTAAATATAATTACATTTAATATGTCCATAATTAGGTGACACAGATCGACAGATGCAGGAGAAGCTAATTCATAGAGATTTACATTGAGAAAACCAAGCTGTACCCCCACCCCCCAATTTAAAAAAATGACAAACAGTTTTGCGGTCATAAGTAGACAATACATTGTAAGTTGGGTGTTCATGAAATTGCATAGAACTAGAAAGGGGAGAAGATAGAGAAATATTTATGACAGGTAGGAGTTACAGTTCCTCAAAAAGCCTGGAATGTCTAAGAAAGTGTGAAGTCTGTCTGTCTGTGTCTGTGTGTGGGGGGGGGGGGGACGGTCTAATACATGTGAACAATCCCTTATCCTCTGTTCCCATACGTACTCCAAATGTCTGCAGGTTTACATGTATGGTGTGAAATCCATTGACAATTTGTTTTTTGATTGGTAGAGAAAAGGTTGTCTGCAGGTTTTGTTTTTTTTAAAGATGCTATAGAGTTATCAGCCCTGAAATAGAGAGCAACTGATGTGCATTTGTTTTTGTTTTTTCACACTTATAGCTGTTTTGTTTTTCACACACGTGAGAGATTCGCGAAATAGTGAAACAAACAACAGAATCAAACATTTCCAAACAACAAACTAATGGAGACACAATGTCACATAAACTAGCGCAGGAACATTGCAGTTTCCAAATAGTATCGAGATAAGGTAAACAATTTGTCCAGACCGCTGAACAATAATGGTGTCTGGTGCATAGTAATGTCACTAAGATGTTTCGCTTGCTAGATACCACACAAGTTTGAGAAGCAATAAGTTGAATGTAGTTTAAGACGGGGTGACGATATGGTCAAGATTTAAATGGAGAATAATTCCCGAGTGTCCGAGAAGGATCTCATGGATGATAGCAAGTGAAAAGAATATACAACACCGGTGTGTCCGCTCAACCATGACAATGACAACAACCATCGAAGGAATGTCCGATCGAAAATTGACACCAAACTGACCACAGACGATTGGTACTGTGCTTCCACAATCGATGTGTCATTAAGACTGAAGAGAAACGTCTAACAATGCAATCTATATGAAATACAACACACTTAAAACATATTAGAATTAAGTCCAGAATTAACTGGCAGCATACACTACACACCAATAAAAAAAATGATAACCTTACAGACAAGATGTGTAGAAGTCTCTTCTGGCCTATTTCGCCACGAAACGGTCAATTTAAGGCGATTTTCGAGACAAAGGAGACTCTGGTAGAGGACAAGTGTCTGTGTGTGTGCAGAGGACAATACTCTGACAGAAGTAATGGACTGGACTCATAGTTCTGGGAAGGGATGGGGTGGAAGCCAGCAGATGTCACCCCTCCCTGCAGCAGGTCTTAATTGATTTGAACACTTGTCAAACGTTCTGCCTGGTGTAGGAAACATTCGTAGACGTTTGTTCTTGAAAGATTTGACCAGTTTCCGGTTATGAGCCAAAAATGTGAAACAACTAACATGGTAGAAAATGGCGTGAAAATAAAAAATGTATATGTATATAAACCTTAAAAAGACAACGATGAACAATAACTTCAGTTCTTAAATTGTGTCGGAAAAATAAATTCAGGCTTAGTTATTGTACATTATATTCTTACATTCCAGCAGAGATATTTTTGCTGTTTATTTCCTTCAACGCTGAAAAGATTGTTTCTTTTAGCAATGATACAAAAAAAAAAACTACTTACGCTGTTCATGTAATGCTAATAAACGCTTGCCCTAACACAAAGTCATTCAATGTGAAAACGGTCTGAAACAGTTTTTCACTAATTTGGGTTGGTGTGAACACAGCCTGAATCAGTGGACATTATATTGAACTGGTGTGAACGCAGCCTGAATTAGTGTACGTCGCATTGGGTTGAGGTGAACGCAGCCTGAATCATTAGACATTATACTGTACAGTTGTGGACGCAGCCTGAATTATTGGACATTCTACTGTACAGTTGTAGACGCAGCCTTTGGTATGAAACAATGAAGGAATCAGGTGGTTACAGAAACAACACTCACCGATAGTGCTGATCCCTTTAAAAGATTAGGCAGATCTAAATCCACAAGCCAAGCGCAACTAAGATTACAAAAATATTAATGTAATTAGTAAACAAACACAATTGTATTTGTCATATGGAACTTCCTTCGCAGTGGTTACAATTACTAACTCACGTTCAGACACTCTACCTCCATTGCTGTGAATTCTAGTTTTATTAGCCCCTTTCACGCCTCCAGTTATTTACTGCAGCATTCAAAACAACGAGAATTAATTATTCACGTATGGAAAAAAAAACAGCGCGCAGTTTGTGTACAATGGTCATTAAGTATGCAAAATATGCAAATGTGTGCTAATTCAATTGTCAGCGGGCGGCAGGCAGATGTGCAACATGCAAGATAGAATAGACAACTTGTTGTAGATAAGTGCCAAGTCTCGAGTCTCTGTGTGTGTGTTTGAAATGTCAAGTATGTACTACAGATAACATCAATCAAGATAATAAGAAATATGCACTAGGTCTATATTTGGTTAGTCTGCCGACCAACAGTACACAGATATAACTTGGATCTGTTTTATTCATAAATCTATAGTGGAAAAAAAAACAATAAGGCGTCTAATTGGTTCTTATATCGTTTAAATGTACACCCAATATTTATATAATTTACTAGCAGAAATACACAGCGTTACCCTTGGTGGCGTGGGGAGGGGGAGGGTAATGAGTTCTAACATATAAAATACGGCCTCCGCAATGACCTAAGGAACATTTTTGCCAAGCTTTATAAGGATTGGACAAATAGTGTTGATGTCTATAGGGAACATACAAACATACATACATACCTTACATTCTACTTTATATAATAGATAATTAAGGTAAGGGTTTGAATTACCTTCCCATGACTCAAGTTCTATAACTCCCTGTTATAACAGTGTAATAGTTAACATAGCCTATAGCAACTCTAGCCAACAGTTCTTTTCGATCTGTGGGGGCTTCAACCTCACACTGTAAGCAATGGTGTTATGTGGCCAACACAACCTCAAACTGTTAGCAACGGTGTTATGTGGCCAACACAACCTCAAACTGTTAGCAACGGTGTTATGTGGCCAACACAACCTCAAACTGTTAGCAATGGTGTTATGTGGCCAACACAACCTCAAACTGTTAGCAACGGTGTTATGTGGCCAACACAACCTCAAACTGTTAGCAACGGTGTTATGTGGCCAACACAACGACAAACAAATGTGGCTTTTCTTCGTGATAAGTCAGATGGGGATATTTAAGGAGTGGATGGGCTCCAGGACAATCAGTGGGTAATAACCAACCCAATTCTTAAACACTACAGTAACATTACTTAGACACTACAAACATGACAGGTGATAATGAGCTGTCCTAGATAAATGTGTTTATTGACTGACATAAGGACGTTGTAACCAGACAATAAGAAATAAACATAAATATATAAACATTTTGAAGTACACTTATCCCGGGGGAGGAAGGAGGAATCCCCTAAAATTATTTTCTTCATTGTAGTGTGTCAAACGCGTTCGCCGTTAAAAGTAGATTACGCGCTAGAAATCATGGAATTCAATCTTAAGACCGTTTAGTTAAGCCAAGTCTTTTATTATTGGACCACCCCTGTCAACGTTCACCTGTCTCTGAAAAGAGAAGGATTTGTGTTAATGGTACAATGACCAACGGCCATCATTACTTTTCAACTAATATCAGTGTCAGAAGAGCTGGGCGGAATCTACTTAATATTTGATTTCAAGGCCTCCAACTAATATCAGTGTCAGAAGAGCTGGGCGGAATCTACTTAATATTTGATTTCAAGGCCTCCAACTAATATCAGTTTCAGAAGAGCTGGGCGGAATCTACTTAATATTTGATTTCAAGGCCTCCAACTAATATCAGTGTCAGAAGAGCTGGGCGGAATCTACTTTACATTTGATTTCATGACTTATGATCTGTCTGAACCAAAAATGATATAAATAACTCTCGTTAAAGTCACCGAAAGCAGCTACTTCATAACAGTGACACTGACAAGTCCAAAGAATACAGTACAAATAAATAAATGATGCAGAGAAATCTCAGATCGCCTTTCATTGCCAACCCAAGGAAATCATATTTAGTGTGACTATAAGGAAACAGATTCAGTTCATCATCAGGTCGTCACATTACGATCAGGTTTAAAAGACGCTGTGACATGTATTGCTCTGCAAGCCTGGCCTACATCAAAGTAAATACCAGAAACAAAATATTACAACTGGATAGTGCTATGTGGGCTTTGTTGGAGCTATATGTCCGGCTAAAGAGTTCTTTTTTTATATCCCGGCGTCACTTTTTACGCACGGAGTAACATTGAGGGTATAATAATAACAGATCTCTGCTGTTCCAGGTCAGGTAGTCAGCGGGTCACGTGATTGTGTGGGAAACGTTACCGCGAGTGGTTCTATACCTGACGTGGCTAATGACAACGACCTAGTGTGACGGGTATCGTTTATTTAAATGACCTTCGACATTTATTGTCTAAATAGATTATAATATATCTGGTTGAGTTTAGACATGGAAGTTTTATTGAGTAACAGATGATTTCATAGCTGATTTGAGTATTTCTCTCTCTCTCCTATCTGCAATAAAACCTCCTGCAATGTCTTCATTACGAAGATGTCAATAATTACAATGTCCACATCCTACAGCTGCTACTCTCTCTCTCTCAAACACTTTCTGTCTCTCTAAAGTCTAGGCTACAATTTCATTCCATTTTACCAACGCTTTCTAGAACATTCTGTATTGATCAAAGAAGTCGAAGGGAAATCTCTTGCAGATGATTGACTCGCACAACTATGAAGACAATTTTAATCCCTAGTGTGCTACTAGACTAAGGTCAACTAATATGATCCCTAATGTGCTACTGACCATCAAGAAAAACGAATATGATCCCATGTGTGTTACTAGACCATCAAGAAAAACGAATATGATCCCATGTGTGTTACTAGACTGTCAAGGAAAACGAATATGATCCCCAGAGTGCTGCAAGGCTATCAAGGAAAACGAATATGATCCCCAGAGTGCTGCAAGGCTATCAAGGACATCGAATATGATCCCTATTGTGCTGCAAGGCTATCAAGGACAACACATATGTTCCCTACTGTGCTCCAAGATGACCAGAGAAACCAAACTAGAAATCTAGGCACAAAGTTGTATTCTGAATAATATATTAACTAACCTCCAGTACCCTCCTTTCTTCGTGCCATCTTGTAAGCCCACCTGTGTAACACCTTTTTACTTTCTCATTCCACCAGAGACCCAGTGTATCAGGTCAACCGTTTAAACTCACTTGACCTTAAGAGGGTTAAAGTTTACAAATCCTTCAAATTACCTTCCAGCGCAAAGTGTTTAATCTTGAATCAAATTTAATAGTGCAAAGTTTCAGTATAGCCCCCCCCCCCCCCCAAAGCTTGCTTCTGTCACAGCTCTCCCCCCCCCCCAAAAAAAAAAACTTTTATGAGGGTAGGATAATAGGAGTGAGAGGGGAAGGTGTGTGGTGTTTGTCTGTGCGTGCGCGTGTGTCACTGTATGGGAGACAAGGTTGGGACAAATATGGTGTCAAGGTTCATTGACCCTAATGAAACCATCTCATTTAAAACTAAAGGCGTTTGATCATTCACCGGTAGGACATTGATCAAAGAACCATCAGTTTAAGTCAAACCATATACCAGTCTTAATAATGTGAGAACCATCATTTTAAGTCAAACCTTATAACAAACTTAACAGTGTGGGAATTTGAAATTTTAAAAAGACATATTTCTAAGTAGGTCTAGATTGATCAATGTATACAAGACACTACATCTGACAGTGAGATCAATGTATACAAGACACACTACATCTGACAGTGAGACCAATGTATACAAGACACACTACATCTGACAGTGAGACCAATGTATACAAGACACACTACATCTGACAGTGAGACCAATGTATACAAGACACACTACATCTGACAGTGAGACCAATGTATACAAGACACACTACATCTGACAGTGAGACCAATGTATACAAGACACACTGCATCTGACAGTGAGACCAATGTATACAAGACACACTACATCTGACAGTGAGACCAATGTATACAAGACACACTACATCTGACAGTGAGACCAATGTATACAAGACACACTACATCTGACAGTGAGACCAATGTATACAAGACACACTACATCTGACAGTGAGACCAATGTATACAAGACACACTACATCTGACAGTGAGACCAATGTATACAAGACACACTACATCTGACAGTGAGACCAATGTATACAAGACACACTACATCTGACGTTGGAAAGCCCCCCGATGAATACAACTTCTCATGACTACAAGTGAAAACAAAGACGCATGGCCCTGAGTAATTCATCCAAAAAAGAGAGAGAAAGAAAAAGAGAGAGAAAGAAAAAGAGAAAAAAGAAAAAAGAGAGAGAAAGAAAAAGAGAGAGAAAGAAAAAGAGAGAGAAAGAAAAAAGAGAGAGAAAGAAAAAAGAGAGAGAAAGAAAAAGAAAAAAAAGAAAAAGAGAGAGAAAGAAAAAGAGAGAAAAAAGAGAGAAAAAAAAGAGAGAGAAAGAAAAATAAAAAAAAAGAGAAAAAGAGAGAGAAAGAAAAAAGAGAGAAAGAAAAAGAAAAAAAAGAGAGAAAGAAAAAAAGAGAAAGAAAAAGAGAGAAAGAAAAAAGAGAGAGAAAGAAAAAGAAAAAAAAAGAGAAAAAGAGAGAGAAAGAAAAAAGAGAGAAAGAAAAAAAAGAGAGAAAGAAAAAAGAGAGAGAAAGAAAAAGAGAGAGAAAGAAAAAGAGAGAGAGAGAAAGAAAAAAGAGAGAAAGAAAAAAGAGAGAAAGAAAAAAAGAGAGAGAAAGAAAAAGAGAGAGAGAGAAAGAAAAAAGAGAAAGAAAAAAGAGAGAAAGAAAAAAGAGAAAGAAAAAAGAGAGAGAAAGAAAAAGAGAGAAAGAAAAAGAGAAATAGAGAAAGAAAAAGAGCGAGAAAGAGAGAAAGAGAGAGATTATACAGTCACATGCTAAGTATGAACACTGAACACACATTATCTCGAGATTATTTGCTGAGGTGTAAATAGTCCAAGCTGGACGTTTTGGTGCAAAATGTTTTAGAACAAGGTTACAAAAGACAGTTTGTGTGGAAACACAAACTCAAAATCGGCCCCCGAAATGGTCCACCCAGGCATGCTTCAATATTTTCAGAAATTATATCAAAGACAAATAAGAGATAAGAATGGAGAAAGAAGGTTAACAGATCTTGTGTAGTGCCCCAACGGTCCCGCAGATCAAAGTTAGATGTGAGCCTGGCATAACTAGTTCCCCTTTCAGACCTTGTGGTCTATAGGGCAAATGATGTAAAGTTCATCTGTTTTTGTGGCCTACGGTTTAACGAGGGTGTCATGTAGCCAGCACAACGACCAACCGCCTTTACTTTTCCCCAACTAATGTCAGGTACCCATTAGAGATGAGTGGACTCAGAGGCGCCCAAAGATTCCAAAGTTGAAAATCCTAGTCTTCACCAGGATTCGAACCCGGGACCCCCTGTCCGGAAGCCAAACGCTTTGCCGCTCAGCCACCGCGACTCCCCTGGCCTAACTGATGTCTTATAATTGATCTAATTGTTTTGAGAATGCTCAATCTCAAGGTCACGATAAATGAAGTTTACAAGATTACTATTCGTGTTAAATTAGGTCTAACTTATAATGCACACTAATTAGCTTTTTCTCTTTAAAAAACTGCTTGCCTAACTGATTTTAAAAATTAGATTTTTCGCTTTCAGAAAACAAAAAAGTAGCCGTTGCATCAGAACTTTGAATGGTCTAAAATATTGTGATGTCGGATTTTCAATATCTTTTCTAGTTTACGAGATCTAAACGGGACGGACGGACAGACATTTCGCACAAAACTAATAGCGTCTTTTCCCCTTTCGGGGGCCGCTAAAAATAACTGTTCATTTTTTTATATACATATAATACATCTCTATGTGTGTCTTTATGTGTTTGTGTTCAAACGTACTTTTAAATGGGGGAAAAAAAACATATTTTCCTGCATTATATTTTGGATTTGTTATTATTGTTATCTAGATTTACAACTCTGGGGGTGTCTGTTCTATTGTGTGGAATGTTATTTTTAATTGAAAAAAAAAAGGTCCTTATAATCCCAACAAATGTCCATAAGGAACAAATAAAGTAAAATTAGTTTTAATATTGCGTGGGGGTTTTAATATTGTCGAGAAACAAAATAGAAAGTGATTAAAAACATCCATGCAATATTTTGTCCACACACACACACAGTTTTCTTTTATTTCAATGTTACAACTTTAAAAAATGATGGGTGTCAATCTGTGCACATCTCCTATATAAAGGGGGGGGGGGGGGAGGCAAAACATCTAGCGCCAAAAGGTGCGTGCCAGTAATTAGCTTTAAGTGTGCCAATTTCCTAATGACAAAGCAATTAGTAAAGAAAAAAATGATGACAAAATGACAGGTCAATCAAACGTGGTTTTAGAAATTGTGTTTTCTCTATCAAATTGCAAGTCTACTCAACTGTTAATTAGGACTAAGATATCACATCACATCTGATGACAAACAAAACTGCAAGAAGTTAAATAACTATAACACATTACAAAAGAAAAATAAGTCACAAATAGAAATACGATCTTCTAGAAATAATGTCTTGCACTAAAGGGCAGTGCCCAGACGACGCGCCGTCTAGCAAGATGCCCTGCAAGTAAAACTCTCAAACCTTTGATAGAATCCATTGGGGAGTCAGATTTGATTGATTAGCCCAGCGCACTGCTATCATACATCAGAGTGTCACAATCAATAACGTGACATAACTCTGTTAGACACATAGTGGCACGATTTCCTTCCCTTGCCTCTTAGTAAACCTGAGAGATATACAGCAGACGACTGCTCAACAATTATTTGGAATTTTACTGGACACTTAGTTCAATAGATCTACATGTATGAAACGCTAATTGGTCTATGTGTACCTTTTGAAGTTAGATCACAAACTACTTACATGAACTACATTTTTATTGGCCAAGTGGTTCAGCGCAAAGCGCATGGCTTGGGACCCTTAAGGCTTGGGCTCGATCCCGTACAGAGATAAGAATTTCTAAATCAAGTCCTCAAGTCCATCCAATAGAGACCCGAATTTGATCTTTGTGCTGGCCACATGACGCACCCGTTGACAAGTGGTCAAAGAAGCAGGTGACGTCAACGATATGAAGTTACAAAACTGTAATGAATACAATAATAAACACACGCTAATTTATAGTAACACACCATACAGATATCAAGGTAGGTGAGGAGTATCTCAGTGACGTAGTGTTATATGTCACGATTCTTTCAACTTCATTGAAGAATCAATCGATGAGGTCAATGACAAGACGAAATGACCTTTATAGTCGTCAGACAATGTCAGTGGAAAAAAACACGGGCAATCTGACGTTCGAAGCGACTTTTTTTTTTTTTTTTTCAGATATGAAAGTCAATATGTTCTAATAATTCAGTTCAGTACTAACAGGTCTATAGTGAGCTAAAGAGCTGTAAGTGTGCTGATTTAAATCTTGGCTTCATGGTTCTAGGCATTCATAATCTTGGATGGAAAAAAAAAAACAAAAACAAAAAACGCTCAATTGCTCAGAAACTTCTGGACCCGTTCATACCTTGTGATCTATGAGGGCTAATGATGTCAACCTCATCAGATTCAATGGCCGACGTTTTACGAAGGTGTCATGTGGCCAACACAACGTACCCTTCAATGTCCAAACGTATGTCAGGTATTCTATCAAGTTGGGTGGACTCAGGGGCATCCTAAAAAGCCTAGTCTTCAAGGTGGTTAGAACTCGGGACCCCTCAGTTCGGAAGTGATTTACCACTCAGCCACCCTGCTTCCAATAGCAAATATGAGGGCGGGGAAGGGGGTTAAATCCCTCATTATTATAGGTTTAGATTGTAAAACAAAAATGAGCGGGGGGGGGGGGGAGGAGCACATGCACGAAATATGCAAAGGGTTAGGTTTTTGTTTAAGATTATCAGAGGTATAAAAGTTTGTTGTCCGACGGTGCCAGGTTCGAATGGGCGTCTAACACTCCAGGGTTCAAAATCCTGGTGAAGACTGGGATTTTTAATGTCGGGATCATCAGGGCCTATGAGTCCACATCGCTTTAGTTGGTACCTGACATTAGTTGGGGGGAAAGTAAAGCGCGGTAGATCGTTGTGCTGGCCACACGACACCCTCGTTAACAGTGGGCCACAGAAACAGATGATCTTTACATCATCTGCCCTATAGATCACAAGGTCTGAAAGGGAGAACTTTACTTTTATATCCAGCATTATTTTGTTTGGTCCTCGAACTACTCATCGTGTATGTCAGTCCCCACTGTATCTCTAGTCTAGATCTAGTGACACAAGTCCACACCACTAACTACCTCACTGTTACACAGGTATGACCAGCTAGGTCAAGTGATGACACGCATTCTACACGTCCGACGGTAAGGTCAAGCTTACCAGGTATTCTTTCCCCCCTCCTTTACTTAAACTGAGGACAATACTCCAACAAACAGGGTCAATCGGTCCGCAGACCAGCTGTTAACGGTAACCTGAGAGGTCACGACAGGGGTCAACTAATGTTCAAGTCGACAGTTCACTAATGGCATTAGCATCTTTACCTGTGGGGGTATCACCCCTTCACTACTTATGTGAATCTCTTGAACCAATTCGTGCCTAACAGTCTTAGGATTAGTAAAAACAAAAACAATGATTGTGGAACTTTTTTTCTCCTCAACTTCTCCCTTATAAAGCTGTTTCCAACAAATTAAAATCAACGCGAAACTCAATGAAGTCAACCATACAGACTGATAATCGATAATCAATAAATAGAGGGTCATTAAATCAATCACAAAGCCAAACAAACACCACCTTTTTTGCATGCTGTTTAAAGTGTGTGCTTGGAGTTTACAAAGTTAACTCCCTATTACGTCAGTGACAGATAACAGAATGGACTCGTAAAAACACATCACTGACTTCAACAACTGTGACAACAACATCACTGACTGCAACAACTGTGACATCGACATCACTGACTTCAACAACTGTGACAACAACATCACTGACTTCAACAACTGTGACAACAACATCACTGACTTCGCTAATTTACGTTTGTAAAATGCACATCAAATTGTTATTGTCTTTCTTATTTTTATAGCGCATGTTTAGTGCGACCATAGAGCTCTGGTTCAATCAAAATGTTGTGAATCGAGGATGAACTCAAGCAAGCATGTGCACCATGCAAGCCGGGATGAAATGAAACAGACCCATTGTTACAAAAACATTTTAAGGGAAAACATTTTTTTTGGTCTGGAAATGCGCACGGGTACGTTTTGTGTGGTCAATGAAAAAATGGACATTGTACTGTGGTTATATACTGTGGTCAGTATAATGTGTTTAGTAAAATTTGATCAGTGTATTGTGGTCAGTGCAATATGGTCGATATAACGTGATTAGTGCAGTGTGGTCAGTATAATATGGTCAGTGTAGTGCGCTCAGTATAATGTGATTAGTGTGGTGTGGTCAGTATAATATGGTCAATGTGGTGTTGTCAGTATTATGGTCAGTGTAGTGCGCTCAGTATAATGTGGTTAGTGTAGTGTAGTCAGTATAATATGGTCAGTGTGGTGTGGTCAGTAGTGTAGAGTAGTGTAGCCAGTGCTACAAATAGTAAAGTTGTATCCATATAAACCTCAAACCACTAGGATGACATATCCGTTTCCATCTTATCCACTGTACAGAACAAGAAGTAAGTGAAGACAACCCCTGTGTCAACCACACAACACACAGGTGGATGTAGTGTCAACCACACAACACACAGGTGGATGTAGTGTCAACCACACAACACACAGGTGGATGTAGTGTCAACCACACAATACACAGGTGGATGTAGTGTCAACCACACAACACACAGGTGGATGTAGTGTCAACCACACAACACACAGGTGGATGTAGTGTCAACCACACAACACACAGGTGGATGTAGTGTCAACCACACAACACACAGGTGGATGTAGTGTCAACCACACAACACACAGGTGGATGTAGTGTCAACCACACAACACACAGGTGGATGTAGTGTCAACCACACAACACACAGGTGGATGTAGTGTCAGACAGACAGAAAGAGAAATAGAGAATGCAAGATGGAATTTCAGAAAGAAAGAAAGAGAGAGAGAGATAAAAAAAAAACACAATAGAGAAAGAGAGAGAGAGAATGCAAGATGGAACTTACGTGGGGTCAGAAAGTAAGAAAGAGAGAGAGAAGGCAAGAAAGAGAGAAATGAAGAGAAAAGAGACACAGAGAGAGAAAGAGAACAGAATGTATCTAACCACACTTTATTTTAAATATCACTAGGCACGTAACCTATTTAAAAAACAATGTGAGATACAATGACAGATTGTTATTTACTGCAGTATCAGCACAATGATCGCTATGTGTCACGGGTCTCTGCGCTCGTGGTGTGTGTGTGGCATTCTTTGCTTTCATAAAAACTATTTTATAGCCAAAACGAAATTCGTTCCATCACAGAACAAAAAGTTCTGATCAAAGTTTTAATAAACTCGAATACATCAGAGAGGACAAAAGCAAGAGACATGTGCACCACAGCCACCTACTGTTAGATGAAACTTCGAAATTAAAGCATACCATTGAGCGTTCATGCAGGTCAGTGTTTATACATAAATCTAATAATGTTGAACACATGCATGTCATGAGATGTTAAACAAGTGTGTATGGAATAAACATGTTTGTTTTCATTTAGAGTGACGTTTCAAACATGAACATCTAGAGCACGTACTCGAATGACAAGTCGACTTTCTATACAAATAATACATGGAGGAATTATTTCATATAAAGCGTCAGACAGTTTTATATTTTATCTAGTTCAGTGATACACAAACATTTTCGGACTGTGGGCCACAAACATTTCGGACACGCGTGTCACAGGCCACACAACCACAACAACCAAATCGTCGAGTCCAAGGGAGCAGATTCTTTGTGACTTTATTATGCATTCCGAACAGAAGTTGTAAGGGCCCAATAGTACAGCGCCAAGGGACGCATATAACCCGCGGGCCATTGTTTGGGCATCACTGCTCTAGCTGAACGAAATGTTTGATAATATAGATAAGAGCCAAAGAAGGAAGGGCGCTTTGAAATATTTAGAACACGTAATTTATAGCCGTCAACACGATGTTATCTGGGGTAGTGACGAGGTGAACGTCGGGGAAATCTTTGTAGCTTTTTTTTTTCTTTCATTTTGTTTCCGACCACCTCCTGCACCTTCCATTAAAGATCGAGCCTGTGGACGAGACAAAAGACTTTCCTTTGTAACTTCTCTCTCTCTCTCTCCCTCTCTCTCTCTCTCTTTCTGGCCGGACAACTTCTCAGACCGTATTTGCTCAAGAAGACGTTCAAGATGTGGACTAGAAATACATCCATTACACTAACAGCCTCGTTGTGAAATACATTGTTAGGTATCTGCAGGTCATGTTATATTCACATATAGTGCGTGATTAAAAGTGTACTATTAAAAACAAAAGGCCACTGGGAAAATAGTCACTAGAAATGTGCCATGTTAGTATGTGCTTGTCTAGGACATGGCACAATATGGCACATTTCCCCGGGGACTTTTTCAACAGCCATTTTTCCCAGTGACTTTCTCCCACGATTCACCCATGAATATGATTCATCTATCTGGAATGGCAGAGGTAGCTCCAACATCATTCACTTAAACAGAGACCAATTGTTATGGAAGGCCTGAACACTGACCTGCAACGTCACAACCTGTGGGTAGTTTAGACCAATAGTTCGTTGGTCTCGCTTAAACACGGTTTCCCGGATAAAGCTCGTCATCGTGACGCTATCGGAAAACTTGAGAGTTTATACACTGTTGGTCGTTGGTTTGCAGTTCCAAACATCTAGAACAACTAACCCGATATATAGGCTTATTTCATTCTTAATGTAGAACTTGAAATGAAAAAAAAACAGACTTATTTTATAACAAATCTGAATACAACTTGTATGTATCAATCTCCACAGATTCAGCTTGAAATGAAAGGACAAGTCCACATCGCACTCAAAGTACACAAATAGTTTCTGTTTCATGTCTGTCTCTCATGTCTTCAATCTTCACACCAGTAGTAATTCAATTAAATTACGACAGACTACCACGTGATTTCATCAGAAACTCTTTAGCCAACACCATGAAAACACCCGTCCTATTTTCGTAATAGTTACATCAGAAACACGAACATACACACCATAATATCCATGTTTCGAACCAAGTTTCTAAATTCGACCACCGCGTTTTTTTTTCTTTTCCTAAATCCTGAATGATTTGAAACAATGGACTATTAAACAGAATCTCTTGCCCCGAGGTAATCTCAAAGACAACATAGGCTTTCAGAAGTGACCTTGTGATGTGAACACGTGACTTGAACACTATTTAGGGACGGGATAAAATGAAATAAACGAACAACGGACGTGTGTATTGTCCCGTCTAGTAATGAAAGGTCGTGGTCAAAAACCGAGAGACTGAAATCGTGTTAGGATAGAAACGTACAACTTTGCTTCAACAAGTCAATAAGTGTACTCCAGTAAGTGTACTCCAATAAATGTACTCCAATAAGTGTACTCCAATAAGTGTACTCCAGTAAGTGTACTCCAATAAATGTACTCCAATAAGTGTACTCCAATAAATGTACTCCAATAAGTGTACTATAAGTGTACTCCAATAAGTGTACTCCAATAAGTGTACTCATCCGTATGGGTATAGGGGTTAAAAAGGAAACATCCACAAATATAAACAAATGGCGATTTGAAATGTCCAGATAGATGGACCAAAAGAGAATCGACCAAATGTATCATGCCAACAAATCTGTATAAAATATGCAGACCGACACTCACTAGGACTGAAACTAAGTAGATAACATGTCTAGACATAGTACAGTCTACACTATACCGTACACAATTTACACGGTCCTGGCGCCCCATTGGTTACAATGGTCATTCGCTCAAGGCAAATGGGAAAAAAATGAAAAGGTTCCACCAGCAAGATAGCCCTTCAGGCTTAGCACGGACAGACCAAGCGTGACCAGTTGGTAAGAGACGGGAAGGGACGACTAACGGCAAAACGATTATAGCGTCCGACTCTGGGAGGACAAAAGGACTCTAACAAAGCGGAGGAGTTTTCCTTCAGACGAAAAAAAAAAGGAATTTGGTATTAGACTGGACGTGACACGGACTGGACATTACTACCCCCGTGATGAAATGTGAAACGTATACTTATCGTGATTTGCAATGTCCAGCTAAGACAGATTGTAGGCCTAATCTGCAGGGTGCCACATTCCAATTCTTTTTGTGTAGTTCTTTGTGACAGGTCACCTTTACCCATACCAGGGTGCTTATCAATGCGGTAACATGAACTATCCAAGACAGAAGCTATTATCAACATTTTACGATAACAGTCTGAATTATAATTATTATGCGTGGTGTTCACAAAATGGTCCAAAGCAGTGTTACCGTAAAAGAATTCCCTACGAGTGGGTTTGTTGTACCATAGGCCCTAGTGCCAGAGTTTCATGCCTCCATTGCAGACTTTGATCAACTTTCCTTTGGTGAAGTGACGGAGTGTGGTGTGCCAATGTTTCAATGGATGTGATGACGTCATGAAAGAGCGGATGATTGTCCATCGCCATTTTTTTTTGTTAAATTAGGATTAGAGTTTTAATTAGTAATAAAGATTAAGATATTAAACTAAGCTAGAAATCTATTAGAGTTTTACTAGAGTTTAGGCTAATTAAATTAAAAAAAAACACTGCACCACAGGCTGAACGACCAATAAACGCAAAGGTAGAAAGCAGGAGGAAAGAGACATAAAGACACTATTACTTTCTTCCAGTATAATTGCACTTGTCCAGATGATGACTGTAATGGCCAGTGGTGTGCCAACTAATTAAACATGTTGACCTGAATGTGCCACACATGATTCAGACGTGAGATAAGCGCGTGCTGAGTATCAGACCTGAACATTCTCGCGCGTTCAACACTTCAAGCAACACACCGGGCTCCTATTCTCTCCCCACCGAGCCCCCAGCTTGGAACCCAGCACGTGCACCCCAGAGAGGAGTTTGATAACAAAGAAAATCCAAACCGACCACACAGCTGTGGTCAACCAATGATCGATAAGACGGAGTCCAGACGATATGGGCTGATGACCGATCATAAAGTACCCCCACACACACACACACAAGTCCGTGGCATCATGAACAAGACATTAGAAAAATAAATTTATTTAAATAAGAATAGTCAACATTCTAAGCAACAGACTGTAGGCTTTTAATGCAGAGACTAATGGTAACAAAAGACCGACAACCGTAATGTACGCGTAACGATACACGTTCATTGATCTAGATGGAATGCAAGTAAGACTAATCTATTTGTCACAACTGACTCAATCGTGTCACAAGCGTGACGACTTAACATCAACACAGCAACGCTGACTAAACACATTCTCTGTACACACTCTGTTGTGTGTCATTGGTGTGAAGAATTTTTCAAGACTACGCTCAACGCTGTATTTCCATTGTGTTCAATAGTTGTTCAAACCTAGATCTACTTCTTGTGTATGATAAAACTTAATCTATAGTGCTATACCGCGAGGTCTGCTGCTATCCAATGACCATGAGTTGTTCGCTCAAACATTGAAATCAATAGCGAAATGATGTTGCCGAGATTTGAGCGGGAAATCAAACAATGCGCACACATTGGGATAGTGTGTTTGTCACAGTCATCCTTGTACTGTCCCCGCATCACATAGCAGCAGTGAAGGCTCTCTAAATATGTATTGTTTATGTCGATCTAATCTTCGGAATCGAAGACAATACCGTTTTTATAATTGTGTACGAGAAGTTGATAAAGTAACCAGAGCAAATCAGAGTTCACATTGCATAAATTGCATTGAACTTGGCTTGGCTACCTAGAAGGGGGCTCGAGGCTCGACACCCGACTCGGGCAGAGTTGTGTTTACTGAGCGCCTAAAGGCAGCACGGAAAACCAACTCCTAGATACCCCCCCCCCCCCCCACTGGTCCACAAATGAGATTGGACCAAAGCGCTCTAAGCATGCTATATAAAAGCTATAATAATAATAATAAATGAGCAAAGCGCCGATGTATAGGACAACGAGGAATACATTAAACAAAATCTAGGGGGGGGGGGGAGGGTATTTCTATAAAAGATTTAGAACCACTGCATACGGACGAAATCATATTTTAAAGTAACGCTATTCTTTAGGGTCGGGGAATATCTTTTTGCCTGTGTATATAAAAATTTAATTAAAAAATTAACATTCTAGAATGTCACGTGTCACATAAGACTGATGTGTATTTATGTCACATGTCACGTGACCTAACTAGCACGCATGATGACACACAGAGAATGTGCAGTTTAATTTGAGCTGTTCCTGAAATGTCACACGAGACTAACGCAAGAGTGGCAGCGTTACTACAGGTGGTCGAGAACGAGAAGTGCTGGATTGTGAATTCAACAATTCTGGTTCGATCTTGATATTTCCGAGTGCTTCCAGTTTGCAGGGAACACAGATGTGTGGTCTCTGTGCTATGTACTAAACATGTTGAGGCCGAGAAACAACATTTCTTAGCAGTTGGGGGGGAGGGGGGCATTGTATCAACCAGACGATATGAAATGGAGGCCAGTGAAAGGTGTTACAGGCAAAATAAATAATTGGCGACTACAGACATTGACTTCTCTGGACGATTAGAATTGCAACAGACGGTCATAGTTCGTACTGACTAACCACCACTCCCCCCCCCCCTTATTTTATCCATTTCAAAACACATTATAATCAAAATTCAATGAATCGAATCTTTTGGCGTCTGATACACATTTAATGACATACACATTAGACACAGAGAAAATGTTTACTTTCAAAGCACCAGTCTCCATTTTTATTTGCTATCAAAACCAAAGCCTCCAATCAGATCACATTCTTTCTGACCAATCAATGCAATGAGAAGATCTTAACAAAAATAACAGGCGCTTACGGTCTACTAAATACTGGGTTAGACATTGGAATCACAGTCTTTGTCAGTGCTGGATTTTAGGAAGTGGAGGCTCTCCCTGGAAAGGACTTTTGTGTAGGCCCTTACCCTCTTCAAGCTACAGGTGTTCTCTTTTGTCCCCTCCCCTCAATGTTGATATAGAGTTCTTGAAATCATGTTTTCTTTTCTTTTTTTTTTTAAAGCAAATGTCTTTGGAAGATAATTGACACCTCCAGGACAGTTGCTAAGCACAGGTTGAGAAGCGCTGTTACTACGCCCCTGCGAAACCTGTTACGTAGTTCGACTATAACGGCTTCACATCACGCTTCCTTGTAGGTCCGTCACTATACGTACACTGTATACAGCTCTACCAACACTCTCTTTCTCTCTGAAAGTCTTGGAAGATTTAACGACACATTTCATTGATAAAATGGCAGACATTTAGTTCATAACGTGATAGGTCTCTACTCAGTTCGTTGAGCTTGAGGTGAATTAAAAAAAAAAATATATATTTACTAACGGCTGAGATGTGGTAGAGTTGTCTTCCCTGTTAATGTATTGAATGGATGTGTCGGTGGATATAAAGCATCTGTCAGTTGTGGAGTAGGCCATGCATAAGACGAGTGTCATCAAATCGAGGAACTTTCTCACTTAAAAGTTTAATTATTTAATTTGAAACAAAAAAATTCTATCTACACGTAAACTCTTCAATGTGACATAAAAGAACTAGCTAGAGAGACTCGTAGTTTATTAAAAACTAAACTGGCACTGTACATCCAGCACTAGATCATTGAATCCAAGAAAACATAAACAAAAATGATGCAAACTGTCGAAACGAATAACAAACACCTATTTACATTTGGGTAACGTCACTAAATTTAAAAAAGACTTCAGGAAAGAAACAACACAAAAAGACTTCAGGGCAGAAACAAAAACAAATACAAAAACACTTCAGAAGACACAATGATAAAAGCACGTTTCTGATTCCAAAGGCTATGACTAATTCGTACAAGTGCTCCTTTTTTCCCTAGTGCCGTGACCGGCACTGTGCTGATACATTTTCATTCAATTATATGTTTTCTAATCTATCAGAGGCAGCGTCTCTATGGTGTCACCATTCCAGCCATAACCTTTTCTTTTCTAGATCTACATCTTTTGTCAAGACAAAAACTCAAAACTTAAGTGCAAGATGATCTACCCTAGTCTAGATAGATCTGGATCTAGTAGATTATATTAAATTTAAAATTAAGTCTCGACTTCCAGCTCTAGACTATGTAGTGTAGTCTTCTAGATCTAGAGTCTAGATCTAGACTATATATAATATATGTAGATCTATAATCTAGACTAGGGTAGATCATCTTGCACTTTAGTTTTGAGAGGCTGGTATTTGAATAGTTTGTAGATCTATTCTATACATAGAGATCTATCTAGTTATAGATCTATAAGCCTATTAATAGTATTAGACTAGATCTTGATAGATCTAGAATAGAAAAGATCTCAGAAAGAAGAAAAGGAAGTCTCTACACTCGGAGTTTACGAAAGTAAAAGAATGTTATCTTCAAGTAAATTAAACATTTCATAGTCTAAATCTAAATAAAACTTACCCACTGCATAAAAAAAAAAAAGTTGTAAATTTCAACTTTGTCTTTATTGCTGAATATAATCTATTTTCTACAGCTGACAATGTGCAATTACACAATTTAATCCAAGAGTTTCAAACGCACACACAAACAGTTTTTTAAAAATCCGGTAAGTCCAGAAGACGACAGCTAGTTCACATAAGAAATCCTCTAGAAATATTTCACACACTACACTTCTAGTGTTGTCCTTTTAATTCCCTATAAGGTTGAAAAACTCAGGAGCTAAACACCGATAAATACGTCGGGAAAAAAAAAAGCGGTACACAAGAGAGGAGGGAAAGGGAGGGGTAGACGACCTCTCGTCTGCTACAGCTACCTGTGTTTGTGTCGTCCGCCCTTAACAGCGCCTCTAGCGGCAAAAATGACTGTAATGTCGCCGTATTGGATTGTCCTCATGGCGAAAGCGCACGTGACCAAAGGGGTGTGCCACTTCCGTTATAAACTTTTTTTTTCTAGGTCTGGAAACGGCGCGACAGTTCTTGGTGCTCCGAAAAATAAAAAATAATAATCACTTTAGTGACGCAACATTTTAAGACAAAATATTTAAATCTAATAAAAGTTATAATATATAAATTATTAATATGATTGTAATAATTCTACTTTTGAAACTGATGATACAATTAAAATAAGAAAATGTTTTTTTTAATGTATTTTGATGAACAAACTAAAGAACGCAGAGCAGTGATGCGAGACAAGACACTTGGAATAAAAAGTAGTTAACGAATACTGGGTTAGACATTTGGAAACAGTGTCTAGTCCAGTGATGGGCTCAAACAAATATATAAACGTTGCACATAATCTTTGAGCATGAGATATTAGTGATGTGTCATTTGAGCATGAGATATTAGTGATGTGGCATTTGGGCATGAGATATTACTGATGTGGCATTTGGGCATGAGATATTAGTGATGTGGCATTTGAGCATGAGATATTAGAGATGTGGCATTTGAGCATGAGATATTAATGATGTGGCATTTGAGTATGAGATATTAGTGATGTGGCATTTGGACAACTTTCGACAAGACCATGGCGACGTGACATTTACAAAATATTTGATAGCAGTTCAATTATTTCGATTTGCAGGTCTGGCTTCAATTCACATTAAAAGGGTTTCAAATCTCCTTTCCGATTCATGCTAAACTTGCCTCAAGCTATCTTTATGGTTTGTGGGTAGTTTTAATTGAAAATCCCAACAAAAAACAAATCCAGATATTTTCCTTATTTATACCTGAGCTTTACTGTACCCATCGTAATAATGCATATTAATGAATTAGAACTTTAAAAATCCTTAGACTTTCCACAAATGCTTAAAAAATAATAATGGACCCTTTTCTTGCTCGATTTAAGGATCACATGAACGCTAAAACTCCTCAGGAACAGAACAAGTTTCATTGATATCTTTTATAGTTGCGCTGTAACATAAACATTTTTCTGTGAGTCTTACTTCAACAGAGCCTCTGCCAAACCTTTTCGCAGGCCGGAGTTGACCCGCAGGCCGGAGTTTGCCCATCACTTGTATGGTAGGCTACTTCTTGCAGCAAATTTCTGTACATAAATCTTTTCAATCACAGTTGTCTTTGTCAGTGCCGGATTTTAGGAAGAGGAGGTCCTCCTTGGACAGGACTTTTGTGTAGGCTTTTAGGGCTTTACCCTCTTCAAGCTACAGGCCTTATCTTTTGTAGATCCTCCCTCCCCCCTTTAAATTTTGATATATAATTCTTGAAATGGTCTTTTTTTTTTTTAAATGCAATTTGAATGTAAGAATAGACACTGAGTTCCAATCTCCTTTTCTTTGTTTCAATCGTAATTCAACGATTCTTTAAAAATGTACATGTTACAAATGATATTTTCAAAGTAAATTTAAAACAAAAAACAACCAAACAAACACTAGGCGCCGGAAACTTTAACTGAATTGATCACTTTATTTACAAAGCTTTTATTAACTCAATCCGACTGTCTGTACACGTTATTTCTCCCACTTTTAGATGTAGTACCAAGTTGATACTTTGTACAATTATTGTTAATTAAGTAATTTCGTTTGATTTAGAAAAGGGAGGCTGTACATGTGCATTTTTTTCCCTATTCTTTTTTCCCGTTGTTGTTTGACTGTACAGTTTTAAAAGCTGGCGGGGGGAGGGGGGAAGAAGGAGAATGAGATACTCCTCAGTGGGTCTCCACCCTGAGGTCTTCCAACTTATGATTTCAGATTTACCCCAAAAAATGGGCCGTAAAATTTCATTTTAACAAATACACTAATTTCCAGGCTAACAAGATTACAAAGAGAGTTTGTGTTGCCACACAAACTCAGAGGCGGCCCCCGTTGGAGACGGATCCCTGTCGGATCCACATATTCGCAAGAAATATTCAAGAAGTGATTTTGTTTTGATTGTTAAAAGTAATAATGTTTTAAAGATTTATTTGGAGTTGTAAAAAAAAATTTTTTTAATGTAAAATCTCCCGCTGGTCGACGGAAGGTGGCATCGACAGGGTATTAAACCGAGACCGTAGAGATAATCAGTCCTGCGCGCTAACCGCACGACCAGGCATTGCTCTTAACCTAATGAAAAACTGGTTACAACCTAATAGCCTATTATTGATAATATACCAACACATTACGGAATGACAACTACCGGATATGTACAATATGTCAGAAGAGCAATTTTAGATAATCTTTTGGTATTGTGCATTTTTATTTACATGGAACCAGAATGAGGATGTAGATCTACCTAAATTAAACTTCTAATTTAGCACTCTCAATATCTATATCTACTAGATCTAGATATAAAATATATATTTGGGAGAATGTAGATGTAATTTAGATAAAAAAACAACTAGATAATTAATAGACTAATTGCAATATTAAATTTTAAAATAGTAGATTAGTTTTAGTATTTTATAACATTACAATATTGACATATTAACAATCTAGACTTTAGAAATAAAAATCTACACGTCAAGTCTAGAAATTAAAATTTGAGATCTTGATCTAGTCTAAATCATGTCTGTCTGATAGTGCGGTTTGCGCGCTTGACTGTCGTTTGGACTCAGATGGTCCCAGGTTCAAACCCGTCGTCCTGCGGGAGGTTTGGACTACAACTCTGAAGGAACATCCGAAACATGTAAAACAACAAACATTCTAAACTAGACCAAGAAATTTTAGATCTAGACTCTATAATGATTTTGATTAGAACTTAAATCTAAATCTAGTTTTAAAAATCTAGTTCTAGTGTAAAAAAAAATTAATCTAGATCTAGTGTAAAAAATCTAGCTCTAGTGTACAAAAAGATCTAGATCTAGTGTAAAAAATCTAGATTAGATCTAAATCTAGCTATTATGTCTTTTTAAAATGCGAGTCACATTACGAGGTTTAATAAACATTACTATACCGAGTTGTTTTAGCATTTAAAGAAATTATTCCATATTACGTCGAAGGAAAAAAATTCCATTACGTCACACGTCCTAGTTAGACTAAAAAATATCATCTATACGAGCAGCTTCTCGAGGGTTCATAGACATTGGTGCACCGAGTGAAATCTTTAAGCATTTCATTTAAAGAATTAACTTCATATGACGTCAAAGGAAAAAAAATTTCATTACGTCACACGTCCTAGTTAGACTAAAAAATGTCTTCTATTGGAGCAGCTTCTCGAGGATTCATAGACATTGGTGCACCGACTGAGTTCTTTTAGCATTTCATTTGATGGGCTAGGTAGACTATATATATATCATATGTATATATATACAGGGCCGCCGCGATTGTTGTGGCCGGCTGCGTGCAAAGTTAAAAAATGCCGCCCCCCCCCCCCCACCTTTTTTTTTAGAAAAAATGTTCATCAAGACTGAGCTGGACACTATACCTAAAGCGCTCTTGGATTTAAATCCATTTTTGTACCATTCCTTTTTCTTTTCATATTCGCCACATCGTTGTCGTCTCCCCATTCCCTCTAAGATGTTTTATTTTAAACTTTACTAACTTTTATTTCCGGACTAGTGTTGCCTACATAAATTGTAAGCGTTGTAAAAGTTTCTTCATGGAGTTGGAGTCGAAGATGTGGCAGGTTTTCACTCAAGTCAGCAAAGGGTTTGATTCCGGGCGGGACTCGGCGCTGTCTTCTGGCCTTTTTCTCTAAGTAAAAGAGAGAATTTAAAAAAGGCTACTATTAATGTGTTTTCTTTCAGAACGCACAATTCATGCTAATAAAACAAAAAGTCGAGGGCCATATTAAATCTAAGAATAAAGAGGCAGCCCTGGCCAGTAGTATTATGCGAGGGACCTTCTAGGTAGGAATACATGTTGCCTACGTACGTCTGTAATGGGCTTGATCTTTTTAACAATATTTTTCGTGTTAAGTTAGACGTCTCTGTCGCGGAGTTTTTGTTGTCACACAAACGTCGTCACTAGAATGAAGTGCAATAGGCGGAAGAAAAGCGACTATTCTGAGACCAAAAATAAAATTCAGAAGAATCACACAAGCGGAGACGATTTCAAAATTTTTTCTTGAAGACTCTTGGACTCATATTGTTGCACAAGCGTCTCGCAAAAAGCGGTCTACATTTAAAATGATATTATTAGAAGATAAAATATGTAATTTTACTAATATTTAAATAAATTACACAAAAAATAAAGCATTTTTTCGCCGCCCCCTCTCTTTGTTGTTAGATGGTCTTGACTTGTCGCTACATACAGCTAATACAACTGAACCAATGATGGCGTTTTATATTTTTACTAAATAAGCTTTAAATAACTTGTACAGATTTCCTATGTGAACAAAAAACAATATAATTGTTATTACAATTTTCACAGATTTAATTTGAGATAGAGATCTAATATTGAAGAAATCTAATGATTTTTAAACGAAATCTAGCTCACCACAAAATAACGTCTATACTCTTTCATATCTCAAGATTGTCTGACGTTTTACATTGGCATTATACTAATTTCATCATCTTAAATGCACAACCACCAATCAATCGCTTAACCTCTTCTTAACATCCCTTTTTGTCAGGAAGTTGAGCCCCCCTTCCCCATTCGAGATACAATGTGACAATGTTTTAAAATTGACATTCTAATTACTAGATCTACTTACAAGGGCGAGCTATTCGACTTGAAACAAATATTACAAACAACCCGCGAAAATTCAAGGTAATGAAAGAATCGGCGCTTATGGAAAATCTGTGGGAAATCCTCGCGTGCCGCTTTTTTTTTCTTCTTAAATTTCCAAAATAACTTCTTACTGTACATGTATAGTCTCTCCCCCCCCCCCCTCCCCAGTTTTCAAAGGATAATGGAATCAGTTGAATTTAAATAAAATATTTAATTATTTTTTTTTATTATAAAACCAAAAATTAAAAGAAAGGTGATTCTTGGAAATGATTTGGCCGCCCCTAACATTCGGCCGCCTGCGTACAAGGCACACATTGCACAATAGGTAGCGGCGGCCCTGTATATATATATAACAGGATTAAAGACGCTTTTTTGTTTTGTCTGTCAGTCTGTCTGTCCGTCATGTTAATAGCGAGAAATAAAAGACTAACAACTATTGAAAATCTGATTAAGTTTTAATTTCCCTTCCGAAACATCGCATTAGTTTTAAGTTTCTATAATAGATTGTTGCAGATGTTATATCTTTATAGTGAGAGAAAATAAGAATTCCAGATTGATCAAATACCGTTTATTGTGGGATGGTCTGTTATGAAAATTAGATGTACCATAGCCTTATGTGGAGATTTTCAAGCCATAATTTGGTGTTAGGAAGTTGTTTTCCTTAAAAATCGGAACATGATATTAACGATAATTAGATTTTCTAACGTTTTAGGTAGAAAGTTAAATGTAGTGTAAGAGAGAAGTGCGATTTTACATAAATAGAGTTAAAATATTTTTCATAAAAAATCCGGAACAACCAATTTTCATAAATGAGAAAATTATTTATTTTATTTATTAGAAGAGGGATTTCAAACATTTATTAGCGTTATTAGATTTTTCATATAAAATTCGGATCATTTTTGGCGATGATTTGTAAGAAAATTAAGTTAATGTAGGTCGATTTCTTTTTCGAAACAAAATCCGGAACATTCTTTACCGATTAAACATCTTTTATTATGTAAAATAAAAAGTGCTTTTCAATAATCGTTTCTAGTAAATTACTTTCTTATTTTAAAATCCTGAACAACCTTTTGTCGATATATTTCAAAAAAATAAAGTCATTTGACATAAATTTGTTTTAAGTTTAAAATTGATATTGATAAATAAACTATTGTGACGTGGTGTCAAAGAATATAAGTGTAATATTAGTCAATAATAAGATTTCAAACATTCATTTGACATAATTTATTTTTTATAAAACAATATCCGGAACAACTTTATAGTTAATGAAATATAAATCAGTATAGATATTTTTATTTAGCATTAATTTGCTATTTACATTAAAAAACCGGAACAATGCATTAAAGATCATGTGTTTTTTGCAACGTTTAAGCATGGAAATAAAATCTAATAAAAGTTAGAAGAGCAAACAAATATTCGTTGGCATTGATTTGTTTTTCACAAAACATCCGGAACAATCTATTATAGATACTTAAAACTATTGCAATATTCCTGAATGAAAAATTAAAGGTTAAATCAGATTTACAATAGCCTTTGGTGTTAATCGTGACGGGCAGACCGACCAACAGACAAAACGCACAAAAATAAGCTTCTTTTATTCGGATGGGGCAATAAACAAAAAATAAATAAAATCTGATTTTTTAAAAAAGTTTACGGAAGGGGTTTAGCACCGCATCATGTTGCGACGTTACGCTACTGCACAAAAGTCGCTGCATATAATGTCCATTTTAAAAAATGTGCGTGATATTTACATACAAAGTGCATTATTAGCCTTTATAAACAAACAGAAATGTTTTCTTTATATTGGAGCAGCTAGTTGACCAGAAAAAACACCTTTAGCTATTATTTATAGGCCTATTTGTTGTAAACATTTCTTGTACATTTTATAAATATATTTGACTGAAAATGCACAAACATTGTCAATCTTTGTTAGCATATTGTAACATTGCCTCCCTTAAATTTACGTAATTGTTTTAGAATTGGTGTATTTGAATGAAAAAATCGCTTGCATAATTAATTTTATAAATTAAGAGGTTTGCATTTAGAAACTTTTCAAGCTGCATTTAATGGTGAAATAATATTTTTCATATCTCTTCTAGTTTTCGAGATCTGAGTGTGACAGACGGACAGACGGACATTTTGCACAAACCTAATAGCGGCTTGTTCCCCTTACGGGGGCCGCTAAAAAGTATGTTACATTGATCATCGTTAAATGTGGCCCGTTTAGTATTATTAAATTGGAAAAGAAGAATAAAGAATATAAAGACTGGGCACAAATCAACGGGCGTAGCCGGTGTATATCACAATTTGATTAATAAATATTATTTTATTAATTTTGTTTGATATTGAAAATGGGAAAGAAATTCAACATTAATAAGAGATATTTGCAAATGTTGTGCTCTTTTGTATGAATAGATATTGTATTTAGATTTACAATTTTATATGAAAAAACTCTACTCTTATCAAATGTAATTGTTTCTACATTTTCTTGTCGAGTGTTCTCATCTGTACTTTACACCCAACTCAACATTGTCTATATAAGTGTAGAGTTGCTGGTCACGCTGTGTTTCACTTTTGTAGGTCAATGTTCTGGGATCTGTAGTTTTAAAATTCTATTTTGAGAATCATTGCCGGGCGAACGAAGGAGGGTCTCAATGCTGCCTACGTCCGATGCTGCTGTACTGACCTACGTCCAATGTGCTGATGAGACTTCTGGTGTACTGATCTACGTCTACTGTAGTAATGAGACTTCTGCTGTACTGAACTACGTCCACTGTGTTGATGAGACTTCTGGTGTACTGATCTACGTCTACTGTAATAATGAGACTTCTGCTGTACTGATCTACGTCTACTGTGTTGATGAGACTTCTGGTGTACTCATCTACGTCCACTGTGTTGATGAGACTTCTGGTGTACTATACTACGTCCACTGTGCTGATTTGACTTGTGATGTACTGATCTACGTCCACTGTGCTGATGAGACTTGTGCTGTACTGATCTACGTCCACTGTGCTGATGAGACTTCTGCTGTACTGATCTACGTCCATGTGTTGATGAGACTTCTGCTGTACTGATCTACGTCCACTGTATTGATCAGACTTCCGCTGTACTGATGTACGTCGACTGTGTTGATGAGACTTCTGCTGTACTGATCTACGTACACTGAGCTTAAGAGTTTTGGAGTACTGACCTACGTCCACTGTGCTGATGAGACTTCTGGTGTACTGTCCTACGTCCACTGTGTTGATGAGACTTCTGCTGTACTGATCTACGTCTACTGTACTAATGAGACTTCTGCTGTACTGAACTACGTCCACTGTGTTGATGAGACTTCTGGTGTACTGATCTACGTCTACTGTACTAATGAGACTTCTGATGTACTGATCTACGTCAAATGTGTTGATGAGACTTCTGGTGTACTCATCTACGTCCACTGTGTTGATGAGACTTCTGGTGTAATATACTACGTCCACTGTGCTGATTTGACTTGTGCTGTACTGATCTACGTCCACTGTGCTGATGAGACTTGTGCTGTACTGATCTACGTCCACTGTGCTGATGAGACTTCTGCTGTACTCATCTACGTCCACTGTGTTGATGAGAATTCTGCTGTACTGATCTACGTCCATGTGTTGATGAGACTTCTGCTGTACTGATCTACTTCCACTGTGTTTATGAGACTTCTACTGTACTGATCTACGTCCATTGTGTTGATTAGACTTCTGTTGTACTGATCTATGTCCACTGTGTTGATGAGACTTCTACTGTACTGATCTACGTCCACTGTGTTGATAAGACTTCTACTGTACTGATCTACGTCCACTGTGTTGATGAGACTTCTGCTGTACTAATTTACATCTACTGTACTAATGAGACTTCTGCTGTACTGAACTACGTCCACTGTGTTGATGAGACTTCTGGTGTACTGATCTACGTCTACTGTACTAATGAGACTTCTGCTGTACTGATCTACGTCTACTGTGTTGATGAGACTTCTGGTGTACTATACTACGTCCACTGTGCTGATTTGACTTGTGATGTACTGATCTACGTCCACTGTGCTGATGAGACTTCTGCTGTACTGATCTACGTCCATGTGTTGATGAGACTTCTGCTGTACTGATCTACGTCCACTGTGTTGATCAGACTTCCGCTGTACTGATGTACGTCGACTGTGTTGATGAGACTTCTGCTGTACTGATCTACGTACACTGAGCTTAAGAGTTTTGGAGTACTGACCTACGTCCACTGTGCTGATGAGACTTCTGGTGTACTGTCCTACGTCCACTGTGTTGATGAGACTTCTGCTGTACTGATCTACGTCTACTGTACTAATGAGACTTCTGCTGTACTGAACTACGTCCACTGTGTTGATGAGACTTCTGGTGTACTGATCTACGTCTACTGTACTAATGAGACTTCTGATGTACTGATCTACGTCAAATGTGTTGATGAGACTTCTGGTGTAATATACTACGTCCACTGTGCTGATTTGACTTGT
The DNA here is from genome assembly GCA_036873155.1 of Biomphalaria sudanica. Taxonomy (NCBI): domain Eukaryota; kingdom Metazoa; phylum Mollusca; class Gastropoda; family Planorbidae; genus Biomphalaria; species Biomphalaria sudanica. Next base: position 474,058 of record JAZGLO010002124.1, read on the forward strand.
GCTGTACTGATCTACGTCCACTGTGCTGATGAGACTTGTGCTGTACTGATCTACGTCCACTGTGCTGATGAGACTTCTGCTGTACTCATCTACGTCCACTGTGTTGATGAGAATTCTGCTGTACTGATCTACGTCCATGTGTTGATGAGACTTCTGCTGTACTGATCTACGTCCACTGTGTTTATGAGACTTCTACTGTACTGATCTACGTCCATTGTGTTGATGAGACTTCTGCTGTACTGATCTACGTATACTGTATTGATAAGACTTCTGCTGTACTGATCTACATCCACGTTGTTGATGAGACTTCTGCTGTACTGATCAACGTACACTGTGCTTAAGTTTTGGTGTACTGACCTACGTCCAATGCGCTAGTGAGACTTCTGGTGTACTGATCTACGTCAATTGTACTGATGAGACTTCTGCTGTACTGATCTACGTCCACTATACTGATGAGACTTATGCTGTACTGACCTACGTCCACTGTGCTGATGAGACTTCTGGTGTACTGTCCTACGTCCACTGTGTTGATGAGACTTCTGCTGTACTGATCTACGTCTACTGTACTAATGAGACTTCTGCTGTACTGAACTACGTCCACTGTGTTGATGAGACTTCTGGTGTACTGATCTACGTCTACTGTACTAATGAGACTTCTGATGTACTGATCTACGTCAAATGTGTTGATGAGACTTCTGGTGTACTCATCTACGTCCACTGTGTTGATGAGACTTCTGGTGTAATATACTACGTCCACTGTGCTGATTTGACTTGTGCTGTACTGATCTACGTCCACTGTGCTGATGAGACTTGTGCTGTACTGATCTACGTCCACTGTGCTGATGAGACTTCTGCTGTACTCATCTACGTCCACTGTGTTGATGAGAATTCTGCTGTACTGATCTACGTCCATGTGTTGATGAGACTTCTGCTGTACTGATCTACTTCCACTGTGTTTATGAGACTTCTACTGTACTGATCTACGTCCATTGTGTTGATTAGACTTCTGTTGTACTGATCTATGTCCACTGTGTTGATGAGACTTCTACTGTACTGATCTACGTCCACTGTGTTGATAAGACTTCTACTGTACTGATCTACGTCCACTGTGTTGATGAGACTTCTGCTGTACTAATTTACATCTACTGTACTAATGAGACTTCTGCTGTACTGAACTACGTCCACTGTGTTGATGAGACTTCTGGTGTACTGATCTACGTCTACTGTACTAATGAGACTTCTGCTGTACTGATCTACGTCTACTGTGTTGATGAGACTTCTGGTGTACTATACTACGTCCACTGTGCTGATTTGACTTGTGATGTACTGATCTACGTCCACTGTGCTGATGAGACTTCTGCTGTACTGATCTACGTCCATGTGTTGATGAGACTTCTGCTGTACTGATCTACGTCCACTGTGTTGATCAGACTTCCGCTGTACTGATGTACGTCGACTGTGTTGATGAGACTTCTGCTGTACTGATCTACGTACACTGAGCTTAAGAGTTTTGGAGTACTGACCTACGTCCACTGTGCTGATGAGACTTCTGGTGTACTGTCCTACGTCCACTGTGTTGATGAGACTTCTGCTGTACTGATCTACGTCTACTGTACTAATGAGACTTCTGCTGTACTGAACTACGTCCACTGTGTTGATGAGACTTCTGGTGTACTGATCTACGTCTACTGTACTAATGAGACTTCTGATGTACTGATCTACGTCAAATGTGTTGATGAGACTTCTGGTGTAATATACTACGTCCACTGTGCTGATTTGACTTGTGCTGTACTGATCTACGTCCACTGTGCTGATGAGACTTGTGCTGTACTGATCTACGTCCACTGTGCTGATGAGACTTCTGCTGTACTCATCTACGTCCACTGTGTTGATGAGAATTCTGCTGTACTGATCTACGTCCATGTGTTGATGAGACTTCTGCTGTACTGATCTACGTCCACTGTGTTTATGAGACTTCTACTGTACTGATCTACGTCCATTGTGTTGATGAGACTTCTGCTGTACTGATCTACGTATACTGTATTGATAAGACTTCTGCTGTACTGATCTACATCCACGTTGTTGATGAGACTTCTGCTGTACTGATCAACGTACACTGTGCTTAAGTTTTGGTGTACTGACCTACGTCCAATGCGCTAGTGAGACTTCTGGTGTACTGATCTACGTCAATTGTACTGATGAGACTTCTGCTGTACTGATCTACGTCCACTATACTGATGAGACTTATGCTGTACTGATCTACGTCTACTGTACTAATGAGACTTCTGCCGTACTGACCTACGTCCACTGTGTTGATGAGACTTCTGGTGTACTGATCTACGTCAACTGTGTTGATGAGACTTCTGGTTTACTGATCTACATCCACCTTGATGATGAGACTTCTTCTGTACTGATCTACGTACACTGTGCTTAAGAGTTTTGGTGTACTGACCTACGTCCAATGTGCTGATGAGACTTCTGGTGTACTGATCTACGTCCACTGTACTGATGAGACTTCTGCTGTACTGATCTACGTCCACTGTGTTGATGAGACTTCTGGTGTACTGACCTACGTCCACTGTGCTGATGAGACTTATGGTGTACTGATCTACGTCCACGACTTGGCTGACCAGCTCGCAAAAACCGCGGTCGCAACGGCGCTCGAACATGATGAACCGTACACTTATCAAAGTGTACGATCCCTAGTCGACAAACGCATGTTGACACTTTGGCATGATGGCTGGGATTCTTCGGACAAGGGACGTGAGCTTCACCGGGCAATGAGTAGACCAGACAAAAGAGATGCATGGTGGCAACTGAATCGTGCGGAACAGGCGGTCCTTGCCCAGTTCCGGGTCGGACACTGTCCAATTGGTGCTTACCTCGGACGGTGGAAGGAGAACTACGACACACGGTGTCGCCATTGCATGGAGGACGACGAAACAATAGAACACATTCTTTACGAATGCAGAGTTCTGCACGAAGGACGATTGGGACAAGGATTAGATAGAGAGATAACTGGTATATGGCCGACACAAAGGCTATCCTTGTACGGGGATAAGGCAACCTTAAGACTCACTGCTCGCTTCCTCTCACGTGCTCTAAGGGAGTAATTCTCAGCATGTTGTTCGTTGTCAATGGGGTTTCTGACTCGGTGTACTGACCTACGTCCACTGTACTGATGAGACTTATGGTGTACTGATCTACGTCCACTGTGCAAATGAGACCTCTGCTGTACTGATCTACGTCCACTGTACTGATGAGACTTGTGCTGTACTGATCTACGTCCACTGTGCTGATGAGACTTCTGCTCTACTGATCTACGTCCATGTGTTGATGAGACTTCTGCTGTACTGATCTACGTCCACTGTGTTGATCAGACTTCCGCTGTACTGATGTACGTCGACTGTGTTGATGATACTTCTGCTGTACTGATCTACGTCCACTGTGTTGATGAGACTTCTGCTGTACTGATCTACGTACACTGAGCTTAAGAGTTTTGGAGTACTGACCTACGTCCACTGTGCTGATGAGACTTCTGGTGTACTGTCCTACGTCCACTGTATTGATGAGACTTCTGCTGTACTAATCTACGTCTACTGTACTAATGAGACTTCTGCTGTACTGAACTACGTCCACTGTGTTGATGAGACTTCTGGTGTACTGATCTACGTCTACTGTACTAATGAGACTTCTGATGTACTGATCTACGTCAAATGTGTTGATGAGACTTCTGGTGTACTCATCTACGTCCACTGTGTTGATGAGACTTCTGGTGTAATATACTACGTCCACTGTGCTGATTTGAGTTGTGCTGTACTGATCTACGTCCACTGTGCTGATGAGACTTGTGCTGTACTGATCTACGTCCACTGTGCTGATGAGACTTCTGCTGTACTCATCTACGTCCACTGTGTTGATGAGACTTCTGCTGTACTGATCTACGTCCATGTGTTGATGAGACTTCTGCTGTACTGATGTACGTCCACTGTGTTGATGAGACTTCTGCTGTACTGATCTACGTCCACTGTGTTGATGAGACTTCTGGTGTACTGACCTAAGTCCACTGTGCTGATGAGACGTCTGGTGTACTGATCTATATCCACTGTGCAATTGAAACCTGACTTTACGCTACAGTTTTAATATAAGCCTGTTTGTCGTATGGTGGCATTCTGCAAAGTGCATTGGCCAGAGACAGAAATTTGACCCTAAACAATCCGCTGCAACCTTTGGTGCTTTGACCTCACGGCCACCTGTGCACCAATTTAGAAATGTTTATGTTATGAACGAAATGGAATCAGCGCGACTGTGAGTACAGGAATGTTACAGTTTGACATTGGCGAAGCAATTCTTTCATTCTAGACTTCATACGTAGCCCAAATGTGGAGAAGACAGTGGAGTTAAGTTGAAGCACCGTTAATGTCTCACGTAGCTATGTTCATGAACTATTTAGAAAGAAGGACACAATATTGCTATGTTAATGAACTATTTAGAAAGAAGGATACAATATTGCTATGTTAATGAACTATTTAGAAAGAAGGACACAATAGTGCTATGTTCATGAGCTATTTAGAAAGAAGGACACAATATTGCTATGTTAATGAACTATTTAAAAAGAAGGACACAATATTGCTATGTTCAGGAGCTATTTAGAATCAAGAACTCAATATTGTTTTACAATTGTTCAAAATATATGTTTGAATAAATAATATCATAACAATTATTTAAAGTTGCCTTTATTGAAAATGGTGTCTTCAGGAGTAAAGTTTCGTATCTTTCATATATCTATATAGTTTGTCCATCGTGGTTCGTCATATGGCTGATGAGACTTATGTGACTCCATAATATTTTGCTGTACACTGTGCAGGTTATTCCAGCCTCGAGTACGCTATTCTGCCTCGGGTGGAAACGATTACTTGAGGAAATGATTAGACTAAATGAATAGCAAAACAAAACTCCTGTGGGAGTGTTCAAGAGAATGCGAGAGCTTTACCATTGCACGGTGCGGAGTTGAAAGAGAGCTTCCACGTCCCTGTCGATAATCCATGCACCGTTCCTCAAGGGACCGTTACACTAATGGCGAGTCCTGCACGGTTAGCTTTGTACAACATAGGAAAATGGCGGAGGTTCCCGGTGTACTCGGCCTTCGGCCATGCATTCTAGTCCATGCGCTCGGAGTGCCAAATATGTCGGAAATAGCAATGCTTTACATAGGCATTGACTTGAAACTCTTCCAGACAGAAAGGTTTGTTCAAGCAGGCTAACATGCCTAGAGCTCGAAGAGTCTTCGGCTCAGCACTTTAGACAATCACATGGTTATTCCAGCGTGTGTCAGTTGCCGTGATTTTTTTTTTATCTGGCGCTTTTTTTTCTTTCAAAGGGTGTTCTCTTGTCCTCTGCAATTTTTGCGCCAGTTTTCACAGCGCGACGCCATGATGCTCTGTAATGTCAATCCTCTCCCAGGTGGCTGGGTCAATGTTGAAGGCCTTCAGAGAAGCTTTGAGAATGTCCCTGAAGCGCTTTCTCTGTCTTCCTTGTGATCGCTACCAATTCTTTAATTGACTATAAAGGAGTCTTTTAGTCATTTAGAGATGCAAAAGTCTTACTAAACCGCTTCTGGGACTTTTCCACTTGCGAGCTTTTGAATTGCAGTATCAGTCTCCTTCAGTGTAGGGGGCTCATCAGTTTTCTCATCTATTGGTACTTTCCCTAGCCTGTCTATGGCGCATCGTTTCTGATGGAGTTTGTATTAAGAACCTTTTCAAAATGCTTGGCTCAGTGTTTCAGGCTATCTTTTGTATCAGTCAAGAGTTTTGTCCCATCAGCATTCAAAGAGGGGATGAGCCTTGACTTTGTGGGCCCGTAGACCTCATTTATAGCATGGAACTTCTTCGTGTCGTCCTTATCGGCGAATTTCTGTATTTAGTGTGTTTAGTTTGGCTAGCTGCCTAGAGTTACAACCTAACGACCATGTCATCACATTTACCCAGGGCTAGCTGCCTAGAGTTACAACCTAACGACCGTGTCATCACATTTACCCACCGGCTTCTCTCATTGATTTGTTTCCCCATTTATCACAATAACTCCTCCTATGCTGATGTTCCACACTTTGTATGCACGGACTGTTCCACACTTTGTATGCACGGACTGTTCCACACTTTGTATGCACGGACTGTTCCACACTTTGTATGCACGGACTGTTCCACACTTTGTATGCACGGACTGTTCCACACTTTGTATGTACGGACTGTTCCACACTTTGTATGCACGGACTGTTCCACACTTTGTATGTACGGACTGTTCCACACTTTGTATGTACGGACTGCTCCACACTTTGTATGCACGGACTGTTACACACTTTGTATGCACGGACTGTTCCACACTTTGTATGTACGGACTGTTCCGCACTTTGTATGCACGGACTGTTCCACACTTTGTATGCACGGACTGTTCCACACTTTGTATGCACGGACTGTTCGACACTTTGTATGTACGGACTGTTCCACACTTTGTATGCACGGACTGTTCCACACTTTGTATGTACGGACTGTTCCACACTTTGTATGCACGGACTGTTCCACACTTTGTATGCACGGACTGTTCCACACTTTGTATGTACGGACTGTTCCACACTTTGTATGTACGGACTGCTCCACACTTTGTATGCACGGACTGTTCCACACTTTGTATGCACGGACTGTTCCACACTTTGTATGTACGGACTGTTCCGCACTTTGTATGCACGGACTGTTCCACACTTTGTATGCACGGACTGTTCCACACTTTGTATGCACGGACTGTTCCACACTTTGTATGTACGGACTGTTCCACACTTTGTATGCACGGACTGTTCCACACTTTGTATGCACGGACTGTTCCACACATTGTATGCACGGACTGTTCCACACTTTGTATGCACGGACTGTTCCACACTTTGTATGTACGGACTGTTCCACACTTTGTATGCACGGACTGTTCCACACTTTGTATGCACGGACTGTTCCACACTTTGTATGTACGGACTGTTCCACACTTTGTATGTACGGACTGTTCCACACTTTGTATGTACGGACTGTTCCACACTTTGTATGCACGGACTGTTCCACACTTTGTATGCACGGACTGTTCCACACTTTGTATGTACGGACTGTTCCACACTTTGTATGTACGGACTGTTCCACACTTTGTATGTACGGACTGTTCCACACTTTGTATGTACGGACTGTTCCACACTTTGTATGTACGGACTGTTCCACACTTTGTATGTACGGACTGTTCCACACTTTGGATGTACGGACTGTTCCACACTTTGGATGTACGGACTGTTCCACACTTTGTATGCACGGATTGTTCAGCAAGTAGAGACAGCTGATTTCCACCTAAATACAATGAACAATCTAACATTTTGTGCAAGAGCTTGGTTCCTACCCCATTGATCATCGCCAGTGGACAACCAAACAGGGTTGGGAACTGTGGAGGTGCTCTGTCTGGACAAGAAGGTGTCGGAGAAACAGACGGGTCGTCCATGCAAGTGGAAAACATTCTTATTAATCGTTCTTGAGACAACCAAATGGAATAGAGCAACACTGACAGTGATCTAGTGGTACTCGCGATGGTGATCCGACATAATAGCGCAAGACAAAATTGCGCGGACTTGTAAATGATGTGTATAAAAGTACGGATATTAGTAAGTGAAGGTCCTTGGCAAGCATTTTGTTTTTGTTGAGGTCTCTATCTTCTTCAGTATAAATAAATGTCATGTTATGCCGTACTTGCAGAGAAAGAGATTTTACTTGAACATTTTATCGCATTCTCCTTTTCCACCAATATTTAAAATGCATAACTTGCTGAAAAATATTTTGAAATGTTGAGACCCAGTTCAAGGTTTAGGTATGATAATGTGTGTGTTAAAGTATCAGAAATCTTGATTATCTGCGGCGTCTCTCTTTGATCAAACCAGGGCGTCTCTTGCCGCAACATTGGCAACGTTAAGTGTGTTAGGATTAGTTAAGCTGGCGATAATTTTTCTTATCTCGCAAATGTTTGTTTAATCTCATTTGCACCAACTATCGATGTAAATACTGCCTTCTAGGAACTAAATGATGCTTGGTTAGATTTAGAAAATTTGTATGACTAATGGGAGGACCAATCTATTGGTTGCAGGTCACGAAACCGCAGAGTGACTCCAAGATTTCCGATAGCATTTTGGAATGTTAGAGATCGAGAACAGGACAATGTACCACGAACAAACAATTCAGTAGAGAGATGGCACCATACATTTCAACTGTCTATTGACGGTCATCACTCCAATGTCTACAAGTTAACCTCTCACTTGCTCAGAGAACAGGAGAATGTACCACAAACAAACAATTCAGTGGAGAGATGGCACCATACATTTCAACTGTCTATTGACGGTCATCACTCCAGTGTCTACAAGTTAATCTCTCACTTGCTCAGAGAACAGGAAAATGTACCACAAACAAACAATTCAGTGGAGAGATGGCACCATACATTTCAACTGTCTATTGACGGTTATTATTCCAGTGTCTACAAGTTAATCTCTCACTTGCTCAGAGAACAGGAAAATGTACCACAAACAAACAATTCAGTAGAGAGATGGCACCATACATTTCAACTGTCTATTGACGGTCATCACTCCAGTGTCTACTAGTTAATCTCTCACTTGCTCAGAGAACAGGAAAATGTACCACAAACAAACATTTCAGTAGAGAGATGGCACCATACATTTCAACTGTCTATTGACGGTCATCACTCCAGTGTCTACAAGTTAATCTCTCACTTGCTCAGAGAACTGGAAAATGTACCACAAACAAACATTTCAGTAGAGAGATGGCACCATACATTTCAACTGTCTATTGACGGTCATCACTCCAGTGTCTACAAGTTAATCTCTCACTTGCTCAGAGAACAGGAAAATGTACCACAAACAAACAATTCAGTAGAGAGATGGCACCATACATTTCAACTGTCTATTGACGGTCATTACTCCAGTGTCTACAAGTTAATCTCTCACTTGCTCAGAGAACTGGAAAATGTACCACAAACAAACATTTCAGTAGAGAGATGGCACCATACATTTCAACTGTCTATTGACGGTCATCACTCCAGTGTCTACAAGTTAATCTCTCACTTGCTCAGAGAACAGGAAAATGTACCACAAACAAACAATTCAGTAGAGAGATGGCACCATACATTTCAACTGTCTATTGACGGTCATCACTCCAGTGTCTACAAGTTAATCTCTCACTTGCTCAGAGAACAGGAAAATGTACCACAAACAAACAATTCAGTGGAGAGATGGCACCATACATTTCAACTGTCTATTGACGGTCATCACTCCAGTGTCTACAAGTTAATCTCTCACTTGCTCAGAGAACAGGAAAATGTACCACAAACAAACAATTCAGTAGAGAGATGGCACCATACATTTCAACTGTCTATTGACGGTCATTACTCCAGTGTCTACAAGTTAATCTCTCACTTGCTCAGAGAACTGGAAAATGTACCACAAACAAACATTTCAGTAGAGAGATGGCACCATACATTTCAACTGTCTATTGACGGTCATCACTCCAGTGTCTACAAGTTAATCTCTCACTTGCTCAGAGAACAGGAAAATGTACCACAAACAAACAATTCAGTAGAGAGATGGCACCATACATTTCAACTGTCTATTGACGGTCATCACTCCAGTGTCTACAAGTTAATCTCTCACTTGCTCAGAGAACATGAAAATGTACCACAAACAAACAATTCAGTGGAGAGATGGCACCATACATTTCAACTGTCTATTGACGGTCATTACTCCAGTGTCTACAAGTTAATCTCTCACTTGCTCAGAGAACAGGAAAATGTACCACAAACAAACAATTCAGTAGAGAGATGGCACCATACATTTCAACTGTCTATTGACGGTCATCACTCCAGTGTCTACTAGTTAATCTCTCACTTGCTCAGAGAACAGGAAAATGTACCACAAACAAACATTTCAGTAGAGAGATGGCACCATACATTTCAACTGTCTATTGACGGTCATCACTCCAGTGTCTACAAGTTAATCTCTCACTTGCTCAGAGAACTGGAAAATGTACCACAAACAAACATTTCAGTAGAGAGATGGCACCATACATTTCAACTGTCTATTGACGGTCATCACTCCAGTGTCTACAAGTTAATCTCTCACTTGCTCAGAGAACAGGAAAATGTACCACAAACAAACAATTCAGTAGAGAGATGGCACCATACATTTCAACTGTCTATTGACGGTCATCACTCCAGTGTCTACTAGTTAATCTCTCACTTGCTCAGAGAACAGGAAAATGTACCACAAACAAACAATTCAGTGGAGAGATGGCACCATACATTTCAACTGTCTATTGACGGTCATCACTCCAGTGTCTACAAGTTAATCTCTCACTTGCTCAGAGAACAGGAATATGTACCACAAACAAACAATTCAGTAGTGTTACGTATCTAGGATTGTTTTTTTTTTTTTTTTCTTTGACCTGTTGCGGTCGAGAGACGGGGAGGTTGTCTGCCCCTTGTGTAATAAATTTTTTTTTTATTCGTCAAGCCACACAGACAGTGACCGGTCCTTGACCTATGTGTGTACCTCTGGTTGAAAGGAGGGTGGTTTTTTTTTCTTTTCTTCTGTCTCTTTGAAGAGCGTTCTAGATCTGGGTGTTGATGACTTTCTGTTCTAGAAATCACTGGATATCGACGCGTGGTAGATTATATAAAGACCGCTCGCGTAACGTTGACGGACAGACATACGGAGACAGCCGTGGGACAGAATAGCGGAGACATTGCGCTACCCGTGCGTGGTATACCACTTGATCGTGTAAGTTTTTTTTTTTTATTCAAGGCCTTGCTTGTATTTGTAATTACATTTTCAAACTCTTGTATTGTAATATTTTTACATGCCATTTTTGTAAAAGGGTTTTGGTCAACACATCAATTCTGTATTGAGTAAATGTTTATTTTTCTTTCTTGTAACTTTATATTTGATTAAACATTAAGTTGATAGTTTACCTTCCGATTTCTTGTGTCATTTTTTTTTGTTATTCATTGTAAGTCTTTGATTAAATTCAGACTTAAGATAAGTGACACAACTCCTTTTCTATTGTCACGTTCCCCTAGGCAAGCCATTTAAAAGTAGAATTCAATTCGTAATACGTGACAAAAGAAGTTTGAGGGCTTTCGTCCGGGATATTTTTCTGAACCTATTTTCGTCTTACTTGAGTAATTTTGTAAAGGCGAAGTTGACTTTAACAAAAATTTTTTTGTGTCAAAGAGTCGGAAGTAAAGTATCAATAGTATTGACCAAACTCTCTTAAGGTTTTTTTGTTGTACTGATTTTGTACTGTATATTTACATTGTATACATATTTTTGCTTGATCGTTTGCTAGTTAGTCATGGATATTCAGGTTTTTCTTGCAAATCCCTCTGTGGAACAGCTTGATGCTTTTACTAGGAAGGGACTGGTCCTTATTTCTAAACATTTAGGGTTAAAAATAAAATCAAATGCCCTTAAACAAGAAATCAGAGATAACATTGTAATCCATTATGTAGACGAGGAAGTGTTTTCTGAAGACCTTTTAGAAACCCTTAGACCCGATGAGGGTAAATCAGATTTAGAACTTCAGATAAAATTAAAACAAATGGAAATAGAAGCCCAGACGGCTAGAGAGCAGAGAGAAATTAAACAAAAAGAATTAGAGCTTGCAGCGGCTAGAGAGCAGAAAGAAATGGAAATAGAAGCCCAGAAGGAAATTAAACAAAAAGAATTAGAGCAGAAAGAAACGGAAATGAAATTACAAATAGAGTTAAAAAAATTAGAGTTAGCTGCTAATGTAAGACCAGATTCTTCCCCTGCCAGTCATACTGCTGAAGCAATAAAATTTTTGAAAATAATTCCACGCTTTAATGAAGCCACAATTGACAATTATTTTCCACAATTTGAACTTGCTGTGAAAAATTTTAATGTACCTGAAACTTTGTGGCCCACTTTGCTGCAAACAGTTTTTGACTGGTAGAGCTGCAGAGGTATTTTGTTCTTTGACCATTGAACAACAAAAAGATTATAATGTTGTTAAGGCCTTAATTCTTAAGGCATATGAACTTGTTCCGGAAGCTTACCGAAAGCAGTTCAGGGATTGTCGCAAATCGGATGGCCAAACCCATGTAGAATTCCTGCGGGAAAAGGAGCGACGCTTTGAGAAATGGCTCACTTCCAGGGAAATCGGCACCGACTTTGCAAAATTCAAGAACCTAATGCTGATGGAGGAGTTCAAGAGTTGTGTGCGGCTGGACGTCCGTACGCATATAGCTGATCGTGGCGAGGAAGATGTGCACAAGGCTGCAGTGTTGGCAGACGATTATATAATATCACATCAATTTGCCAAGTATACGACGGATGTCAAGCCAAAACAAGTCAAACAGCCTGAGTCCACTGCTAGCAACTCCATCAAGAACAGCAGTACAAACGACAGAAAACCTACTACAAGTAAAGCTACTTGTTCCTACTGCAAACGAGAAGGCCATAAAATTGACGATTGTTGGAAATTGAGGAAGAGAAACGAAAAAGCTCCTTCAAAAGTCAGCGCTTGCACAGTACAGTGGTCGTCGAGGTTTACTCCCTCATCATCAAGCCATATCAAGAATACCTCGACACCACCTGTTTCAAATGTATTGACTGTACAAGACTCTCCGAAAATGTCTCCACGGTGTTCAAATGACTCAACAGTGAGTTCTTCAAATTCATCTTTACGATGTTCCAATGACTCAAACAAGAGTTTTTCAAATACATCAAGCCGATGTTCCAATGACTCAAACAAGAGTTTACCTAATACATCACCCCGATGTTCCAATGACTCTAACCAGAGTTCCCATAATACATCACCCCGATGTTCCAATGACTCTATCCAGAGTTCCCATAATACATCATCCCGATGTTCCCATGACTCTATCAAGAGTTCCCATAAGACATCACCCCGATGTTCCAATGACTCTATCCAGAGTTCCCATAATACATCATCCCGATGTTCCCATGACTCTATCAAGAGTTCCCATAAGACATCACCCCGATGTTCCAATGACTCCATCAAGAGTTCTCCAAATACATCCAAAAGATGTTCTACTGACTCAAGAAAGAGTTTCTCCACTGCGTCTCCTAAAGATGTCAATGACTCCAGCGAGAGTTCGACCCAAGTCCAGTCTGCATCAACCAAAATTGATGTTTTATTAGAGGATTTTAAGCCTTTCATTTCGGAAGGATTTGTATCACTACCCGGTGATTCTACAAGTCTACGACCTATCACCATTTTGAGAGACACAGGTGCCTCACAATCGCTACTTTTAGAGGGTATCTTGCCCTTGTCTAAATCATCATCGACTGGGAAGAGCATCCTGTTACGAGGCGTAGAGCTTGGATGTATAGATGTGCCTCTACATCTAATCGACATAAAGTCAAATCTCATTACTGGACCGGTTGTTGTAGGTGTCCGACCAACATTACCATTGGAAGGCATCTCATTGCTGTTAGGCAATGACTTAGCAGGTGGAAAGGTGATAGCCGAACCCATCGTCACTCAAACACCCGACTTATCTGCCACACCCGAGGAAGACCTAGAGTTATATCCAGCGTGTGCAGTAACAAGGGCAATGAGGTTGAAAGCATCTCAACAAGAGAGCGTCGTCAAGGCCAACAGTAACCAAGATGATGTGGACTTGAGCACCACATTCTTTGCTTCTCTTGAAGAAGAACCAACGCCAAATTCTGAAAAGCCGGCATCAACTCGAAAACAGTTGATTGAGGACCAAAAGAAGGATCCAGGGCTCGCCAAACTCCGAGAAACCGCAATGACATCACAAGAGGCAGAGCTAGCATCAACGTGCTACTACATCCAAGATGATATGCTCTTCAGGAAATGGAAACCTCCAGACGCATCCAACGAAGAAGAATGGAGAATATGCCATCAAATAGTGTTACCAGAAAGATACCGAGCGTACATCATGAATCTGGCTCATGACACACCAATGTCAGGTCATCTCGGCATACACAAGACATACCACAAGATTATGTCACACTTTTTCTGGCCACGTTTGAAGAAAGATGTCATCCAGTACTGCCGATCCTGTCATGCCTGTCAGATGGTTGGCAAGCCAAATCAAAAGATCCCTGTTGCTCCTCTGAAGCCGATTCCAGCCTTTGAAGAACCTTTCAGCAGAGTACTTATTGACTGTGTTGGTCCTCTCCCAAGGACAAAAGCTGGCAACCAATACCTGTTGACCCTTATGTGTGCTTCAACTCGTTTTCCTGAAGCTTTTCCTCTAAGGAACATAAAAGCATCAAACATTGTGAAGGCCTTAATCAAGTTCTTTACTCTATTTGGTCTACCAAAGTCCATCCAATCGGACCAAGGAACGAATTTCACGGCCAATCTTTTCAAGCAAGTCATGACTCAGTTGGGCATCAAACACTGCATGTCAAGTGCGTATCATGCCGAGTCGCAAGGCGCTCTTGAGCGATTCCATCAGACTCTCAAGAACATGATCCGAACCTATTGCTTTGAGCACGAAAAAGACTGGGACGAAGGAATCCACATGCTGCTGTTTGCAACCCGTGAATCCGTCCAGGAATCGTTGGGATTCAGCCCTTTTGACTTAGTCTTTGGCCATTCGGTGCGCGGTCCCTTGAAATGTATAAAAGAGACTTTGTTGTCACCAACAGCCACTGAAGGACTTTTAGACTATGTAATTAAGTTTAAAACTAGACTTTATGATGCTTGTGTTCTGGCCAAAAATAATTTACAAAACACCCAATCCAGCATGAAACGCTGGTATGATAGAAAGGCCCGTGTTAGAGAATTTTCTCCCGGGGATAAGGTGCTTGTATTTTTGCCCATACCAGGTCAACCCTTGCAAGCCAGATATTTTGGTCCCTATGAAATTGAGACCAAAATTAGTGACCTCAATTACACAATCAAAACTCCTGACCGTAGGAAAAAGACTCAGCTATGTCATATAAACATGCTGAAGCCTTATGTATCTCGGCCAGATCACTCAGATAAGAGTAATTGTGTTTTAAATACAGTCAAAAGTTGTTCAAATAGCCATGTTTCTCCTATTGATGATGATATTGTAAAGGAGAAATTTGGACAATACAAAATACCTAATTCTGTTGTATTACAGAATTTGGATGTAAAACTGTCTCATCTGTCTTCGACAGAAAGGCCAGTTATCATGAAACTCATTAATGAATTTAATGACATTTTTTCTGATGTACCAAAACAGACTAATGTTATAATGCATGATGTAGATGTTGGCGAGGCTACTCCAGTCAAGCAGCATCCTTACAGGGTCAACCCTGAAAAACTTGCCATACTTAGGTCAGAAATCAAGTATATGCTTGAAAATGACCTCATTGAACCAAGTTCCAGTAGCTGGAGCTCCCCATGTGTCTTGATACCTAAACAGGACAAGACTTATCGTTTTTGTACAGACTACCGTAAGGTAAATGCTGTCACAAAGACCGATTCGTTTCCTATCCCTAGGATAGACGATCTCATAGATCGTATTGGTGACGCTAAGTACATCACCAAAATAGACCTACTTTCAGGTTATTGGCAGGTTCCCCTGACTGATAGGGCAAAGGAAATCTCCGCCTTTGTCACCCCTGATGGTCTGTACCAATACAAAGTGATGCCATTTGGCATGAAGAATGCTCCTGCCACTTTCCAGAGAATGATAAATGCCCTGCTTGCTGACATGGAGAATTGCCACGCATACATAGACGATGTAGTAATTTTTAGCCAAGATTTTTCTAGCCATTGTAAACAACTGCATTGTCTTTTTACTAAACTTTTACATGCAAAAATTACTGTAAACCTGAGTAAGAGTGATTTTTGCCAGGCTTCCATCCAATACTTAGGCCATATTGTAGGACAAGGCCAGGTGAAACCTGTAATGGCCAAAGTAGAAGCTATCCAAGCTTTCCCTATCCCTGCTGATCGGAAACAACTCCGAAGATTTTTGGGAATGTCTGGATATTATAGAAAATTTTGCGAAAATTTTTCTGTCATTGCCAGTCCTTTAACAAACCTCCTGAGAAAGAACGTCCGATTTACTTGGACGGATGAATGTCAGAAAGCCTTTAACCAAATCAAGCAGATATTATCTAGCTCTCCCATTTTGATGGCTCCTGACTTCGGAAAACCTTTTAGGTTAGCTATTGATGCCAGTGACACAGGTGTTGGGTCAGTCCTTTACCAAGAAGATAATTTCCAAGTAGAGCACCCTATTTGTTTCTTTTCCAAGAAATTTAATAGACATCAAAGAAATTATTCTACTGTGGAAAAAGAATGTCTTGGGTTGATTCTTTCTATACAACACTTTGATTTTTATATCAGTGGGTCCAGATGGCCACTGGTTGTATTTACTGACCACAATCCCCTTACATTTATCCACAAAATGTCTGGCAAGAACCAACGACTTCTCAGGTGGAGTTTATTTTTACAAGAGTACAACCTAGATCTTAAACACATAAAAGGCAGCGAAAATGTTATCGCCGATGCCTTATCTAGATTGTAAAAAGTATTTTGATGTATATATTTTTTATATATATATCATGATAAATACATTCTGTAATGTAAATATTTTTTGTAATTCTAAAAAGATCTCCATTTTCGTGGAAATGTAAACTTTTTATTTTTAGGAGGGAGGTGTTACGTATCTAGGCATTGTTTTTTTTTTTTTTTCTTTGACCTGTTGCGGTCGAGAGACGGGGAGGTTGTCTGCCCCTTGTGTAATAAATTTTTTTTTTATTCATCAAGCCACACAGACAGTGACCGGTCCTTGACCTATGTGTGTACCTCTGGTTGAAAGGAGGGTGGTTTTTTTTTCTTTTCTTCTGTATCTTTGAAGAGCGTTCTAGATCTGGGTGTTGATGACTTTCTGTTCTAGAAATCACTGGATATCGACGCGTGGTAGATTATATAAAGACCGCTCGCGTAACGTTGACGGACAGACATACGGAGACAGCCGTGGGACAGAATAGCGGAGACATTGCGCTACCCGTGCGTGGTATTACCACTTGATCGTGTAAGTTTTTTTTTTTATTCAAGGCCTTGCTTGTATTTGTAATTACATTTTCAAACTCTTGTATTGTAATATTTTTACATGCCATTTTTGTAAAAGGGTTTTGGTCAACACATCAATTCTGTATTGAGTAAATGTTTATTTTTCTTTCTTGTAACTTTATATTTGATTAAACATTAAGTTGATAGTTTACCTTCCGATTTCTTGTGTCATTTTTTTTTGTTATTCATTGTAAGTCTTTGATTAAATTCAGACTTAAGATAAGTGACACAACTCCTTTTCTATTGTCACGTTCCCCTAGGCAAGCCATTTAAAAGTAGAATTCAATTCGTAATACGTGACAGTAGAGAGATGGCACCATACATTTCAACTGTCTGTTGACGGTTCTCACTCCAGTGTCTACAAGTTAATCTCTCACTTGCTCAGAGAACAGGAAAATGTACCACAAACAAACAATTCAGTAGAGAGATGGAACCATACATTTCAGCTGTCTATTGACGGTCATTACTCCAGTGTCTACAAGTTAATCTCTCACTTGCTCAGAGACCAGAAGAACACTGAGAACAAGATTCTGAGGTACAACTCTGGATAACGAAGTAAAGTTGCAAGCAAGACAAAGTACCTCCAACTTAACAGACGTCTAGCAGATATATTGCCCATGGACGGAAACATGCCACTGATGGATTTTCTATGTGATATTGCATACAATTTGACTTTGTGAAAGTTGTGTGTGTGTGTGTGTGTAAATCTGACTAGTATGGAAGTATATTTGCGTGTTTTCAAGTGCATTTTTGGATTTTACATCAATGCTACATTTTGAAGTACTCATTTAAGCTTATTATAATTCTTGCATATTTTTAATTTTAAGATATCTAAAGTGCTTCTTCCTAAAAAACTGAAAAATAATTCTAAAATTAAATTTAAAACAAAAATATCGGCTCTATCCATATTTTACGATATCTAAAGTATTTCTTGCGAAATGATTGGCGCTGGAGGCGACGTAGTAAAGGAAGAGAAGACAGAGGCGGCGACAGTGAGCCCTAAAGACCAACACTGTTAGCAATGTTTGTGATATCCTCTTATCACCTCTAAATAAACACCCGCCATCTTTTTCTGTTAATCCTTCATTTAGTAGCCCCCCCCCCCTCCGCCTTAGTTTATGACAATACTTTTTGTTTAAAAACTTTCAAGAAACCTAAATTCCAACGCTCCACACACAGAATTGTAAATTCTAGTTTCACTTAAGTTAAAATAGTTCATATGAACTTAATTAAAAAAAATATTGTTTCCACCGCATTTTAAGGTTTCACCACAAATACTTTTTGGCTCGTAATCTCTCTACCTCCAAATGCCACAAAAAGGTTGTAATATAAATCATTCAAACACGCTTATTTCTACAGCTAGTTTCTAGTTCTATAAAAAAAAGTACCATCCGATTGTTTTGATCAGATGTTTTGGCGCCAAAATGTTTTTGAGTGCTTTATAAAAGGAAGGGAGTATGATTGTGTGCAATTAAACATTTGAATGTCGGCTCTATGAGAACGCATTGGGCGCATAAAGAATTAAAAGAATTAAAAAAAAAGCGCTTGTCGATTTGATCGTGAAACTTGTTGAATTGATTCATGTAATAACAGCTCTACCCCCAAGGAAGATAACTAGGGATGTGTCAGTTGGGACTTCAGCTTATATAATGATTTTAATAATAATCATAAAATTATTTTACTTTTTTAAAATACCCATTATTAGAACCGATAATTGCTTTTGAGATTTCTAGCAGTAGCTTGATTCCAAACCTTTTTGTTTTGTGTCATTTACAAGCCACTTACGTTTCTGATCTGGCATCAAACTGTTCTGAATACAGTCTATTCTTCACAGTTGTTGTTGTTTTTCACGAGGTCTTTTTATATATCAAAAAATGTCAGATTAATTTTCTTTAATCAAACGAAATTAATTAATTACCACAAATTCATTAATTAATAGGGTAATTATTTGAATGTTTTATTAGGGACAAGGAATAATTGTGTAAAGTTTCACATGATCCGAGAATGGGTGTAGGAGAAATAACTTGTTTAAAATTTGTACCAGACCAAAAGACAGACAGTCAGAGTGAGTAAATGACAAAATAATCTAAAGACAGACAGACAGAGTGAGTAAATGACAAAATAATCTAAAGACAGACAGACAGAGTGAGTAAATGACAAAATAATCTAAAGACAGACAGACAGAGTGAGTAAATGTTAAAATAATCTAAAGACAGACAGACAGAGTGAGCAAATGACAAAATAATCTAAAGACAGCCAGACAGAGTGAGCAAATGACAAAATAATCTAAAGGCAGCCAGAGTGAGTAAATGACAAAATAATCTAAAGACAGACAGACAGAGTGAGTAAATGACAAAATAATCTAAAGACAAACAGACAGAGTGAGCAAATGACAAAATAATCTAAACAAGTTTTGAACAAATAGTCTTAATGGTCTTAAATTGAGTGCTGCGTGTTGTTTGTCTGACATCAATTGGGAGTTCCAAAGTTTGATACGAACAGCTTTAAATATCGTAGCATTAGCAATGTTCATCAAGTCAGTGGCGTGGTATTTAAGCTGCTTTGCTTCAAATTGGTGGATGCAGTGGCGTGGCAAGGTATTTAAACTGCATTGCTTCAAATTGGTGGAGGCAGTGGCGTGGCGTGGTATTTAAACTGCTTTGCTTCAAATTGGTGGAGGCAGTGGCGTGGCGTGGTATTTAAACTGCTTTGCTTCAAATTGGTGGAGGCAGTGGCGTGGCGTGGTATTTAAACTGCTTTGCTTCAAATGTCATCTGCTGCATCCAATTTGTGTCTCTATTTACAGTTGTTAGAAGAAACAAGGCATGTCGTCTGCTGCATCCAATCTGTGTCTCTATTTACAGTTGTTAGAAGAAACAAGGCATGTCGTCTGCTGCATCCAATCTGTGTCTCTATTTACAGTTGTTAGAAGAAACAAGGCATGTCGTCTGCTGCATCCAATCTGTGTCTCTATTTACAGTTGTTAGAAGAAACAAGGCATGTCGTCTGCTGCATCCAATCTATGTCTCTATTTACAGTTGTTAGAAGAAACAAGGCACGTCGTCTGCTGCAACCAATCTGTGTCTCTATTTACAGTTGTTAGAAGAAACAAGGCACGTCGTCTGCTGCATCCAATCTGTGTCTCTATTTACAGTTGTTAGAAGAAACAAGGCACGTCGTCTGCTGCATCCAATCTGTGTCTCTATTTACAGTTGTTAGAAGAAACAAGGCACGTCGTCTGCTGCATCCAATCTGTGTCTCTATTTACAGTTGTTAGAAGAAACAAGGCACGTCGTCTGCTGCATCCAATCTGTGTCTCTATTTACAGTTGTTAGAAGAAACAACAGGTTGACTAGAAATGTTGTAGGAAAGGGAAGAGAAAATTGCAACCCAACCTCAGAGACAGAATGGACTATAAATTAGTTGATATAGAATTGTGTCATCGATAGAAAAGAAATCAATTTTCACTGCAGTGCTATTTAATGAATTCAATAAACTCTTCTGTGTAAATCTTCACCATAGA
This sequence comes from Biomphalaria sudanica, assembly GCA_036873155.1. Classification (NCBI taxonomy): domain Eukaryota; kingdom Metazoa; phylum Mollusca; class Gastropoda; family Planorbidae; genus Biomphalaria; species Biomphalaria sudanica. Next base: position 494,740 of record JAZGLO010002124.1, read on the forward strand.
AATAATATCCATGATTTCAAAAGGGCGTAACATTGCGATATACCAGACCGTTTGATGGACAGTAATTGAACTATGCATGCTGGGTTATATATATTTGTAATGTAACCACCATTGGAAAAGCAATGTCAAGTATTACACGTTAAGATAGATATAAGAATCTATATTTCCTATGGTCCATTCGTCATTCGGCTCCACAGGTTGGGATACTGTTGAGGTAAGCTGAGTGTGGATGAACCCCAAGCGAACCCTACTGTATGTAAGTACAATAGTTTTACACCATCGTCACAGGAGACAAAAGTATTTGAGACCTATTTGTTCAGTAGATACTCAAGTGTTATGTAGAGCACTACTTCCAAGACACCAATGTCTAAAAAAATAATAAATAAAACTGTGAATATTTGCAAGAGTCAATGTTACCGAACTTCACCCAGTCATCTGGGTGGGACCTGAGTTAGGTTCCATTTGGGAACTGGAGATAGGTGGATGCTGTGCTGGCAGCACGGATGTCAAACCTTTATTTGTATACTAGGGTTCTGTTACGGTAATGCCGATGTATAACGTATAATCTTGTATCTATATATAGAGGTTGATATATACCGTAATAGTAAATAAACAAAAAAACAACAACAACAAATAAACAAAAACAAATATAATTCTATCTACCAAAGTACTTACATATTGTTGACCTGTTTATTATTATTATCATTGTCAAAATGTAACTTACGTATATAATAAACCCTGTAGAGACAATGTAGGAGTCACTATTTTTTAATACATTTCATACTACAGTAATAACGTTTACATCGATTTATTTCACATTTTGCTATATACATATCTATATATTTTTAACTGAAAAGCTTTGACTGACTGACTCACTTACTCACTCCTTACTGACTCACCCACTCACTGATTCACTCACTGACTGACTCACTCACTGACACACTGACTCACTCACTGACTCACTGATTCACTGACTGACTGACTCACTCACTGACACACTGACTCACTCACCGACTCACTCACTGACTTCTCACCACTCTTGCGCTGGACGAAGAAGTAGGAAAACATGAACCCTTACCGTGTAAAGAGTCCAACTCAACCATTTTAGAACCATCGAAACCGTAGCGGTTACATTTTCCAAAAATGGTGTTTTTTTTTTTTTGGTTGGGGGGGGGGGCATTTTTGATGTAATATTTTTTTTTAAAGCCGACTTATCAAAAAGAACAAGATAATATTTATTTGTCGTTGTTTCTAAGCACTATGTAAACTCTTTTTGTGTTTAAATTTCAAGAGCCCTCCTTGGCGCATAGATTCCTTTTATAGACTGTATAATAGCAATCTTTTTTTTGTGTGTCAATTAAAACTGGGACAACTTCCATGTTTTTACAAAACCGGCAATGATTGATGACGTATTATCTGTTTAAGACTTTTCAAATCAAAATGAAATGTAGGCATAACTATATCTATATGTGTGTGCTGAGGAAGGAGATTGAGTTCTTGGGTGAGATACACTAACGGATCGGAGGGGGGGGAGGTAGGACCGATATGTATAGAAAATCATTTACTTATCTTAATAATATATACTAATTATTTATATTTAAACTATTTTTAATATATTATTTCGCCACCCGCCCTCTCTTGGTCTATACTGTGGAAGTTTACAGGGCTCCTCAGAAAAAAAGCTGGCTTTGGTGGGGGGGCGAAGATTTTTTTTTTCGTTTATCGGGAAGGCGCCGCTGGTTAAAGTTAACAAAAACCCATTGATTTAAACTCTCCATTTAACGTCGCACACTCTACATCTTCAAAGGAAACAAGAATTTATCGTGCAAATTTGCCCCGAAGACTGCTCCGTAACTCAAAGTATCTTTAACAGAGGTGTAGAGCAATGGAGGATATACCTACGAACGTAAGTGGGAAAAAGTTGAGGTGGTTCAGTTCAAGTCTTGAACTGACTTTATCAGGCTTCATAGACCCCCGCGACCCGTGTCAACTTCCAATGAGGGCCATGACGTAGACGTCCGTTACTTGTTGCGTGACAACATCGAACCAAAGTCTAGGACCTGGTGGTTCATGTTGTACTTTTATAGTCTGATCGAATCTCATGTACGCGTGGGGGCGGGTGGGGGTGCAGGGAGAAGAGGAGTGTGTTCCAACACAATAACATTGTCAATATTAACATGGGGAGAGGGCGCGGGAAGGACACCATTTCAAAGTTGTAGTGGAAGTGCAGAGACCCCCCCCCCCCTCACCTAATGTCAGCATCGACCACTATTTAAACATTGAAAGTTAAAGGCGGGGTCGTTTTCTCTAAAGTGACTCCCTCCGAACCCATCCCTCTCCTTTTTTCTTTAGGCCTACGTGTGTGTGTGTGTGTGTGTGTGAGTGTGTGAGTGTGAGTGTGAGTGTGTGTGTGTGTGTGTGTGTGTGTGTGTGTGCTGATAGCGGGGGGGGGGACCACTGAATGAATTAGACAAGCTACTTCGTGATGTTGAAGAAAACTTGAGAACCTTTTTTTTTTTTTTTTTTTTTTTTTTTTTTTTTTGCCTTTAAACGAAGTGCTTCACTTGATCACACAGTCCTGTCCAGTTCAAGCAACAACTGTTAGTAGAAATCAGAACAGTCTGATGTTGACCAAAAGTAATCTTCAGTTATAGCCATAGATAGCCTGCAGGGGAATCTAGGCTCAGAAAATTGAGTAGGACCAGTTGCAACCAAACTAAAAACACTCAACGCTTTGGCTAACCAGGACACCACAAATGCATATAACATTTGCTACAAAACCTAGAAGACGTGTACATCAAGGGAACTACCAAACAGCTAAACTGGTCATCCAAACTGTGGCTACAATCAGCTAGAATTACGTCACCCATCAACGTGATCCAGAAATAACTGCTTGATCTGTTCCGAGGTGGGAGCAGGTGATAAACGCTTAAAGAAGTTAATTGTACAACATTTGATCAACTCTGTCTGTCTGGTAAAAAGTGTGTACACGTTATTTCTCCTATGCTTATTCTCGGATCAAATTGAAGCTTTGCACAATTATTCATACACATATGGCTAAATTTGTTGGGTTTAGTCCCCATAAATAATTCTTAACGCTATTTCTCCAACACGCATTATACGATCAAGTTGATACTTAAACAATTATTTATTGTACCTAACAAAACATGAATCAATAAACAAAAATAATCATTTAGTTAATTAATGATTCGTAATTAATTATTTTGTTTAATATCGAATAAGAGAAATAATTTGTACATTATTAGTAGATATAGTTTTTAAGAACGGAGTTCTTCCCCTTTAGATAGGCTTTTTTTTTTTTAAATGATTTTTCATATATTTTTGTTAACTTGTACAGTGTTTTTCATCATTATCTAGACTAGTAGAGATTTAAAAAAAAGAATTGACGTTGTATAAATTGTTTATCAAATGAAATGTAGTGGGAATTGTTCACTATTAACTTCTCTTCTTTTGAACAGACTTTACAGTTCTAAGTTCTAGTAGAATGTCTAAATTCTATTTACAGTACAAAGTAATAGGTCTACGTAAAGCAAAGGTGTTTTTTTTTTCTAGTTTATCGATGATCGTAAGGGTTTATTTCTATTTATAGAAAAGTAGAAAAGGGAAGTTACAGAAAAAAATCGTGAAAGATTAACTATGTGATTATCTCCCTTAATTCTCCTACCAAAAAGTTCCATTTTTATTTTATATTTATTTTTTGGGATTGTATCTGTGTATTCTAAGTGATAGCCATTTGTTTAAAACTCAATATAATTTGCTATTTTACTTTCTAGTCATTGCGAGCAAGCATTTAGTCATTACAATTAAAACGAAAACAAGGTTCGATAAGCTCCGCCAACTCCCAGTGATCCCCCCTGGTCAAATAAAGTCTCAAATTACATCGCTTAAAGCCAAAAATGTTTCACTCTCGAAACAGAATTAAATATATTAAATATTGCAGAGATGGCTCGTATATCATATTACTATAGAGGCTTAGGTCCCAATTAATTACATGGTGTAGCATAACATACTTTGAATTGCAACTGTCACTGTGTTGAGTGTGTGAGAGTTATTAATTAGTTTCATAGCTGTTATCAAAGCTCACCGATAGACTTGACAGAGACCAGACAAAGGTTAGGGCAACTTAGGGCAATGTCAGAGAGACTGGTATGTGAGCCGGGACAGACACAGACAATTATTAATGTAAGTTTAGGCGTAGGCTAGATACTCAGCCAATATAGATAGACGTTTGGGGCAGACCGGGACACAGCGCCATTTGGTGTCAACAGTGGCGTGTGTCGTGTGCCAGAGATGCTGTAGCATGTAGGAAGTAGTTCTAAAGGACCAGGGTACGAAAGTGATTTGTGTTAGTTATTGCATTGGAAGATAGTTGATTAAGACTAAATAGAATGTGTACTTTAGCTAGTTGATAGCAATATCCTGGTTATTTCTTTATTTAGAATGACAGTCTTGGTGACAGTCTTTAAGTCAGTGACAGTCTTGAGAGTCCGTGAAGTCAGTAGAGATAGCCTGAGTCAGTGACAGTCTTGAGAGTCCGTGAAGTCAGTAGAGATAGCCTGAGTCGGTGACAGTCTTGAGAGTCCGTGAAGTCAGTAGAGACAGCCTGAGTCAGTGACAGTCTTGAGAGTCAGTGAAGTCAGTAGAGATAGCCTGAGTCAGTGACAGTCTTGAGAGTCAGTGAAGTCAGTAGAGATAGCCTGAGTCAGTGACAGTCTTGAGAGTCCGTGAAGTCAGTAGAGATAGACCTAAGTAGTTTATGATGTAACTCATTGACGACAGAAGGTAGAAGTTAGAAAATGAGCGACAGACGATAGTCTACACAAATGACAGAAGGTAGAAGTTAGAAAATGAGCGACAGACGATAGTCTACACAAATGACAGAAGGTAGAAGTTAGAAAATGAGCGACAGACGATAGTCTACACACATGACAGAAAGACAACTTAAGTTGAACTCATGTAGCCTTGTGATGTTGGATCCAGGAGCGTGCATTGAGGAGGGAACTGGTTGGTCTGGCTGAGCATGGGTGAAAGACTGTTTCTCTTGTTGTTTTATGTTATTCATTCTACATGTATTTATATTAGTACTTGATTTTTAAAGAGGCCATTGATGCCTTAAATAGAATATTAAATATTAGTTTTAGTTAAGAGTTGACTTCACGAGTCTTATATATATGTTGTCATTTTGATGTGAATAAGTTAAGACACTGTAAAGTAATATTAGCTTAAAGTAATGAGTTATTATTCGAAATAACTACTCGCACCAAACGTGAGAATCATTGCTAGATGGAAAGAGCCAAGATAGTGAAGTGAGGGTGTGATTTGAGGTGAGTGAGATCGTGACAGCAACCATCAGTGCCAAAGCATTGAACTGAAACAGCAATTTATTTAACGACACATCAGTACATGGAAAAATCACCAACATCAATACCTCAATTCTTTAGATACTTTATAGTTGTTTATACCAGAAGAATTTGATTTGCCTGTTTATATCAGAAGAATTCGATTTGCTTGTTTATACCAGAAGGCCCGAAGAAATGAATTCGATTGTTTGATAATATCGATATTTAAGTAAACGATAGAGCGAAAGTCAGACAATTTATCATTTCTGGACGCTTCCATGCTGCAGCAAAACATGCCCTTGATTTGCTGATCATCTGCTAGGCATACATGAACTCTGTGGGGCAAGGTTTACATTTTGTCAATTATGAGTCTATAATGGCATTTGATGGTTGGGGGGGGGGGGGGAGGACTATATTGTGGAAACTGTTAGAAACTTTTTGATTATTCTTATCCTATTTTCCATCATCAATGTTTCATCAGATATGGCTAACAAGGAAATTGTTTTCAGTTCCAAAGAGGTACAATCACACACTTGAAAACCCTTCTCGTGACTAGCCAAGCTCCAAGGGTATAAGTCTACGTTTTGTTTCTTCTAATAATATTGCTATTGTTTCCATTTGAATGAAACTTTTAAAATGCATTTATAAATTGAGTAAACTCTTTTTAAAATATTAGTTTTAATGGTCATCGCCTTAAATAAATAAATAAACAAATAAGACATATATCCAACACAATAATATGAATACAAATAATTTGTAAAATAAATAGAGGGGGAATCTACTGTACTGGTTTTATTGTTTCATACATCATAGATCTTCACAATTTTTGCTTTAAAATAATTTCAAGCTATTGTATATATAACAGTGTGACATTGCTCTCAGCTAGGAATTTGGTATATATTTATTTCATTACCTTTGTTATGTATTTTTTTCTCTTTTTTTTTTCCGGATTTGAGATTGTTTGTTCTTTGTTTTGGAAGGATGCAGGACTAACACGTTTTTTTTTAAAAAAAGAGAATATTGAGTAAGTGGTTCCTCTTTTTTAGTTTATTTCCCGGGACCTTACAAATGTAAATAATTTTTTGGGGGGCATTTGTTCGTCTTTTATGAAATTTGAAGTGATAAAATGTATTTATTTTGTTATTTTGAATATTTATGGGTTAAATATTTCAGTATATCGAATTTTTAAATACATTTTTAAAAGTATATTTCCTTTTTCCGTGCTCAGTTTAAAATTAATAACAATAAATTTTCTTGAATAAGTTATTTTATTTATATAGGCCTACTTGTGTAGTCCATTGTATTTCCTTTAAAATAAACTTAAAGTATGTTAGTTTTAGTAACTCTGCCTCTTTGAACATTTGTGTTCATCTTTGAAAACTCCATATTTTTTCTATTAAAATAATTATCATTGAAAGAGTTTAAATACAAGAAAAGTAATAATTTTCCCCCACATTCAAAAAGGTGCCGGTACGCCATACCGGTGCGTACCGTCACAAAGGGTGTATAGGTGTGTGTAGGTAATTAATCTTTATTACTATGACTCTTTACCATAGAATAGACTCTTCCTTTAGTTAGTGGAAAAACAGTAGAAATATTGCCCTTGCCAGCTAGGCCAAGCATTATTTTCGCATTTCAAACTAAAAAGAGCAAATCCGGAAGTATCTACAGAGCAGTATCCTGCTGCTCTTCAATACAAAAAACTGTAGGTCAAAATCCAATTTTGCTATTCAGTACACTTTATTCATGGAGCCCAGAAAATGGTAACTAGAGATTTACATCATTGTTTTCATTGGATGTGGAAGAGAAACCACAAAATTGATTTTTCTTTTGCTGGAAAAAAAAAGGGGGGGGGGGGTGACCTTAAAACTCCTCTTGGCTACCTTCATCATGGAATTTGAGCAATGTAGATTTGTTGTCGATTTTTTTCGATAAGGGGAATTTTATCGTCAAAACGATCTGTTAGGTAGTTGTTTTTTTTAAAACTCCAATCCATTAATTTTTTAAACCCAAAACCCCAATTAGCTACGCTCATAAAATTTGGCGACTGTATTTTACTTTAGTTTAATTTTGAAGAAGGGGGTATAAACCTCAAAACCCGCTGAAGTGGGTTTTAAAATCACACCCTCTGGAAGGGGGTTTTAAACTAAAAATTCACTGGAGCTTGGCTTAAACCTAAAACCATCTGAGTTGGGTTCAGACTCAGAACCTCACTTGGCTACGCTAGTAGAATTTGGTGATTGTAGTTGGCTTAAGATTTATATTGAAGAGGAAGATTGCAGTGGGGTGTTGAAGTCAAAACCTTCTGGAGGGGTTTTATAACTTAACTTGATTGCTTTAGTTTCATACTTAAATAGGGGTTAGGGTTATGGAGTTGGAGTTAGGGTTAAGTTTGTGCGCTGTCTCCAAGGACGCGCTATATTGGCGTCATTGCTTCTGTTTGTTTTGCTTGGATAGCAGATGTTTGGCTGGAGCTCTCTGTTTGTCGTTTTCTTCCCCAGTATTGGGGACGCAGGCTTGGGACTTTGCTGGAGTTAAGCCTGTGTAGACTGTTATTGCATGGACCCTATTTGGCTATTATCCATGACATTGGGTGGCATCGCGAGCCCAGGTTGGACTGTTGCACTGTGTCTTATTCAGGTTATATTTCTCCATCGATGAATTATACTGTTGTTATTAACACCCTCGTTGTCAACTCTAATGTATGTTAGCAGTTTGCTTGTGCTTGTTCTAAGTACTGAATATATTAACGGATAGACTGTCAGGGGGTGCGGGGAAGACTTGTCACGGCACAAATTACAACCCCGACAGAAATGTAATAACTGATCAATGAGGTGTGGAACCCGTTGGAGTATGTCGCCCATTGGATAAACTTGTAAAACCCACCTTGACAGTGGTGACCTACATATTTTGCCTCAGTGATTGTGATTAACAATTATGTATCTGTGACATTCTAACACACTTTCTTTCTGTCACAGCTTTTGAATGGAATGAGTAGATTCAACTTGTGTATTTGTGACTTAATTAGTTGCTTAAAGGTATAGAACTAAACAACTTTGCGAGTTATTACTGGTTAAACTTCTACAATGTAATGGGGGACTCAAACCATGTTTATTATTGTTTATAATCTTTATAGGTGTACCTCACAGAAGATATTTAATTCAAAGTAATCATCTGGCTTTTCTTAAAATAATCTTCAAAAGAAATTTAAAAAACAATAAACACACACACAGTGTATTTTTGTTAATTAATGTATAATTTATTTTATTTGTTTTTACAAAAACAAAAACATAAAAAAAAAAGACAGAGGTTGTTATCCAGAAAGGTGAAAAAGATTTCACAAGCATCTAATGGTGGTATTAGACAAGAGAGTACGCAGAGAAGGCACAGAGAGACAACACTTAGGCTTGTATAACAATGAAGACACCTATCCAAACATGAGAGTTAAAAAAACAACAACAAAAACATGGGATAATACAACTTTGTTTTCTGTTGACAACCCTTCCTTAATAAGCCATTCTGAATGCAGCCCAAACTTTAAGAGTTATTTCCCCTCTGAACAGCAAAGTAAGGAAGTTCCTCACCCTTTTGGGACTTCTCAGCCAGTAAGTAGGACAACTGACCATCAAGACTGGAAATAGAATTGTTTCATTATTTTGTAATTTTCTTTTTCTTTGGTTGATTAAAAGAAAACCTAAAAAAAAATTTAATGGCAAAGTATGAATTTGAAAAACAATAAAAATGCCCATTTGCCATATTTATATAAAATATTGTAATCAAGAATATAACATGATCCCTGTTAGAAGCACGCCAGCATGCCAAGTGTAGATCACAGGATATATTCAAAATTAAGCCATACTTTACAAATGCTTTGACCCTTTTTATAACTAAATATGTTTTGATTTTTGAGCAGGAAAATTATCCTCCCCCTTTCTCTAAAGCCTACAATGAAAAAAAAATATTATGAAAGAACCACAAAGCTTTACATGGATAAAACTTTTTTTCTCTCTACTTTAGATTTTAAAATCATTTACTCAAATGTGGCCAGCACTAGTTGGGAAACAAATGTAATGTAGAGCTGAGATTAAATGATGACAAGAAATTGTTTCTTTTCTTTTTTTTCAATACTTTTTTTTTTAATAAACTTGAGTGTAATGGGAAGTACATTGAAGGGAAGAGGGGCTGACCCTGACCTTGGAAGATAACAGAACAATTTTGTATAATTATGCAATACAACAAATAGTTATATATATATTTATATAAATGTACAATTCCATAAAACCTTTTAAGCCAGCTTAAAATCTGTCCTAGTCATGTCCAGCATGACAATTATACTGACAATAAATTTTCACATGCAGAAAAATAAGGTCACGAGCCAGCATGACATTTTTTTTTTGTCTACTGCATATGCCATCATGATCAATAAAAAAACAACAATTCAATAAAAAAAAATTAAGGTCATGACCTGCAATGACCACAGTATGCTGCAGCGATATTTAATAACCAATGAAATGATACAAATATGTCATTGACACAACGCTAATGAGACTACTTATCCCAGTAACAGCAAAAAAAAAAAAATGTTAATGTGCTACTAATAATGAAATAAGCAAGTGACCAGCACTGACCATTGAACAAGAATTACGATTATTATTGTGAACAGCTTTGAAAGGACAGGACAAAAGTGGATGATCTGCTGCTATCAAAGCAGTGTCAAAACATGAATTGTTTTTATCATGAAACAAAAATGTTATTCAATAAAAAACATGTTCAACAAAATAATTAAACAGAGAGACATTTTCTTGGTGTAGTTGAAAGTATTTCTATAAATATTTATCTAATAGTACTGAAGAAATAAATGTCTACAACAATAATCAAAATAGGCAACGAATTTTTCATTTAAAAAATAAGCAAATTTTAAAGAAAAAAAATCATTTTGAAGAAAAAAAATGACCAAATTGAAATCAATAAAAAAAAAGATTTACTAGAAACAAATTGAGTTTTTCTTAGTTTGTAATGTTTTCATGTGAAATGATTAAAACAGAAATGATCAAAATAAAAAATCACAAATATAAATTATTTCTGAAACTTAAAGCAGAATAAAATGTCTGATATTACTTTGTAAATTGCCAGGAACCACATTGAACATGTTTAGTCATGTGACAATTCACACCAAGAGAAAAGGCTAAATATAATAAAGATAATGAACATATTTGCCATGTTTGAACAAACTATTGCAGATTCAAACAACCAGTGTTTGAAGATCTGCTTTTGTTTTTCTTTCTTTGAGTCTCATTATGCACTTGGTAGAGTTTACTAAGTGACCACTGACCGGCAGGTGAGTCACGTGTCCCTCTTCATTCTATTTCTGTACCTCACCTCCCTGGTTACTTCTTGTCTTTATGCTCATGTGACAAGTAAATGCCACGGTGCCCCACTGCCAGCAGTAAGGCCTGTGACAGGAGCCGGCTTGCCACAGCCATGCTGACCAGCAGCAACAGCATCATAAAAAAAGCTACACATGACAATATGCCATACAGTGTGAACGTCTTTGAGAGTGTAAAACAAGTATTACACCACAGGAAAGCCTACTGGCCGTTTTTGATCAAGTCCAGGGATCCTGTAAACACAAAATGCATTCACAAAAATTAGCTCATTGCATTAAATAACAAAATAATTAATGGATCAAAATAATATTGAAAATATATTGGTAGCGTATTTTACTTTAGCCAAATGTGTTTGATCAACATGAAATAAGCTAGATGGGTCGGTAATGAATTAAAAACTTCTATTGTTAGCTCATGTTAGAAACATAATATTCAAATATCAATTATGAAGTCTAGGATTATGATCCTATTAGATTAAAGAAACAGAGTTTAACAGTTTTTGGAGATGATGTATATATTATATGAGTTAGACTTTTTTGCTTATGCTAGTAATGCCCCTTGTTTTAAATCTGATTTTTAATCAGAATGGCTTCTTTAAAAACATCTTACTTAAAGGTTAAAGATTATGTTTATTCTTGATCATCTCTTTAATAATCCATAAAAACCTTTTAAAACTCTATTATTTTTAGACCTTCTCTCTCTTCTTCTTTTAAATATCTAGCTGAGCAATTTTAAAATTTAGAAAAAAAGCCAAATTGATTTTTAAACAATGAACTTGAATTAATCAATTTTTAATGTTATAATTTTTTTTAGAAATTATAATGAAACTTTTCAGACTTTAATATGCAATGCAACATCCTGAGATGAAACTATAAATTGGATTTCATTGAATAAAAACAAAGTATTTACCCTCTGAAGAAGGGAAGAAGTCAGAGAAGTCTAATTTGAATTCATCATGCATACAGAGAACATCTCCATCTTTGAAAGAGTTAGTGGATGGATTCTCCCCAAGTGCAGTCTCCAGCATGTCAGTGGAATGGTCTTCTTCTAATGCAATGTCATCCTCCCCAGATAGAGAAGAGCTGCTTGACAATGGGCTCAGCTGGTGATCCATTTGCCTTTGGTAGCTGTTATACTGATCCATGTGATATGATTTTTGGTAGAAGGTATCATTCAGAAAGTCCTGTGTGGCAGAGCGATCCAAGTAAAAGCTGCTAGAATCAGTATGGAGGGAAGAGACATCAGAACCATCATCTGAGAAATAACTCAGCAGGTCATCAATTTTCTCCTGTGAGCTCATGAATTTTGGCTGCGGAACCAAGACTAGATCTTTTGATGACTTTGTCAGTGGTGGATGCTGGTTTTCATTGGCTGAAATATCAGGGTTAAAACTGACTCTATCAGCAGGTTCATAGTAGGTTTCAGATATAGCAGATGACAAGAACATTGAAGGAACTTGTGGCTGAGGCCTGTCTACAGAGGCAGGGACAAAGTAAGGGGGACTCATGCAAGGTTGCTCTGCCTTCAGGGCGGCAAAGTTAGGAATGTTTTCAGCAGAGATGGATTCTTCAGAGAGTTCCACTTTAATTTCTTTCTTCAAGGGCAGAGCTTCCAGCTTGGGTGATGCTTTTGATTGAGCATCTGGCATCTTCAACGCATCGAAAAAATTATCAATGTCAAAAGCATCAAAAACTGGAAGTTCTTTTCTCATTTGTTTAGTTCGGGGTACAACAGGGATCTCAGTAGGAACACTGTTCAATCGCAGCTCTTGTGGCTGAGCTGCAAGCTTCTCAAGGGCTTTTAGAATCTCTTGTGAAGTCTTCACTGGCTCAGATCTCACATCACTGTCCATCACCTCAGTCTTCACTGTCATGCAGGAAGGTTCAGGGGACGAAATGGGTGAAGGGTCTGGGGTGAGGTAAGATTCTGGTAAATGAACATCAGGTACTACCTGCTCTGATGAGAACATGGTGCCCATAGATGATACCATTCCTTGGCAATCATAAAATTTATGGCTAGACTTTGCTGTCATAAGGCCTCCAATTCTGTATCTCGGTGGGACTGCAATCATTTGTTGACCAGAAAAGTCTGAGTGCCCCTCAGTCATTGGTGCATGAGAATACTGTTCCATCATGGGCAGGCTCTGGTCTGACTCTGGGAATCCATTTCCTCCACCACTTCTATCAACACTCCAGTTGGTGCGGGGAATTTTAGTTGGTTTGCAGGTATTGGAATGGGGCCCTTGGATCTTTCTCTTTAGCCGAGCCTTCAGCTGGTCAGTCTGGTCCAGGGAGGATGAAGAGATCATACTGTTTAGGTCATGGTGGTGGGACTGATCAATCTCACAATTGTTAAGCACTGACATGCCAGAGCTGTACATGGATGGCTGTCCACTCTGGCCTATGTAGCTGGGGATGTTGCTCTGGTAGCTAGGTATGGAGACTGGACTCATCTTTTGGACCCAGTGTCCACTGGGTGGCTCCTGGCCAGATGGAAGAACAGTTGGAAAATGATTTCCCCACATTTCATGTGGTCGACTGGGAAACATGGGGAGCATGTGACCTTGAACTTTTATTTGAAAAGCTTCCTGTGCACTGTAAAGTAAGAATAATGTTCATAGCCAACTATCAAGAGATTGAAGCAATTTTTAATCAAGCAAGCTATTATAATATGTATCATAATACATTTTTGTACATTTCTAATGATTTGCCACACTTTTTTTAGTCTGTAATAAATCAACTAATGTTATATTAAAAATATTAAATGTTAATTAATTCCAAAACAAAATTAAATTTTGAATTATAATTTTGAAGTTTTTTAAAAACTTTACTCAAAATAAAAAGTTGCACATTTGATTAGCTGTTTTCAAAGTAACGTCGGTATGAATACCAAAGAATTTTATAACAGTTTACTTACTCGATAACTTGATTAATGCAGACAATAAGTGGCTCATCATTCTGGGCCAGGCTAGCTTGACGTACATGCATGACCAGATTCACCCAGAATACACTCCCGTCTGCTTTCAGCATACGTACTGTCATCATGCAGCCCATTTCATGATTGGAGCGAATAACTTTGTGAGAAAAAAAAAAGAAATACCTTTATAATGATTAAATATAATTGACATTAAAGAACTATGATTGATTCTTATTTCTATTTTGTACGTATGTGTAAATCATTAAGTTTTTTTTGTAAAGTTTCATCATTATAAAATAATTTAAATGGATATTTTAATGTCTGAAATAGTCAAGCAGATTTAAAAGAATAACATTTTAAGCTATGTCAACACGTTGTTTCATTTAATATGATAATACTAGTAGTTATGAAATTGAACTTAGTAAAATATTTGAGATAGAGGTTTGTAAAATTTGGTAGCTAAATAACTAAATCTTTACTGCATAAAAAATTTGACTACATACGCTGTAAATGTTTCTCTTTGGCTTCATGAATATCTTCAGGATACAGCATTGAGTACCAGGATTTCTTGTAAAGTTCCTCAGAACTCATTCCCAGGTGGTACTCAGCTCTGTAAAGCAGAGGATAAATCAAATGTCTTATTTACATCTGTAGTGTAAATTCATTAATTCACATTCTCAGGGTTTTAAACTTGCTACATTCACGTTATTAACAGTTATTATTATTATTTTATATGTGTTGTATCTATACAAGACCATTTCAACTTTCATTGCTCAATCATAACCAGACTATTCATTCAAAATAACCCTAACACTAAAAACAATAAAAAGAGTTAAGGAAAATATACATCAATCTACACTGACTTAGCAGATATTAAAATTTTATATATTTTATGAAATTTTATATATATATATATATATACAGTGCTTTTTTTTGTAAAAAAAAATAGGTGCCAGTACTCAGTGATTAGATGCTGATACTCAGTAGTTAATTGCCAAACTTTTAACTACTAAAAATTATAAATATATGTTTAAATACAAGAAAAGTAATAATTTTTCAAAGGGGTGCCACATACCGTCAAAAAAAGCCCTGTATATACATATTTATATTTGTATATATTTTTGCATTGGGAAAAAAAGTTTTGGTAAAATGACCACTCACGTTTTTGTGACTTCATAGTATGTCATGTCCAGCTGGTGGACAGTCTTGAAAACCATTGTGTTGTTCTGTATCAAGTTTTCCTTCAGGTCAGGTGTGATCAAAGGGGAGCAAGTGGCCATGAAGACACACTGACTGTCCACAGGACATCCAGGTTCAGTGGCCCCTGTTCCAATAAAGTGGCCACGGACATGCATGACCTGAAATTGAGGAAAAGATTTATACCATTTAGAGTTCAATCATACACTTCTAGTTTCTAGATTCTTGAACAAAAAATGGTAATGTTTAAAAAAAAAGGTTAAAATTCTTTATTGTTAACTTTTATAAGATTAAACAAAAAAGTATAATTGTCCTTGCAGTTTGCATTGATGACAAAACTGATGTTATGTATTTGGGAAAGGGGGGGGGGGGAGAGGGTATAAGAAAAGAAATGATGCTTGGCCAAATCATAGAATGTAAAGTTTAGTAGTGAAGTGTTGTTGTTTTTGTGCAGTGAGCCAAAGGTAGACAACTCAAGTGCAGGAAGTAACAGTAAGGTAACAGTATGCAAATGAGAGCCAGAGGGAAGGAGTGTTTGATTGATGAGACAGCAGTTTTCTTTCCTCCCCAACTTTGTTCTACAGTATAATGAACTTTGAACTGATACACAGGGTCAAATGTCACAATGAAGAAATATGTATATAGCCTGAACAAAATATTTTCCCCCACCCCCACTAGCCTAGTTCTAACCTTAACTATCAACTTAATGAATAGAGAAAACACATTTTTTTTAGAAAGAAAGGTAAAAGCTCAAATGGCTAGTGTTGAGTTATATATAGAAAAAGCCTTGCAGCCATGATTTAGTAGGATTTTAAGCCTATACATTAAAATGACAGGCTATCTATTGGTGCGTTTGAGTGTGTGTGTGTGTTATTAACTGCTTAGTTGTAAGTGTATTTAGATAGCGATTAAAAAAAAAGAAAGTCATTTAAATACTTAAGTTATAGAATTTTTTTAAAAAGTCCATGACTGTATTAAAAAGAATGATTTTTTATTTTAAGTGCACAAAAAGACTGCAAGAGTCTTTAAAACATTAACTAGATGTATTAGTGGATAAATTGTTTCTATAAAGTAACACATATGCATAAATTACATAAACATTTTAAATTGTTACACTGTTAGAAAATTCTCAGGGAAATACCCAGAATAGTGTTTGTCACAAAGAGAATTATCAGATATGAAAATACTGCATGCATGTTTATTATTTTCTACATTTAGTTTATTAAAGAGAATTAATTTCTAATTTCCCACGTACTGACTCATATGCCTTTAAAAAAACTAAAA
Organism: Biomphalaria sudanica; assembly: GCA_036873155.1. Lineage (NCBI taxonomy): Eukaryota > Metazoa > Mollusca > Gastropoda > Planorbidae > Biomphalaria > Biomphalaria sudanica. The sequence goes on from JAZGLO010002124.1 coordinate 510,884, forward strand.
TAAAAAATTATTAAGGTATCTTTAAACTAGTATTTTAAAACATTTCTCTAAAAAAAATAATTAGCCAACATTCAAAGTTAGAGATGATTATGTCCCTTGATACAGGATTGTTTCCCTTGGCAAAATGATGACGCAAGAGAATGAACCATTTTGAAAATGTCAAATCAATCAACATTGAGAATTAAAAACAAAAAAGTTTTTCACTAAATTGATAAATGAAATCCTGAAGGTTTTTTTTTTCTCAGTGAGATACAGCAGCAGATGTAAAAATAAAACCCATTTAAAATTAGACGCTATCACAATAACAAATCCTAATGGTTACATTCTACATGTCCAGCCACTGATCCGCCATCCATTAGCACCGAAAACAAAGGGCTGAATAACAAAATAAATGTTTAAGAATCCTAAGCCACTTTGAGGGAGCAGTTTCAGTTGAGAGTCTCATGGGACGAGTGGATTGTGACAAAACAAGACTTGAATCAACACAATCATCTAATGGCATTACTGGCCAGGAGAGCAACACCTTCAGACAGCACAATTAATAGGGGAGGTAACCACATGTGGATACAGAAGATGGAAATAATAGGACAGAAAATAATTCATGTTTAAAAGTTCAAAAGAACTTTTTATTGTGACATAATAGTATTTAAGATTAGCCCAATTCTCGTTTATGAAATATAAAAAAAGCTCTAAAACGTTATTTACAAACATAACAATATATGCAAATTAACAAAAGTTTTTTTTTCCTTGAATTGGATTGCAAAAAAGGTTGCGCAGGCACATGCCACTACAGCGTCGGGTAGCTAACGCACTACAAATTCATCAATCCACATTATAGTTTTCTTGAGTCAACATATTGCATTGAAAATCAAATAAAATTTTAAAAAATGTACACATGGAATCATAATGTTGGTAAGTACTGAGTAAATATACAATGAATACACTTTACCATATAGGCGGCTGAAGACTAAATAACAAACCTACCTTGACATCGCCAAAACCAGATTGGCGTTTCAGAGTTCTGGACATGTTCATTCGGCAGAAAAAAGACACGTCCGAGAGTGAGCTCTTGTCCTCCATGTTACAGCCCTGCTGCAACTGACTGCGCACTGTATTGTGATCTCGCTTGTCTACAATATCATACAGACTGTCTCCCTGTGTCTTCATGTCAACCTGCCCAATGGTCATTCAAACTTATCACTTAGAAATAGGCATTCTATAGTAGAACATAAATGACTGTTGTAAATTACACATTAATATGTCTCAAATTGTGCCATAGGAGAAATGTGCAATCTTTATTTTCTGAACGTTTTAGTACATTATTCTTTTTACGCTTTGAAAAAAAAAAAAAAAAAAAACTCAACCTACCATTGAATGACCAAGAAAGTCTGTGACATTTTCTGAGATGTATAATAACTTCCCTTCTCGTGTGGTGACCAATAAGAAGCCTGTTAAAGCCTGGCGAGGACATAAAACAACAGCATTTATAAACCAGTTTAGCTCCACTCAATTTCACGCATTAACCAGTTTAGCTCCACTCAATTTCACGCATTAACCAGTTTAGCTCCACTCAATTTCACACATTTATCAGTTTAGCTCAATTCCACTCGTCGACTAGTTTAGTTAGTTCCCTTTTAGGACCTTGCGATCTTTAGGGCAAATGATGTAAAAGTTATCTGTTTCTGTGGCACATGGTTTTAACGAGGGTGTCGTGTGGCCAACACAATGACCAACCACCTTTATTTTCTCTAATGTAAGGTACCCACTAGAGCTGGGGGGACTGAGAGGCACCCAAACAATCCTGAAATTTAAAATCCAGGTCTTCACCAGATTTCGAGCCCTGAACCTCTAGTTCAGCCACCTCGCCTCCCATTAACTAGGTGAGCTCCACTTAATTTCCCTCATGAACCAATTTAGTTACACTTAATTTCACTCTTCCATTCAAACTAATACAATCAAAGAAATCTAAACCTTCCCAGATGTCAAAATATAATGTTTCTTTGCGATGCGTCTCAATGTTTTGTTGATTTTCTCATTGCCATTTCAACTGCACGTGCTGTAGGAAGCTTAAACATTATGTTTGTTTAGAAAACAAAGTGCAGGCGGGAAATAGATTCTGAGTGGGTGAGCACTGAATCAGGACATGGAAATTTGGTGACTCATCTGATAGCCAAAGTTATTTTGTTGGCACTTATCTTTTTTCCTTCCTGTAGTTTTCAAGTTCGAATTGGAAAAGTTAAAAAAAGAAAAACAAAACATCACATGTTCAATGTTTTTACACTCTCTATTCAAAACCTAATCGCGAAAATCTGATTTCCCCATGTAATTTTGTTTTTCAGGATTATTTGATGCAAGGGCAATAAACTTAGAACTGGTTTTAGCAAATAATTAAACACGTCTTTGAAAGGATTTTTAAATTTTTTTGTTTTTGTGATGGATGCTAGTGAAGAGCATAAAGTAGAGATCTGAACAAAAAACAAAAAAAAACAAAACAAAAAAACAAAAAAAAAAACAACAACAACGAACGACGCAGAAAATAAGTTGAATATCAAACTCAAAGTAGACTTTATTTTTTTCAATTTCTAATTCTTATGTAATTAACGGTTCTCTTGGCTGTGTAAATTATTGAACAGTCTAGAGACTTTCATTTGTTTGATTCTACCCCATATCTGGAAATACATTGCAGATGAATTGATCAAGTTGATACGTTAAACATCGACATCGTTCCGGCCTCAGCTCATGCCCAGGCATTCCTTCATTTCCATGAGATGATCCATAGGTCGCTCCTCGCAGGCATTCCTTCATGTCCATGAGATGATCCACATAGGTCGCTCCTAGCAGGCATTCCTTCATGTCCATGAGATGATCCACATAGGTCGCTCCTAGCAGGCATTCCTTCATGTCCATGAGATGATCCACATAGGTCGCTCCTAGCAGGCATTCCTTCATGTCCATGAGATGATCCACATAGGTCGCTCCTCGCAGGCATTCCTTCATGTCCATGAGATGATCCATACATAGGTCGCTCCTAGCAGGCATTCCTTCATGTCCATGAGATGATCCACATAGGTCGCTCCTCGCAGGCATTCCTTCATGTCCATGAGATGATCCATACATAGGTCGCTCCTCGCAGGCATTCCTTCATGTCCATGAAATGATCCATACATAGGTCGCTCCTCGCAGGCATTCCTTCATGTCCATGAGATGATCCACATAGGTCGCTCCTCGAAGGCATTCCTTCATGTCCATGAGATGATCCATAGGTCGCTCCTCGCAGGCATTTCTTCATGTCCATGAGATGATCCACATAGGTCGCTCCTCGCAGGCATTCCTTCATGTCCATGAGATGATCCACATAGGTCGCTCCTCGCAGGCATTCCTTCATGTCCATGAGATGATCCATACATAGGTCGCTCCTCGCAGGCATTCCTTCATGTCCATGAGATGATCCATACATAGGTCGCTCCTCGCAGGCATTCCTTCATGTCCATGAGATGATCCACATAGGTCGCTCCTCGAAGGCATTCCTTCATTTCCATGAGATGATCCATAGGTCGCTCCTCGCAGGCATTCCTTCATGTCCATGAGATGATCCACATAGGTCGCTCCTAGCAGGCATTCCTTCATGTCCATGAGATGATCCACATAGGTCGCTCCTAGCAGGCATTCCTTCATGTCCATGAGATGATCCACATAGGTCGCTCCTAGCAGGCATTCCTTCATGTCCATGAGATGATCCACATAGGTCGCTCCTCGCAGGCATTCCTTCATGTCCATGAGATGATCCATACATAGGTCGCTCCTAGCAGGCATTCCTTCATGTCCATGAGATGATCCACATAGGTCGCTCCTCGCAGGCATTCCTTCATGTCCATGAGATGATCCATACATAGGTCGCTCCTCGCAGGCATTCCTTCATGTCCATGAAATGATCCATACATAGGTCGCTCCTCGCAGGCATTCCTTCATGTCCATGAGATGATCCACATAGGTCGCTCCTCGAAGGCATTCCTTCATGTCCATGAGATGATCCATAGGTCGCTCCTCGCAGGCATTTCTTCATGTCCATGAGATGATCCACATAGGTCGCTCCTCGCAGGCATTCCTTCATGTCCATGAGATGATCCACATAGGTCGCTCCTCGCAGGCATTCCTTCATGTCCATGAGATGATCCATACATAGGTCGCTCCTCGCAGGCATTTCTTCATGTCCATGAGATGATCCACATAGGTCGCTCCTCGCAGGCATTCCTTCATGTCCATGAGATGATCCACATAGGTCGCTCCTCGCAGGCATTCCTTCATGTCCATGAGATGATCCATACATAGGTCGCTCCTCGCAGGCATTCCTTCATGTCCATGAGATGATCCATACATAGGTCGCTCCTCGCAGGCATTCCTTCATGTCCATGAGATGATCCACATAGGTCGCTCCTCGAAGGCATTCCTTCATTTCCATGAGATGATCCATAGGTCGCTCCTCGCAGGCATTCCTTCATGTCCATGAGATGATCCACATAGGTCGCTCCTAGCAGGCATTCCTTCATGTCCATGAGATGATCCACATAGGTCGCTCCTAGCAGGCATTCCTTCATGTCCATGAGATGATCCACATAGGTCGCTCCTAGCAGGCATTCCTTCATGTCCATGAGATGATCCACATAGGTCGCTCCTCGCAGGCATTCCTTCATGTCCATGAGATGATCCATACATAGGTCGCTCCTAGCAGGCATTCCTTCATGTCCATGAGATGATCCACATAGGTCGCTCCTCGCAGGCATTCCTTCATGTCCATGAGATGATCCATACATAGGTCGCTCCTCGCAGGCATTCCTTCATGTCCATGAAATGATCCATACATAGGTCGCTCCTCGCAGGCATTCCTTCATGTCCATGAGATGATCCACATAGGTCGCTCCTCGAAGGCATTCCTTCATGTCCATGAGATGATCCATAGGTCGCTCCTCGCAGGCATTTCTTCATGTCCATGAGATGATCCACATAGGTCGCTCCTCGCAGGCATTCCTTCATGTCCATGAGATGATCCACATAGGTCGCTCCTCGCAGGCATTCCTTCATGTCCATGAGATGATCCATACATAGGTCGCTCCTCGCAGGCATTCCTTCATGTCCATGAGATGATCCATACATAGGTCGCTCCTCGCAGGCATTCCTTCATGTCCATGAGATGATCCACATAGGTCGCTCCTCGAAGGCATTCCTTCATGTCCATGAGATGATCCATAGGTCGCTCCTCGCAGGCATTCCTTCATGTCCATGAGATGATCCACACATAGGTCGCTCCTCGACTGAAGGAGACCATGGATGCGCTCAAAAAGAGACAAAAATAAAAAGACCAGAAAACAAAAAAAAAAAAAACCAGCCAGTATGCACATATACTCAAACCAAACATTTCTTCAGTAAACAAAAAACTGTGATGTAAAACACGCAATCAAAATGAATTGGCCTGACAGAAGCTTTGACAACGAAACTATTTTATGCTGCGTACAAAAATAAAGAACATTTTTTTAAATGGCTGAGTGCTACACTTAATTCCCTCCCTCTTTTTTTGTCTGTACCTTAAGATTTGTTTAGACCCCAGCCCCCCCCCCCCCCCTAAAAAAACAACTTAATTGGTCTACGCCGTGCAGAACAATTAGGACTTAGGATAAGAAAGAAGAATTTAGTTTTTCATGACGTCAGTTTTGTCTTCTTTGAATCAAACGTTTTGCGCTCGTCTTCTTTCTGTAGATTTGGCGTTCATTGGATGATAGCACGGTCACGTCTGCTAAGTCTACATCTTAGATTATGTTGTTGTTTCCGGAATCTATTGTAAGACGTTTCTAACTACTCCGCAGCAAAAGTTAAAATAATCAAATCGTAGAGAAGGAACTAAAAAAAGGAGATAACAGCCAAGCCAAAGCGGCAGGTCTCGAAGTGATTGCTCTTTACAGGAATGAAAAAAACATTTTCGTCAGAACCCATACATACCGCAAAACCCTTGCAACCATAAAGTCTGTTCCCAAGGACATGATGGTACAGCATTGGGAAATGAAGATTTCTATACCAGAGTTGCATTCAGCTGACAGCCAGACGGCAGCTAGTGTGGTTTGTTTGCATCTCATTTGACCATGGGGGAAACAAGGAGGTGGGTGGGGAGCTTATCCCTGGCATTCAGTAAAATCCATGTGTTTGTCTTCTGGGTTAAATTGGGTTTGTTTTGAATTCTTTTCATGAGCACTTTGAATAGTCTGTACACAGCCGATCTACTAGATAGATCCCAACATCATGCCCTCTTTAGGTTTGTGGGAGACTATTGGAGAGAATGGGAGAGTAAAACTAGAGTATAATCATTAGGTGATTAACATGCTTATCGTTCTTTGAAATCCACCCTTCACACACACGCACACATTTTGTGTGTAGCTGTATTTGGTTAAAGGGCCTATATATGAATACAAATAGCGGGAGTTGTGGGTGGTATCTAGTATTTTATCTTCAACAAAGAAACACTATATGGAGAAGAGCGTCACATTTACACCGCCATTGTTTTGCATTGTTTGGGAGGTCAAATTTAAGTATCATGACAATTTTGCTTCAAGAGTATTTAAAAACTTGACCCGCTGGGGAAAAAAAAAAGGCGGTGATTATTATTAGTGTTGATGACGCAAATACTCAAAGTACTTGAAATAGCACGACCTACTTATTTCAAACATGTTGTTGTAGTTTTTCAGATTGCTATGAATAGAAATGAACAACACAGGGTCCAAGCCGAGCAGCAAGCTCCGCGCCACTATGGCGGTGGAAACAAAAATCAATTTTCAAGCTTTAAAAAAAACAACAAAAAACTGCAGTCATTACACCAGGCCTGTTCCACACATCGTTCACACACCTTGCACCCACAGCAGAACACTATTAATGACGTCATCAGTAAACGCGTACACAATTATGTCTTCGCTCCTATGTGTGTGTGCGCGCGCGTGTGTGTTGTCAGCCAATCAATGCTGCAGCTTATTTCTGCCTACAATGGTTCAATCTACTGAATGATTCCCCCCCCCCCTCCCATTTATTTTTCATTTTTTCTTCGCTGTAGTTTGAATAGACCGAATTAACAGAATATCAAAATGATAATAGATGAAGTTAAAAATTTCAAAAACTATTGATAGACTATAAATATAATCTAAACCACCCATTGACGTGTTAACATAACTTAAATTTTTCATTGCCTGACAAGTAAGGTTTATTCAATCTTATGTGTTATCATGTCGCATCTAATTAAAACTTATAAACTCAAATGAACACCATTGATCTTCGGAATCACGATCTGCGACATGTGGTTATTGAAAGAAATACAACTGGCCAGAATCTTTTATTTTATGTAATATAATTGGCCTACATGCATACACTTACTCCATACTTTTACATGGTTCATTCTGTCTGATCTACAGTGACTACAACTACAATGGTCAGCGAAGTTGAAAGAGAGCTTCCCACGCAACAACCTAAACTGCCAACAGACCAGCCCACCTTAGAAAAATTCCTTTTTACGTACAACATTGTAAACATAATGATACGAAATGTTTACACTTGCTTTCACTTTCGCAAAAATAGTGTGTGGCTAATCTGCAAGATAATAATGTGAACACTTCTAGAGGCTCTATCATTAAAATCTATAAATCGCCAGAACTCTGTTAACAGGTGACGCAAGATTTGTAATATTGGAACTTTAATAAAGACATACTCTATCTAGTTCTTGTTTTTTTTTTTTTTTATTAGTCTGGGTTTGTTTAGAAATTGTATTTAAAAATATAAACAAAAACATTCATATTTAATTATGAAATACTGTGTCCAAACGGTGACGCATTTTATTTCTTCTTGGGCGTCGCCTAACTTTCTGAAACCCTCGGCCAGTCATTGGCGGTCACGCGATTTGAAACAACTGGCGTGGAATGATCTCAAGGTGTCAGTAAGAACTATTTCTTACATAAATAGATAGACCGAAAGTGTCCCCACCCCACCATTTTGTTTTCAACAGATTCTCTTGCAAGAAACAATGAAACTTTCCATTAGGTCTCTACTAACAAACATTCTTGTGTTTTTCTAGGTTTTTTTTAAAGCATCGACAACTTTGAAAGATTTGGCTCCCTTCCAAACTAAACATTTCTCTGGAGACAAATTTATCCTTCAAAACAATTTCTCTGTCTACCTCTTCCGTCAACAAAATCTCAACACTGATTACGAGATTGTGTCGAACCAAATGAGTCTGTAAACATAATTAAACTTTGTGGACATAGCAAGGCTTTTATTTTGAAAGTGCACATAGAGCGCATGAAACATAGATGTCATGGGCGAAAAGCTCAAAAGTCACAAGGTATGGGTAATGTCTTTCTGCTTGTAGCCTCGTTTGAAAGCTCAGAAAGGCGCTCCAGAGATTGAGGCAGCACACTGATAGGAAGAACGTCATTGCAGCGAGTAGCGCCCCCTATATTTTACTAGCAAGTGGCGCCCTCTATATTTCCTAGCAAGTAGCGCCCCCTATATTTCCTAGCAACGATCCATCTCTTTCAACAATTTCAGCGATGATGTCAGTTCGCTTGAAACAAATGCAATCTTTCCATTGTAAACACTGACATTTTGAGACAGACTTTGACATTTACTCCCCCTTGTCGCCCCCAGCTCCTCCACTCTAAACTTACAGCAGTGGAACGTCAATATTAAAACTTGAGAGTGACGTCGTGGATGTAACAGGTAGCGGAGGAAGACATATTACATAGGCCGGTGACGTTCTTGTACTGTTCAATTAGTGCCTCCCATCTCGCCCCTCCCCGGGCCTTCATGGTTAAACTATTCGATTTCAGGACAGTGTTTGCTCTGTGTGTGCGCGCGCATGCTCGCTCGCGCATTTTAGTTTATGAAACGTCTTCCTGACGACCTAAAGTTTCATCAATTTCCCAATTTCCCGCCACACCCACTTGGCCCCTTCCCGCCAAAACTTTCTGAAGTTCCCAGAATTCTAAAACTTAAGGACTGAAAATTGCTGTCATATACGTTGAGATCAATTTTCTCAACAATAATTGGGGGGGGGGGGGCACGTTAAGCTGACATTAAACGTAATCTTCGTAAAGCAGTTAAAGGTCGGCCATTTTGTTTTTGCAGGAGCAGACAAGTTTCTGTTCCAAATGACGCCTGCCCAGTCTTTCATTGGTTTTTGGAGGAGGGGGAGGGGAACCTTTTTTTTTTTTACATTTGAGTCACGTGACCACAGAATTATAATACAATAAATTTAAAAAAAGGTCACGTCCAATGGCAAGGAACCTCATTCTGCATTCAGCAGAAGTCTGGACAGGCCGGATGTGACCCACAAGCAGAAGTTTATGTATCACTGAACTATAGATTGAAATATTTTGTGCTCAAATATAGTTAAGTTTGGATTGCTGAGAAATGTAGATGTTTTCAAGATTCTCAAATATTTTTCTCCGAGGAGCCAAAATAATACGCCTACAAAGTGACTATAAAGAACAGGTAATCAAAACTACAACCCACACACACAATTACACACAAAACAAAATAAATCCACTAAAACTAATATTAAAAATTTACAGGAACAATAAAAATGGAACGAGTATGAATAAGCATAGATCTACGTAAACATGAACTCAACATTAGATCCCATCTTTTCGATAAAACCAAAACAACAACAACAACAACAACAACTACCTATTTCTTAGTGGGCATGAGAGAGATCCAAGATACAGTAGGATGGATTCTATACTATTGAACATTTGAGTGAAGTAAACAAACAGGTCTACAACCAACTGAATTATTTGTCTGCTAGGCAAGTCTGCTTCTCCTTCTCCTAGTGCAATGGATGTGGTTGACTTTTAGAGAAAAAAAGCAAATTTCAGACGCTTCTTTGAGTTTGAATGTTTACACGGAATAAATAAAATATTGAATTCATTTGGATTGAAAATCTTTTGTTTCAACAAGTTGACAATAAAGCAATGGCGTGATCGAATCTTTTAAAAGTGACAACAGAGCGTTGGCGTGATCGAATCTTTCAAAAGTGACAACAGAGCGTTGGCGTGATCGAATCTTTCAAAAGTGACAACAGAGCGTTGGCGTGATCGAATCTTTCAAAAGTGACAACAGAGCATTGGCGTGATCGAATCTTTCAAAAGTGACAACAGAGCATTGGCGTGATCGAATCTTTCAAAAGTGACAACAGAGCATTGGCGTGATCGAATCTTTCAAAAGTGACAACAGAGCATTGGCGTGATCGAATCTTTCAAAAGTGACAACAGAGCGTTGGCGTGATCGAATCTTTCAAAAGTGACAACAGAGCGTTGGCGTGATCGAATCTTTCAAAAGTGACATCTGTAATGTGGATCTTTTTTGTCTAAACTTTTCCTTTTATTAAGAGTACTTTACTCAAATCTGACTGACTACAACTGTATTTACATACTGTATTTATACATGGTTCAGAAATTTTCCTAAGATATGCAGTTCAGAAAAATATATGATTGTAACAGTATTATTTTAAGGTGAAAAAAAAAAGTAACTTTATGTGTATAAACTAACCCAAATAAATGATAATAAGCCACATCAATGGCTACAAGCCCACATCAATGGCTACAAGCCCACATCAATGGCAAGAAGCCCACATATATTAAAACGACTTTTAAACCCATATAGATGATAATATGTCTGAGCCCTTATGATTGATAAGGCAATATGAATGATACTCTGTTCAAGAGCAAACATAAAAAAAAAAGATATTGAAACGAGATGTAGGGGGTTGCATGAGAAGTTGAAATGATACAATTGGCAAGAGTTGAAATGTCTCTACTCTTTGCTTGTATGACGTCACCGCCCCCGTGTTCTCATACAGTTACCTAACACACTCGCCCCCGTGTTCTCATACAGTTACCTAACACACTCGCCCCCGTGTTCTCATACAGTTACCTAACACATTCCGGTTCTAAAGTCAGTTAAATGCAACCCATTATTCACCGGGCTGTCACACCAACGCTTGTCTTCTCCAAAAATATTACATACACAATATTGTGACATTGAAGTGGTGGCGGTGGGGAGGTCCAAGGAGACGAACACGCTGAGGGTCGAGGGAAGAATGGATAGCGGCGATGACGTCATCAGTATCTTTTTTTTTTGAGGACATTGGTTTTGAATTATTTTTTTTATTTTTTTTTTTGGGGGGGGGGAAGGGGAGAGAAATTGGCAGAACATTATGGCAGCCAAAGCGAGGCTCTAGACAGATTAGTCTCTTCACTTGATACTGGGCTGACTAACAGAGCTATGGGGTAAGAAGGTCATTTGAGACGGGGGGGGGGGTTAAGGAGGGAGGAATGATACAATGTCACCAAAGTTAGGCTTCTTGTACAAAATGGGTTGGAGGAGGGGGGGGGTGGAATGATATACGGACCAGGGAGGGGAATGCAGCCGAGCATGAATCTATTACAGTCAGATCTTCCATTCGTTCGTGTTGAAATACAAGAACTGTTTGCGTACACATTTTAAAGTCATTCAGAGAGACAAAACATTTATAGTGGAAGAAGTCAGAAGGCGGTACAACTTAACGGGCGACTATTTCAGTCGAAATCAAACTTGTTCTCCCCCCCCCCTAGTTACATTTTCGACACTCGCGTCGCGGGCCACACCGCCTCAAATAAATCAATCCTCAAGTCCAATGGAACCCAACCTCGACTTCTTCATTATTGCACTATGAGTGGATTTTTAAGGGTCGGGTCAAGGGTCGCACCGTGTGAAGAGCCAGATTTGGTTTAGATACATTATCAAATCTCGAGTCGAAATCAGACGGTATGTAATCGAACTACAAACACGCAGTAAACGATGTGTGGTTCAAATCTTCCCAGACCTAGTATATAAAGTCAAGTTCCCCTTTCAGACCTTGTCATCTAAAGGGCTGATGATGTAAACGTCATCTGTTTCTCTGGCCCACGGTTAACGAGGGTGTCATGTGGCCAGCACGAAGACCAACCGCCTTTACTAATGCCAGGTACCCATTAGAGCTGGGTGGACTCAGAGGTGCCGAAAAGTTCCAAAAATTAAAAAGTCCTAGTCTTCACCAGGATTCGAACCCAAGAGCCAAGCGCTTTACTGCTCAGACACCGGGCCTCCAGACCTAGCATATAACAACACGCACGCTCAGCCACCGCGCCTCCAGACCTAGCATATAGTGGGCGATAAAAATAACAACAACAACACGCATAAGCTTCCAGGTAGAGGTTAAGTACCAATAACAAACATTGAGATCTCCACTGTACAAAGTTTAGGTAAAATAAACATGAATTCCTAATTGTGCTCCCCCCCCCCCCCCCCAATGAAACATCCTGGTAACTGAGTACAACTGATTCAGGTCGGTACTAGCTGTATGTGTGTGTCGGATGTGAAGGCACCTGTGTTGGTGTATATCTGCTGTTACGTTTCCATGTGTATGTATCAGTTTGTGTGCGTGTATTTTTCTATCCAAAAGGGGTGAAAACAAAAAAAGGTTGGGGGATTGCTATATAATTATTTCTGACATGCATTATGTCTAAGTAGACCCGGATCTAATCCTAACCTTCTAGGAGCCACCAAAACACGCACAAGACCAAAACAAACGAAGGACGCGTGTGAACAAGCTCATTCTACTTCATTTTTATGACCAGTGATGTGCAGCAAATGTGTTGTTGTTTTCTTAAGCATTTAAGTTATTAAGGGGGGAAACAATTGTTCACAAGGAGACCGGCACTAGCTAAACACCAAAAGAAACCTTTTATCTTTTTCTATTTCTTTCCAAACGCTAAAGAGCTTCAGATAACTATTTCATTTCTAGGCAGAAGAATACCACTTCAGTTTGAAGAGTTCGTTGTTGTCATTATATGAGACATTCTCAAAATGCCACTCGATGACACCCACTCCCAGAACACTAACAAATTAAATAGGATAATCAGGAATAAAATGAAGTGTCGAGGTACAGTCCATTGTAATTAATCTGAGAACCCTTGGTTAGATAATCAAGACCACTAAGGTATTTTGTAAGATTGGAAGATAGTTGTTGGCATTAGATAACAAGAAGGAATGTGTTCTGGCTATGCAACTAGACACAGGCTAAGTGCTTTTAGTGAATTATCAACTAAGTTCAAAGCAGCATCGCTTTGGAGGAAAAGCTCTCACCATTTAAGAGGCCACAGGTTCTCAATCAATCCAGCTACATTATACACATTGTTATTTAGGTTATGTTCATTTGAAATGAAGTTCGGATTCAAGTTTTTGTTTCTTATTGTAACTGTTGTTATATAAAAAGCATATGCAGCTGTTATAACTTGTTTGTATAATGGAAATATATTCAGCATAAGGAGAATAATACTGTTAATATGTTTATATTGATAATCAAATATTATATATATATATATAAAACTCTTTCTCTCTCTCTCATATATATATATTGAAATTTTTAGCATGAATATTAGATATAATCTTAAACTTACCTGGAAAAAGTCCAGTGCTTCAGGAAGACTCGTTTCTAAAGATTTGGTTCGAAATACTGTTGGTAATGAAAAAAAACAACAACACACTTTAATATAAATATCTAAAACTAGATGTACTCTCAACAGTGAACAAATCTAATATATATTTTATTTATTACACTTTATTCAAGGGACTGTAAACTTAGTTGTCTACATGTTAAATTACATAGTTTTATGTAAACAATCAAATATGACTATCGTATTATAAATCTAATATTATAAATCTAATGCGATTGATAAATAAACAGAAATAGTTCGATGTCCCGTAGGCCACACATCATAGGTAGAGATAGCTAATCCTTTAACAATCCTAAACTAAACTTTACATTGAAATAAAAGCAATTGAAGCATATTTATCATTACTTTGCATTATGATTTATTGTAAGTAAACTTATATAAAATTAACAAATGAGACATTGTCATAGTTAGTAGTCTAATAATGGTTCATAGATCTGTCTAGAGGTGTAGATCTATTCCCTCGGATTTTTCGAGAGGTCAAGTCTTCTGCAACTATTTGAAGCAATTTTAAACTTACATTTGTGGAGAACGTTGCATTTCCTAATGTAAACACAGGTCAGTGACATGATTTGAAGCTGGGAGAGGCGTTGGCGAGACGACTCCGGCAAGGGGAGTAATTCTCGCATTGTTGCAATCTCTGCATTGATTTGGTCCCTTCTCTGTTTGGAGGCCCCTTTGTTTGACCTGAATCAGATGCAAGCAAAGTGTCAGTCATTGGCATGTCATTAAACAAAGTGCTGTTTGAAACATTTAGATCTAGACATCTATTCGTGGATCCAAACTTTTTCATTTAAGTCACTACTTCATTGTATAAAAAAAAACTCAAGAGAGCCGCCATTCTCTAATACAATCCACACGATCCCAAGTTTGGATTTACTGACATTTAATATAATCATGTAGGCTTTTACAAGATTTATGTTCATCATAGAAATCACAATGATCTGCACTTTACAAACGTTTTAGTCATTGGAGACCCGCTTTACTTATGTAAGCAATACGATACAGTAACATAGAAAAAGAAGAGCAAGCGATATGGAAAACTAGATCGATAAGGGAAATGCAAGATAATGAAAAGATGGAGATTGAGAAAGCTTTTGAAATGAATAGATAAAATAAATAAATAACTGTTGCCAACTAAAAGATCTCAAAAGCAGCAGTTGATCTTCGTATCAGCTCTGCTTTATTGCCGCTAGTTGTAGATTTGTTTTCAAAAAGCGTTTTTTAGTTGCTTCAATGTCATAGAGCGAGCCTCTCAAACTTAGTCCATGTCATACGGAACATTTAGGGAAGAGTTTAGACATTCAATTCTGCAGTGCTAAAAAAATGCGCTGAAATGATCTCCCTTTCCAAGAGCATATATATAGTATATATATAGCAACCATTCTTCTAGCTCTGAAAAATACATAAACGGCGTCTTTCTAAAGAGCCTACTTTCCAAATTAATTTGTTTGCACTATAACCCTTCAAAAACATTTTCAGCAACTGCAACTCTTTCAGAGTAAACAACCCCCCCACCAGTTGTTTTTTTCACAACACTTTCCACTTACCCACCTCTCCACCCCCACAAAAACTATTTCGTCTACCTTGTATTACTTAAGATTGAACGAAAGCTTGAATTGCTGGGAACCAGCGCGCACTTCTCTTGAACGATTGAACATGGAACAGTTCTTTGGAAGGAAAAGGCGAAACAGAAATGCGAGCACACACACACACACACACATAGGTCGAAATGAAAATGAGATCAGCTTGAAAGCATAATAACAACACTAGCACGTGACAGCCCTAATCAATGGTTCAACTTCGGCCTGTACTGTGTTGACAAGATTGACTGGTAGGTCTAATACTAAAACAGTAGATCTATCGGTAACTTTTTGCTGTTGTTCCCCTGCAGTCGGAGACGCAGTCAATAAATTCTGGGGAAGACGACACGTGAGCAGCTTCCTCCGACTCCCCCCACCCCAGCCTAGTTCCGGTGACATTTACTTCACATCCAATACCTACCCCCCTCTCTATCAAGGAGAAATACATAGCTAGGGTTGAGCACATGCAATTCGTAGCTTATAAATAATGTTGTGTCAGGAGCTGTTTAAAACTTAATAGATCTACAGTAACCCAGACATTCGTTGAAGACATTGAGTCATTCAATGTAGTTATTGGCCTGGGACTGCAAACCGAGAGAAACCGGAAACAGAACAAAATCAAAACTGAATGAGGATTGGTCACGGCTGAGAATATGCCGAGTTCAAATATCTCTTAACAGTAAAGAGCAGACCAGGCTTGAGGTGGCTAGACCCTAAAGGTCAGAGGTTAAGATGAACCGATCATTCTTTAAACACGCATGGCACTAGTCAAGGTGAAATGTAGGATCAAAATAGACGCTTGAGGTAATCCCTAATTAAGATGTTAATTCATCCTTACCATTATAAGATGTTAGCTAATCCCTGCCATAATAATAGATTAGTGAATCCCTTCCATTATAAGATGTTAGCTAATCCCTGCCATAATAATAGATTAGTGAATCCCTTCCATTATAAGATGTTAGCTAATCCCTGCCATAATAATAGATTAGTGAATCCCTTCCATTATAAGATGTTAGCTAATCCCTGCCATAATAATAGATTAGTGAATCCCTTCCATTATAAGATGTTAGCTAATCCCTGCCATAATAATAGATTAGTGAATCCCTTCCATTATAAGGTGTGGGTGAACCCAATAACGTATCCCACTGACGTAATGTACATCGCTTGGTAGACATAACGTTATGCCTGGCTTCGTTAAAAGTAGCAGAGTACTTTGAAGGTATATCTTAGGTTTAAACTAGAGCACGCACTAAGGTTAATGAATTACGTTTGAGTTTAATTAGTACCACTTATCTATACGTAGGTAAACACACTTTTGTCGTCTTCTGTGTATTACTCCCCCCCTTCCCTAAAAACTAATTAGATTTGCATCCCTTTGAACTAAGCTTTCCAAGCCACGGGTGAGGAAAGACCCTTCCCAGGTTAAATATGCCCGATAACAAAAACCTTCCCAGGTTAACTATGCCCGATAACAACTAGAGGTCCGATGATGGAGTAAAGATATAGGCCTAAGGCTAGAATTCAATCAATTACCAGCTCTTGGAGAAGTCAGAGAACTGTTCACGAGGCCAAAATTCCAGTACAAAGTAAATGAGATCACTTGTGTTAGAATTGTAGTTTGAAGCTAGCGTGTTATTTAAGATTGAAATGTCTACAGCACAAAGTAAATGAGTTCACTTGTGATGCAACCAGGGAGTGGCTGGCGGTAAACAGTTAACTAATCGATCTAGCCCAGCATCGTAAAACAAGATCTGAGATCACATTACATGAGCTTGCCGGACTTGATTGTTAATCCCAGCGTTTGATAAGAAAAAAAAAGCATAATCCACAAGCAAAAACAAAACAAGGAAATTCGATATAGATAACATTCTTTTACAAATCCACCACATTATTCCCCCCTCCCCCCCAGCGGAAGCGGAATTAGTTTTTTTTTTTTTCTAACTTAACAAGAGCGAGAGTAGAAAAAAATGTGATAGTGGTAAAGTATAAACTAGGTGGGTGGGTTGATGGTATATCAATTGTAGCTCACGATAGATTTTTCAAGAATCGAAGTAACAGTGCCATTACGAGTATAGTATTGTTAGTCAACTGATTACTAACTCGATGGAAGCGAATTCGATTACTCCCTAGCACGATACTGTGGCCTCAAAGAAATGGCGTCACGTATTTGGATGTCATGGTGTCCAGCTGGTGAGGACTAAACTGGATTATTGGTATGGCTTCGAACTTGGTTGTGGAGGATGCGTGGTTGTAATACAGGATGTCTGAGCTGGCTCCCCCCCCCCAGCACCAACATATACATGGCACCACGGGCACTAACAAGGGACCGATGAGGCACGAAAAAAGGACCTATGAGGCAAGAACAAGAGACCGACGAGGCACTAACAAGGGACCTATGAGGCACTAACAAGGGACTGATGGGGCATTAACAAGGGACCGATGAGGCACTAACAAGGGACTGATGGGGCATTAAGAAGGGACCGATGAGGCACTAACAAGGGACCTATGAGACACTAACAAGGAACCTATGAGGCACGAAAAAAAGGACCTATGAGGCACGAACAAGAAACCTATGAGGCACTAACATGGGGCTTATGAAGCACTAACAAGGGACCCGTAAGACTGATCAATCCACATGAAGTGCTATTACTTAATTTCAATTTCGGCAGCACAAGACAAGTGTAAAAAAAAAATCTACCTTGTTTAAGTAAGAAAAGTTAGGCCACTTCCGTTTTCTTGGACATAGTGTTATTATTAAAGCCTACAATGTCAAGCGAGAAAATACTTTTTTTTTTCTGACAACATGGTGTAGATTGGAAGCGGAGTGATACAGTAGTAAAGCGGAGTGATACAGTAGTAAATGGATTGAATTTCAAACAGTATGCTGTGAGTAGGCTAGGACTTTTTTTTCCTAGGGTGTCATCTAGTGTTAGAAAAGTGAAAGTTGCGAAAGTGATTTGCCGTTGTGCTGGCCACATGGCACCCTTGTAAACTGTTGCTTAAATACCGCAGCTCCCATCTTAATGAATGTGGGGTTAGTAGGACACGTTCAAACTTTGTGAACTCTGACATCTAGCGAGACAGAGTCTGAGACGAAATGCCATAAACATCCGGGTTATTGAGCAGTTCTTTTATAGACAGAACCGAAACAAAAACCCAGAAAAAAATACTGGAGGGGGAAAAAAACTAGAACCAAAGAACACAACAAGGACATTATTTTTTATCGAAGTTGTAATATGCAAGCTACCGCCCCAGCCCTGAGACCCACGGCCAAGATTCCCACGAAGCTACTATTTTCATGACAGCTTCGTGGCCAAATAGGAAATTATGTCACGGTTATAAAGCAAGTGCAAAACAATTGCAGAATAAAAAAAGTGACGTCACAGTTATGTCATGAGCGGGAGATCCTAGAAAGAGGTCATTTTGTGTTGCAATGATGGAAGTGTAACCAACGGAATCTGTATGAAGTCTTTTGCAGAGTAAATCTTAAGTCACGTGGTTCAAGAAATCACAAGACGTTTTCAAAAAACTTCCAACGAAAGAACAAGTTGAAAGGAAAGTTTTTACAAACTTTGTCAGAGAAGTGAATCACATCAAAAAGCATTCAACTTCTGCGTTTTATCTATCTCTCTATCTATCTATCTATGTATCTATCTCTGACGTGAGACAGTTGTTGGACTGTCCACCACTGAGAAGATCGTGCTACTGAAAGATTTACTAGGCTGCCATATTTGTAAGATCATGTGACCATCTAATTTGGGTTCAGTAATAAAAACAATAAGGAAAGAGAAAAAAAAAAAGTCACTGAACAGGCTGATCTTATCAGGGATGCTGTAAATAGGGCAAGGGCCCAGGACCCAAGATAACAGCGTTCAGTATTGGAAGCCTGCTGTGACATTGGTTGGAAACTGGACTAGCTATGTAGACAGACGGATCTCACTAGTCTAGTCCACAGTCTCTCCTAACTTATAGATACTCGTTTTTTTTTTTTGTTTTTTTTTTTTAAATAGTTTTTAAAAAGTATATTTTATTAACTAGGATTAGGTTTTTTTTAAAAGCTTTTTATGGAAATAAATGGGAAAAGTTCGAGGAAGCGACTACGTCATACAGGCTATATTTAGATTTAATTGGTAAGGGACGATAACTTATATCAGAATCATAGGATTAGAAATAAAAATGATTTCCCAAACTTTTTCCTTAACGGAACACTCCGTACATTCTGAGAATTTAGCGGAACGCTTTGCTTTTTTTAATTTTAGATAGATTAATTCACGTGGTGGCCTACTAAGTAACTTAAATTAACTATTCCAGTAGTTCGTGGAACACTTATTCAGGTATCTCGGAACGCAGTTTGGGAAACACTGGTATAGATTACTGCGGCCTTTTAAAAACTAGACTTTAATATTTGAAAAAAATAATGTACATAAATAATTGGTTTATATCAGTTTTCTAGAATGTACATTTTTATGTTTTTTTACAATCGATGAAATATAGTGTTTGAAATATGTAGTTTTGAACTTTTTAAAAATAATTTCATTTTTTTTACGTACATCTAAATATAGATCACTGTTGTTTGAGTTTTTAAGATGACCATTTCCAGATGCAGCCTTAGCAGTGCGCGGGGCCCTGGGCGAGTGTCAAATCAAGGCCACGAATATTTCTACGATGGGCTAACGGTGTCAAAAGATTCTCTTTATCACGGGGCTTCCTCAAACGCTGGAGCTGGGGCGGGGCGGTTGCCCCCTCGCCACCTTCTAGGACCGCCTCTGGCCATTTCAGACATGTATCGTTGACAGAATTTAGTGTCTGCTGGGTACGATTGTGAGTTTTAAAGATTTTACCATGCTTTTATGGAGTCTGTGTGCGTGTTTCTATTGGGTAAGGAATTCTGGTGTAACCTTTTAGTAGAATTGATTCAGAGTAGTGGATAAATAGGTGGGCGACAGCAGATGAACGTCGGTGGAAGCGGCAGACGAGACCCACGTTTCTATATACATCTACGGTGATATTAACGGATGCCAATATTTTTTGAATAAACTAGAAGTTAATTTTGTATACAAAAAAAGAAAGATTTTCAACCTTTGTTGAAGATTTGTGTAGAAGTTATTTGCCTACAAAGTTGTGGCCTAGCTGTCTGAATCTACAACCCAACGTGGACCCATCAACACGTGACTTAATATAACGCTCGAAAACACAAGGAAATGTAGCAAACAATTACAAACTGTAGACAACAATTACAAACTGTAGGAAACAATTACAAACTGTAGACAACAATTACAAACTGTAGGAAACAATTACAAACTGTAGACAACAATTACAAACTGTAGCGAACAATTACAAACTGTAGACAACAATTACAAACTGTAGCGAACAATTACAAACTGTAGACAACAATTACAAACTGTAGCGAACAATTACAAACTGTAGACAACAATTACAAACTGTAGCGAACAATTACAAACTGTAGACAACAATTACAAACTGTAGACAACAATTACAAACTGTAGCGAACAATTACAAACTGTAGACAACAATTACAAACTGTAGCAAACAATTACAAACTGTAGCAAACAATTACAAACTGTAGCGAATAATTACAAACTGTAGCGAATAATTACAAACTGTAGCAAACAATTACAAACTGTAGCAAACAATTACAAACTGTAGCGAATAATAACAAACTGTAGCGCTTAAGTTGAAGCAATAAACAAAACTAATTATTAAATTCTGATTTGAATCCATCTAAAAGACCACGTCAATGAAGTTGTAGCCACTTTCTTTGAGATCTTTGGACTGCCATTTAATTATCAATGGTGTTTACGTTTACGTTCATTAAAAAAAAAAAAAGGGCCGGCCGTGTCCGCCCCCTCACACACCAGTGACAAGGTACTAGGTTTGTTTTCAGTAACCTTTTGAGGTCAGGAGGTCACTCAGTCGCGTCCTTGCAAAACCTAGTTTCACTCGTGGACAGTTCTGGAACATCGCAATCTTTCTAGAATCATAGGTGTATCAGCACTGAGCCTTGAATAGGGACTGAGTCGCTAGGCCTGGTAAGATGTAGCACTACCAAGCCATATCCTTGTACAAACGAATTATACTTCTGGTGAAAGTAATGAACAAATTGGAACTACTTTTTTTTTTTTGTATCTTCTATAGACAATTATTTTAATCAGTAGTTCTTACTGTGATCAGTACAACTAATGACTATACCACATTCCAAATGTCTATCCCACATCCCAAATGACTATCCCGTATCCCTATTTCCCGCAGACGAGACAAACGTTCTTCTGCTTAAATATTTCCCGCTTCCAGGCTGTGTCTTGTTCAGATAGATCAAACGGAGGTAGCACTCAAATAACGAAATCAACGCAGGCGAAAGAGCAACAATATGACCTAAGTTAGTCGACGCTGATAGCGATTGTCGAACCAGAAGTTAAATAATAACAAATGGAACCGCCGAATGTCGACAAGCTAAATCTCTACGTAAGTATTTTTTTTTAAGTCTTGTTCTGCCCCCCCCCCCCACACACACCTCTTTTTTTTTCCAGTCTAGCCTAAAAAAAATATGTTGCGATTCTTAACGGGCAAAGGAAATGAGAAAACGAATAAAAAAGAACAGAAATAGTCAGCCATTGTTTCTATGGCTAACGGTTAACGAGGTTGTCATGTGGCCAGTTAACGAGGTTGTCATGTGGCCAGTTAACGAGGTTGTCATGTGGCCAGCACAACGACCAACAGCTTTAATTTCCATCACGCTGGTTGTACTTAGTAGTGTTGGGATGGAGTCTTTGCCTTCTAAAATATCAAAAAATTCAAAATTCCAGTCTTCATGATTTGATCTCTAGACCCTTGGTTCGGAGGCAAGGCCGCTATTTACAACTAAGGCAACAGGCCGCAGTAAAAATAAGAAAAAACAACAACATTAAAATTATTAAAACACTGCGCTTCGTAGACAGAGATAAATTCAAACAATTCAGCGGTTAGAAAAACTAGAAAACATCAAAGACTGAAACCTGAGATCTTCGAAAATTGACAAAGAAAATGAGACACAAGTTTGTAAGTCTCAAGATTTCAAGACCTCTGCACTAATTCCGATATACTTTTAAAACATATTAACTCTTTGAATGCCAGACTATCTTAAGAAGTTTCAACAGGCGGACACAAACGTTGCTTACTAGTACAAAAAGAGTTAACGCCAAGACTAGTTGTGTCAGATACCAAACAGGCGAATTAAGTTACTAGTTCAAACCTAACGAGCGCTCTATTCCCCAAAACGTGTACAAGTTGTTCATTAAAATAGATCATTGAAGACCAAACTATGGCACGCGGGCCATATCTGTCCCGTGAGGTAATGTTATCCGGCCCTTTGAAGAAATTCAGCCCACAGCGTAGAATGAAGACTCTGAGGATCTTTTCCGCTGTAACACATTTTTGGGGAATTTACTAGGCCCTAGGTCCAAAAATGTTGGGAACCACTGTGATAGATAGACCTAGAGTCATGTGTGTGTGTTTATGTATCTGGTGTATGACGAGTGAGATGTATGTGTGTGTAGCGATATCGATATGTCCCATGAATGTGTTTACACACTGAACTATCTCAATGAACTAGTCTCAATTGAAAGTGTCTCTCTCTATATATACTCCCTCCCCTCTCCCTCACTGCCAGGGTTTTACTTTTTGTTGTTGTTGCTAGAGTGGCTTCAATTTGTGTTTGAGCCATCTACATCTAAAAGGAAGCTATTCCAAACGCCCTAGGCTTGAATTTTACACAGTCGCTATTTATAGTAACTCTGTTTCTATATATATACAATAATATACATATGTTAAACACACAGGGGCTCTCCCCGACTAGTAGAATAGCCAATGAAATGAAAATTTAATGCAGCGCTTATTCCTACCTGCTAATTACTTTGAATTAAACGAGTTCATTAAAATTCCATCCAAAATGATCACTTACACCACCCACTGTGGGTAGGGAGACATGGAGATCTGTGGTTCTCAAACACCACCCACTGTGGGTAGGGAGACATGGAGATCTGAGATCTGTGGTTCTCAAACACCACCCACTGTGGGTAGGGAGACATGGAGATCTGAGAGCTGTGGTTCTCAAACACCACCCACTGTGGGTAGGGAGACATGGAGATCTGAGATCTGTGGTTCTCAAACACCACCGTGGGTACGGAGACATGGAGATCTGAGAGCTGTGGTTCTCAAACACCACCCACTGTGGGTAGGGAGACATGGAGATCTGAGAGGTTCTCAAACGTTTTGTTTTTTAAGGACGTCATCAATTTGAGAAGAAAACCTTTTTGACGGGACCTAGTATGTAGCTCAGAGACAACAATACAATGAGCCCTCCCCACACCAAACACCCATCGCCCCCCCCCCAAAAAAAAAACACAACATGTGGCACCCCTGTGGAAGCCACCACAGTCCCTGTGTATGTGTGTGTGTGTGTGTGTGTGTGTCATTACGAGCCACTTACCTCAATGATTTATTTTTTTAAAATATATATTTTGTTAATTCATGATGTTTTGGAAATTGAGTATTTTGAAAATCTACTTTTAGACATTGCACAATCGGAGTTGAGGTTAATGTCAGGGGGGTGGGAGAGAAAACGATAGAGATAGGGGAGAGAGGGGGGAACTATGAGTCATGTCAAGTGCCACTGTCAGTCACCTGACGTTATGTGTTCAGCCACCTGTATCTCCTTTCCTCAAATGTAAGACTACCTACTGCCTGGGCCAGGTAGACAGGAACACCTTAGTGGTTTGATTTTTTTTCTTACCAGAGAAAAAAAAAAGCAGAAATAAAAAAAAAGGGGGGGGGGGATGAGTTTAGTCACATTTGACTTTTGTTTTAAAAAAGAAATAATCTAGATCTAGGAAAGCAATTTAAAATAGTACAAGATAGTTTTTCAATGACATAAAACAAACACAGAAGCAGTCTAAATGTTTAGATCTTAAAGTAAAGAACGCATCGATTGAATTTAGATCTAGGCTGGATACTTCAAAATTAAAGTTAATCTAAATAAAGAACATTAGATCTTTACCAATTATTAAATTATTATTATTAAAAAAAAAGGTTATTCTTATCACGTGATTATTCCAGTTTCTAATAAAATTAGCTGAATACTTTACTCAAAGGTAAATTAAGAGAAAATAAGATTCAAAGATCTAATTCTGACACCATCTTAGAGCAATGATATGTTATCAAACCAGACAGGAATCTAGATAAATCTAAACATCAGAGTCAGGTGATCATACTTTAAGTATGAAATTAGACAGCTTTAGTGACCAGTTCATCTAATTCTGGAAACTTCATAGATTCTAGGTAAAAATTGCCTACCTGTCGAAATCCAATAGTGTCAAATCTTCTACAGGTGACATGATGAAAACACATTCAAAAGTCCTAGGTCGAAATGGGTTAATGAAATGTTATAACTATTTCTCTTATTATTACTTCTAATTCTTGTTGCGTTGTTGTTACTTTGTTTCCAAAGGATGAAAATAATGATTTAAAAATAAACACGCCAAAACAAAATAAGGTGATTTAAACAACGAAAAACAAAGACACTTTTTGTTCAGGACCAAGACGGACCAGCCGCCTTGTATCGCCTGCGACAATTCCTGAATGATGTCACTAGCTCATTTCTATATAAATCTTTTTTTTTTGGCGATAGGCCGATGGGCGTGATGTCACGTGGTCTCGCGATTTGGCGCTGTGCTGGCGCGCGCGCGCGCGCGGTGGCAATACTGGTTTTGAAAACTCTTCTTTGCATGGGTCCAAGGCCTAGGCGTAGAAATAGTTCTACGGTGAACCGCGTTGGAATGAGGACAACTGCATGGATTGGTGAGCTTAAGTGTACATCTTGTTCCAGCAGACCAAGGGATAGGTGAAAGTGAAGAAGACTCATGAGAACCTGGCCTAACTGATGTCTTAGAATGATTATATAATTGATCTAATTGTTCTGTAAAGGGTCAATCTCTCAAGGAAAAAAAAAACATCTTTGTAAACTAAATACAATCTCCCCTTCCTTTCGTTTAGCATTATTGGCGTTAATGTTACATCGACACTTCACGAAATTATAATGAAAAAAAACTACTTAATAATTGTTGTTTTAAATTATGTTCCGCTTATATACATACTAAATAGATTCTTTCTCTTTAAAAATAAAAGTAAACATTTTTTTTGTAAATGTAGTAGTTGGTATGAGAGAACTTACTTAACTTTGTAATACTATTGTAGACAAAAAATTGTTTTGACAAAAAATCTAAAACCGTTTGCATAAATGTGTTAAAAGTATGGTAAATAGTCATCTCCCTTACTAAATAGCCTTCCGGTTTGTTACTATTAATAGTGACTAGTTGTAAAAATGTTTTTTTATGGAAAAAAAACAACAACAAACTGCTTGCATAGTTGATTTTAGAAATTAAATTTTTCGCTTTCAGAAAAGAAAAAAAGTAGCCGTTACATCAGAACTTTGAATGGTCTAAAATATCATGATGTCGGATTTTCAATATCTTTTCTAGTTTACGTGATCTAAACGGGACGGACGGACAGACAGACCACTCACTAAAAACGCGTAGTATCTAGATCTAGCTTTTGTTTTTTTTATCTAAAGTTGACTAAGGTGATAGGATATGGATGAAACTTTACAATATGAGCAACTGACTCTTGTAATTTTACCTTTCAAATATTTTAGATTCCACACTATAAATATAGGCAACTATGATTTTGAAAGATGAGAAGACATTCAGTCAAATGAGACTTTATTTACTTTAAAAAAATATGATTAATAGGTACTGAAAATGTACATACTTATACCAGGAGGTGTTGCGAGCGATCCTGCAGGCTTTCTGTTGTAAACAAAAAAGTTAACATTTTTCACAGTATCTGTTAGAGTATTATCAATATCAATTTTAGCGTCCCCCGAATGGCCCCGATAGGGGAATAGCCTTTATTAGTTTTGTGTGGTCTGTCTGTCCGTCCGTCCCGTTTAGATCTCAAAAACTAAAAAAGATATTGACAATCCGATATCATATTTTAGATCTTTCAAAGTTTAGATGCTACGGCTACTTTTTCTTTTCTGAAAGCAAATAGTTTAACTTTTTAAATCAACCATGTATGCATTTTCACAACTATTCACTATTAAAAATAAAAAAATAAAAAAAAAAAACAAGTGAGACAATTTTAGTTTGGGAAATTATTTTTCTACTTATATTAAACACATTTACGGAAAAGGTTTTTTTTTTGTTTTTTTTTCCTAAAACAAGTATTTTCTGTCATACATGCTACTTCTATTTTAAACAAAATGTTTACTTTTGTAAAAAAAAAAAAAAAAAGAATCTTCTTAGTATGTATAAAAGTTTAATATAATTTAAACAGGGATTAATAATTAATCTATATCTTACTCCACAAAAGTGACATGTTCTGCACAGCGGGATATGGGTATTAAAAAAACATGCTTGAACATTTGCTTTTGACCAAAGGGAAAAGTTGTTGTTTTTTTTAAATTGAGGCCTTGAATGAGAGATTGGCCCTTCACAATACAAATAATTTCTTAATAATACCATTGATAAATCTCCGTAACCTGTCGTATCAGGTCGTAACCTGTCGTATCAGGCCGTTTTAACAGTAGCGCCACACTTTCGTCCCTTGCACGTCACTTCTTTGGGTGTTGACGGAGATGAGTTTGTAGCTGTTGATGGTTTGTAGTTCTTAGTTTCTGATAGTCTTGTGTAGCAGCCTGAGTGGACCACTTCGGGGGCCGATTTTGAGTGTGTGTCTCCTCACAAACCTGTCTTTGTAACCTTGTCATAAATATGGTTTTATGGATTTGAATGCTCTCTCTCTCTCTCTCTCTCTCTCACTCTCTCTCTCTCTCTCCAAATCTCGTTCTTTCTATTTCATTTTCTCTGTATCTCTCTTACTTATATATCTGTATACCGGTAAACCAAGAATGATAATCTGAGGCATATAACATCGCTTAGATACAAAGAACACCACAAATTAGATTATGCACATTTTCAGTGTTACTGAGTCAGAAAAGAAATGATACGGGTGAGTTAGAAAATGATTCGAGTCAATCGAAATAATTCGAGTAATTTAAGAAATGATTGGAGTAATTTAAGAAATGATTCGAGTCAGGCAAGAAATGGTTCATTCGAGTCAGACAAAAATGATTCGAGTCAAACAAGAAATGATTCGAATTAGACAAGACTTGATTCGATTTAGACACGAAATGATTCGATTTAGACAAGAAATTATTCGAATCAAACAAGAAATGATTCGAATCAGGCAAGAAATGATTCGAGTCAGACAAGCTATGATTCGAGTCAGGAAAGAAATGATTCGAGTAAGACAAGAAATGATTCGAGTCAGACAAGAAATGATTCGAGTCAGACAAGAAATGATTCAAGTCAGACAAGAAATGATTCGAGTCAGACAAGAAGTGATCTAACATTGGATATGCCATTTTCCATTATATCGAGCGCTTCATTCTTTGTATTTTCTCTAGCAAGAGACTTCTTCTAGTTTATCGTGTGTCTTCTAGTTTATCGTGTGTCTTCTAGTTTATCGTGTGTCTTCTAGTTTATCGTGTGTCTTCTAGTTTATCGTGTGACTTCTAGTTTATCATGTGTCTTCTAGTTTATCGTGTGTCTTCTAGTTTATCGTGTGTCTTCTAGTTTATCGTGTGTCTTCTAGTTTATCGTGTGTCTTCTAGTTTATCGTGTGTCTTCTAGTTTATCGTGTGTCTTCTAGTTTATCGTGTGTCTTCTAGTTTATCGTGTGTCTTCTAGTTTATCGTGTGTCTTCTAGTTTATCGTGTGTCTTCTAGTTTATCGTGTGTCTTCTAGTTTATCGTGTGTCTTCTAGTTTATCATTATGCTTGAGAATTAATTATCATCTTTGTAAAAGAACCTTTTTTTAGTCGCGGTAAATCTACTTCTATTGCAAAACGACTCGTTATCATGTTTGCCTTTTATATTCAGACCTATAAAGATAAACATTTCAATGTCATGTTTGCCTTTTATATTCAGACCTATAAAGATAAACATTTCAATGTCATGTTTGCCTTTTATATTCAGACCTATAAAGATAAACATTTCAATGTCATGTTTGACTTTTATATTCAGACCTATAAAGATAAACATTTCAATGTCATGTTTGCCTTTTATATTCAGACCTATAAATATAAACATTTTTGAATGTCATGTTTGCCTTTTATATTCAGACCTATAAAGATAAACATTTCAATGTCATGTTTGCCTTTTATATTCAGACCTATAAAGATAAACATTTCAATTTCATGTTTGCCTTTTATATTCAGACCTAAAAAGATAAACATTTCAATGTCATGTTTGCCTTTTATATTCAGACCTATAAAGATAAACATTTCAATATTATGTTTGCCTTTTATATTCAGACCTATAAAGATAAACATTTCAATGTCATGTTTGCCTTTTATATTCAGACCTATAAAGATAAACATTTCAATGTCATGTTTGCCTTTTATATTCAGACATATAAAGATAAACATTTCAATGTCATGTTTGCTTTTTATATTCAGACCTATAAAGATAAACATTTCAATTGATTTTAAAAAAAGGAAATGATCTTAATTAAAATGGCAGTGTTGGAATGTCTTGATATTGGTAGCAAGGATTTGAAAAAATTGATCATAAACTTATTGTAATTTTTAGTACCAGTAAAACTATATAAAGGTTAAAACTGAGTATGACACCATTGAAAGATTAAAAATAGTTACAAAAAATATAGGAGAGGTCACCAACAGAACTAAAAGACGGATTGAACATTTTTTGTTGTTACGATCGTACAGAAAAACACAAAAATGTTGAAAATTGAAATGTAAAACTTGAAAATAATGTCAAGACATTTGACGGTTTATTTTTGTTTCTGTTTAGATCTGTTTCTCAAAACAAATAGAGTCGGCTACAATCATTTGCTCCGAAACATATTGAGGCGCAACTGAGATGGGGAAGACTGAATGGGGGTCACAAAATTTTACTGAAGTAGCCAAGCGTTATAAACTAGTATTAACAAAAACGCCAAATATGAGGTCGAAGTCTCTACATTGACAGTAATTTAAAGGCAAACTGCAGCTATTAAAAAACAAAGACAACAATAAAAAGTTTATAAAAATAGTTTGTGTGGAAACACAAACTCAGAAGCGGCCCACGAAGTGGTCCACTCAGGCAGGTAAAAAGGCAATATTTTCAGCATGAATGTCAGTAGCTACAAACTGTTACCAACTGCAACCATACCTCCGTGCACACAAAGCATGATACTGCAGGGTACGGACATATAGTAATGTGGTTATTATTATTACATTGTTAATATGCATATGTATTTAATGAACTGGTTGTTATGATTGTTACACTAGAATCTGTTCAGCCCGTACCACCGAAGTATCTGCCTACAATTTTAACCATAGTTACATCAGAAGCACGCACACAAAGTGCATACCACATCTACAACAGGCAAGGGTTTCAAATTTGAGAACTGCAATGACGCTTGCTAAGAATGTTAAATGTTATTGTCGATATTTAAAAAAAAATAGTTCTGTACTATGTTACGAATATCATGCTATTGTCGACATTTGTATTTGTTCTTGTTGTATTCAGTAGTATAGTATGAATGTTTTTTTTTTCCAAAGTAGCAATAGAGAAAATAAAAGATGTCACTGACGTCATTCACATCTAGAATTTCTTCAGAATGGACTCAACAATACTGAAATGTGACACTATAGAGAATGAGAGATGACCGGAGGGGGGGGGGGGAGTTAATTCTTAATTTAGAATCAGTGTACAGCTGCTGGTTGGGATGCCCTCGCCGTCTCTACCAGCCAGTCAAAAACGCTCCGACTTTCTCTCGGCGTTCAGACCTCTCTCCCATGAGCTCGAGTCAAGAGTCAAAACCTCTCTGCCATGAGCTCGAGTCAAGAGTCACAACCTTTCTCCAATGAGCTAGATTCAAGAGTCAAAACCTCTCTCCCATGAGCTCGAGTCAAGAGTCAGAACCTCTCTCCCACGAGCTCGAGTCAAGAGTCAAAACCTCTCTCCCATGAGCTCGAGTCAAGAGTCAAAGCCTCTCTCCCATGAGCTCGAGTCAAGAGTCAAAACCTCTCTCACATGAGCTCGAGTCAAGAGTCAAAACCTCTCTCCCATGAGCTCGAGTCAAGAGTCAAAACCTCTCTCCAATGAGCTCGAGTCAAGAGTCAGAACCTTTATCCCATGAGCTCGAGTCAAGAGTCAGAACCTTTCTCCCATGAGCTCGAGTCCAGAGCCAAAACCTTTCTCCCATGAGCTCGAGTCATGAGTCAAAACCTCTCTCCAATGAACTCGAGTCAAGAGTCAAAACCTCTCTCCCATGAGCTTGAGTCAAGAGTCAAAACCTCTCTCCCATGAGCTCGAGTCAAGAGTCAGAACCTCTCTCCAATGATCTCGAGTCAAGAGTCACAACATGTACTCCATTGAGCTCGTCAAGAGTCAGAACCTTTCTCCCATGAGCTCGAGTCAAGAGTCAGAACCTCTCTCCAATGATCTCGAGTCAAGAGTCAGAATCTGTACTCCTTTGAGCTCTTCAAGAGTCAGAACCTTTCTCCCATGAGCTCGAGTCAAGAGTCAGAACCTCTCTCCCATGAGCTCGAGTCAAGAGTCAAGAGTCAAAACCTCTCTCACATGAGCTCGAGTCAAGAGTCAAGTGTCAAAACCTCTCTTCCATGAGCTCGAGTCAAAAGTCAAAACCTCTCTCCCATGAGCTCGAGTCAAGAGTCAAGAGTCAAAACCTCTTTCCCATGAGCTCGAGTCGAGAATCAAAACCTCTCTCCCATAAGCTTTAGTGAAGAGTCAGAACCTCTCTCCCATAAGCTCGAGTCAAGAGTCAGAACCTCTCTCCCATGAGCTCGAGTCAAGAGTCAAAACCTCTTTCCCATGAGCTCGAGTCGAGAGTCAAAACCTCTCTCCCATAAGCTCGAGTGAAGAGTCAGAACCTCTCTCCCATAAGCTCGAGTCAAGAGTCAAAACCTCTCTCCCATGAGCTCGAGTCAAGAGTCAGAAACTCTCTCGCATGAGCTCGAGTCAAGAGTCAGAACCTCTCTCCCATGAGCTCAAGTCAAGAGTCAGAACCTTTCTCCCATGAGCTCGAGTCAAGAGTCAGAACCTTTCTCCCACGAGCTCGAGTCAAGAGTCAAAACCTCTCTCCCATGAGCTCGAGTCAAGAGTCAAAACCTCTCTCCCATGAGCTCGAGTCAAGAGTCAAGAGTCAGAACCTCTCTCCCATGAGCTCGAGTCAAGAGTCAAGAGTCAGAACCTCTCTCCCATGAGCTCGAGTCAAGAGTCAGAACCTCTCTCCTCGTGGTCTCTCAAGCATTCAATGACCTGTGCTCTTACGTGAGGATTGTTGGAATGTGTGTTGGAATTGACTTAAGGCGCCTCCTTCAATTCGGTCCAAGCACGGATCTGATGACCTCTGCTGCGCACACGCTAATTCAGTGTTTCTCAAAGTTTTACCAGTGGCAACCCCCCCCCCCCCGACGAAAATAGTTTTGATAGCCTCCCCCCTCCCCCACCCCATGCTGATTATAACAATTTTCCGGTTGTTTTTTTTTTATGCATATAAATCTACGATATGTTTGGAATCAAACTTTCCGTAATAAATGTTCATTAAAGGTAGCCTTTTTAGTCTGTATCCCCAAACTAGTGTTTAGTAATGGTTGGAATGCTAGAAAACACAAATGTCTCAGGAAATAGTATTGGAGAGGTAACTGGTTCAGGCAGTGAGAAGAGCCCCGACGTAAAAAGCTATCCTGCGTTTTGAACTGCATTCTACTGGCGCCTACAACACACATTATTGTAAGAAATACCTATTCAAAAATGGTTTTAAAAAAAAAGGCGTGGCAAGGTCCAATACGAATGCCAATTTAAATCTACTTAACAAGGAGGCAAAGTGACCGATTGGGACACATGGTGTCCGTACTTCGTTGATATCATCTTTGTGTTACGTCAGACGTCTTGTGGCGGACTTTTGTGTTACGTCAGACGTCTTGTGGCGGACTTTTATGTTGCATCAGACGTCTTGTGGCGGACTTTTGTGTTACGTCAGACGTCTTGTGGCGGACTTTTATGTTACGTCAGACGTCATGTGGTGGACTTTTATGTTACGTCAGACGTCATGTGGCGGACTTCTGTTTGTCTCAACACAACGATGTACGACAGAAAACGGTGAGCGAAAGTCAGTTCAATGTAAATATTCAGTTCTGTAGTCACATTCAAATTGATTTCTATTTATACTTTAAAAAATTATAACGGTCAAACTAAAGTTGTCCCGGTGTGACCAACGAGCTAGTAAAACTTTTCTCAGCGATATACATCAACTGTCAAATTTCTAGAATAATCATTAGAACCGTTTTCGAGATCCGTGTCTACACAGGTTTTGAAGTGAGCCCTGGAGGTTTTAGGTTTTAGTTTCCATGAAGGTACGAATTGAATAGAGGTATTGTCATGAAAACTTTGAATCATAATAATTAAAATGAGGCATTGTCCTTTATAAGGTTTTTGTAGCTGTGTATTTTTTTTTTTGCAAGTCACATGCTGTAAGACTTTCTGACATGCTACAGACAAAGTAATCTCATGTGCGCCCTAGTCTTTAAAGAGTTGCCCGGGAGAGAGGGGCGCCTATATTATGTTGATCTCCTTTTATGTGCACTAAAAAAAAAGTTCAGTCATCTTCAAAAAAACGAGATAGGTGCCGCCTCACCCAGCTCAAAGCAACGCCTCTAAAGTTCATCCTAATAACTTTGACCAGATCAACCTTTAAACATCGTAGACTAAAAATAATTTGAATATTCAATTGATTCCCCTCTCCTGACACCATCAATACACATTACTATGAAACAAAATGCATGTCACAATTTCAGCTTCGGTATTTGTTGCCCTTAAGAACCAAATACTACAAGGCTGTTGGAACTGAAGGGAGGCCCCTTACTAGATCTTGAAAGTCAAATTCTCAGCAAGTGGTGACCTTAGCCTCAACAAGTGGTGACCTTAGCCTCAACAAGTAGTGACCTTTACCTAAACAAGTGGTGACCTTAACCTCAACATATAGTGACCTTAGCCTCAACAAGTGATGACTTTAGCCTCAACAAGTAATGACCTTAGCCTCAACGTGTTGACCTTAGCCTCAACAAGTGGTGACGTTTGTTCAACGTGATGACCTTTGCCTCAACAAGTGCTGACCTTAACCTCAACGTGGTGACCTTAGCCTCAACAAGTGGTGCCATTAGCCTCAACAAGTGATGACTTTAGCCTCAACAAGTGGTGCCATTAGCCTCAACAAGTGATGACTTTAGCCTCAACAAGTGATGCCTTTAGCCTCAACAAGTGATGACCTTAGCCTCAACGAGTTGACCTTAGCCTCAACAAGTTGTATCCTTAGCCTCAACAAGTGGTGACCTTAGCCTCAACAAGTGGTGACCTTAGCCTTGACAAGTGGTGACCTTAGCCTCAACAAGTTGTATCCTTAGCCTCAACAAGTGGTGACCTTAGCCTCAACAAGTGGTGGCCTTAGCCTCGACAAGTGGTGACATTAGCCTCGACAAGTGGTGACCTTAGCCTCAACAAGTGGTGACCTTAGCCTCAACAAGTGGTGGCCTTAGCCTCGACAAGTGGTGACATTAGCCTCGACAAGTGGTGACCTTAGCCTCAACAAGTGGTGACCTTAGCCTCAACAATTGGTGACCTTAGCCTTGACAAGTGGTGACCTTAGCCTCAACAAGTTGTATCCTTAGCCTCAACAAGTGGTGACCTTAGCCTCAACAAGTTGTATCCTTAGCCTCAACAAGTGGTGACCTTAGCCTCGACAAGTGGTGACCTTAGCCTCGACAAGTGGTGACCTCAGCCTCGACAAGTGGTGATCTTAGCCTCGACAAGTGGTGACCTTAGCCTCGACAAGTGGTGACCTTAGCCTCGACAAGTGGTGACCTTAGCCTCGACAAGTGGTGACCTTAGCCTCGACAAGTGGTGACCTTAGCCTCAACAAGTGGTGACCTTAGCCTCGACAAGTGGTGACCTTAGCCTCGACAAGTGGTGACCTTAGCCTCGACAAGTGGTGACCTTAGCCTCGACAAGTGGTGACCTTAGCCTCAACAAGTGGTGATATATAGAACAAAAGTGAATGGATCTACGTATGGTTCTCGGGCTTCGACTTCGACCTCTAGTCAATTTAAATTTGTCTGAAACAATCTTGGACTGAAAGCCAGTTTTCAGCCAGATCAATGGCAGGGAGCCTTATTCTTAGCCTGGAGTCCTAAGAGAGAAATTCTGGACTCTCATGCAATATCCCTCATCCATATGGGAAACAAGCAAAATTAAAAACACATTCTTTAAAACAAAATCTTATCTAAAGGGGAAGAGAAATAACGTGTACACACTTTTTACCAGACAGACAGAGTTGATAGAAGCTTTATATAAAAAAAGGATATATATAGATAGAATATATGGCACATTTGGAAAGTTGAAACAAAAAATCTAGATCTATGTCAAGAGAACAATTCAGTGTGTGTAGGGAAAGCAAAAGGTCTCACTTCAACTAATGCCAACTGCAACGCAGTCTGTGTGTGTGTGTGTGTTGTGTGTGTGTGTTGGACGACACAATAAAACAAAACAACGAGTGTTTTGTATTTGTGAAGAAAGGCAGCAACAAAAACAAACAGTGGAGTGTGTGTGTGTGTGTGTGTCCTAACATATCACACGGACAGGGGAAGGAGAAGAGTTTAGGGGTTCATTTATGCGAACTTGACTTTTCGCCCTTTGGGTCAAGCAAATGAAGGTGACACTCAAGAGAAGACTCAACAAGAATAGAAAAGACAAACTGTTCCTACTTTTGTCACCAAAGGTCACTCATAGTGTCGGATAGAGACCACTTCGCTGTACAGTCATCGATCTAATGACCAATGTGTCGCCAGCTTTTCAAACAGGTTTATGAATGGCATACATTATATTTCGCACGTCCGTCGCCTAGTCCTGCCTAGGTGGTATAGATATCCTACTTAAAATGAGTAATCCAACTAGAAACATACAACTATGATCTAGAGACCTGTTTGGTCAAATTATAGCGCGCAGGCCTTGTGGGACAGAAGTTACTGGTTCGGAGACGTATTGATTCTATTTGTAAGACTATAAGTAATACAGATGTTACCAACACCAACACGACTCACATATTAATATTCAGCAATTCAAAATGAAGTTGATATAAAATAAAAAAAAACAATATGTACAAAACATAAAACGTACAAATGCTGCCTCCTCCTAGAAATGGATAGAACTGAGTTTTTAGACAATTAAGTGTTGTCTATCATGAGGAGGGCTGAACAGGTTTATTGAAAGCACTTTGTTTCCCTTGTTGGTACAACTGAATCAAACTAGGTTATTTGTTTTTGTTTATTGTTTTTTCTTTAAATGATTACATTTCACTCGTGGACTAGGACGAAGTCACTGACGACCAGAACATATGAAACATTGTAGAAGAAAAGTGACCACGCAACAGATTCAGTCACAAAAACTTGTGATGTTTCCCCTCTTGTGACTATTTCTTTTTGGGTTCAACCAAAGTAATCTCTCAATCTCTCTCCATTCCATCCTTCTCTCTCTTTCTCTGCATCTCTCTTTCTATCCGACTGTTTCTCTCTTTCCTTCTCTCTCACTATCTCTCTTTCGCTCTCTCTTTCTGGTTCCTAGTTTGTGTGAGGCCTGTGTAATTAGCAATTAGAAAAAAATTAATGCTGATAACGAAGATGCAGAGGCGTAGCTGAAAGTGGGGTGGGTGAAGTTTAGGATTTTCATTGTAACAAGCAAAATGCTTTTAACCATCAGGACAACTCATGGAAGAGAATGAACGAAATGTTCCCAGGGATTAAACTAGAAGCAAGTGCGTAATGTACTATGATATGTCGTAATGAAGCGTAGGTCTATCACCCCCCCCCCCTAAAGACATACAGGCTGGTGATGGGATGTGTTGAGTTCATGTCATTGCATTTGGGTTCATAGGTCATGAAGATGTCGCAAAATGTCAAGCTAAAGATGTCGCCTAAAATTGGAAAGAAAGAGTTTATCAGACTAATTAATGTTATTTATTATTATTATCATTATTTAAAGTTTTGTTTTGATATCAATTGGCGGTTGGAGGTTGGTTAGAACTGTTGTGGTTAATGGCCAGTGATAAACTTTCAAACAAGCTCCAACAAGGCAGCACAACTGGTGGAATAAAATAGCAATCATCATACTAAGTACTAGCTACAAAATATAGGTAACAGAAGCAGACGAGAGTGTCCTGGCAAAGAATTGGTCATAAAATCTCCTTCCACGAAGCCCCAGTTTTAGTTCCTAAGTAAAGACTATTTCATTGAGTTTACTCTAAATGGCCGTGTAGGTATGTACACGTGTTTTGTGTGTGTGTGTGTATGTTTTTAAGTCTCGGTTGGTTATCAAACTAGTGTAAACGCAGATCTACTTGGGAGGTGCATAATTTTCAAATTTCTCAATGACGCCTCTGGGAACAGAGCATAGCAATTCAATTAAACAAAATATTCTTTGTCACATATTTAATTTTGCTTATTCATTTTTTATATACTTACTTCACCAGCTCTGGTTGATTTTATCTGACTAGATCAACAAACATGATACAAGGAAACAACACCAATTGGACTAAGCCAGTGATCCTCAAATGTTTTCACTTTAGGGTACAATTAACAGAAATAATG
Source organism: Biomphalaria sudanica (assembly GCA_036873155.1). Taxonomy (NCBI): domain Eukaryota; kingdom Metazoa; phylum Mollusca; class Gastropoda; family Planorbidae; genus Biomphalaria; species Biomphalaria sudanica. The sequence goes on from JAZGLO010002124.1 coordinate 547,807, forward strand.
TTGTGGAAGAGATATAACTTTTTTTAAAAATACCAACAACACAATTATAGAGAAACTGTGACCTAGGAATAAACCTCGATAGTTGTGTTGTCGGTCTGTTTGTTTGTTGGACAAGGCTACTTCCTGATTACTTGGCATGTTTACAACGAAGATAGATCTAAGTTCTTTAAATAATTGTTGAGGAAACTTTAGTCATAAACCTAGTAACCTAAATGGATGAGCTCGGTGTTTTGATCCCAATTAGACCAATAACTACGTCATAACATTAGTTGATTAGTATCGCAGCAGTAAAATAAGGGACACTTTTTGATGTTCAGCAGTAATTGGATGGCTGCTTGGTCATCTGGTATGCGATCTGGATGTTCCCATGTTCGAACCCTTCCCCCGCCATATCCCGCCATATCTTGCCAAATCTCGCCATATCCCGCCATATCTCGCTATATCCCGCCCTCCCGCGGGAGGTTTGAGTTAGGATGTAAGTTTCTTTTATTCTGAAGAAATCTAAAAGATTTCTGCAGTTAACTTAATGGAAATGTAGGGTAGAACATGAAAGGATTAACCAAGTAGTGGACTCGCTGGCAATTCACAGGTTACACCTCACACTTCTCACTCATACACACACACAATGACAAATATACACATTGACATTGTTTTATTTGTTCAACGCTACATCACAAACAACAAACCATTGACAAGGTCAAAGTTCACCCTGACGGCGAGAGCCAGTGACCTACTTTTACACAAGTGAAAAGAATGGAATTTACTCATGGAATATCCTTGTGCTTAGATCTCATCTTTACAACGTTCACACTTGGAGCTAATCTTTACGACGTTCACACTTGGAGCTAATCTTTACGACGTTCACACTTGGAGCTCATCTTTACGACGTTCACACTTGGAGCTCATCTTTACGACGTTCACACTTGGAGCTCATCTTTACGACGTTCACACTTGGAGCTCATCTTTACGACGTTCACACTTGGAGCTCATCTTTACGACGTTCACACTTGGAGCTGTTCTTTACGACGTTCACACTTGGAGCTTATCTTTACAAAGTTCACACTTAGAGGTCATCTCTACAACGTTGACACTTGGAGCTCATCTTTACAACGTTCACACTTGGAGCTTATCTTTACAAAGTTCACACTTGGAGGTCATCTTTATAAAGTTCACACTTGGAGCTTATCTCTACAACGTTCACACTTGGAGCTTATCTTTACAACGTTCACACTTGGAGCTCATCTTAACAACGTTCACACTTGGAGCTCATCTCTACAACGTTGACACTTCGAGCTTATCTTTACAACGTTCACACTCCGAGCTTATCTTTACGACGTTCACACTTGGAGCTCATCTTTACAAAGTTCACACTTGGAGCTCATCTCTACAACGTTGACACTTGGATCTTATCTTTACAACGTTCACACTTGGAGCTTATCTTTACGACGTTCACACTTGGAGCTCATCTTTAAAAAGTTCACGCTTGGAGGTCATCTTTACAAAGTTCACACTTAGAGGTCATCTTTTAACGTTCACACTTGGAGCTCATCTTTACAACGTTCACAATTGGAGCTCATCTTTACGACGTTCACACTTGGAGCTTATCTTTACGAAGTTCACACTTGGAGCTCATCTTTACAAAGTTCACGCTTGGATCTGTTGAGAAATTTGGAACTTCAGACTTTTCAGACTTTTGTTCTAGGAACAATTTTGTCTACCAAGGCTTGAATGTTCAATGGGGCTTTGTGGTTCAACCCTCTCTCCCCACACACGTTTTGTTTATCGGAAAGAGGGGGTGGTGGTTTTGAGGGTCTTTCCTCTCTTGTCTCCAGCGTAGCTAAGTGGGGGGATGTTAAGGTTAAAATATTTCCTACATTGGCTCCAATGAAAAGTAAAGTAAAAACTACACTCACCAAACTTTATGAGCGTAACAAAAGAGGGGTGTGTTGAGGTTAACACTCCTACCAATAAAAAAACTAAAGCAAAACTAGTCACCAAATGGCCATGAACGTAGCCAACAACGGAGGAGAAGAAGGTTGAGGTTCACCTCCTATCCTCCATTGTTGTTGTCTAGGGGAGCTTTCATGTTCAAACCCCGGTCACTCAAAAAACTAAAACAAACAATATTCAATGAGTGTAGCAATGTGGAGTTTGAGGTATATTCCCCAATCTAAATCAAACATCTGTTTTTCCGACCACTCTATGAATAAAGTGCAGTGAATAGCAGATTTATGACCTGCACTTTTTGGTTTGCTAGAAGACTAGCAGGACATTGCGCTGTAGACACTTAAGAGAATGCATTTTTCCAATTCCTATTTTCAGCTTGCATTAAGATTGGGTGGGTGGACACGGATCTCGAAAATGGCTCTAACGATTTTCCTTGTATATCTTTGGGGGAAACAATGGCGAGCTAATTGGCCACACCGAGAAAACTCTGGTTTGAACGTTCTGTTTTGTTCAAATTATAATCTTCTTTCAAATTAAATTTGGTCTGGAAGTCTAGACGATCTTTAGCTTGAACACACGTTACCGAGTGTAGTCATCAGACGATCTATAGCTTGAACACACGTTACCGAGTGTAGTCATCAGACGATCTTTAGCTTGAACGCACGTTACCGAGTGTAGTCATCATTGAAGAGTTCTCTTGATTAGTTAGTTTCTTCATTGACATCTTGCTTTCCAATCATTAATGATGTTCAGTTCAATCATTAATACTGTTCAGTTCAATCCTTAGTAATGTTCAGTTCAATCATTAATACTGTTCAGTTCAATCATTAATAATGTTCAGTTCAATCATTAATAATGTTCAGTTCAATCATTAATACTGTTCAGTTCAATCATTAATACTGTTCAGTTCAATCGTTAATAATGTTCAGTTCAATCATTAATAATGTTCAGTTCAATCCTTAATAATTTTGAGTTTTATCATTAATAATTTTCAGTTCAACCATTAATAATGTTCAGTTCAATCATTAATAATGTTCAGTTCAATCATTAATAATGTTCAGTTCAATCCTTAATAATGTTGAGTTTTATCATTAATAATGTTCAGTTCAACCATTAATAATGTTCAGTTCAATCATTAATTATGTTCAGTTCAATCATTAATAATGTTCAGTTCAATCCTTAATAATGTTCAGTTCAATCATTAATAATGTTCAGTTCAATCATTAATGATGTTCAGTTCAATCATTAATAATGTTCAGTTCAATCATTAATAATGTTCAGTTCAATCATTAATAATGTTCAGTTCAATCCTTAATAATGTTCAGTTTTATCATTAATAATGTTCAGTTCAACCATTAATAATGTTCAGTTCAACCATTAATTATGTTTAGTTCAATCATTTATAATGTTCAGTTCAATCATTAATAATGTTCAGTTCAACATTTTTTGTCTTCATCCTAAAACGATGTAAACGTTGGAACGTAAAGAAGACTCTCAGCCCTGTGCATGATGAGCCCTTCATCGCCAGCTTGACAGTCGCAACGAGAAGCATTAGTCAAGTTATAGATAATTGTCACGTACGCTTTGTCTATATTTAGCCCAAGGTCTGCCGGCGAGTTTTCAGCTAGCTCGGGAAATTCCAAGCATGCAGCAACTTTCTGTTTTGGAATAAATGTGATTGGTTAGAAATATTAATTATTGTACGATAATTTTATTTTATTGGTCAATTGATTAACCAAGCGACAAGAAGAGATTAGTCACGTGGCAAACGCCCAAAGGTCTGAAAGATTCTAGATATTACCGCCAGTCTCGTGTTGGAACTCAAAGGAAGATGACATGATCATATTATTGTGTAGATCATTTAATTTAGTAGAAATATACATGTTTTATGCTTTATTCTATCACAGTATATCATTGTAACTATTGTGAATAGCTTTTCCAAGTTTTGAATTAAAGTTTTTTTTTCTTTTTTCGAAGAGAAATTTCTTCATTGATTATAATAATAACATACTTAGATCGTCTTATTGACTAGCAACTTCTAAATGATCCTCTTATCAACTGGCCACTTCTAAATGATCATCCTATCAACTGACGATTTCTAGATCCTCGGCAACCAGGATCATTGATTGTGCTGTTCAGATCAAGACAGTCTTCAACGTGACATCTAACATCATAAAAGATTGTGACATTGGCACATTGATGATCGTGACAATAATATTTGATTTAATTTGAAACACGTATTAACAGTTCCCCAACTTATGGGATGGGCGGCACCAGTTGTGTTCTTAATGTTCTCCATTACAAGAGGTTGAAGCTACAACTTTAAGCAAAAACTCCTGCGGGTGCCCATATTAGGATCTACTTCTGTTGCTGTAAGTATTTTGAAATGTTGTTTAAATTACCCACGACGTTATTATTGCGATCTAAGGAACAGTGCTGAGTCATTGGTTGCACCAATAGACATGACTATGGTAGGCACTATAATCTTTATATTTATAACAGTTCAAAAAAAAAAGAAAAAAATCTAAAAATAGGCATACAAAGTGAAGTGAGCAGTTCAACTCTAACATTACCAAAGATAGTAATTCACTTTCTGACATAAATTACAATTTTAAAAGGTGAACTTAAAACTGGTTTCTGAGTAAAAATGAATTGAAACATAGAATACTTGAAATCAGGAAATCCTTAAAGTTAATTGTCTCATTCTGACGTGTTCAAGTGTGCTGCAGATACTGACTTCACTAAGTCAAAGTAAGTAGGTCAACGGTGGCATGTTTAAGTTGACATGAATATGTGTCTAACTTATTACAGATATTGTCGCTAATACTACCCGGGTTTTGAAGAACCTCGTTGATGTCTAAGGGCTGAGCGAAGGCTCTTCGAGCCCTAAGTTTGAAAAAAAACCTGTTTGGCCGCCAAACAGTAAAGAAAAAACATGTGTGAACACAGTTCTGTTTGGGAGAGACCCTAGACAATACCTATGTAAAGCATTGCTGTTTACCGATGCATTCGGCCCCCAACGCTTGGGCTAGACACGGCCGAAGGCCGAGAATGCACTGGGATCTTCTGCCATTTTCCTTCATTGTACCAAGCTAACTGTGCGGGACCCGCCATTTATGTAACGGTCCCTTTGAGGAACATCGCAAGGATGTGTGACAGGTTTGTTGGGACTTTTTTACAACCCCGCCCGTGCAAGAGGTTGACTCTCGTCTGCCCGTGGGCATCCCCACGGGAGTCTTGTGTTGCTACCCATTTAGCCTAACCACTTCCTCTAATGGTCGTTTCCAGACGCCACGATGAGGCAGAGTAGCTTTGCTCGCGGTTTGAAGAACCTGATCGGAAACAGGGAACGTGAGTTAATTAACTCTCTTAGCAAGAAGTTTTGTTAATTAAATTACTACAACCATGACTGAATGTTTTCTTTTTTACAAAGCTTATATCAAGTTCAACTCATTCTGACTGTTTGTCTGTGTGTCTGTCTGTCTGGCCTGAAGTTTGTACACGTTATTTCTCCGACACCCAATCTCGGATCAATCTCAAAATTTGAATTAATTATGTTTTTCCCCTTACAACACAAGAATCATTAAAAAAACAAACAACAATTAGTTAACTATCTATTGGTAATAAATTACTTTGTTCGGTATCTCAAACAAGGGAAAGAAATAGTATTTGACTGAAGTGGTAGTACAAACTGTATTAGTCCCCTTTATATTAGGTTTAGTGAACACAAAAATGAAATAGAAACAAATATAACTATACAATCTTCCATAGTTTGTTCGCTAGTAGAGTGGTTACTGTGTTGGCTTGAGATGCCTATGAAGGCTTGAGCCATGAGTTAGAATTCAGGCGTTCCCCCTTTTTTATTTTTAGTCTAGATCTATTACAAATTTAAAGACATGACTGATCCAAACTAATTAATACAAGTACGCTTACTATAAGCTTTTTGTTTTGTTTTTAAGTATTTTAAAATTTATTTATTTTTGTTTACTATGACTAAATCTTTTTTTTTACGACTTTGACTGAATCATATCACTTACATATTCTGATTACAGCGCATCTACTCTATACAGTAAGACTGAGTGATACAAATATTGACTTTGACTGGAATCATATATCACTTACATATTCTGATTACAGCGCATCTACTCTATCAGTAAGACTGAGTGATACAAATATTGATTGTCATTAGGAGACTGGTTGTTTGGATTTAAGAATTTAGGACTAAACTCCAAATAAATCATGAGTTATACAATTTAAAAAAAAAATCATTGGGCAAGTAAAGGCAATAGGTTCTGTTGCATATCCCTCGTCGACCGATGACCAAAAAAAAACGAATACACTTGACATACCTGCGTGTGGTTCAAAACATGTTAGCACCAGATACACACAATTGAAAAGTATTCTTATATTAAGAAGATATTAAAGTAAAATGAAAAATCAATCCCGAAAGTCAAGACAGTCTCACGTGCAAGTCTTAAGACAAGCCAACCATTCAAACAGTCGGTCAACTAGACAACCATTGAGTTAGTCGGTTATCTAGCCAAATAGTCAGTCAGCCAGCCAACTAGCGAAAACCTTTAAGCTAAATTTCTAATGGACGCGAGATGATAGCGTTAAACTATGCTCATGCAGGGAATTACACTTAAATCGATCATTTTGTAAATGGTTCAGTTCAGTGAGCCGTATCGAAGATTTGAATTTATAGAAACAAAAGTAAGAGTGTGAGTGTGAGTGTGTGTGTGTGAGAGTGTGTGTGTGTGAGTGAGATGTTATGCAGCCTTTAGCAACCATTTTCCTTGGTTTTTGTTTTCATTGTTTATCTCTAGCGTATGAGCCTTGAGTCCCCCCCCCCCCCAGAAAATGTGACGTTTTCCTTGCGCTAAGTGGATTTCGCCCACTTTTGACTTAAATTGAACAAAATTTTTTATACTTCACGTATTCACTATTTAATACAATCTGTATAATAATCTCCTAGCGAACTACTTCTGGCCAGCGACATCCTGATTGCGCGTGTGTCACTAAGTAAGCGCTTACTTTGCTCAGTTACCCGAACACAAGAAATAGAGGTAGAACTGAGATAGCAAAAACCTTGAAATGTTCAATCAACAACAACGAAGTCAAACTTCCACTAACCTCGCTTGTAAACTTCATTCAACTCTTCACCAAAATTTATTTAACACACTAAAACTTCACTAAACTGTACACAAACTTCACTAAACTGTACACAAACTTCACTAAACTGTACACAAACTTCACTAAACTGTACACAAACTTTAATAAACTGTACCCAAACTTTACTAAACTGTACACAAACTTCACTAAACTGTTCACTAAAATCTATAAAAACTTCAATTAAGCCCACTAAATTAAATTTTTAAAAACTTCATTAAACTCCACTAGACTATAAAATTTTCTCTAAACTTCACCAATATCCACTAAACTCCTAAACTTTAAACTAAACTAAACCTTCTCTTAACTCCAATAAACTCCTCTAAACTCAAATATGCTCGTTTAAATTCCACCAAACTCCACTTATCTCAGTTAAACTGGGCAGACATGTTTGACAATAATTTTACTTGGTGTCATAAATTTTTTCACCCCCCCCCCCCCGGGGACCATAAGAATAACTTCTTAGTAGCCGTCTCTGCACGTGCCAGAGTTGAAACACACACACATTTCAACTAAAACTATCAGTCACACGAACACACACACACGAACACACACACACACGAACACACACACACACACACACAGGTGTTGCAGTTTCATCAAAGATCTGTTCTACTTTTAATTTCACAGAGTATTTTCTTTTAATTGACTTCATCAAATCATTTTGTGAACGGAACTGTGGGCTAGAAAGATTAAATGTAATCCCATTTCATGAACACATTTCATGAACACATTTAATCAGAGCTCTGCAACAAAGTAAGATAGTGAGAGAAATAAAATTGTTCCAGAAAGTTCCTCGAACGTTTTCTAAGTACGCTACTAAAAACTGAAACCTCAGTGAAACGTGGCCACCAAATGGACATAATGAGGCAGCAGGTTATAACAATAAAACGTCAGGATTCTTTTCCCAAGTGCCCAGAGCATGTTATAAACAGGAAAGTTGGGTTAATACTGAAACAATTAAAATAATTCCAATCGTACGCATTGATTATTGTTGGTCTAGAATCTAGATCTGCTAAAAATTAATGACATGATTCAAAGTAAATGATGCAATTTTACTCGATATAAGCCGTAATTAGCGAGGTCTAGGGTTAGGGTTAAAAGAGTATTGATATATTTGACTACACTCTGTTCTGGAAACATGTCAGTTCTGAACTTCAATGTTTTATAAACAAGTTCAACCCATTGAACTGAGTCTTAATACAAACATTGGACAACAATAGCCGATAATAGAAGTATTCAAGGGAAATTACTGCATTGTTTCTAAATATAAAAAATTAAAGCGAGGATAATTTTTTTCTTTCCGAAATTCTTTAATTCTTGTAAATTTTGTAAGTAAATTGTACAATTCTTGTAAAATGAATAAAATATAAAACGATTAATGAATGTTTTGTTCCTTTTAAAGTTTGTGATTTTTTAATGTTTCAAACATCGATTTAATAAAAACTACACAATTAATGAAGACGCCAGTTTTTGACGATACAGTCACCTAATTGTCCATCATATTCCTTTCTGAAATATGTTTATTAGAAAGCTTATGTTCTCTCACACCACCAGTTGGTCTATGCGGTACAGATTTTGTGAACTTTATTTCTCCCACTTCCGGTTCTTAGATCAAGTTGAAACTTTGCACAGTTATTCATTCAGAGGGAAGCCTGAACTTGCCTTGTCTTGGCTACCTAGAAGGGGGCTCGAGGTTCGACACCCGACTCGGGCAGAGTTGTGTTTACTGAGCGCCTAAAGGCGGCACGGAAAACCAACTCCTAGATGCCCCCACTGGTCCACAAATGAGATTGGACCAAAGCGCTCTGAGCATGCTATAAGCATGAAAGTATCGCTATATAAAAGCTATAATAATAATAATAATAATTGTCCCCCCCCCCCCCAAAAAAAAAGACCAATTATTTTAGAATTAGTCTTAATTAATTAATTTTTCTTTTATGTAGAGACTGTACAAGTTAAGGGGAGATACGTTTTGTGTAGAGAATCAGGTCGTTGCCTAAAAATTGCTTTTGTAAAGGTAGCACGGAAACCTGTTAGAAACTTCCTCACCCCTTGAAACACACTGGTCTACACACTGGTCTACACACTGGTCTACACACTAGTCTACACACTGGTCTACACACTGGTCTACAGGTCTACACGCTGGTCTACACAAGTGATTTTTGATAGGCCATTGAGCATGTTAAGAACATGAAGCTGTGCTCAACAAAAACAATTGGTCCAAATAGGTTTTCAGTCAAGAGTTTCTACATCTATTAAACATTTATTATATGATTGAGTCAAAATAATTGAAACAATTACACTTCATATAATCTTTTTTTTTCAAATTATTTTTTACTTTTTTTTTATATTCTATTTATATTCTAATAATATTCTGTTTATATTCTCTTTATATTCTATTTATATTCTAGTTTTGCAGCATTGCAAAGATACGTTGGGTCTAGATCTACTTCCCAGTTGAAACACTTTAGAGTAAGCTTTAAAAAAAAAAATTGGCGAAGTTCTCAAACATGTCCGCACATTTATGTATGATGTTTCACTAGCGGATCCAGAACTTTGGAGTGGGAAGAGGCGATTTTATTCCAAACCCTAACCCTAACGGCAAGAGAAGCCTAACCCTAAGCATAAACGCGCGTACAGCATATATATTAGAATTAAAAGTAAAGCATCAAAAGTGTTTCTCAAACTTTTGGTTAACAAAAAAAAAAAAAGAAAACAGCAATGTTGATGCCTTTCTCTTGACAGCTCGGGGTCTGAGGGGGCTATATGAGAAGCTAGGGGTCTGGGGGGTTATATGAGAAGCTAGGGGTCTGGGGGTTATATGAGAAGCTATGGGTCTGGGGGTTATATGAGAAGTTAGGGGTCTGGGGGTTATATGAGAAGCTAGGGGTCTGGGGTTATATGAGAAGCTAGGGGTCTGGGGGGTTATATGAGAAGCTAGGGGTATGGGGGTTATATGAGAAGCTAGGGGTCTGGGGTTATATGAGAAGCTAGGGGTCTGGGGGGTTATATGAGAAGCTAGGGGTCTGGGGTTATATGAGAAGCTAGGGGTCTGGGGGGTTATATGAGAAGCTAGGGGTATGGGGGTTAGATGAGAAGCTAGGGGTCTGGGGTTATATGAGAAGCTAGGGGTCTGGGGGGTTATATGAGAAGCTAGGGGTCTGGGGGGTTATATAAAAAGCTACGGGTCTGGGGGTTATATGAGAAGCTAGGGGTCTGGGGAGTTATATAAGAAGCTAGGGGTCTGGGGGGTTATAGGAGAAGCTAGGGGTCTGGGGGGTTATATGAGAAGCTAGGGATCTGGGGGGTTATATGAGAAGCTAGGGGTCTGGGAGGTTATATGAGAAGCTAGGTGTCTGGGGGGTTATATGGGAAGCTAGGGGTCTGTGGGGTTATATGAGAAGCTAGGGGTCTGTGGGGTTATATGAGAAGCTAGGGGTCTGGGGGGTTATATAAGAAGCTAAGGGTCTGGGGAGTTATATGAGAAGCTAGGTGTCTGGAGGGTTATATGAGAAGCTAGGGGTCTGGGGGGTTACTTGAGAAGCTAGGGGTCTGGGGTTATATGAGAAGCTAGGGGTCTGGGGTTATATGAGAAGTTAGGGGTCTGGGGTTATATGAGAAGCTACGGGTCTGGGGTTATATGAGAAGCTAGGGGTCTGGGGGGTTATATGAGAAGCTAGGGTCTGGGGGGTTATATGAGAAGCTAGGGGTCTGGGGTTATATGAAAAGATAGGGGTCTGGGGAGTTATATGAGAAGCCATGGGTCTGGGGGGTTATATGAGAAGCTAGGGGTCTGGGGGTTATATGAGAAGCTAGGGGTCAGGTGAGTTATATGAGAAGCCATGGGTCTGGGGGGGGTTATATGAGAAGCATGGGGTCTGGGGGCTTATATGAGAAGCTAGGGGTCTGGGGTTATATGAGAAGCTAGGGGTCTGAGGTTATATGAGAAGCTAAGGGTCTGGGGGGTTTTATGAGAAGCTAGGGCTCTGGGGGGTTATATGAGAAGCTAGGGGTCTGGGGAGTTATATGAGAAGCTAAGGGTCTGGGGGGTTATATGAGAAGGTAGGGGTCTGGGGGATTATATAAGAAGCTAGGTGTCTGGGAGGTTATATGAGAAGCTACGGGTCTGGGGTTATATGAGAATCTAGGGGTCTGGGGGGTTATATGAGAAGCTAGGGGTCTGGGGGGTTATATGAGAAGCTAGGGGTCTGGGGTTATATGAGAAGATAGGGGTCTGGGGATTTATATGAAAAGCCATGGGTCTGGGGGGTTATATGAGAAGCTAGGGGTCTGGGGGTTATATGAGAAGCTAGGGGTCAGGGGAGTTATATGAGAAGCTAGGGGTCTTGGGGGTTATATGAGAAGCTAGGGGTTTGGGGGGGGGGGTTAAATGAGAAGCTAGGGGTCTGTGGGGTTATATGAGAAGCATGGGGTCTGGGGGCTTATATGAGAAGCTAAAGGTCTGGGGTTATATGAGAAGCTAGGGGTCTGAGGTTATATGAGAAGCTAAGGGTCTGGGGGGTTATATGAGAAGCTAGAGGTCTTCGGGTTATATGAGAAGCTAAGGGTCTGGGGGGTTATATGAGAAGCTAGGGGTCAGGGGGGTTATATGAGAAGCTAGGGGTCTGGGGGGTTATATGAGAAGCTAAGGGTCTGGGGGGTTATATGAGAAGCTAAGGGTCTGGGGGGTTATATGAGAAGGTAGGGGTCTGGGGGATTATATAAGAAGCTAGGTGTCTGAGAGGTTATATGAGAATCTAGGGGTCTGGGGGTTATATGAGAAGCTAGGGGTCTGTGGGGTTATATGAGAAACTAGGGGTCTGGGGGGTTATATGAGAAGCTAGGGGTCTGTGGGGTTATATGAAAAGCTAGGGGTCTGGGTATATATGAGAAACTAGGGGTCTGGAGAGTTATATGAGAAGCTAGGGGTCTGGGGGTTTTAATAGAAGCTAGTGGTCTGTAGGGTTATATGAGAAGCTAGGGGTCTGTGCTGTTATATGAGAAGCTAGGGGTCTGGGGGGTTATATGAGAAGATAGGGGTCTGGGGGGTTATATGAAAAGCTAAGGGTCTGGGGTTATATGAGAAACTAGGGGTCTGGGGTTATATGAGAAGTTAGGGGTCTGGTGGTTATATGAGAAGCTAGGGGTCTTGGGTTATATGAGAAGCTAGGGGTCTGGGGGGTTATATGAGAAGCTAGGGGTCTGGGGTTATATGAGAAGCTAGGGGTCTGGGATTATTTGAGGAGCTAGGGGTCTGGGGTTATATGAGAAGCTAGGGGTCTGGGGGTTTATATGAGAAGCTAGGGGTCTGGGGGGTTATATGAGAAGCTAGGGGTCATGGGGGTTATATGAGAAGCTAGGGGTCGGGGTTATATGAGAAGCTAGGAGTCTGGGGGGTTATATGAGAAGCTAAGGGTCTGGGGAGTTATATGAGAAGCTAGGGGTCTGGGGGGTTATATGAGAAGCTAGGGGTCAGGGGGGTTATATGAGAACCTAGGGGTCTGGGGTTATATGAGAAGCTAGGGGGTCTGGGGTTATATGAGAAGTTAGGGTTCTGGGGGGTTATATGAGAAGCTACGGGTCTGGGGTTATATGAGAAGCTAGGGGTCTGGGGGGTTATATGAGAAGCAAGGGGTCTGGGGGGTTATATGAGAAGCTAGGGGTCTGGGGTTATATAAGAAGCTAGGGGTCTGGTGGTTATATGAGAAGCTAGGGGTCTGGGGGATTATATGTGAAGCTAGGGGTCTGTGGGGTTATATGAGAAGCTACGGGTCTTGGGGCTTATATGAGAAGCTAGGGGTCTCGGGGGTTATATGAGAAGCTAGGGGTCTGAGGGTTATATGAGAAGCTAGGGGTCAGGGGAATTATATGAGAAGCTAGGGGTCTTGGGGGTTATATGAGAAGCTAGGGGTCTTGGGGGTTATATGAGAAGCTAGGGGTTTAGGGGGGTTAAATGAGAAGCTAGGGGTCTGGGGTTATATGAGAAGCTAGGGGTCTGGGGTTATATGAGAAGCTAAGGGTCTTGGGGGTTATATGAGAAGCTAGAGGTCTGGGGGTTATATGAGAAGCAATGGGTCTGGGGGGTTATATGAGAAGCATGGGGTCTGGGGGCTTATATGAGAAGCTAGGGGTCTGGGGAGTTATATGAGAAGCTAAGGGTCTGGGGGGTTATATGAGAAGCTAGAGGTCTCGGGGTTATATGAGAAGCTAAGGGTCTGGGTGTTATATGAGAAGCTATGGGTCTGGGGGGTTATATGAGAAGTTAGGGGTCTGGGGTTATATGAGAAGCTAGGGGTCTGGGGTTATATGAGAAGCTAGGGGTCTGGGATTATTTGAGAAGCTAGGGGTCTGGGGTTATATTAGAAGCTAGGGGTCTGTGGGGTTATATGAGAAGCTAGGGGTCTGGGGGGTTATATGAGAAGCTAGGGGTCTGGGGTTATATGAGAAGCTAGGGGTCTGGGGGTTATATGAGAAGCTAAGGGTCTGGGGAGTTATATGAGAAGCTAGGGGTCTGGGGGGTTATATGAGAAGCTACGGGTCTGGTGTTATATGAGAAGCTAGGGGTCTGGGGGGTTATATGAGAAGCTAGGGGTCTGGGGGGTTATATGAGAAGCTAGGGGTCTGGGGTTATATAATAAGCTAGGGGTCTGGTGGTTATATGAGAAGCTAGGGGTCTGGGGGATTATATGAGAAGCTAGGGGTCTGTGGGGTTATATGAGAAGCATGGGGTCTGGGGGTTATATGAGAAGCTAGGGGTCAGGGGAGTTATATGAGAAGCTAGGGGTCTTGGGGGTTATATGAGAAGCTAGGGGTTTGGGGGGGTTAAATGAGAAGCTAGGGGTCTGTGGGGTTATATGAGAAGCATGGGGTCTGGGGGCTTATATGAGAAGCTAGGGGTCTGGGGTTATATGAGAAGCTAGGGGTCTGGGGTTATATGAGAAGCTAAGGGTCTTGGGGGTTATATGAGAAGCTAGAGGTCTGGGGGTTATATGAGAAGCTAAGGGTCTGGGGGGTTATATGAGAAGCTAGGGGTCTGGGGGGGTTATATGAGAAGCTAGGGGTCTGGGGGGTATATGAGAAGCTAAGGATCTGGGGGGTTTAAAGAGGAGCTAAGGGTCTGGGGGGTTATATGAGAAGGTAGGGGTCTGGGGGGTTATATGAGAAGGTAGGGGTTTGGGGGGTTATATGAGAAGCTAGGTGTCTGGGAGGTTATATCAGAAGCTAGGTGTCTGGGGGGTTATATGAGAAGCTAGGGGTCTGTGGGGTTATATGAGAAACTAGGGGTCTGGGGGTTTATATGAGAAGCTAGGGGTCTGTGGGGTTATATGACAAGCTAGGGGTCTGGGGTTATATGAGAAACTAGGGGTCTGGGGTTATATGAGAAGTTAGGGGTCTGGTGGTTATATAAGAAGCTAGGGGTCTGGGGAGTTATATGAGAAGCTAGGGGTCTGTAGGGTTATATGAGAAGCTAGGGGTCTGTGCGGTTATATGAGAAGCTAGGGGTCTGGGGGGTTTTATGAGAAGATAGGGGTCTGGGGGGTTATATGAAAAGCTAGGGGTCTGGGGTTATATGAGAAACTATGGGTCTGGGGTTATATGAGTAGTTAGGGGTCTGGGGGGTTATATGAGAAGCTAGGGGTCTGGGGGGTTATATGAGAAGCTAGGGGTCTGGGGGGTTATATGAGAAGCTAGGGGTCTGGGGGGTTATATGAGACGCTAGGGCTCTGGGGGGTTATATGAGAAGCTAGGGGTCAGGGGGGTTATTTGAGAAGCTAGGGGTCTGGGGGTTATATGAAAAGCTAGGGGTCTGGGGGGTTATATGAGAAGCTAGGGGTCTGGGGGCTTATATGAGAAGCTAGGGGTCTGGGGTTAAATGAAAAGCTAGAGATCTGGGTTTATATGAGAAGCTAGGGGTCTGGGGTTATATGAGAAGCTAGGTGTCTGGGGTTATATGAAAAGCTAGGGGTCTGGGGTTATATGAGAAGCTAGGGGTCTGGGGTTATATGAGAAGCTAGAGGTCTGGGGTTATATGAGAAGCTAAGGGTCTGGAGTTATATGATAATATTTAAAAAAAACACTGTGTTTCTCAACCTCCGGGCGAAAAACCCCCACAAAAACAGTCATGTTGTGTCCTTTATGGTGACAGCTTCTGGGGGGTCTGTGGGAGCACTCCAAAAGCGTTTTCTTGCACTCTTTACTGCAGAAACGCATTCTCCTGACATCTACAGCTCAGTATTTATGCTATTAAAAAGGACCTTTTGAATAATGTTTTACTACAAAAATATTCTAATATGAATTTACAGGCCCTAGCTACATTGCAAATACAGCCGATTTGTTCCTTGAAAAGATAAGATATCCGAAAAATAATATTTTGTAAAAAAGCTCACTTATAAGTGATACATTTTGTTCAATAAGCATGTTTGTAACTTTGTTTTGTTACAGAACTATAATTCACAGCCATAAAAAAAATAATTCCTAAGTGGGTGGGGAAATAAAATGTGCCAATTAGATTCTACTCTATTTTTTTTTGCATTTTTAGGATTCAAGTATATATTGTCAGTTATAGTCCCACATTTTTTTTATACAATAGAAAAATATCTGTATGAGTAAAGGTTGGAATAAGGTGACTAGGAAAATAATAATTGGGTTCAGAACTCATCTGAATTGTTACTATTATACTGACATTAACGAATTCTTCGATATAAGAATTTAATTTATAGCATATATAAATGTATATTAGTGACATTGTTTAAAAAATGTGTAATTTCTTAACTAAAAAACAAAAAGAAAAAAGCTTTTTTTTTTGTCCGATGGGCGTAATGCGATTGCATGTATCGCCCCTCTCACATGTTACAACCCTTTTTTATTTTATATTTTCCTAATCATAAAATTTGAGATTAGAGTGTGGTGCGACATAACACACAAATTGGTTCACATATCAATACGTAGCTTATATTATATAGATATTCAACTAATTTTGTTCAAAACTATGATTTCTCCATAAAAATAGGACCGCCCCCCCACACACACTCAGAGGGCTAGAGTGGGAAGGGTAAAAGAAGCCATCGCTCCCCCCCCTCACCTCACCAAATCGGCTAAGATACCAAAGTGTAGCGTCATAATATACAAATTGTTTAGTAATTCAACTAATTTTGTTCACAAACTATGATTTCTAAATAAAAATTGGACCGCCTTCCACCCACTCAAAGGGTTTAGGTGGGAAGGGCAGTAGATGTATTCGCCCCCTCCCCCCTTACTCAATCGGCTAACAGGGGAAAGACATAATACTGGTTAAAATATCAATAACAAGTTTTAATTATATAGATATTTAATTTATTTTGTTGATAAGTTGTGATTTCTACAATTAAATTGGACCGCCCCCCAACTTGAAAGTTTATGTTGGAAGGGGGCGGGATTGATGCCATCGCCACCTCCCCACCCCACCAACATACTAGAGGAGGGGAGCGAAATAATCTAAAAATAGGTTGAAATAGAAATAATTTGTATACATCATTAACATTACTAATAAATTCATATACAATTATGTGATTTCTTTACTAAAATTAAATTCGTCCGCCCTCCCTCTATTGAGGTTGGGGGATCTGTCAAGTGGGGGGGGGGAGGCGAGCGCCCCTACAGCCCCCCCCCCTAGATCCGCCAGTGTTGTATTTGTGTATATATGAATGTGTTAGCAGTCAAAAATGAGTTTCTGAAGTGTTCAATTAGAAAGATATGGTGTGTCAGGTGACAAGTGTCAGGTGACAAGTGGAACACGTTTAATTGAAACAATAAATGTTCATTGGTTTGTCAAAGGAAATGGGTTTGACTTGTTGTATGTTATCACACAACTGTTACGTTGATACATCGTTCTGTTGATATATTTTTCTGTTGATACATTGTTCTGTTGACATATTGTTCTGTTGACATATTGTTCTGTTGATATATTATTCTGTTGATACATTGTTCTGTTGATATATTGTTCTGTTGATACATTGTTCTGTTGATGTATTGTTATGTTGTATCATTGATAAATTGTTATATTGTTCTGTTGATACATTGTTCTGTTGATACATTGTTCTGTTGATGTATTGTCAGGTCGTATCATTGATAAGTTGCTATATTGTATTTTTGTTCTGTCGCTACGTCCTACATTATTGAACTAAAAAGTCAAAAGTGCACACTCAACCAGTCAGGAAATGATTGAAAGACAGCAAGTGTTTTCGGTAGAGACAGATGAAGACAGTCAAAAGGAGGCTTTAAAAAAAAAGTTCAATGAAAGATACAACGAAGACTTGAACAAATTGATCAAATTTAAATAGATATGTATGAGTGTATGTAATTAATCTTCATTACATTCCGACCTTTCATTCTCTCGGACCTTTACTGTACCCTAGATTGGCTTAGAATAGGTTCTTTTAGGAGTGGAAAGAGTGTAGACACCCCGCCTTTGCCAGATAGGGGATCTGGGGAGCGCAGGGCGCTTCCTCAGCGGGGCCCGGGGCGGAGTCCCGTCTCCAAGCATTATTTCCGGTATTTAAAACAAAAAAAAGCATGCTACATTGCATTATCCTGCTACCCTTGTATTCAAATATTGTTGGTCATAAACCAAATCTGTTATTTACAGCATTTTATGAATGGAGCCAGCGACTGGTAGAAATTGGTAACTAGAGTCTCACTTTAGTTTGTGTGTGTGTGTGTGTGTAGGGTAAGGGTAACCACAAAACACCTTAGAGCAATGCTCGTAGAATTTGGTGATTATATTAATTGCTTTAGTTTAATTTTAAAGATGTTTTTTTTTAATCTCAAAACTCTGTGTTGGGGGGAGGGTTAAGCTCAAAACCCTCTTGAAGGGTTTTTAATTTAAAGCCCTCTGGAAGCGAGTTAAACTAAATAAAATGTGCTACGCTCATAGAATTTGGTTACTGTAGTTTGCTTCAGTTTTATACCGAAGATGGGGGTTTTAACCTCAAAATCTGCCGGATGGGGTTTTAAAATTAAAAACCTTTGATGGAGAGTTTTAAAATGAAAACTCTTTTGGCTATGCTCCTAGAATCTGGTGTGACTTTGTTGTTTGCTTTAGGTCTTAGACCTTGTTGTTGTTTGCTTTAGGTCTTAGACCTTGTTGTTGTTTGCTTTAGGTCTTAGACCTTGTTGTTGTTTGCTTTAGGTCTTAGACCTTGTTGTTGTTTGCTTTAGGTCTTAGACCTTGTTGTTGTTTGCTTTAGGTCTTAGACCTTGTTGTTGTTTGCTTTAGGTCTTAGACCTTGTTGTTGTTTGCTTTAGGTCTTAGACCTTGTTGTTGTTTGCTTTAGGTCTTAGACCTTGTTGTTGTTTGCTTTAGGTCTTAGACCTTGTTGTTGTTTGCTTTAGGTCTTAGACCTTGTTGTTGTTTTACGTCAAACCACTCTGGAGGAGGGGGGGAGGGTGGTTTTAAACTCAAAAACTACAACTTGGGGCAAATGAAAGGTTTAACATTAAAATGTCATCTACAATAAACAAAATTTGAAGCAAAAAATTAGTAAAAAAAATTCAAATGAAATTCCCCCAGGTGGAGGGATAACCCCGACCTTCCGGGCAATGCCAATGGTCTCCATACCTAAAATTGATTCTGTAAATATTTTTGTGTCTTCGGAGAAATAAATAAATAACATTTGTGATTAATTAAGTCAATTTAAAACAATTGTCCATGCGACTCTCAGAGTGGTCTAGACACCGGGCGGGTTACACAGAGTTACAAAAAAGTCTCAAAATATTGTCATACTAAAATGTTAAGTAAACTTTAGTGACGAGACATGGAAAAAAAACTACGCATACTTAAAAGGTTATTGACGCTCTCTCTTTATTTGCAATAAATGATTAAAACCACTTATTTCCTAGATTAATAATGATAAACACTATTTTTTAAAGTACATATAGTTGTTTACTGTGATGAACTTCAGCAAGTGACAGAAAGGTAATGCTATTTACTTTTGACAAGAGATAAATGACTAATTACTTACTTTAGACAAGAGATAGATGACTAATTACTAACTTTAGACAAGAGATAGATGACTAGGTTACTTTAGACAAGAAATAGATGACTAAGATACTTTAGATAGAGACAGATGACTAAGTTACTTACTATAGACCAGAGATAGATGACTAAGTTATTTACTTTAGACAAGAGATAGATGAAAATGACTGTTACTTACTTTAGACAAGAGATAGATGAAGATGACTAAGTTACTTACTTTAGACAAGAGATAGATGAAAATGACTGTTACTTACTTTAGACAAGAGATAGATGAAGATGACTAAGCTACTTACTTTAGACAAGAATTTAATGAAGATGACTAAGTTACTTACTTTCGACAAGAGATAGATGACTAAGTTACTTACTTTAGACAAGAGATAGATGAAGATGACTAAGCTCCTTACTTTAGACAAGAGATAGATGAAAATGACTAAGCTACTTACTTTAGACAAGAGATAGATGAAGATGACTAAGCTACTTACTTTAGACAAGAGATAGATGAAGATGACTAAGTTACTTACTTTAGACAAGAGATAGATAAAGATGACTAACTTACTTACTTTAGACAAGAGATAGATGGAGATGACTAAGTTACTTACTTTAGACAAGAGATAGATGACTAAGTTACTTACTTTAGACAAGAGATAGATGAAGATGACTAAGCTTCTTACTTTAGACAAGAGATAGATGAAGATGACTAAGCTACTTACTTTAGACAAGAGATAGATGAAGATGACTAAGCTACTTACTTTAGACAAGAGATAGATGAAGATGACTAAGTTACTTACTTTAGACAAGAGATAGATGAAGATGACTAAGTTACTTACTTTAGACAAGAGATAGATGACTAAGTTACTTACTTTTCTGGAGGTAAAATTGTACGTCCTCTATTTTTTTCACCTGAAGATCTCTCCAGGTAAGATGTTTCAGGGTAAAGGTCCAGGTAAGAAAAGTTGTTCCACCAGGCACTCTGCATGTCCAGCCTTTGGAGAAAATTCTCAGAAACTCAGACAAATAAAACTTCACATACACACTGGTTTCTTCTTTGTACTGAGATTTTTAAAGATGCTTTAATAAAAAAACAGGAAGCTCTTCCTTAGATTGTTCCACTTCGGATGAGTGAGTTGAAGATTCGATACCTGTTTTGACGCAACATTACCACATGTCAGAAATATCTAGAAATATCTCAGTTATACCAGCACTAAAGCATTGACTTGACGTGTTAATTATTGCTTTCAGACTGTTTCTTTTTAGAAGTTGGCCTTTTGTGTTTAGGCTCTTTTAGAATAGAAGGGTCTGTATATTTTTAACATTTATTAATAACTATATGTCCATTTTTTGTCTTGTACATGATTCTAAGCGTAACTCAGTACATCAAGACATATAAGGAAAGTTTGAACGTTCAATAGAGAACGCTTTACAATGTCTCGCTTGAACACAAACTTTCTGACATGACTCTATTTCTACAATGTTGTTTTTTTGTCTAATATTTATATAATGATTTAGACTAAATTATCTTAATTATATTCATTTTAATTGGTCGTATTTTTTGTTATATTTATAGATGGGGAAGGGGAGAGAATGAGCTCTTCTACAGTAAATACCACTTTTTGAAGCCGACCAATGGGAAACGTCATGCTTATCACATGATCATCTCCACTGATAGTGTAAGCATATGTCTATATAAACATAAACTAGATACTCTACGCTAGGTAGATAAGTGACCTACATTTGATAAGGTTGTATTTCTTCTACTAGCTGTTCATAGCTGTCTAAAGAAAGAAAGGAAGGAAGAAAGAAAGAAAAAAAAAGAAAGAAAGAAGCATCACTAAAGAAATTACAAATATGAGGCGTTGACCAATTTTTACAAAGCTTCTATCAACTCTGTCTGGTAAACATTTTGTACACGTTATTTCTCCCACGCCCATTCTCAGATCAAGTTGAAACTTTACACACTTATTTATTGTACCTGACAAAACATAACCAATAAAAAAAACTAACAACAATTAGTCATTTAATTACAGGTAATTAATTTGATACCAACAAGAGACATTAATCCTTGAGTTTTAAGAGATAGAGCTAAATATGTGGATTTTATCCTCTTAGATAATTGTACACGTTATTTTTCCCATACACCATCTCTGATCAAGTTTAAACTTGACACATATTTATTGTATCTAACAAAACATGAATACATTTTTTTAAAACATTAACCAATTAGTCTATTAATTATTGGTAATTAATTATTTTGTTGATATCAAAAAGGAAAATAAATTCTACATTATTGAACTATATAGTTGTAAACGTGGTGTTCTTCCCCTTATATAAACTCTACTTTTTTTCTTGTTTTTAAAGTATTTTTAAAAAAATGATTTGAGTCTATGACCGCAACGGAAAATACGTCCTTCTTTCCCCCATACATAGTGTAAGTGTAATTTCTCTCGGGTAGAATATCAGCTTTAGAAAGCATATGAATGTCATTTTGATGGACTCCAACTTGTTCCCCCATTCCCTTCCTTTGTTTCTCTGCCTCTGAAAAGATAAAAAGTAAACAATAACAAAAACTGAACAGAATTTGGAGTGCAGACTTGACCTGAGGCCTGGATGTGAGACTGCTACCATGTGATGGTCCTCGACTGAAGAGCGCTGGACTGGGAACACTGGTATCTACTATCAGCGGAGGAAAGGGATGATGAAGGTGTGCCGAGTTTGTCTCATCTGTCAAGTGCATGCAAAAGTTAATAGTGTAAAAACAAAAGAACTATCCATACGTACAACTTAACAGTTGGTATTGTAGAAAAACTATCCATACGTATAACTTAACAGTTGGTATTGTAGAAAAACTATCCATACGTACAACTTAACAGTTGGTATTGTAGAAAAACTATCCATACGTACAACTTAATAGTTTCTGTTAGTAATCAGAACGACTTGATTATTATTTTTTTAAACTGTTACGGCCAAAAAAGTGTTTGTAGGTCTTGGCTAGATCTCGGAGGCATGGTGGCTAAGCGGTAAATAGCTTGGCTTTCGAACCAGGGGTCCCGGGATCGAATCCTGGTGAAGACTGGGATTTTTAAATTTCTTTGAGCGCATTTGGGTCCACCCAGCTCTAATGGGTTAGGGAAAAGTAAATGTTGTTGGTGGTCATTGTGCTGGCCACATGACACCCTCGTTTACCGTAGGCCACAGGAACAGATGACCTTTACATCATCTGCCCCATGGATCGCAAGGTCTGAAAGGGGAACTTTACTTTACTTTAGACTAGATCTCTATATTTAATATATATAAGGTCAAATAAACAACAGCAAAAACATTTAAGTTTTATTTACTTTGAAATTCTGGCATTTTAGTCATGAGGGGGGCGGGCTGGGTGAGTCAAACACTTTATCCACCCACAACGTCCTGCCGGTAGGAACAGTTGTGGCGCCGCCCATTTTTTAGGCTGGCCGTTTTGACGCAACAAGTTCTAACGATAATTAAAACACACACACACATTTTTATGTCTGAACTTTTTCTTTTCACTATTGGAAATGTTCATACATGGTGGAAAAACTATAAATAGCCAGCATTTTGGTGTATCCGGTGTACAAAGTAAAGGACGTGTTGAAAAGAACACTGAAGAATAAAAATGTTAAAGCTCCACCGTTTGTAGCACAAAGTTGGATATCATTAATATAGAAAGGTAACAGAGTTTCACTCTATGACTCTATGAGTCAAAAACTAACTAGCGCTAATAAAGTAGTTTTAATACGAAGACCAACTGCAAGTCATTGAGATATTAAAATTTGAGCTCAATTCCTCTTTATTTAGTTGGCAAAAGTGAAGTTCCTTGACCTTGTATAGTTGATCGTGAAACCTCCCCCCCCACAGTAAACTACAGTAATATAGCGTTCATCCTTCTCAGTCTTCTCCCCCCCCCCCACAGTAAACTACAGTAATATAGCGTTCATCTTTCTCAGTCTTCTCCCCCCCCCCACAGTAAACTACAGTAATACAGCGTTCATCTTTCTCAGTCTTCTCCCCCCCCCACAGTAAACTACAGTAATATAGCGTTCATCCTTCTCAGTCTTCTCCCCCCCCCCACAGTAAACTACAGTAATACAGCGTTCATCTTTCTCAGTCTTCTCCCCGACCCCCACAGTAAACTACAGTAATATAGCGTTCATCTTTCTCAGTCTTCTCCCTCCCACAGTAAACTACAGTAATATAGCGTTCATCCTTCTCAGTCTTCTCCCCCCCCACAGTAAACTACAGTAATACAGCGTTCATCTTTCTCAGTCTTCTCCCCCCCCCCCACAGTAAACTACAGTAATATAGCGTTCATCCTTCTCAGTCTTCTCCCCGACCCCCACAGTAAACTACAGTAATATAGCGTTCATCTTTCTCAGTCTTCTCCCCGACCCCCACAGTAAACTACAGTAATATAGCGTTCATCTTTCTCAGTCTTCTCCCCGACCCCCACAGTAAACTACAGTAATATAGCGTTCATCCTTCTCAGTCTTCTCCCGCCCCCCACAGTAAACTACAGTAATATAGCGTTCATCTTTCTCAGTCTTCTCCCCGACCCCCACAGTAAACTACAGTAATATAGCGTTCATCTTTCTCAGTCTTCTCCTCGACCCCCACAGTAAACTACAGTAATATAGCGTTTCTCATTCTCAGTCTTCTCCCCGACCCCCACAGTAAACTACAGTAATATAGCGTTCATCTTTCTCAGTCTTCTCCCCCCCCCCCACAGTAAACTACAGTAATATAGCGTTCATCTTTCTCAGTCTTCTCCCCGACCCCCACAGTAAACTACAGTAATATAGCGTTCATCTTTCTCAGTCTTCTCCCCGACCCCCACAGTAAACTACAGTAATATAGCGTTCATCTTTCTCAGTCTTCTCCTCGACCCCCACAGTAAACTACAGTAATATAGCGTTTCTCATTCTCAGTCTTCTCCCCGACCCCCACAGTAAACTACAGTAATATAGCGTTCATCTTTCTCAGTCTTCTCCCCCCCCCCACAGTAAACTACAGTAATATCGCGTTCATCTTTCTCAGTCTTCTCCCCGACCCCCACAGTAAACTACAGTAATATAGCGTTCATCTTTCTCAGTCTTCTCCCTCCCAGAGTAAACTACAGTAATATAGCATTCATCTTTCTCAGTCTTCTCCCCGACCCCCACAGTAAACTACAGTAATATAGCGTTCATCTTTCTCAGTCTTCTCCCCCCCCCCACAGTAAACTACAGTAATATAGCGTTCATCTTTCTCAGTCTTCTCCCCGACCCCCACAGTAAACTACAGTAATATAGCGTTCATCTTTCTCAGTCTTCTCCCTCCCACAGTAAACTACAGTAATATAGCATTCATCTTTCTCAGTCTTCTCCCCGACCCCCAAAGTAAACTACAGTAATATAGCGTTCATCTTTCTCAGTCTTCTCCCTCCCACAGTAAACTACAGTAATATAGCGTTCATCCTTCTCAGTCTTCTCCCCGACCCCAACAGTAAACTACAGTAATATAGCGTTCATCTTTCTCAGTCTTCTCCACCCCACAGTAAACTACAGTAATATAGCGTTCATCTTTCTCAGTCTTCTCCCCCCCACAGTAAACTACAGTAATATAGCGTTCAACTTTTTCAGTCTTCTCCCCCCCCCACAGTAAACTACAGTAATATAGCGTTCAACTTTCTCAGTCTTCTCCCCCCCCCCACAGTAAACTACAGTAATATAGCGTTCATCTTTCTCAGTCTTCTCCCCCCCACAGTAAACTACAGTAATATAGCGTTCAACTTTCTCAGTCTTCTCCCCCCCCCCCACAGTAAACTACAGTAATATAGCGTTCATCCTTCTCAGTCTTCTCCCTCCCCCACAGTAAACTACAGTAATATAGCGTTCATCTTTCTCAGTCTTCTCCCCGACCCCCACAGTAAACTACAGTAATATAGCGAACATCTTTCTCAGTCTTCTCCTCGACCCCCACAGTAAACTACAGTAATATAGCGTTTCTCCTTCTCAGTCTTATCCCCGACCCCCACAGTAAACTACAGTAATATAGCGTTCATCTTTCTCAGTCATCTCCCCCCCCACAGTAAACTACAGTAATATAGCGTTCATCTTTCTCAGTCTTCTCACCGACCCCCACAGTAAACTACAGTAATATAGCGTTCATCCTTCTCAGTCTTCTCCCTCCCCCACAGTAAACTACAGTAATATAGCGTTCATCTTTCTCAGTCTTCTTCCCGACCCCCACAGTAAACTACAGTAATATAGCGTTCATCTTTCTCAGTCTTCTCCTCGACCCCCACAGTAAACTACAGTAATATAGCGTTTCTCCTTCTCAGTCTTATCCCCGACCCCCACAGTAAACTACAGTAATATAGCGTTCATCTTTCTCAGTCTTCTCCCCCCCACAGTAAGCTACAGTAATATAGCGTTCATCTTTCTCAGTCTTCTCCTCGACCCCCACAGTAAACTACAGTAATATAGCGTTCATCTTTCTCAGTCTTCTCCCCGACCCCCACAGTAAACTACAGTAATATTGCGTTCATCTTTCTCAGTCTTCTCCCTCCCACAGTAAACTACAGTAATATAGCATTCATCTTTCTCAGTCTTCTCCCCGACCCCAACAGTAAACTACAGTAATATAGCGTTCATCTTTCTCAGTCTTCTCCCCCCCACAGTAAACTACAGTAATATAGCGTTCATCTTTCTCAGTCTTCTCCCCGACCCCCACAGTAAACTACAGTAATATAGCGTTCATCTTTCTCAGTCTTCTCCCCCCCACAGTAAACTACAGTAATATAGCGTTCAACTTTCTCAGTCTTCTCCCCCCCCCACAGTAAACTACAGTAATATAGCGTTCAACTTTCTCAGTCTTCTCCCCCCCCCACAGTAAACTACAGTAATACAGCGTTCATCTTTCTCAGTCTTCTCCCCCCCCCCCCAAAGTAAACTACAGTAATATAGCGTTCATCCTTCTCAGTCTTCCCCCCCCCCACAGTAAACTACAGTAATACAGCGTTCATCTTTCTCAGTCTTCTCCCCGACCCCCACAGTAAACTACAGTAATATAGCGTTCATCTTTCTCAGTCTTCTCCCTCCCACAGTAAACTACAGTAATATAGCGTTCATCCTTCTCAGTCTTCTCCCCCCCCCCACAGTAAACTACAGTAATACAGCGTTCATCTTTCTCAGTCTTCTCCCCGACCTATACAGTAAACTACAGTAATATAGCGTTCATCCTTCTCAGTCTTCTCCCCGACCCCCACAGTAAACTACAGTAATATAGCGTTCATCTTTCTCAGTCTTCTCCCCGACCCCCACAGTAAACTACAGTAATATAGCGTTCATCCTTCTCAGTCTTCTCCCGACCCCCACAGTAAACTACAGTAATATAGCGTTCTTCTTTCTCAGTCTTCTCCCCGACCCCCACAGTAAACTACAGTAATATAGCGTTCATCTTTCTCAGTCTTCTCCCCGACCCCCACAGTAAACTACAGTAATATAGCGTTCATCTTTCTCAGTCTTCTCCCCGACCCCCACAGTAAACTACAGTAATATAGCGTTCATCTTTCTCAGTCTTCTCCTCGACCCCCACAGTAAACTACAGTAATATAGCGTTTCTCATTCTCAGTCTTCTCCCCGACCCCCACAGTAAACTACAGTAATATAGCGTTCATCTTTCTCAGTCTTCTCCCCCCCACAGTAAACTACAGTAATATAGCGTTCAACTTTTTTAGTTTTCTCCCCCCCACAGTAAACTACAGTAATATAGCGTTCAACTTTCTCAGTCTTCTCCCCCCCCCCCCACAGTAAACTACAGTAATATAGCGTTCATCTTTCTCAGTCTTCTCCCCCCCACAGTAAACTACAGTAATATAGCGTTCAACTTTCTCAGTCTTCTCCCCCCCACAGTAAACTACAGTAATATAGCGTTACTCCTTCTCAGTCTTCTCCCTCCCCCACAGTAAATTACTGTAATATAGCGTTCATCTTTCTCAGTCTTCTCCCCGACCCCCACAGTAAACTACAGTAATACAGCGTTCATCTTTCTCAGTCTTCTCCCTCCCACAGTAAACTACAGTAATATAGCGTTCATCCTTCTCAGTCTTCTCCCCCCCCCAACAGTAAACTACAGTAATATAGCGTTCATCTTTCTCAGTCTTCTCCCCCCCCCCACAGTAAACTACAGTAATATAGCGTTCATCTTTCTCTGTCTTCTCCCCGACCCCCACAGTAAACTACTGTAATATTGCGTTCATCTTTCTCAGTCTTCTCCCTCCCACAGTAAACTACAGTAATATTGCGTTCATCTTTCTCAGTCTTCTCTTCGACCTCCACAGTAAACTACAGTAATATAGCGTTCATCTTTCTCAGTCTTCTCCCTCCCACAGTAAACTACAGTAATATAGCATTCATCTTTCTCAGTCTTCTCCCCGACCCCCACAGTAAACTACAGTAAAATAGCGTTCATCTTTCTCAGTCTTCTCCCTCCCACAGTAAACTACAGTAATATAGCGTTCATCCTTCTCAGTCTTCTCCCCGACACCACAGTAAACTACAGTAATATAGTGTTCATCTTTCTCAGTCTTCTCCCCCCCCCCACAGTAAACTACAGTAATATAGCGTTCATCTTTCTCAGTCTTCTCCCCCCCCCACAGTAAACTACAGTAATATAGCGTTCATCTTTCTCAGTCTTCTCCCCCCCACAGTAAACTACAGTAATATAGCGTTCAACTTTCTCAGTCTTTCCCCCCCCCCACAGTAAACTACAGTAATATAGCGTTCAACTTTCTCAGTCTTCTCCCCCCCCCACAGTAAACTACAGTAATATAGCGTTCATCCTTCTCAGTCTTCTCCCCCCCACAGTAAACTACAGTAATATAGCGTTCATCTTTCTCAGTCTTCTCCCCCCCCCCACAGTAAACTACAGTAATATAGCGTTCATCTTTCTCAGTCTTCTCCCCCCCACAGTAAACTACAGTAATATAGCGTTCAACTTTCTCAGTCTTTCCCCCCCCCCCCACAGTAAGCTACAGTAATATAGCGTTCAACTTTCTCAGTCTTCTCCCCCCCCCCACAGTAAACTACAGTAATATAGCGTTCATCCTTCTCAGTCTTCTCCCCCCCACAGTAAACTACAGTAATATAGCGTTCAACTTTCTCAGTCTTCTCCCCCCCACAGTAAACTACAGTAATATAGCGTTCATCTTTCTCAGTCTTCTCCCCGACCCCCACAGTAAACTACAGTAATATAGCGTTCATCTTTCTCAGTCTTCTCCCCGACCCCCACAGTAAACTACAGTAATATAGCGTTCATCTTTCTCAGTCTTCTCCCCCCCCCACAGTAAACTACAGTAATATAGCGTTCATCTTTCTCAGTCTTCTCCCCGACCCCCACAGTAAACTACAGTAATATAGCGTTCATCTTTCTCAGTCTTCTCCCTGACCCCCACAGTAAACTACAGTAATATTGCGTTCATCTTTCTCAGTCTTCTCCCTCCCACAGTAAACTACAGTAATATAGCGTTCATCTTTCTCAGTCTTCTCCCCCCCCCACAGTAAACTACAGTAATATAGCGTTCATCTTTCTCAGTCTTCTCCCCCCCACAGTAAACTACAGTAATATAGCGTTCATCTTTCTCTGTCTTCTCCCCGACCCCCACAGTAAACTACAGTAATATTGCGTTCATCTTTCTCAGTCTTCTCCCCGACCCCCACAGTAAACTACAGTAATATAGCGTTCATCTTTCTCAGTCTTCTCCCTCCCACAGTAAACTACAGTAATATAGCGTTCATCCTTCTCAGTCTTCTCCCCCACCCACAGTAAACTACAGTAATACAGCGTTCATCTTTCTCAGTCTTCTCCCCGACCTATACAGTAAACTACAGTAATATAGCGTTCATCCTTCTCAGTCTTCTCCCCGACCCCCACAGTAAACTACAGTAATATAGCGTTCATCTTTCTCAGTCTTCTCCCCCCCCCCACAGTAAACTACAGTAATATAGCGTTCATCTTTCTCAGTCTTCTCCCCCCCCCCACAGTAAACTACAGTAATATAGCGTTCATCTTTCTCAGTCTTCTCCCCCCCACAGTAAACTACAGTAATATAGCGTTCAACTTTTTCAGTCTTCTCCCCCCCACAGTAAACTACAGTAATATAGCGTTCAACTTTCTCAGTCTTCTCCCCCCCCACAGTAAACTACAGTAATATAGCGTTCATCTTTCTTAGTCTTCTCCCCCCCCACAGTAAACTACAGTAATATAGCGTTCATCTTTCTCAGTCTTCTCCCCCCCCCACAGTAAACTACAGTAATATAGCGTTCATCTTTCTCAGTCTTCTCCCCGACCCCCACAGTAAACTACAGTAATATTGCGTTCATCTTTCTCAGTCTTCTCCCTCCCACAGTAAACTACAGTAATATTGCGTTCATCTTTCTCAGTCTTCTCTTCGACCCCCACAGTAAACTACAGTAATATAGCGTTCATCTTTCTCAGTCTTCTAGCTCCCACAGTAAACTACAGTAATATAGCATTCATCTTTCTCAGTCTTCTCCCCGACCCCCACAGTAAACTACAGTAATATAGCGTTCATCTTTCTCAGTCTTCTCCCTCCCACAGTAAACTACAGTAATATAGCGTTCATCCTTCTCAGTCTTCTCCCCGACACCACAGTAAACTACAGTAATATAGCGTTCATCTTTCTTAGTCTTCTCCCCCCCACAGTAAACTACAGTAATATAGCGTTCATCTTTCTCAGTCTTCTCCCCCCCCCCACAGTAAACTACAGTAATATAGCGTTCATCTTTCTCAGTCTTCTCCCCCCCACAGTAAACTACAGTAATATAGCGTTCAACTTTCTCAGTCTTCTCCCCCCCCCCACAGTAAACTACAGTAATATAGCGTTCAACTTTCTCAGTCTTCTCCCCCCCCCACAGTAAACTACAGTAATATAGCGTTCATCTTTCTCAGTCTTCTCCCCCCCCCCACAGTAAACTACAGTAATATAGCGTTCAACTTTCTCAGTCTTCTCCCCCCCCACAGTAAACTACAGTAATATAACGTTCATCCTTCTCAGTCTTCTCCCTCCCCCACAGTAAACTACAGTAATATAGCGTTCATCTTTCTCAGTCTTCTCCCCGACCCCCACAGTAAACTACAGTAATATAGCGTTCATCTTTCTCAGTCTTCTCCCCCCCCACAGTAAACTACAGTAATATAGCGTTCATCTTTCTCAGTCTTCTCCCCGACCCCCACAGTAAACTACAGTAATATAGCGTTCATCTTTCTCAGTCTTCTCCCCGACCCCCACAGTAAACTACAGTAATATTGCGTTCATCTTTCTCAGTCTTCTCCCTCCCACAGTAAACTACAGTAATATAGCGTTCATCTTTCTCAGTCTTCTCCCACCCCCCACAGTAAACTACAGTAATATAGCGTTCATCTTTCTCAGTCTTCTCCCCCCCCCACAGTAAACTACAGTAATATAGCGTTCATCTTTCTCTGTCTTCTCCCCGACCCCCACAGTAAACTACAGTAATATTGCGTTCATCTTTCTCAGTCTTCTCCCTCCCACAGTAAACTACAGTAATATAGCGTTCATCTTTCTCAGTCTTCTCCCCGACCCCCACAGTAAACTACAGTAATATAGCGTTCATCCTTCTCAGTCTTCTCCCCGACCCCCACAGTAAACTACAGTAATATAGCGTTCATCTTTCTCAGTCTTCTCCCCCCCCCCACAGTAAACTACAGTAATATAGCGTTCATCTTTCTCAGTCTTCTCCCCGACCCCCACAGTAAACTACAGTAATATAGCGTTCATCTTTTTCAGTCTTCTCCCCCCCCCCACAGTAAACTACAGTAATATAGCGTTCAACTTTCTCAGTCTTCTCCCCCCCCCACAGTAAACTACAGTAATATAGCGTTCATCCTTCTCAGTCTTCTCCCTCCCCCACAGTAAACTACAGTAATATAGCGTTCATCTTTCTCAGTCTTCTCCCCGACCCCCACAGTAAACTACAGTAATATAGCGTTCATCTTTCTCAGTCTTCTCCCCCCACCCACAGTAAACTACAGTAATATAGCGTTCATCTTTCTCAGTCTTCTCCCTCCCACAGTAAACTACAGTAATATAGCGTTCATCTTTCTCTGTCTTCTCCCCGACCCCCACAGTAAACTACAGTAATATAGCGTTCATCTTTCTCAGTCTTCTCCCCCCCCCCCCACAGTAAACTACAGTAATATAGCGTTCATCTTTCTCAGTCTTCTCCCCGACCCCCACAGTAAACTACAGTAATATAGCGTTTATCTTTCTCAGTCTTCTCCCCCCCCCCACAGTAAACTGAAGTAATATAGCGTTCAACTCTCAGTCTTCTCCCCCCCCACTGTAAACTACAGTAATATAGCGTTCATCCTTCTCAGTCTTCTCCCTCCCCCACAGTAAACTACAGTAATATAGCGTTTATCTTTCTCAGTCTTCTCCCCGACCCCCACAGTAGACTACAGTAATATAGCGTTCATCTTTCTCAGTCTTCTCCCCCCCCCCACAGTAAACTACAGTAATATAGCGTTCATCTTTCTCAGTCTTCTCCCCGACCCCCACAGTAAACTACAGTAATATAGCGTTCATCTTTCTCAGTCTTCTCCCCCCACCCACAGTAAACTACAGTAATATAGCGTTCATCTTTCTCAGTCTTCTCCCTCCCACAGTAAACTACAGTAATATAGCGTTCATCTTTCTCAGTCTTCTCCCCCCCCCCCACAGTAAACTACAGTAATATAGCGTTCATCTTTCTCAGTCTTCTCCCCCCACCCACAGTAAACTACAGTAATATAGCGTTCATCTTTCTCAGTCTTCTCCCCCCCCCCCACAGTAAACTACAGTAATATAGCGTTCATCTTTCTCAGTCTTCTCCATCCCACAGTAAACTACAGTAATATAGCGTTCATCTTTCTCAGTCTTCTCCCCGACACCACAGTAAACTACAGTAATATAGCGTTCATCTTTCTCAGTCTTCTCCCCCCCCCCACAGTAAACTACAGTAATATAGCGTTCATCTTTCTCAGTCTTCTCCCCCCCCCCCACAGTAAACTACAGTAATATAGCGTTCATCTTTCTCAGTCTTCACCCCCCACAGTAAACTACAGTAATATAGCGTTCAACTTTCTCAGTCTTTCCCCCCCCCCACAGTAAACTACAGTAATATAGCGTTCAACTTTCTCAGTCTTCTCCCCCCCCCCACAGTAAACTACAGTAATATAGCGTTCATCTTTCTCAGTCTTCTCCCCCCCACAGTAAACTACAGTAATATAGCGTTCAACTTTCTCAGTCTTCTCCCCCCCACAGTAAACTACAGTAATATAGCGTTCATCTTTCTCAGTCTTCTCCCCCCCCCACAGTAAACTACAGTAATATAGCGTTCATCTTTCTCAGTCTTTTCCCCGACCCCCACAGTAAACTACAGTAATATAGCGTTCATCTTTCTCAGTCTTCTCCCCCCCCCCCACAGTAAACTACAGTAATATAGCGTTCATCTTTCTCAGTCTTCTCCCCGACCCCCACAGTAAACTACAGTAATATAGCGTTCATCTTTCTCAGTCTTCTCCCTGACCCCCACAGTAAACTACAGTAATATTGCGTTCATCTTTCTCAGTCTTCTCCCTCCCACAGTAAACTACAGTAATATAGCGTTCATCTTTCTCAGTCTTCTCCCCCCCCCCACAGTAAACTACAGTAATATAGCGTTCATCTTTCTCAGTCTTCTCCCCCCCACAGTAAACTACAGTAATATAGCGTTCATCTTTCTCAGTCTTCTCCCCGACCCCCACAGTAAACTACAGTAATATAGCGTTCATCTTTCTCAGTCTTCTCCCCGACCCCCACAGTAAACTACAGTAATATAGCGTTCATCTTTCTCAGTCTTCTCCCTCCCACAGTAAACTACAGTAATATAGCGTTCATCTTTCTCAGTCTTCTCCCCCCCCCCCACAGTAAACTACAGTAATACAGCGTTCATCTTTCTCAGTCTTCTCCCCACCACAGTAAACTACAGTAATATAGCGTTCATCCTTCTCAGTCTTCTCCCCGACCCCCACAGTAAACTACAGTAATATAGCGTTCATCTTTCTCAGTCTTCTCCCCGACCCCCACAGTAAACTACAGTAATATAGCGTTCAACTTTCTCAGTCTTCTCCCGACCCCCACAGTAAACTACAGTAATATAGCGTTCATCTTTCTCAGTCTTCTCCCCGACCCCCACAGTAAACTACAGTAATATAGCGTTCATCTTTCTCAGTCTTCTCCCCCCCCCCACAGTAAACTACAGTAATATAGCGTTCATCTTTCTCAGTCTTCTCCCCCCCCCCACAGTAAACTACAGTAATATAGCGTTCATCTTTCTCAGTCTTCTCCCCCCCACAGTAAACTACAGTAATATAGCGTTCAACTTTTTCAGTCTTCTCCCCCCCACAGTAAACTACAGTAATATAGCGTTCAACTTTCTCAGTCTTCTCCCCCCCCCCCCACAGTAAACTACAGTAATATAGCGTTCATCTTTCTCAGTCTTCTCCCCCCCACAGTAAACTACAGTAATATAGCGTTTAACTTTCTCAGTCTTCTCCCCCCCCCCACAGTAAACTACAGTAATATAGCGTTCATCTTTCTCAGTCTTCTCCCCGACCCCCACAGTAAACTACAGTAATATAGCGTTCATCTTTCTCAGTCTTCTCCCCGACCCCCACAGTAAACTACAGTAATATAGCGTTCATCTTTCTCAGTCTTCTCCCTCCCACAGTAAACTACAGTAATATAGCGTTCATCCTTCTCAGTCTTCTCCCCCCCCCACAGTAAACTACAGTAATATAGCGTTCATCTTTCTCAGTCTTCTCCCCCCCCCCACAGTAAACTACAGTAATATAGCGTTCATCTTTCTCTGTCTTCTCCCCGACCCCCACAGTAAACTACAGTAATATTGCGTTCATCTTTCTCAGTCTTCTCCCTCCCACAGTAAACTACAGTAATATTGCGTTCATCTTTCTCAGTCTTCTCTTCGACCCCCACAGTAAACTACAGTAATATAGCGTTCATCTTTCTCAGTCTTCTAGCTCCCACAGTAAACTACAGTAATATAGCATTCATCTTTCTCAGTCTTCTCCCCGACCCCCACAGTAAACTACAGTAATATAGCGTTCATCTTTCTCAGTCTTCTCCCCCCCACAGTAAACTACAGTAATATAGCGTTCATCTTTCTCAGTCTTCTCCCCCCCCCACAGTAAACTACAGTAATATAGCGTTCATCTTTCTCAGTCTTCTCCCCCCCACAGTAAACTACAGTAATATAGCGTTCAACTTTCTCAGTCTTCTCCCCCCCCCCACAGTAAACTACAGTAATATAGCGTTCAACTTTCTCAGTCTTCTCCCCCCCACAGTAAACTACAGTAATATAGCGTTCATCTTTCTCAGTCTTCTCCCCCCCACAGTAAACTACAGTAATATAGCGTTCAACTTTCTCAGTCTTCTCCCCCCCCCACAGTAAACTACAGTAATATAACGTTCATCCTTCTCAGTCTTCTCCCTCCCCCACAGTAAACTACAGTAATATAGCGTTCATCTTTCTCAGTCTTCTCCCCGACCCCCACAGTAAACTACAGTAATATAGCGTTCATCTTTCTCAGTCTTCTCCCCCCCCCACAGTAAACTACAGTAATATAGCGTTCATCTTTCTCAGTCTTCTCCCCGACCCCCACAGTAAACTACAGTAATATAGCGTTTATCTTTCTCAGTCTTCTCCCCCCACCCACAGTAAACTACAGTAATATAGCGTTCATCTTTCTCAGTCTTCTCCCTCCCACAGTAAACTACAGTAATATAGCGTTCATCTTTCTCAGTCTTCTCCCCCCCCCCCACAGTAAACTACAGTAATATAGCGTTCATCTTTCTCAGTCTTCTCCCCCCCCCCACAGTAAACTACAGTAATATAGCGTTCATCTTTCTCAGTCTTCTCCCCCCACCCACAGTAAACTACAGTAATATAGCGTTCATCTTTCTCAGTCTTCTCCTCGACCCCCACCGTAAACTACAGTAATATAGCGTTCATCTTTCTCAGTCTTCTCCCCCCCCCCCACCGTAAACTACAGTAATATAGCGTTCATCTTTCTCAGTCTTCCCCCCCCCCACAGTAAACTACAGTAATATAGCGTTTATCTTTCTCAGTCTTTCCCCCCCCCCCACAGTAAACTACAGTAATATAGCGTTCAACTTTCTCAGTCTTCTCCCCCCCCCACAGTAAACTACAGTAATATAGCGTTCATCTTTCTCAGTCTTCTCCCTCCCCCACAGTAAACTACAGTAATATAGCGTTCATCTTTCTCAGTCTTCTCCCCGACCCCCACAGTAAACTACAGTAATATAGCGTTCATCTTTCTCAGTCTTCTCCCCCCCCCACAGTAAACTACAGTAATATAGCGTTCATCTTTCTCAGTCTTCTCCCCGACCCCCACAGTAAACTACAGTAATATAGCGTTCATCTTTCTCAGTCTTCTCCCCCCCCCACAGTAAACTACAGTAATATAGCGTTCATCTTTCTCAGTCTTCTCCCTCCCACAGTAAACTACAGTAATATAGCGTTCATCTTTCTCAGTCTTCTCCCCCCCCACAGTAAACTACAGTAATATAGCGTTCATCTTTCTCAGTCTTCTCCCCCCCCCACAGTAAACTACAGTAATATAGCGTTCATCTTTCTCAGTCTTCTCCCGACCCCCACCGTAAACTACAGTAATATAGCGTTCATCTTTCTCAGTCTTCTCCCCCCCCCCCACAGTAAACTACAGTAATATAGCGTTCATCTTTCTCAGTCTTCCCCCCCCCACAGTAAACTACAGTAATATAGCGTTCATCTTTCTCAGTCTTTCCCCCCCCCCACAGTAAACTACAGTAATATAGCGTTCAACTTTCTCAGTCTTCTCCCCCCCCCCACAGTAAACTACAGTAATATAGCGTTCATCTTTCTCAGTCTTCTCCCCCCCCCCACAGTAAACTACAGTAATATAGCGTTCATCTTTCTCAGTCTTCTCCCCCCCCCACAGTAAACTACAGTAATATAGCGTTCATCTTTCTCAGTCTTTCCCCCCCCCCCCACAGTAAACTACAGTAATATAGCGTTCATCTTTCTCAGTCTTCTCCCCCCCCCACAGTAAACTACAGTAATATAGCGTTCATCCTTCTCAGTCTTCTCCCTCCCCCACAGTAAACTACAGTAATATAGCGTTCATCTTTCTCAGTCTTCTCCCCGACCCCCACAGTAAACTACAGTAATATAGCGTTCATCTTTCTCAGTCTTCTCCCCCCCCCACAGTAAACTACAGTAATATAGCGTTCATCTTTCTCAGTCTTCTCCCCGACCCCCACAGTAAACTACAGTAATATATCGTTTATCTTTCTCAGTCTTCTCCCCCCCCCACAGTAAACTACAGTAATATAGCGTTCATCTTTCTCAGTCTTCTCCCTCCCACAGTAAACTACAGTAATATAGCGTTCATCTTTCTCAGTCTTCTCCCCCCCCCACAGTAAACTACAGTAATATAGCGTTCATCTTTCTCAGTCTTCTCCCCCCCCCACAGTAAACTACAGTAATATAGCGTTCATCTTTCTCAGTCTTCTCCCCCCCCCACAGTAAACTACAGTAATATAGCGTTCATCTTTCTCAGTCTTCTCCTCGACCCCCACAGTAAACTACAGTAATATAGCGTTCATCTTTCTCAGTCTTCTCCCCCCCCCCACCGTAAACTACAGTAATATAGCGTTCATCTTTCTCAGTCTTCCCCCCCCCACAGTAAACTACAGTAATATAGCGTTCATCTTTCTCAGTCTTTCCCCCCCCCCCCACAGTAAACTACAGTAATATAGCGTTCAACTTTCTCAGTCTTCTCCCCCCCCCCACAGTAAACTACAGTAATATAGCGTTCATCTTTCTCAGTCTTCTCCCCCCCCCCACAGTAAACTACAGTAATATAGCGTTCATCTTTCTCAGTCTTCTCCTCCACCCACAGTAAACTACAGTAATATAGCGTTCATCTTTCTCAGTCTTCTCCTCCCACAGTAAACTACAGTAATATAGCGTTCATCTTTCTCAGTCTTCTCCCCGACCCCCACAGTAAACTACAGTAATATAGCGTTCATCTTTCTCAGTCTTCTCCCCCCCCCCACAGTAAACTACAGTAATATAGCGTTCATCTTTCTCAGTCTTCTCCCCGACCCCCACAGTAAACTACAGTAATATAGCGTTCATCTTTCTCAGTCTTCTCCCCCCCCCCACAGTAAACTACAGTAATATAGCGTTCATCTTTCTCAGTCTTCTCCCCCCCACAGTAAACTACAGTAATATAGCGTTCATCTTTCTCAGTCTTCTCCCTCCCCCACAGTAAACTACAGTAATATAGCGTTCATCTTTCTCAGTCTTCTCCCCCCCCCACAGTAAACTACAGTAATATAGCGTTCATCTTTCTCAGTCTTCTCCCCCCCCCACAGTAAACTACAGTAATATAGCGTTCATCTTTCTCAGTCTTCTCCCCGACCCCCACAGTAAACTACAGTAATATTGCGTTCATCTTTCTCAGTCTTCTCCCTCCCACAGTAAACTACAGTAATATAGCGTTCATCTTTCTCAGTCTTCTCCCCGACCCCCACAGTAAACTACAGTAATATAGCGTTCATCTTTCTCAGTCTTCTCCCCCCACAGTAAACTACAGTAATATAGCGTTCATCTTTCTCAGTCTTCTCCCCGACCCCCACAGTAAACTACAGTAATATAGCGTTCATCTTTCTCAGTCTTCTCCCCGACCCCCACAGTAAACTACAGTAATATAGCGTTCATCTTTCTCAGTCTTCTCCCCCCCCCCACAGTAAACTACAGTAATATAGCGTTCATCTTTCTCAGTCTTCTCCCCCCCCCCACAGTAAACTACAGTAATATAGCGTTCATCTTTCTCAGTCTTCTCCCCCCCCACAGTAAACTACAGTAATATAGCGTTCATCTTTCTCAGTCTTCTCCCCCCCACAGTAAACTACAGTAATATAGCGTTCATCTTTCTCAGTCTTCTCCCCCCCCCACAGTAAACTACAGTAATATAGCGTTCATCTTTCTCAGTCTTCTCCCCCCCACAGTAAACTACAGTAATATAGCGTTCATCTTTCTCAGTCTTCTCCCCACCCCCACAGTAAACTACAGTAATATAGCGTTCATCTTTCTCAGTCTTCTCCCCCCCCCCACAGTAAACTACAGTAATATAGCGTTCATCTTTCTCAGTCTTCTCCCCGACCCCCACAGTAAACTACAGTAATATAGCGTTCATCTTTCTCAGTCTTCTCCCCCCCCCCCCACAGTAAACTAGTAATATAGCGTTCACTCTCAGTCTTCTCCCCCCCACGTAAACTACAGTAATATAGCGTTCATCTTCTCAGTCTTCTCCCCCCCCACAGTAAACTACAGTAATATAGCGTTCATCTTTCTCAGTCTTCTCCCCGACCCCCACAGTAAACTACAGTAATATAGCGTTCATCTTTCTCAGTCTTCTCCCCCCCCCCACAGTAAACTACAGTAATATAGCGTTCATCTTTCTCAGTCTTCTCCCCCCACAGTAAACTACAGTAATATAGCGTTCATCTTTCTCAGTCTTCTCCCCCCCCACAGTAAACTACAGTAATATAGCGTTCATCTTTCTCAGTCTTCTCCCCCCCCCACAGTAAACTACAGTAATATAGCGTTCATCTTTCTCAGTCTTCTCCCCCACCCACAGTAAACTACAGTAATATAGCGTTCATCTTTCTCAGTCTTCTCCCGACCCCCACAGTAAACTACAGTAATATAGCGTTCATCTTTCTCAGTCTTCTCCCCCCCCCCACAGTAAACTACAGTAATATAGCGTTCATCTTTCTCAGTCTTCCCCCCCCCCCACAGTAAACTACAGTAATATAGCGTTCATCTTTCTCAGTCTTTCCCCCCCCCCCACAGTAAACTACAGTAATATAGCGTTCATCTTTCTCAGTCTTCTCCCCCCCCCACAGTAAACTACAGTAATATAGCGTTCATCTTTCTCAGTCTTCTCCCCCCCCCACAGTAAACTACAGTAATATAGCGTTCAACTTTCTCAGTCTTCTCCCCCCCCCACAGTAAACTACAGTAATATAGCGTTCATCTTTCTCAGTCTTCTCCCCGACCCCCACAGTAAACTACAGTAATATAGCGTTCATCTTTCTCAGTCTTCTCCCCCCCCCACAGTAAACTACAGTAATATAGCGTTCACTTTCTCAGTCTTCTCCCCCCCACGTAAACTACAGTAATATAGCGTTCATCTTTCTCAGTCTTCTCCCTCCCCCACAGTAAACTACAGTAATATAGCGTTCATCTTTCTCAGTCTTCTCCCCGACCCCCACAGTAAACTACAGTAATATAGCGTTCATCTTTCTCAGTCTTCTCCCCCCCCCACAGTAAACTACAGTAATATAGCGTTCATCTTTCTCAGTCTTCTCCCCGACCCCCACAGTAAACTACAGAATATACGTTATCTTTCTCAGTCTTCTCCCCCCCCCACAGTAAACTACAGTAATATAGCGTTCATCTTTCTCAGTCTTCTCCCTCCCACAGTAAACTACAGTAATATAGCGTTCATCTTTCTCAGTCTTCTCCCCCCCCACAGTAAACTACAGTAATATAGCGTTCATCTTTCTCAGTCTTCTCCCCCCCCCCACAGTAAACTACAGTAATATAGCGTTCATCTTTCTCAGTCTTCTCCCCCCCACCCACAGTAAACTACAGTAATATAGCGTTCATCTTTCTCAGTCTTCTCCCCCCCCACAGTAAACTACAGTAATATAGCGTTCATCTTTCTCAGTCTTCTCCCCCCCCCCACAGTAAACTACAGTAATATAGCGTTCATCTTTCTCAGTCTTCCCCCCCCCACAGTAAACTACAGTAATATAGCGTTCATCTTTCTCAGTCTTTCCCCCCCCCCACAGTAAACTACAGTAATATAGCGTTCATCTTTCTCAGTCTTCTCCCCCCCCCCACAGTAAACTACAGTAATATAGCGTTCATCTTTCTCAGTCTTCTCCCCCCCCCACAGTAAACTACAGTAATATAGCGTTCATCTTTCTCAGTCTTCTCCTCCACCCCCAGTAAACTACAGTAATATAGCGTTCATCTTTCTCAGTCTTTCCCCCCCCCCACAGTAAACTACAGTAATATAGCGTTCATCTTTCTCAGTCTTTCCCCCCCCCCCACAGTAAACTACAGTAATATAGCGTTCATCTTTCTCAGTCTTCTCCATCCCACAGTAAACTACAGTAATATAGCGTTCATCTTTCTCAGTCTTCTCCCCGACCCACAGTAAACTACAGTAATATAGCGTTCATCTTTCTCAGTCTTCTCCCCCCCCCACAGTAAACTACAGTAATATAGCGTTCATCTTTCTCAGTCTTCTCCCCCCCCCACAGTAAACTACAGTAATATAGCGTTCATCTTTCTCAGTCTTCCCCCCCACAGTAAACTACAGTAATATAGCGTTCAACTTTCTCAGTCTTTCCCCCCCCCCCACAGTAAACTACAGTAATATAGCGTTCAACTTTCTCAGTCTTCTCCCCCCCCCACAGTAAACTACAGTAATATAGCGTTCATCTTTCTCAGTCTTCTCCCCCCCACAGTAAACTACAGTAATATAGCGTTCAACTTTCTCAGTCTTCTCCCCACCCCCACAGTAAACTACAGTAATATAGCGTTCATCTTTCTCAGTCTTCTCCCTGACCCCCACAGTAAACTACAGTAATATAGCGTTCATCTTTCTCAGTCTTCTCCCTCCCACAGTAAACTACAGTAATATAGCGTTCATCTTTCTCAGTCTTCTCCCCCCCCCCACAGTAAACTACAGTAATATAGCGTTCATCTTTCTCAGTCTTCTCCCCCCCACAGTAAACTACAGTAATATAGCGTTCATCTTTCTCTGTCTTCTCCCCGACCCCCACAGTAAACTACAGTAATATTGCGTTCATCTTTCTCAGTCTTCTCCCCGACCCCCACAGTAAACTACAGTAATATAGCGTTCATCTTTCTCAGTCTTCTCCCTCCCACAGTAAACTACAGTAATATAGCGTTCATCCTTCTCAGTCTTCTCCCCCCCCACAGTAAACTACAGTAATACAGCGTTCATCTTTCTCAGTCTTCTCCCCGACCTATACAGTAAACTACAGTAATATAGCGTTCATCCTTCTCAGTCTTCTCCCCGACCCCCACAGTAAACTACAGTAATATAGCGTTCATCTTTCTCAGTCTTCTCCCCGACCCCCACAGTAAACTACAGTAATATAGCGTTCATCCTTCTCAGTCTTCTCCCGACCCCCACAGTAAACTACAGTAATATAGCGTTCATCTTTCTCAGTCTTCTCCCCGACCCCCACAGTAAACTACAGTAATATAGCGTTCATCTTTCTCAGTCTTCTCCCCCCCCCCACAGTAAACTACAGTAATATAGCGTTCATCTTTCTCAGTCTTCTCCCCCCCCACAGTAAACTACAGTAATATAGCGTTCATCTTTCTCAGTCTTCTCCCCCCCACAGTAAACTACAGTAATATAGCGTTCAACTTTTTCAGTCTTCTCCCCCCCACAGTAAACTACAGTAATATAGCGTTCAACTTTCTCAGTCTTCTCCCCCCCCCCACAGTAAACTACAGTAATATAGCGTTCATCTTTCTCAGTCTTCTCCCCCCCACAGTAAACTACAGTAATATAGCGTTCAACTTTCTCAGTCTTCTCCCCCCCCCCACAGTAAACTACAGTAATATAGCGTTCATCTTTCTCAGTCTTCTCCCCGACCCCCACAGTAAACTACAGTAATATAGCGTTCATCTTTCTCAGTCTTCTCCCCGACCCCCACAGTAAACTACAGTAATATAGCGTTCATCTTTCTCAGTCTTCTCCCTCCCACAGTAAACTACAGTAATATAGCGTTCATCCTTCTCAGTCTTCTCCCCCCCCCCCACAGTAAACTACAGTAATATAGCGTTCATCTTTCTCAGTCTTCTCCCCCCCCACAGTAAACTACAGTAATATAGCGTTCATCTTTCTCAGTCTTCTCCCCGACCCCCACAGTAAACTACAGTAATATTGCGTTCATCTTTCTCAGTCTTCTCCCTCCCACAGTAAACTACAGTAATATAGCGTTCATCTTTCTCAGTCTTCTCCGACCCCACAGTAAACTACAGTAATATAGCGTTCATCTTTCTCAGTCTTCTACTCCACAGTAAACTACAGTAATATAGCATTCATCTTTCTCAGTCTTCTCCCCGACCCCCACAGTAAACTACAGTAATATAGCGTTCATCTTTCTTAGTCTTCTCCCCCCCACAGTAAACTACAGTAATATAGCGTTCATCTTTCTCAGTCTTCTCCCCCCCCCCACAGTAAACTACAGTAATATAGCGTTCATCTTTCTCAGTCTTCTCCCCCCCACAGTAAACTACAGTAATATAGCGTTCAACTTTCTCAGTCTTCTCCCCCCCCCACAGTAAACTACAGTAATATAGCGTTCAACTTTCTCAGTCTTCTCCCCCCCCCCCACAGTAAACTACAGTAATATAGCGTTCATCTTTCTCAGTCTTCTCCCCCCCACAGTAAACTACAGTAATATAGCGTTCAACTTTCTCAGTCTTCTCCCCCCCCACAGTAAACTACAGTAATATAACGTTCATCCTTCTCAGTCTTCTCCCTCCCCCACAGTAAACTACAGTAATATAGCGTTCATCTTTCTCAGTCTTCTCCCCGACCCCACAGTAAACTACAGTAATATAGCGTTCATCTTTCTCAGTCTTCTCCCCCCCCCACAGTAAACTACAGTAATATAGCGTTCATCTTTCTCAGTCTTCTCCCCGACCCCCACAGTAAACTACAGTAATATAGCGTTCATCTTTCTCAGTCTTCTCCCCCCACCCACAGTAAACTACAGTAATATAGCGTTCATCTTTCTCAGTCTTCTCCCTCCCACAGTAAACTACAGTAATATAGCGTTCATCTTTCTCAGTCTTCTCCCCCCCCCACAGTAAACTACAGTAATATAGCGTTCATCT
Source organism: Biomphalaria sudanica (assembly GCA_036873155.1). Classification (NCBI taxonomy): domain Eukaryota; kingdom Metazoa; phylum Mollusca; class Gastropoda; family Planorbidae; genus Biomphalaria; species Biomphalaria sudanica. Next base: position 591,043 of record JAZGLO010002124.1, read on the forward strand.
TTCTCAGTCTTCTCCCCCCCCCCCACAGTAAACTACAGTAATATAGCGTTCATCTTTCTCAGTCTTCTCCCCCCACCCACAGTAAACTACAGTAATATAGCGTTCATCTTTCTCAGTCTTCTCCCGACCCCCACAGTAAACTACAGTAATATAGCGTTCATCTTTCTCAGTCTTCTCCCCCCCCCACCGTAAACTACAGTAATATAGCGTTCATCTTTCTCAGTCTTCTTCCCCCCCCCCACAGTAAACTACAGTAATATAGCGTTTATCTTTCTCAGTCTTTCCCCCCCCCACAGTAAACTACAGTAATATAGCGTTCATCTTTCTCAGTCTTCTCCCCCCCCCACAGTAAACTACAGTAATATAGCGTTCATCTTTCTCAGTCTCTCCCCCCCCCCCACAGTAAACTACAGTAATATAGCGTTCATCTTTCTCAGTCTTCTCCCCGACCCCCACAGTAAACTACAGTAATATAGCGTTCATCTTTCTCAGTCTTCTCCCCCCCCCCCAGTAAACTACAGTAATATAGCGTTCATCTTTCTCAGTCTTTCCCCCCCCCCCACAGTAAACTACAGTAATATAGCGTTCATCTTTCTCAGTCTTTCCCCCCCCCCCACAGTAAACTACAGTAATATAGCGTTCATCTTTCTCAGTCTTCTCCCCGACCCCACAGTAAACTACAGTAATATAGCGTTCATCTTTCTCAGTCTTCTCCCCCCCACAGTAAACTACAGTAATATAGCGTTCATCTTTCTCAGTCTTCTCCCCCCCCCCACAGTAAACTACAGTAATATAGCGTTCATCTTTCTCAGTCTTCTCCCCCCCACAGTAAACTACAGTAATATAGCGTTCAACTTTCTCAGTCTTCTCCCCCCCCCCCCACAGTAAACTACAGTAATATAGCGTTCAACTTTCTCAGTCTTCTCCCCCCCCCCACAGTAAACTACAGTAATATAGCGTTCATCTTTCTCAGTCTTCTCCCCCCCACAGTAAACTACAGTAATATAGCGTTCAACTTTCTCAGTCTTCTCCCCCCCACAGTAACTACAGTAATATAACGTTCATCCTTCTCAGTCTTCTCCCTCCCCCACAGTAAACTACAGTAATATAGCGTTCATCTTTCTCAGTCTTCTCCCGACCCCCACAGTAAACTACAGTAATATAGCGTTCATCTTTCTCAGTCTTCTCCCCCCCCCCACAGTAAACTACAGTAATATAGCGTTCATCTTTCTCAGTCTTCTCCCCGACCCCCACAGTAAACTACAGTAATATAGCGTTCATCTTTCTCAGTCTTCTCCCCGACCCCCACAGTAAACTACAGTAATATTGCGTTCATCTTTCTCAGTCTTCTCCCTCCCACAGTAAACTACAGTAATATAGCGTTCATCTTTCTCAGTCTTCTCCCACCCCCCACAGTAAACTACAGTAATATAGCGTTCATCTTTCTCAGTCTTCTCCCCCCCCCCACAGTAAACTACAGTAATATACGTTCATCTTCTCTGTCTTCTCCCCGACCCCCACAGTAAACTACAGTAATATTGCGTTCATCTTTCTCAGTCTTCTCCCTCCCACAGTAAACTACAGTAATATAGCGTTCATCTTTCTCAGTCTTCTCCCTCCCACAGTAAACTACGTAATATAGCGTTCATCCTTCTCAGTCTTCTCCCCGACCCCCACAGTAAACTACAGTAATATAGCGTTCATCTTTCTCAGTCTTCTCCCCGACACCCACAGTAAACTACAGTAATATAGCGTTCATCTTTCTCAGTCTTCTCCCCCCCCCCACAGTAAACTACAGTAATATAGCGTTCAACTTTCTCAGTCTTCTCCCCCCCCCACAGTAACTACAGTAATATAGCGTTCATCCTTCTCAGTCTTCTCCCTCCCCCACAGTAAACTACAGTAATATAGCGTCATCTTTCTCAGTCTTCTCCCCCCCACAGTAAACTACAGTAATATAGCGTTCATCTTTCTCAGTCTTCTCCCCCCACCCACAGTAAACTACAGTAATATAGCGTTCATCTTTCTCAGTCTTCTCCCTCCCACAGTAAACTACAGTAATATAGCGTTCATCTTTCTCTGTCTTCTCCCCGACCCCCACAGTAAACTACAGTAATATAGCGTTCATCTTTCTCAGTCTTCTCCCCCCCCCCCACAGTAAACTACAGTAATATAGCGTTCATCTTTCTCAATCTTCTCCCCGACCCCCACAGTAAACTACAGTAATATAGCGTTCATCTTTCTCAGTCTTCTCCCCCCCCCCCACAGTAAACTGAAGTAATATAGCGTTCAACTTTCTCAGTCTTCTCCCCCCCCCACTGTAAACTACAGTAATATAGCGTTCATCCTTCTCAGTCTTCTCCCTCCACCACAGTAAACTACAGTAATATAGCGTTCATCTTTCTCAGTCTTCTCCCCGACCCCCACAGTAAACTACAGTAATATAGCGTTCATCTTTCTCAGTCTTCTCCCCCCCCCCCACAGTAAACTACAGTAATATAGCGTTCATCTTTCTCAGTCTTCTCCCCGACCCCCACAGTAAACTACAGTAATATATCGTTTATCTTTCTCAGTCTTCTCCCCCCACCCACAGTAAACTACAGTAATATAGCGTTCATCTTTCTCAGTCTTCTCCCTCCCACAGTAAACTACAGTAATATAGCGTTCATCTTTCTCAGTCTTCTCCCCCCCCCACAGTAAACTACAGTAATATAGCGTTCATCTTTCTCAGTCTTCTCCCCCCCCCCACAGTAAACTACAGTAATATAGCGTTCATCTTTCTCAGTCTTCTCCCCCCACCCACAGTAAACTACAGTAATATAGCGTTCATCTTTCTCAGTCTTCTCCTCGACCCCCACAGTAAACTACAGTAATATAGCGTTCATCTTTCTCAGTCTTCTCCCCCCCCCACCGTAAACTACAGTAATATAGCGTTCATCTTTCTCAGTCTTCCCCCCCCCCCACAGTAAACTACAGTAATATAGCGTTTATCTTTCTCAGTCTTTCCCCCCCCCCACAGTAAACTACAGTAATATAGCGTTCAACTTTCTCAGTCTTCTCCCCCCCCCCACAGTAAACTACAGTAATATAGCGTTCATCTTTCTCAGTCTTCTCCCCCCCCCACAGTAAACTACAGTAATATAGCGTTCATCTTTCTCAGTCTTCTCCTCCACCCCCAGTAAACTACAGTAATATAGCGTTCATCTTTCTCAGTCTTTCCCCCCCCCCACAGTAAACTACAGTAATATAGCGTTCATCTTTCTCAGTCTTTCCCCCCCCCCCCACAGTAAACTACAGTAATATAGCGTTCAACTTTCTCAGTCTTCTCCCCCCCCCCCACAGTAAACTACAGTAATATAGCGTTCATCTTTCTCAGTCTTCTCCCCGACCCCCACAGTAAACTACAGTAATATAGCGTTCATCTTTCTCAGTCTTCTCCCCGACCCCCACAGTAAACTACAGTAATATTGCGTTCATCTTTCTCAGTCTTCTCCCTCCCACAGTAAACTACAGTAATATAGCGTTCATCTTTCTCAGTCATCTCCCCGACCCCCACAGTAAACTACAGTAATATAGCGTTCATCTTTCTCAGTCTTCTCCCCCCACCCACAGTAAACTACAGTAATATAGCGTTCATCTTTCTCAGTCTTCTCCCTCCCACAGTAAACTACAGTAATATAGCGTTCATCTTTCTCAGTCTTCTCCCCCCCCCCCACAGTAAACTACAGTAATATAGCGTTCATCTTTCTCAGTCTTCTCCCCCCCCCACAGTAAACTACAGTAATATAGCGTTCATCTTTCTCAGTCTTCTCCCCCCACCCACAGTAAACTACAGTAATATAGCGTTCATCTTTCTCAGTCTTCTCCCCCCCCCACAGTAAACTACAGTAATATAGCGTTCATCTTTCTCAGTCTTCTCCCCCCTTCCCACCGTAAACTACAGTAATATAGCGTTCATCTTTCTCAGTCTTCTCCCCCCCCCCACAGTAAACTACAGTAATATAGCGTTCATCTTTCTCTGTCTTTCCCCCCCCCCACAGTAAACTACAGTAATATAGCGTTCAACTTTCTCAGTCTTCTCCCCCCCCCACAGTAAACTACAGTAATATAGCGTTCATCTTTCTCAGTCTTTTCCCCCACCCCACAGTAAACTACAGTAATATAGCGTTCATCTTTCTCAGTCTTCTCCCCCCACCCACAGTAAACTACAGTAATATAGCGTTCATCTTTCTCAGTCTTCTCCCTCCCACAGTAAACTACAGTAATATAGCGTTCATCTTTCTCAGTCTTCTCCCCCCCCCCACAGTAAACTACAGTAATATAGCGTTCATCTTTCTCAGTCTTCTCCCCCCCCCCACAGTAAACTACAGTAATATAGCGTTCATCTTTCTCAGTCTTCTCCCCCCACCCACAGTAAACTACAGTAATATAGCGTTCATCTTTCTCAGTCTTCTCCCCCCCCCCACAGTAAACTACAGTAATATAGCGTTCATCTTTCTCAGTCTTCTCCCCCCTCCCACAGTAAACTACAGTAATATAGCGTTCATCTTTCTCAGTCTTCTCCCTCCCCCAAAGTAAACTACAGTAATATAGCGTTTATCTTTCTCAGTCTTTCCCCCCCCCCACAGTAAACTACAGTAATATAGCGTTCAACTTTCTCAGTCTTCTCCCCCCCCCACAGTAAACTACAGTAATATAGCGTTCATCTTTCTCAGTCTTTTCCCCCACCCCCAGTAAACTACAGTAATATAGCGTTCATCTTTCTCAGTCTTCTCCCCCCACCCACAGTAAACTACAGTAATATAGCGTTTAACTTTCTCAGTCTTCTCCCCCCCCCACAGTAAACTACAGTAATATAGCGTTCATCTTTCTCAGTCTTTCCCCCCCCCACAGTAAACTACAGTAATATAGCGTTCATCTTTCTCAGTTATTCCCCCCCACCCACAGTAAACTACAGTAATATAGCGTTCATCTTTCTCAGTCTTCTCCCCCCCCCCACCGTAAACTACAGTAATATAGCGTTCATCTTTCTCAGTCTTCTCCCCCCCCACCGTAAACTACAGTAATATAGCGTTCATCTTTCTCAGTCTTTCCCCCCCCCCCACAGTAAACTACAGTAATATAGCGTTCATCTTTCTCAGTCTTTCCCCCCCCCCCCCCACAGTAAACTACAGTAATATAGCGCTCAACTTTCTCAGTCTTCTCCCCCCCCCCACAGTAAACTACAGTAATATAGCGTTCATCTTTCTCAGTCTTTTCCCCCACCCCCAGTAAACTACAGTAATATAGCGTTCATCTTTCTCAGTCTTCTCCCCCCACCCACAGTAAACTACAGTAATATAGCGTTTAACTTTCTCAGTCTTCTCCCCCCCCCACAGTAAACTACAGTAATATAGCGTTCATCTTTCTCAGTCTTTCCCCCCCCCCCACAGTAAACTACAGTAATATAGCGTTCATCTTTCTCAGTCTTCTCCCCCCACCCACAGTAAACTACAGTAATATAGCGTTCATCTTTCTCAGTCTTCTCCCCCCCACAGTAAACTACAGTAATATAGCGTTCATCTTTCTCAGTCTTTTCCTCGACCCTCACAGTAAACTACAGTAATATAGCGTTCATCTTTCTCAGTCTTCTCCCCCCCCCCTCCACAGTAAACTACAGTAATATAGCGTTCATCTTTCTCAGTCTTCTCCTCGACCCCCACAGTAAACTACAGTAATATAGCGTTCATCTTTCTCAGTCTTCTCCCCCCCCCCACAGTAAACTACAGTAATATAGCGTTCATCTTTCTCAGTCTTCTCCCCCCCCCCACAGTAAACTACAGTAATATAGCGTTCATCTTTCTCAGTCTTCTCCCCCCCCCCCCACAGTAAACTACAGTAATATAGCGTTCATCTTTCTCAGTCTTCTCCCCCCCCCCCACCGTAAACTACAGTAATATAGCGTTCATCTTTCTCAGTCTTCTCCCCCCCCCCACCTTAAACTACAGTAATATAGCGTTCATCTTTCTCAGTCTTCTCCCCCCCCCCCACAGTAAACTACAGTAATATAGCGTTCATCTTTCTCAGTCTTCTCCTCGACCCCCACAGTAAACTACAGTAATATAGCGTTCATCTTTCTCAGTCTTCTCCCCCCCCCCACAGTAAACTACAGTAATATAGCGTTCATCTTTCTCAGTCTTCTCCCCGACTCCCTTTTCCCACATAAATAGAAGACGAGGTGTGCGAAACGCAACCTTATGCGTACACATCAGTCAAGTACAAGTTTATTTTCCGAAATTGGGTGTGGGAGAAATAACGTGTACAAACCTTTCCCCAGACAGACAGACGGACAGAGTTGATATAAGCGTTGTAAAAAACTGAAACACAATATGAAAGAGAAGAAAAATAGAAGTCAGTATAAAGCATTTAATCGCCATCTTTGTCTCTATTGAGCTGATACCTCATCTGTTCAGTGACATCAGCACGCCATCAAATATGCACTACTTTATGTAGAGTTTTCATTATTTACCACTACGAATGTAACTTGAAACATTCTGCTGAGCTCACAAGCGGACACAAAAGTATGAATTATGCAAAGCCATTCAATCTCTTGGTTTGAAATAGTTACAGACTAGTGACAAGTGCTACTGGATATTTTCCTTACTTGCCAATAGCTTTTGGACTATAGCGAGAAGATCTATCCTCAGAAAAAAGAACTCTTCTATAATAAAAGTTATTGAGAAACTTTGAAAGCACGTAATTTAACTCTAGCGTTATTCGTGTCTTTGTTTCGATTTTTTAAAATTTTTTATCAGATCTTCTTCCTTACTGACTACTTACTGACTACTTAATGACTACTTAATGACTACTTACTGACTACTTACTGACTAGAAACCAAGAGCTCGATGAGGTAGACTGCCATGGAGACTAGCGTATTCCTGAAGCTCAGATATGCGGAAAAAATGCTTGACTCCAGGGCAAGGCTCCGGACCCCACAGGAAGTGCTTACAGAGTTCGATTTTGTTTAAATCTATCATTCATACCATTCATTAGCTATCAAGAGCCAAGTAACTGCTCTTACAATATGTTATTAGCTTTAGAAAGGAGGAATTGTCGTAATAAAAACAACAAACAAACAAGATGACAAAGACAGTTTGTGTGGAAAAAGACAACAAAAAAAATTTTTAAAAAAATGTTGTTAGGTTATTTGTTATGGACTACATTTAGTTTTCTAATAGTCATTGTGTATGTGTATTTAATTTACCAATGTCTCTCTTCCTCTACTATTTCCTTTTTGTATGCAGTGGCGTAGCTAGGGTGGTGGCAGGGGGGTCCAAATTTGAAAATCCCCCTGTCACGTATCAACTTTAATCAACCTAACCTAGGGTAATTAAACTTAGTATAATTTTTTTCCCAGTAGGGAAAGTCCCCACGTGCAGGTATCAGAAATACCCATGACGTAATCTGACACGCGTCCGGTGATAGCGTGACATCTGATTGGTGAAAGTAAGCGTCTGGGGGAAAATGCGGGATCCTGAGACTTTAGTTACGGAGAAACTTTCATAGAGACAAGACGTATTTTAGTTTTGGAGTGTAAGTTGCAGTGACAAGTCTGATATTTGTATTAGATCCAGTCGTAATCTGAATAAATAGTTGCCATTGAGCTTGAAAGCAACTATTTATTTGATACAGTCTATTTTGTAGAATCTGTTCATACAGGGATTCCTAGTTATTGAATTAACGTTCTGTATTTGAATTAAAAGCATCTTCATTTTATTGAATCTCTAAGATTTATTTAGATCTAGAGATACATCAACAGAATCCTTGGCACATCACAGTAACAACATATCAGCACCTTCCGACGAATAGGCATTTGGACAACAAGAGAGAAACCTGTGATGTCCCCTTAGTTTGGTGAAACAAATAAATTTGGTGATTCTATTCTGTGATTTAAATGTGTGGAGCCTGGATTGCCTCTTAATTGTATTCATGTCTTAGTTTTGATGGGTTGACTAAACAAATGATCCGCTGGTACAGCACAACAGGAACTATAGACTTACTCCATCAGCAAGACTGAAGCGTAATTACATTGAACAAAGGCGGAGCCCAGTGGCGTAGCTAGGGTGGGGATAGAGGGGGAGGATTTGAAAATCCCCACGGGCTCCCACTTGAAGGGGGCCCCCAAATTATTTTTTTTACATTGAAAATTAAATATTACGCAAAATGCATGGGCCCTCAAAGAGGTAAAGCCCCACCTCGGGCCCCCAAACGATGGAAAATTCCTAGCTACGCCCCTGGCGGAGCCTAATGTGTTCTCCTCCCTATCATACTACTCATATAGCGGTTTCCCCCCCCCCCATAACTGGTGACAATTTGTCAACTATCTATAGGAGGTGTGGTGTCTGAGTGGTAAAGAGTTAGACGTTCGAACAGAGGGGTCTTGGTTCAAATCTCAGTTAAGACTGATATTTCAAAATTCGTGATCTTTTCCAAAATTCGTGATCTTTAGGACCCCTTGTGTCCGGCCCACTCAGATAGGTACCTGTCATTAGTTGGTGAAAGTAGAGGCGGTTGTTCGTTGTGCTGGCCACATTATACCCTGAGGGCCATAGAAACAGATTATCTTTACATCATCTGCCCTGAGATCGTAAGGTCTGAAAGGGGAACTTGACTCATTTTTACTCTCTACAACGGATCGATAGATCGCTTTGACAAAACGGGATAAGGAGAAATAGTTGTGTTGGCATTGTAAAATGTGTGTTTTTATAAGTGTCGGCCTACTTCCTATGTGCTTAGTGGCAATAAAATGTCCTTATGTAACAGACACTGTTGAGGTTCATACTTTATGGTGTTCAATAAGAAAGTGTGCCAGATATGGCGCTAATTGTGTTCGCGTGTCAAAGAACTTATGAAACAAGTAACTGTTTCTTTCATTAAAAAACAAACGGATAGTGGGAGTCCCAAACCCAAGACCAATCTATTATACTATCGAAAGGTAAGAAAAAAAAAACCAACGTATATTGTATCAGTTAGTTTGGATCAGTCCTAATAGATCCCATAAGCGTAGCCAGGATTTTCTGGGCGGGGGGGGGGGAGTTTTCTCTCTTTGCCAGCCCAGCCATATATAGGCCTAAATATGGGTGTGTGTGTGTGTGTATGTGTACGTAATTAATCTTTATTCCATTCAAACCCTTCATTCTATTGTAAGCCGTTTATTGTACCGTAGAATAAGTCCTTCCTGGCCTTAGTGAGCTGTGAGTTCCCCCAGTGGGGTCAGGGCGTCCAGCACTATTTCCGGTATTAAAAAACATGAAGCCCAGCAACTGTTAGAAATTTGTAACCCCTCTTGGCTACGCTTATGGATTTAGTAACTGTAGTTCGCTTTAGATTTTATATCGAAAAGAGAAGTTTTATCGTCAAAACCAAATCTGTTGAAGAGTTTCAGTATCAATATCTATACTAATAAGGTCCGTAGATTACGGAGGAGGGTAATTCCCATTTGACTATAATATATACGCAAAAGTCCTGACACATTCACTCATCACAACAGTGAATAGATTCAATAGGAAATGAACAAGCTTTCATCGGATCACAAGAACGACGCCGCCTATCATAAGCTATGCTGACCATGTCCTGCAAAACTGCATTCTGTATCAGGAGGCCCGAACAAGACACTGGCCTCAAAACACCCCTTTTGTGTTTAGCGACTTGGCATGACGTTAAAATGAAAAGTTACTATTTGATGCGATCCTGTTGATAAATATTCGTATCAAAACATTATGAAATCGTCAGTTAGGCTTGTGAGTGCATTTTGAGCACATTAAAGAACATTAGAATAAATGAAGAGATGCCTGATCTGGAAACCACTGCGCAGTTCATCTGGTCTATTGGTCAAGTCCTCTGAACTCACCGACATAATAATTGGGACGAAGAAGAAGAAGAAACTCATCACTTATTGTCCCCATTTTGTTGGACGAAAACAATTTGAATATTTCACCTGCTATTATTTACCTTATGCCTAGAACAAAACTAAGGCACCGGTCATGATCGAAACAGAAATGGTGAATTTCCCCCTAAACTATTTTTTTAACTCGCACTTTCGTCCCAGTACGTTTTTATAACTCCGACATACTTAATATTTAATAGCACCAATTCTATTTTCTCACCCCCCCCCCCACCAAGAAAGTTGGAGCCTAGCAAATATTTTGAGATATTAATGAGAAGCGATTCTCCAATTTAATGACGTTTTAAAGGAAAGTTAACCCAGTTATTTTTTGAACAGAGACATGGAATAAATCAAGTCTATTTCGCAAATGGATTTTCTTTTGTTGCTTCATTCCAAAAATAAACTATTTCATTCTACAGTTGTGTTTCCATGACGTGATTGTATTTCCTCTTTCCTTTCATCTTCACCATCGAGTTCAAACAAAAACAATGTATACAAACTAATTTAATATTCTCTTTCTTTACTATCATAGATTTCTATATTTCCATATTGAATTGAGTGGCCCAGGAATAGCGTCTTGTGTGGGTTTGTCTGGGTAGAGGAATAGATTATATCCTTGATGGATTAATGGGCACGACATGGCCGAAAATGGTTTTCCATGTTTCACTTGTTCCTTTAAGATTATTGCATCCAAACCCAAGCTGTGCTTAAGGCAGACATTATCATTCAGTGTTTGTGATGTCCTGTAAATAAAAACCTGTCCTTGTTGCCTCCCGTAGATTTATGACACTATTAATGCATTCCAATGTGACAGGATAGGAATCTAGTCGAGCAGCCAGTCATAGCTTAGATTCTACTCGATAATAGCTAACAATACGCTTGAACATTTGTTTGACATTTTGTATGTTGAGTTTGAATTGATGCTGACATACGAGAAGTGTGTAGCATTCGTTTTCACTGGATGCAATGAATTTAAACCTTAAACTGTGTTAAACTAAACCTTTGCTAAACTAAACCTTTGCTAAACTAAACCTTTGCTAAACTAAACCTTTGCTAAACTAAACCTTTGCTAAACTAAACCTTTGCTAAACTAAACCTTTGCTAAACTAAACCTTTGCTCAACTAAACCTTTGCTCAACTAAACCTTTGCTAAACTAAACCTTTGCTAAACTAAACCTTTGCTAAACTAAACCTTTGCTAAACTAAACCTTTGCTAAACTAAACCTTTGCTAAACTAAACCTTTGCTAAACTAAACCTTTGCTAAACTAAACCTTTGCTAAACTAAACCTTTGCTAAACTAAACCTTTGCTAAACTAAACCTTTGCTAAACTAAACCTTTGCTAAACTAAACCTTTGCTAAACTAAACCTTTGCTAAACTAAACCTTTGCTAAACTAAACCTTTGCTAAACTAAACCTTTGCTAAACTAAACCTTTGCTAAACTAAACCTTTGCTAAACTAAACCTTTGCTAAACTAAACCTTTGCTAAACTAACCATTACTTTAACTAAAACTTTGCTTCATTTACAAAAAAATGTTTGTGTGTGTGTGTGTGTGTTTAATGATTTGGCATGAAGTTAAAATGCAAAAGTTACTATTTGATGCAATCCTGTTTATAAATATTCATATCACAACATTATAAAATCGTTGGTTAGGCTTGTGAGTGCATTCTGAGCACATTAAAGTGAGATCCTGACCTATATATAGTGACTTATCAGTCACTAGTTAACAGAAAATATTGAAAAAAGCTAAAAAGCAAGTGTCCTTATTAGTTGTGGATTACCCCCCTCAACACACACACACATGCACACACACACACACACACGTGCTCACCCTAAATCCGACACATTTCTTTAGATTCCATCAGATTCAGGCCTAATAGAAAAAAAATACAAAGACTGAATTAAATGCTCTCACATTACATTAATTAGTTTTGGCACCTAAGAAGTAAAAGGAACCTGTGTACGAAATTTCATGCGAATCTGTTCGGCAGTTGGGCAGATAGATCAATCAGCCAGTCAATCAATGGGTCAGTGATATCTTGCGTTTATATATTAAAATTGCTAGACACAATACAAAAATAAAAAAACCCACTTCTTTATAAAGTTGTCTTTCTTCTTAACCACACTAACCTTCTTTCACACACACGCACACACACACGCACGCACACACTTCATTATCCCATGCGATATTAACAAACAATTATACATTCCTATGATTTTAATTGAATAATTATGAATCCCTTATTAATTCCTAAACTCTATTAACGCTGGGGACATATTGTAACGATACTTACATAAAATATAGTTCATTTGTATTAAAACAATTTATTTGCATTTAATTAGGCCTTATCATGCACATACATTAGACTAAAATAACAAAAATATATGTTTAGAAGGAAAGGTAACTCATACAGTTTGAAATGTAGACCACACAATACTAAATACAAACTCACATATTCTTTGAATTAAAACAACAACGTATTATGGTTTCTTTTTATTTCATAAATGTGATTTTTTGTTGTTTATTGTGAAGTAAAAGTAAAGTCCCCCTTTAAGACCTTGTGATCTATAAGGCAGGTGGTCTAAAGGTCATCTGTTTACATGGCCTACGGTTAACGAGGGTGTCATGTGGCCTGCACAACGACCAACCGCCTTTTCTTTTCCCTAACTAATGTCAGGTACCCATTAGAACTGGGTGGACTCAGAGGCGCCCGAAGATCCCGAAATAAAAAATCCCAGTCTTCACCAGGATTCGAATCCCGGACCGTGGTCAAGCCAAGCTCTTTACCGCTCACCCACCGCGCCTACCAAGTTTCTAGAGTGTGGTATATTTTTGTAGATTATGGTTTATTATTTTCTGTTATAATTTGTTGTTATTTGTTGTTTAGTTTAATCTGTTGTTTTTTCTTAGCCTTTAATTGTTTTGTGGTTTCGGTTTATTTTGCTTATGTTGTGATTCTTGCGAAAATAAATTATTTTTTTTTGCACTCATTACTAAAAGACTTGAACGTGACCTCATTGTTTTCAAAGTCCTTTCAGTCGATATTTATTTAGATAATGGAGCAACATAGAGCTATATACTTATATACTTACGAACCACTGTGGCAACCAGTGCTTTACAAACAAAATTTAATTCAAATAAAATACATTTAAATCTTTTTTAATTTCACGCTATTAATCTAGTAAAAATAATTTAAATCAGTGAGTTTTTCTTAGAAGTCAGTGATACACAACTTACATCCCTTCTTCTTAGAAGTCAGTGATACACAACTTACATCCCTTCTTCTTAGAAGTCAGTGATACACAACCTACATCCCTTCTTCTTAGAAGTCAGTGATACACAACTTACATCCCTTCTTCTTAGAAGTCAGTGATACACAACTTACATCCCTTCTTCTTAGAAGTCAGTGATACACAACCTACATCCCTTCTTCTTTGAAGGCAGGGATACCCAACCTATATCCCTTCTTCTTTGAAGTCAGTGATACCCAACCTACATCCCTTCTTCTTTGAAGTCAGTGATACACAACCTACATCCCTTCTTCTTTGAAGTCAGTGATACACAACCTACATCCCTTCTTCTTTGAAGTCAGTGATACACAACCTACATTCCTTCTTCTTTGAAGTCAGTGATACCCAACCTATATCCCTTCTTCTTTGAAGTCAGTGATACCCAACCTACACCCCTTCTTCTTTGAAGTCAGTGATACCCAACCTACATCCCTTCTTCTTTGAAGTCAGTGATACACAACCTACATTTCTTCTTCTTTGAAGTCAGTGATACACAACCTACATCCCTTCTTCTTTGAAGTCAGTGATACACAACCTACATCCCTTCTTCTTAGAAGTCAGTGATACACAACCTACATCCCTTCTTCTTGTACGTCAGTGATACACAACCTACATCCCTTCTTCTTTGAAGTCAGTGATACCCAACCTACATCCCTTCTTCTTTGAAGTCAGTGATACACAACCTACATTCCTTCTTCTTTGAAGTCAGTGATACACAACCTACATCCCTTCTTCTTAGAAGTCAGTGATACACAACTTACATCCCTTCTTCTTAGAAGTCAGTGATACACAACTTACATCCCTTCTTCTTAGAAGTCAGTGATACACAACCTACATCCCTTCTTCTTTGAAGTCAGTGATACACAACCTACATCCCTTCTTCTTTGAAGTCAGTGATACACAACCTACATCCCTTCTTCTTGTACGTCAGTGATACACAACCTACATCCCGTCTTCTTGTACGTCAGTGATACACAACTTACATCCCTTCTTCTTAGAAGTCAGTGATACACAACCTACATCCCTTCTTCTTTGAAGTCAGTGATACACAACCTACATTCCTTCTTCTTTGAAGTCAGAGATACACAACCTACATCACTTCTTCTTTGAAGTCAGTGATACCCAACCTACATCCCTTCTTCTTTGAAGTCAGTGATACACAACCTACATCCCTTCTTCTTTGAAGTCAGTGATACACAATCTACATTCCTTCTTCTTTGAAGTCAGTGATACACAACCTACATTCCTTCTTCTTTGAAGTCAGTGATACCCAACCTACATCCCTTCTTCTTTGAAGTCAGTGATACCCAACCTAGATCCCTTCTTCTTTGAAGTCAGTGATACACAATTTACATCCCTTCTTCTTAGAAGTCAGTGATACACAACCTACATTCCTTCTTCTTTGAAGTCAGTGATACACAACCTACATTTCTTCTTCTTTGAAGTCAGTGATAAACAACCTACATTCCTTCTTCTTTGAAGTCAGTAATACACAACTTACATCCCTTCTTCTTTGAAGTCAGTGATACACAACTTACATCCTTTCTTCTTTGAAGTCAGTGATACACAACCTACATTCCTTCTTCTTTGAAGTCAGTGATACACAACTTACATTCCTTCTTCTTTGAAGTCAGTGATTCACAACTTACATTCCTTCTTCTTTTACGTCAGTGATACACAACCTACATTCCTTCTTCTTTGATGTCAGTGATACACAACCTACATTCCTTCTTCTTTGAAGTCAGTAATACACAACCTACACCCCTTCTTCTTTGAAGTCAGTGATACACAACTTACATCCCTTCTTCTTTGAAGTCAGTGATACCCAACCTACATCCCTTCTTCTTTGAAGTCTGTGATACCCAACCTACATCCCTTCTTCTTTGAAGTCAGTAATACACAACCTACATTCCTTCTTCTTTGAAGTCAGTGATACACAACTTACATCCCTTCTTCTTTGAAGTCAGTGATACCCAACCTACATCCCTTCTTCTTTGAAGTCAGTGATACACAACCTACATCCCTTCTACTTTGAAGTCAGTGATACCCAACCTACATCCCTTCTTCTTTGAAGTCAGTGATACACAACCTACATTCCTTCTTCTTTTACGTCAGTGATACACAACCTACATTCCTTCTTCTTTTACGTCAGTGATACACAACCTACATTCCTTCTTCTTTGATGTCAGTGATACACAACCTACATCCCTTCTTCTTTGAAGTCAGTAATACACAACCTACACCCCTTCTTCTTTGAAGTCAGTGATACACAACTTACATCCCTTCTTCTTTGAAGTCAGTGAGACCCAACCTACATCCCTTCTTCTTTGAAGTCAGTGATACACAACCTACATCCCTTCTTCTTTGAAGTCAGTGATACATAACCTACATTCCTTCTTCTTTGAAGTCAGTGATACACAACCTACATTCCTTCTTCTTTGAAGTCAGTGATACACAACCTACATCCCTTCTTCTTTGAAGTCAGTGATACCCAACCTACATCCCTTCTTCTTTGAAGTCAGTGATACACAACCTACATCCCTTCTTCTTTGAAGTCAGTGATACACAACCTACATTCCTTCTTCTTTGAAGTCAGTGATACACAACCTACATTCCTTCTTCTTTGAAGTCAGTGATACCCAACCTACATCCCTTCTTCTTTGAAGTCAGTGATACACAACCTACATTCCTTCTTCTTTGAAGTCAGTGATACACAACCTACATTCCTTCTTCTTTGAAGTCAGTGATACCCAACCTACATCCCTTCTTCTTTGAAGTCAGTGATACCCAACCTACATCCCTTCTTCTTAGAAGTCAGTGATACCCAACCTACATCCCTTCTTCTTTGAAGTCAGTGATACACAACCTACATCCCTTCTTCTTTGAAGTCATTGATACATAACCTACATCCCTTCTTCTTTGAAGTCAGTGATACACAACCTACATCCCTTCTTCTTTGAAGTCAGTGATACACAACCTACATTCCTTCTTCTTTGAAGTCAGTGATACCCAACCTACATCCCTTCTTCTTTGAAGTCAGTGATACACAACCTACATTCCTTCTTCTTTGAAGTCAGTGATACCCAACCTACATCCCTTCTTCTTTGAAGTCAGTGATACCTAACAGGTGCGGCCTGGGTATAAAAATCGGTTAGGGGATTACCGTATGACCCGGCCCACCAATGGCATGCTTTATTATATGTGTCAGCCTCATTCTATTATATGTGCCAGCCTAATTCTCTTCA
Source organism: Biomphalaria sudanica (assembly GCA_036873155.1). Taxonomy (NCBI): domain Eukaryota; kingdom Metazoa; phylum Mollusca; class Gastropoda; family Planorbidae; genus Biomphalaria; species Biomphalaria sudanica. The sequence goes on from JAZGLO010002124.1 coordinate 607,505, forward strand.
GAATATGTAAGAATTGATAATGCATCGTAGACTGGATGTATGCTTGAGTAGCATTACGCAATGTATTAGTTTTAAACAAGTATGTAGTCCGAAAACTACCAACATGAATGAGTTTGAAATGAATTTATTATGAACTTTTTTGGAAACTTTTTGGTATTATTTCTAGATTAGAGACGTGACTTCAAAGAGAAAATAGTTACGTCCCCGACACATTTCATGCGTCCATCTAGTCTTGCATGTTGGTCAGTGCTCTGCTAGCTCGTTGGTTTTTCCTGGCTGACTCAGACAACCCATTCCATTTAAATATTAGAGAAAGCAGAGAAGCTAGAGGGTCACTTACTTAAAGCTCTAGCCTCGTCCAATAACACTCACAAAAACGTCACAGGTCTGACGTGGTAACGAGCGATTGGTCTCCATTGCCCACAGGTTGCGACGTTTGCATTTCAGTGTTCAGGCCTTCTCTGACGCTTGGTCTTGTTATAAGTCCCAGATGGACTCATGGATTCCAACTGAAGGCTAGAAAATGACGCTTGGTCTTGGTATAAGTCCCTGATGGACTCATGGATTCCAACTGAAGGCTAGACAATGACGCTTGGTCTTGGTATAAGTCCCTGATGGACTCATGGATTCCAACTGAAGGCTAGACAATGACGCTTGGTCTTGGTATAAGTCCCTGATGGACTCATGGATTCCAACTGAAGGCTAGACAATGACGCTTGGTCTTGGTATAAGTCCCTGATGGACTCATGGATTCCAACTGAAGGCTAGAAAATGACGCTTGGTCTTGGTATAAGTCCCTGATGGACTCATGGATTCCAACTGAAGGCTAGACAATGACGCTTGGTCTTGGTATAAGTCCCAGATGGACTCATGGATTCCAACTGAAGGCTAGACAATGACGCTTGGTCTTGGTTATAAGTCCCTGATGGACTCATGGATTCCAACTGAAGGCTAGACAATGACGCTTGGTCTTGGTATAAGTCCCTGATGGACTCATGGATTCCAACTGAAGGCTAGACAATGACGCTTGGTCTTGGTATAAGTCCCTGATGGACTCATGGATTCCAACTGAAGGCTAGACAATGACGCTTGGTCTTGGTATAAGTCCCTGATGGACTCATGGATTCCAACTGAAGGCTAGACAATGACGACACAACTGCTAAGAAAAAAGAAAGTGTTTTCACTGATATTGTAACTTGTCATTCAGAACGTGTACAACGGGGAACACTTTACACCTACAAACTTGTGAGAGATCTACATAGTCAAGTGATCTCAAGGAAATATGTAAAATATGTATCAGGTTTTTATTGGTATCTTGTCCTGTTCATTGTATAGGTCTATTTTAAAATCGCGTCCTATTTTATTCGATGTTTAAAATGTATGTCCAATTGTAACAGAGAAATGTATTTCTAGACATGAAACTAGATCTAGTAGTGTGGAACTTGTTCTATCATTGTGACGTGTCTGTCACCAGTTGAAACACTTTTAATTAGCTCCATAGAGGAGAGAAAAGGAAGTTTGATGTTACACTGAGACACAACGTATCTATGACTAGTAGACAAAGCAACAATTGTCTGATGTTGGATCAAAGTGATGAAACCAACGATTCTCTAAAGATGTATTTATCAGTTTTGAGAATCGATTGCCTGAGGTTGTATCAATCAGTCGAAAGCAACGATTGTCTTATGTTGTATGTATCAATCTGTGGAAAGAATTGATCGTATGATTGTTATGGAGTGTGTGTGTTTCTATGGTGACGGCGGGAAGAGGTTAGCTATGCAGTGTGAATGATGCATGAGAGTTCAGAGATAAATTGAGACAGAGTTAAGAGATCAATTGAGGCAGAGATCGGAGATAACTTGAACCACAAGATACGAATACAGATAATAATTTAATGAATGCACCTAAACAGCATGTTTATAAGGCAAACACAGCGACCAATCCAACAATAGTTGCAATAAACTTTAAACGGCTAAATATTTGATACAGAATGAAACAAATATTTATTAGTATAATACTAGCGTTCTTTTGTTTTGAAATATTTCATATTACAATACAAAATCTATGACTAGTTTAAGCTATAACTTAATGCTTTTGGGTGCGCATGCGATTTAAACCTTGCATCTTCCAGCTAGGGTCTGACATAATATCAGCGAGCCACGTTTTAATTTCTCATGAGACCTTATGAAGTGATGCCCAGCCTTCGGCCCGCTGGTTATCCGGCCCTAGAACACATCTGCCTACAGTAGATGTTTTATAGAATGAACCTTTAGAAGCTTGACTTCAATGATTTTCATTGTCGGTCATGCTGCAAGGGAAAGAATTGTTATAAGCCTGTAGTCCACTTGTTGTCTAGACTTCAGATCTAGGTTGTCCACTGTGTATAGAGTTCAAAGAGAGAAACGAATAGAAAAGAGAGAAACAAGTGGGAAAAGAGAAACAAGTGAGAAAAGAGAAACAAGTGGGAAAAGAGAAACAAGTGAGAAAAGAGAAACAAGTGGGAAAAGAGAAACAAGTGGGAAAAGAGAGCATTGATTGGGGATTTCCGGTACATAGAATCGTCAGGACAGATTCAAAATTCGTCCTGGTCATCGTTTTATTTTTAAGTTTGAACTCCTTTGAATAATTCTGCTAGAAAAGTGTTTATGGTTAGCAGCCCCTGTGGGGAAAAAATGTGCTTTTTGATATGCTGTCTGTTTCTCTGTCATGTTTAAATCTCAAAAACTATAAGTGCCATCCGATGTCACTATCATCTGTACCAGGCTTCAAATTACGTGCAATGGTCACTTTAGAACTTCTGAAAGCGAACAGTTTTGTTTTGAGAGTTAGATTAGTAAAAGTATTAGTGACCTCTTCTACAAGTGGCATGACAGGTACCTCTGACTTCTATGGCCAACCAATTACTCTGGTTTATATCATTTGACCAACCTAACAGTTTCTTTGTGCTCTTCACCAGTCCAGTAGCTGTGGCGCCTGCTAACAACCTTGAAGTTCCAACAAACACCTACTAACGACCTTGACGTTTTCACTGGCACGCACTAACAACCTTTAAGTTCTCACTTGTGCCTACTAACGACCTTGAGCTTATCACATGCACACACTAATGACCTTGAAATTCTCACATGCACATAATAAAGACCTTGAAGTTCTCATTGGTACCTACCAACGACCTTGAAGTTCTCATTAGCACATACTAACGACCTTGACATTATCACTGGTCTGAACTACATTTACTTTTAATGCTCACTTTCAGCGAAGCGTATCATTGTTATCATTCATGATTGAACCCAAGTAAAAAAACAAAAGCAACGATAAATAGAGGACATGATACTTAAAGCTTATCACTATTGACGTCATGTTACTATATTTAGCGATACTGATCAGTTGGAAAGATACAGTCTCTAGGAAACAGGAAGTTTTCTTTCTTTCATTTCAATTTAAACACATCTACCGGGAAATCCTAAATGCGTTCATTCGCGTTCACATTTGAGACGCTGAACTAACTAGACAGACAAGTTACTTTTATTTGGACTTAATTTCCATTGTCTAACCTTGACATTCTCTGTCTGGTCGAAGAAAAAACAACAACAATGGATGTCGCATGCTTAAATGCATAGGATCAGTTTCCCTGATTGATTGACTTTTTAAAATGTAACTTTCAAATTTGTTAAAATCAACCCTTCCTCTATTGAATAACTTACACACACACAATCTATATATTTGTTTTCTCTACACTGGGGGCCCATATGATTAAGAAATATATAAGTGAACTATACCGCAGAATACTTTTCGAAAACAGACCATATCTAGCTCAGGTCGTAGTTTTTTGTCTTTTCTGGTACAATTTTATTTTGGAGTGGGGGAGTGGGAGGGGAAGGTGTTATTGAATTCTTGACTTTTGTATTTGTTTGTAGGTCACGCTCAGCTCTACAAGTCAACGTCTGCTTTTACCCAAGCATAGAATTACGCGACGACGGTCAAATCCTCAAGCTATAGTGACAAGATGGTTGTCTGTTCAGAAGACTTGATAAGGACTGAACCAGGAAGCTTGTTCCTCTATCCCGCAACAGGTCCTAAGTTTACGCCAGCTTTGCTACGCATGAATCAACTTTAAAAAAAATACACTGTGAAATGTAACAATCTTATTATATATAGTCAGATGTAAAGAAGGCCAAAGGTAATTATCTTATAATGGACGCAGTCAATTAATGTATTACTTCCAAATGTAGTCCTGATTCTAAGAAAAGTATTCCAAACATTAGGTCCACCTTTAGTGAGAAGAACACCTCATTCCACGACATCTTTGGTAAATGTCAAAGTTCATCTTGCACCTTGCCTATTCAAAAAAAGTCGTGTCTAAAAGAAGTTTATATTTTTGTAAACATTTCTTTTATTTCAAGACAATATCAGGTTACACAATGGACTCGTTTTGTTTTTATTGTCACGATATTAAAGTCTTGTGCTGAGTGACCACAACTAAAAGTAAGCACACAAAGTACGAGAGTCAAAGTTTGAACCATTCCATTCGGTGGTCCTATTCTTCTCACAGGTGTTGGAGTTTTTCCGACACTAACAGAATGTGGTTTAGCATGGTGAAGTATAATGCCGAGAATGTGGTTTAACATGGTGAAGTGTAAGGCCGAGAATGTGGTTTAACATGGTGAAGTGTAAGACCGAGAATGTGGTTTAACATGGTGAAGTGTAAGGCCGAGAATGTGGTTTAACATGGTGAAGTGTAAGGCCGAGAATGTGGTTTAACATGGTGAAGTGTAAGGCCGAGAATGTGGTTTAACATGCTGAAGTGTAAGGCCGAGAATGTGGTTTAACATGGTGAAGTGTAAGGCCGAGAATGTGGTTTAACATGCTGAAGTGTAAGGCCGAGAATGTGGTTTAACATGGTGAAGTGTAAGGCCGAGAATGTGGTTTAACATGGTGAAGTGAAAGGCAGAGAGACCAAACAAACGCTTGGCCTAACTATCTAATTATGTAAAAGTAATTTCAAGGAAAAACAACAGACTAAGCGTTGAAAAACCTATAACGGTAACAAATTTCCATTTAATTTTTGTTTTTTATTTTAAGTTCAGAGATAAAGTGAGATAGAGAGAGAGTTCAGAGTTTAAGTGTGATAGAGCTCAGAGATAAAGTGAGAGAATTCAGAGATAAAGTGAGATAGAGTTCAGAGATTAAGTGAGATAGAGTTCAGAGATTAAGTGAGATAGAGCTCAAAGATAAAGTGAGATAGAGTTCAAAGATAACGTGAGATAGAGTTCAGAAATAAAGTGAGATAGAGAGAGTTCAGAGATAAATTGAGATAGAGTTCAGAGATAAATTGAGATAGAGACAATTCAGAGATAAATTGAGATAGAGTTCAGAGATAAATTGAGATAGAGTACAGAGATAAAGTGAGATAGAGTACAAAGATAAAGTGAGATAGAGAGAGTTCAGGGATAAATTGAGATAGAGTTCAGAGATAAAGTGAGATAGAGTTCAGAAATAAAGTGAGATAGAGAGAGTTCAGAGATAAATTGAGATAGAGTTCAGAGATAAATTGAGATAGAGTTCAGAGATAAATTGAGATAGAGTACAGAGACAAAGTGAGATAGAGTACTGAGATAAAGTGAGATAGAGTACAGAGAGACCGAGACTTCAGTGCAATGGTCAGACATAGAGACGGAGATAAAGGGAAGAAGAAAGGGCGGAGGGACGCACGGAATGACTGAGAAAAACATGAACAGAGATTAGGAGATAGAAAGAGAGAGAGAAAGAGCGAGAGAGAGAGAGAGAGAGAGAGAAAGAGAGAGAAAACTCCACAGAAAAAGTGCCAGGTAATAAAAAGTATATGACCAAAATCTACAACTCCTGCTGGAGCTGACTTTATTCGAAGACGCTCTTATTTCCACTGCAACTGTCCCATCATACCTTCACGACCATGGACAACTCGCGCTGCAACGGCCACTATCCCATGATGCCTTCACGTCCATGGACAACTCGCGCTGTACCGGCCACTATCCCATCATGCCTTCACGTCCATGGACAACTCGCGCTGTACCGGCCACTATCCCATCATGCCTTCACGTCCATGGACAACTCGCGCTGTACCGGCCACTGTCCCGTGATTACTTCACGTCCATGGACAACTCGCGCTGTACCGCCCACTATCCCATCATGCCTTCACGTCCATGGACAACTTGCACTGTACCGGCCACTAAGCCATGATGCCTTCACTTCCATGGACAACTCGCGCTGTACTGGCCATTTTCCCCATCATGCCATCACGTGCATCCTAACCTCGCGCTGTACCAGCCATGACAATATTGTTTCCGGTCTCCCTTCTATCAAATAACAAATGTCACTTGATTAATGTTGAACTCAAGCAAGGACACAAATGTAAATTATTAATTCATGAACCATTTTTAAAAAAAATATTTTGAAATTATAATTTCTGTTTGTGTATACTATGCAACTCCGATATGTAAATCTATTCATCTGTTGGTGATTTTGTTAAAAAAAAGGTTCTCAATATTTCAACACTATTATCGCCTCACTTTTGTGTGTTTAAAGATTGAAATAAATTTGTATGTTCGACTTATTTTTATGAATAGATAGAGTTATGTTTGTTGCTAGTGAATTGGTCACCCAAGTGAAATTTTACATTTGACCCAATGGATGGATGCCTGATTCGCCCACTCGTATTGTTTTTTTGTTTTTTTTTGTCGCTGAAGAGCTTCCTCCAAAATGAAAAGGACAGACATTGAAAGACTCACAGGTACTGTATACGTTACGTCTGGCCATCTGGGATACAAAGTGTGTGTGTGTGTGTGTGTGTAATTCATAAAAGTATTCTACACACTAGAGTGTTTATTTTTAAAACGACCAAGGCCTGGACAAGTTATTTCATTTCTATCGTGCTTGGTGGATGTGTAGGAAGTTTTGTGTAAAGCAGCGTTACAACAACATTATTTTGCTAATTGCCCTGTCACACAAGCACAACTTTGCTTATAGGCTAGTCCTCTATGAAGACTGTCTTGGTTGGTCTTGGTTGTTCACAAGCCAACATCTAAATTCAACACCTATTGAACTCGGGAAACAGGAATAAATATTTTAAAAATATTGTGTTGTTGTTTTTTAAACCTCGCTTATATTAAGTAAAATCACATCAATTATTTTGAATCGATTCTAAACTGTACATCAGGCATGTCAAACTGGGTGTTCGGGGGCCGCATGCGGCCCGCGACCACCTTGCATGCGGCCCTCTTGGCCACCTAAAAAATTATAAAAATAATGTTAAACTATTACGCTGGAAAACAAGAGATGACAAGCTACTTGAATTGAAAAATAATATTTGTTAAACTGAACAACGAGGGTGAGTCTGCAGTGAAAGCAAGCTACATTTTGTCAAACTTCATTGTAAGCCATTGCAAATCATTTAATAAATGTGATTTTATGAAGAAGTGTGTCGTTAGAGCCGAAGTAATTTGTCCAGAAAAGGTGAAATCATTCAAAGAAATAGAGTTAACTAGTGACACTGTGGCATATAGAATAAATGACATGTCAGTTAGGTTGCGTGAACAATTAAAGAACAAAATAGCTGATTTTGAATTATTTTCATTGGCTCTCGATGAGTCATTTGATGTACAGGGTGTAGCACAGTTGGTTATATTTATAAAGACATGTGACAGGAAGTTTAGCATACACGAGGAACTACTTGAGTTCTGTTCTATGCATAACACCACTACAAGCGAGGATGTTTTTGAGAAATGACAGGAGGTGATAGTGCAGTACAATTTATCTTTGGTAAAGCTAGCAACGAATGGTGCACCAACCATGAAATGAAATGGTTTTGATGCAAACTTACTTGCAAAATAAGAGAGGCTGATGATAATTTTAAATTTGCTCATTTTCATTGCGTTATCACCAAGAAACATTCTGCGCACAGCAATTACAGTTTCAACATATCATAAGACCGTTTTTAGTCGCTTCTCAATTTTATTCGTGCCCGTGGTTTTAATGCTCGCCAATTTTGAATGTTTCTGGAGCACATTGGACATAAATTTGATTGTGTTCCCTATTACACAGAAGTCCGCTGGCTCTCATGACATATAATATTGAAGAGATTGTTTGCATTGCGTGAGGAAATCGTATTGTTTCTCAAAATGAAAGTTGAACCTGTTGAACATTTCCATACTGACGAATGTGTTCAGGATTTGGCATTAGCAGTTGATCTCATTGGTCACCTGCTAGACTTGAATTTGAAACTTCAAAGTGAAGACAAACTTGTCACAACTGCGTGTGATCATGTGAAGTGCTTACAAGCAAAATTACGACTGTGGATAAACCAAATATGAAGAGAAAATCTTGTTCACTTCTCAACATGTCAGGAACTAAAAAGATTCAATACGGCTACAACATTTGGTGAATGTCTTACACCTGGAATCGTTAGTAGATGCTTTCAATGACCGTTTTCGTGACTTCGTGACATACGAGCAAGCATTGTTGTGTTTTGTATCTCCATTCTCATTTGATTCTGAAATTACTGCTGGTAATGTGAAACTAGAGCTGATAGAATAGCAGTCAGATTCTTAGTTGAAATCGAAGTATATTGAAATGGCTGTGCCAAAATTGTACAATTATTTACGCTGAACGGTATGTTGAATTGCGGAAATTTGCAGCCAGAATTCTAGCTATGCTTGCATGCACTGGACTTTATGAGCAGTTCTTTTCCATAATAAAAGCTACAAAAACTACCTCACCTTTCGAGATTATCTGATCAAAATTTGTCATTTGTGATGAAAGCGTCAGTGGCAAACAAATTTCAACCTGACATGAATAAAATGGTATCCCAGAAAAGATGTCAAGCATCAGGACAAAGAAAATAATGCGTAATCAAAGTATTTTTTGATTAGCCAATAGTACCACAAATGTAGCTAAGGGACAGGTATGCCATTAATTGTTGTATTCTATTGTATTATTTGTAATTAACAAAATAACTAGTAGGCTGTTTTGCAACTGATTTTTTTTTGCTGCGGCCCCTCAGGTCATAGTAAGTTTTCTATGTGGCCCATACACCTTAATGAGTTTGACATGCCTGCTGTACTCTTCTGGTCCTGCGACATTTACGTGTCTGTAGTCCTGCATGGTTGCAAGAGTTACGTCCTCGCTTTGATTTAAGCGACGTAGGAAAAGTTGCTCGAGTCTGAATGCGAACTCGAGACTCCTTGATGGAAGGCATACGTGCTAGCCACTAAGCTATTTAAGTACTTATAAAAATAGAAGGTATTATAAATCTATTTTTTTTTTATTTCAACGAACGACCTAATTCTCTACATTATTGTTATTTTTGTCACGGGTCGCCCGTCTCCGATTTAAATACATTTTACATATACAACAATTGATTCATTATAAATAATCAATTGGTTCCTTTTTTATTGATTCATGCGTTGTCATCGACAATGAATAACGAATTATCGTTGAACCATTTTTCAGGAGAACAAATCGTCGGGTGATCCAATTGTCGGGTGATCCAATTGTCGGGTGATCCAATTGTCGGGTGATCAAATTGTCGTGAACCACTTATCTTGAACACTTTTGAAAGATAAAATAAATAAATAACCATTTAAGTTGGTATCTCTATTGATTGGCTCAAACTACTCCAAGTCTCTAATGTTTCAATTGAATGCAGACCTCTTTCTCTCTTGAAACTCATTATCCAATGTTACACTGCGCCATGTAACGTCACAAAGTCTTCTCTGTGCTAGACGATCCGGATTGGAGGTGACCCCATATGTGTGATCGGGGCCCATACCTTTTCAAGTTCTGGATCCGCCTTTTAGTCTTTTTGTCTTGAACCCAAAATTAAGATTTTGTATTAATGAAGCTAATATTACACCGTGTTTTATTTAGGTTAATGAATATGAGTAGCCTACAAATGTATTCGCACATTTGTTTAGGTCTGTATCTGAATGCTAGTTCTAATATAATCATACATACATTTGTTTAGGTCAGTGACAGAATGCTAGTTCTAATATATTCGTACATACATTTGTTTATGTCAGTGACTTCATGATAGTTCTAATATATTCGTACATACATTTGTTTAGGTCAGTGACAGAATGCTAGTTCTAATATATTCGTACATACATTTGTTTATGTCAGTGACTGAATGCTAGTTCTAATGTATTCGTACATGCATTTGTTTAGGTCAGTGACTTCATGATAGTTCTAATATATTCGTACATACATTTGTTTAGGTCAGTGACTGAATGCTAGTTCTAATGTATTCGTACATACATCTGTTTATGTCAGTGACTGAATGCTAGTTCTAATATATCCGTACATGCATTTGTTTAGGTCAGTGACTTCATGATAGTTCTAATATATTCGTACATACATTTGTTTAGGTCAGTGACTGAATGCATACACATGATCACTCTGACCTAGTCGATACAAGTCAACATATTGAAATACAAAATTATCTCCCTTCAAATGAAATATTATGATCTGTTCGTTTCTTTGTATTTCTTGTTTTCTTCATTGGCTCCCTCGCGGCGCGTCGTCTGCTGGACCCCTTCTTTCTTTCTCTACGACTCTATCTTTCTTTCTTTCTGACTGTCTGTCTCTTTTTCTCTTTCTTTCTGCTCTTCTGTGTGTCTCTTTCTTTCTTTATGTCTGTCTATCTTTATTTCTGTCTTCCTCTCTCTTTATTTCTGTCGCTCTATCTCTCTTTCTTTTTGTTTGTCTGTCTCTCTTACTCACTCTCTTTCTTTCTTTCTGTTTGTCTGTCTCTCTTTCTCACTCTCTTTCTTTCTTTCTGTTTGTCTGTCTCTCTTTCTCACTCTCTTTCTTTCTTTCTGTTTGTCTGTCTCTCTTTCTCACTCTCTTTCTTTCTTTCTGTTTGTCTGTCTCTCTTTCTCACTCTCTTTCTTTCTTTCTGTTTGTCTGTCTCTCTTTCTCACTCTCTTTCTTTCTTTCTGTTTGTCTGTCTTTCTTTCCCACTCTCTTTCTTTCTTTCTGTTTGTCTGTCTCTCTTTCTCACTCTCTTTCTTTCTTTCTGTTTGTCTGTCTCTCTTTCCCACTCTCTTTCTTTCTTTCTGTTTGTCTGTCTCTCTTTCTCACTCTCTTTCTTTCTTTCTGTTTGTCTGTCTCTCTTTCCCACTCTCTTTATTTCTCTGTTTTTGTCTCTGTCTTTACATTTCAAAGCAGAATTTGTGATCTTGATGTGGAAATATTCCAACTGTGTGGAGATCAAACAGCCAACTTGCTTTGTTTTTCTTATTTACTTAAGAATAGGTTGACTGACTCACTGACTGACTCACTGACTGACTGATCACTGATTGACTGACTGATCACTGACTGACTCACTGATCACTGACTTACTGATCACTGACTGACTGATTGATCACTGACTGACTGACTGATCACTGAATGACTGACTGACTCACTGACTCACTGACTGACTGATCACTGGCTGACTGATTGATCACTGACTGACTGACTGATCACTGAATGACTGAATGACTCACTGACTGACTGACTGACTGATCACTGACTGACTGACTGATCACCACTTCTCTCACGTGCCGTGCACGATAAAATACGTACAAGTAGCCTCTTATTACTGAACTTAAACTAAGCACAATTAAGCTTGTTCACCACCCAAATTGCACTCGTACTGTTTTCTTTATTATAGATTGTAGAGTTTGAAGAACCTTGTGGTCGACTTTCTATTTATTAGTCACAGAATCACCGAAACTCAGTCACTGTGTCAATTCAGTCATTAAGACAACAGTTAAATTGTCTTCTAAGTGACAAACTAAAATACAAGTAATAAAATCAACTTATTCACTAAGGTAGGTAGATGCAGTCAACTTAGTCACAGTCAGCTCAGTTACCAAATCAATCAGTCGACTTAGTTACCGGATCAGTCATTAAGTCATAACAGTCGACACCCACAATATTCTGCAAAACAAACAAATGCACACACAAACACGCTGAACACACATACTGAGACATACACAGACTGAGACACACACATACACAAACTGAGACACACATATATACTGAGACACACACATACACACTATGAGATACACATAAACATACACTGAGACACATACAAATACATACTAAGACACAGACACACACACTGAGACACATGCATACATGCGCTTCGACACAAACATACATATAATGCGACACACATATACACACAATGTAAAACACATATACACAATGCGTTACACGCATACACGCAATGCGACGCACAGATTCTTGACACATAGTAAATGTGCTTTATTTTTTGCTGTTCCCAACCTGACCATGACACAAGGACACAGCATCAAACACGTGTCACGGCTATTTGACGTCACAAGGTAAGATGTCTGACATGCCCCCTTGAAGTAGAGCATTGTTGACAGAAATAAGTTCAGGCCAGAACGTTTACGACCACGCAAAGTGGGGGGGGGGGGGCGGGGGGAGGGCTACGTACTTGCAGTAAGACATTAATATAAGATAATAGTACTACACTCAAACAAAATAAGCTCCAACGTTGGGGGGGGGGGGGACGCAGGAACCAACAGGGTCCCGCGAGAACCGGATTCCAAATAGAAATCAATGAATCCTGTGTTTTGATTGTCTGTAATGCCCCCCCCCCCCTCAATAAAATCTCCGTGTTTTGGACTTGACTGTCTTCTCTCCCCTTTCCCTACTTCTAAAGCTGGTTCTGTTTCTAGTAGCTTGAAATGAGTTCATCTCTGTTTATAACTCTGTTGATGTCAATCTGGTGTTGAGTTGAAATCAGAGTGAGATCTTGACTTAGAGATGACTTTTAGTACAGTGGTTACCCTAAAAGGACCTAAAGGCCATAAAACTTTCAAATACGCAGATCCTAGGCCACTGTAGCCAAAACAAAAAACAAACAACGTTGAACCTAATGAAGCAGGACCTTTGCAGCTCATTGTGTGGGCCCAAGTTTCGAAGGGTTGGATGTAGCCCGCGGGTTCATTCATTGAAACACAGAACAATATGAAGCAATAACTTATAGCAATCATTTCAAATCAACTGAGCTCAGTTTGTGCTTGCAAAGTTCTGGCAGCAGGATGGCTCTAGAAGATTCTAGCTAGAAGTCTAGCTTATTTTAAAAAAAAAAACACAACAGAAAGTCTTTTCAACCCCTTGTGATGATAGCTTTACATTGTAGACAATCCATCTTATGCACACCGACTTTTGTTAGTAAAATTTATGACTATATAAAACGTTCTTTAAAATCAACAAGGTTTATTCTCTAAAAAGTGAAACTTGTCATTTGTCTTCTGTATTTGTTTACATAGCAACATGTACGTCACTTCCTTAAACTATCGCGTCATCTGCTTTTGTGTGTTAAAGAAAGTACTTTTGATTTCTTCTTTATAATTAATATGCTACTAAATAGGCTACAAAATTATTTTTGTTTTGTTTAGATAGCGTTGATGTTTTTAGAATTCCACGGATTTTCCTTATAGGTAAATTTAGGCTTTTGATAAGTGCAGATGCAGATGAACCTTTGTAATGTTTAGACCAAAGATGGAACAGAAACATGTGTGCAGATATTTTAATGTCATTTGTTTCAGTCTAACGAACTGTGTGTAGCTCTTTTATTGGGTTAATTCTGGGTATTTTTAATGTCTTGTATTTCTATTGTGTTTTTTGTGTGTGTCTTTTTCCATTACTTTCTGGATTTGAAATGAAACTAAGACACTGGTTTCTTTGTCTTTTAGGTTATCTTTTTACGTTCAAATATTCTGATTATCAAACTGTGCACTTAGGAGGATATTTACATCCAGGTCTGCACCTCCCACATGGACGGCAGCGAAAGAAATCGAGCAAGTTTCGAACCCAGAACTAACATGGCCACAGTCCGAAGCGCATACCACAAAACCAGTCAGCCACTCAGAGGAGAAAGAGGTAGTGCTGACTAGAGAACATTTTTGTAAGCCCACCAATAAACCCTCACCTGTAACCTACTTCAGATGACCGATGTACCGTTAAGTCTTGAATGGGGAAGTTTCCCCTCATTGCTATTTTCATCGCTTTCAGGAAACAATGTGCACATCAGACAACAAAACATCATTTGTCCAAGTGTACACTCGTCTGACACAATGTGTTGTATGTCAGCGTGACCTACCTAAAGTACGCCATGGTCTGACTATATAGTCGTGTGCATATCACCTCTCTCTGATGTTTCTCAGTTTATGTATCAACTGGCGAGGCTGTAAATAGGTCAATTTACCTGCTAAAAATAGCCTAGCTTTGTAAACCGGAACTGATATCACACATCAGATTTGAAAACATATTTATTTCAACCAGAAAATCTACAACGAAGTAAAGTGTGTGTTGAATGCTACAAAATTGGTATTTTAGCCCCACCCAACCCTCCCAACCCATTTTTTTTACTCTTCGAAGTGTCCATGTCTCATCTGTTTTGATTTTTTGTTTTGAATTCTATTTGTACATTTCCTAATCTCTTTGTACAGAGTAGTGTCCATGTGTTTGTGTCTGCTCATGTGTCTGTTTGTCAATGTCCATGCGTATCTATTGGGTCTACTCTATGATTGACCTCTCAATGCTGTTTCTCTGTTCCTGGCCTGCCTTACCTGCCTATGTTGTTTTTCTGTTCCTGTCCTGCCTATGTTGTTTCTCTGTTCCTGGCCACATATGCTGTTTCTCTGTTCCTGGCCTGCCTATGTTGTTTCTCTGTTCCTGGCCACATATGTTGTTTCTCTGTTCCTTGCCTACCTATGCTGTTTCTCTGTTCCTTGCCTACCTATGTTGTTTCTGTGTTCCTGGCCTACCAATGTTGTTTCTCTGTTCCTGTCCTATCTATATTGTTTCTGTGTTCCTGGCCTACCTATGTTGTTTCTGTGTTCCTGGCCTACCAATGTTGTTTCTATGTTCCTGGCCTACCTATATTGTTTCACTGTTCCAGTCCTATCTATATTGTTTCTGTGTTCCTGGCCTACCTATATTGTTTCTCTGTTCCTGTCCTATCTATATTATTTCTGTGTTCCTGGCCTAGCTATGTTGTTTCTGTGTTCCTGGCCTACCTACGTTGTTTCTCTGTTCCTGGCCTACCTATGTTGTTTCTCTGTTCCTGGCCTACCTATGTTGTTTCTGTGTTCCTGGCCTACCAATGTTGTTTCTCTGTTCCTGTCCTATCTATATTGTTTCTGTGTTCCTGGCCTACCTATGTTGTTTCTGTGTTCCTGGCCTACCAATGTTGTTTCTATGTT
Organism: Biomphalaria sudanica; assembly: GCA_036873155.1. Lineage (NCBI taxonomy): Eukaryota > Metazoa > Mollusca > Gastropoda > Planorbidae > Biomphalaria > Biomphalaria sudanica. Next base: position 622,768 of record JAZGLO010002124.1, read on the forward strand.
CCTGGCCTACCTATATTGTTTCTCTGTTCCAGTCCTATCTATATTGTTTCTGTGTTCCTGGCCTACCAATGTTGTTTCTCTGTTCCTGTCCTATCTATATTGTTTCTGTGTTCCTGGCCTACCTATGTTGTTTCTGTGTTCCAAGCCTACCAATGTTGTTTCTATGTTCCTGGCCTACCTATATTGTTTCTCTGTTCCAGTCCTATCTATATTGTTTCTGTGTTCCTGGCCTACCTACGTTGTTTCTCTGTTCCTGGCCTACCTATGTTGTTTATCTGTTCCTGGCCTACCTATGTTGTTTTTCTGTTCCTGGCCTACCTATGTTGTTTCTCTGTTCCTGGCCTACCTATGTTGCTTCGCTATTACTGATCTGTCTATGTTGTTGTTTTCCTGAACTGTGTTGTTAGGATTAGGGTCACTCTGATCTAGCCGCCCTTCACTAGGTACGCCACTTGTAAAGATTACTTTGGCTAGTATATAAAGTTGCTTTATTTCCCTTTGGATTTATAGATCAGAATGTTTATGCTTCTACATCTAGTGCCGATTTCATTTTTGAATGTCAGCAGGGTTTTTTTCATTATGTTTCTCAGACGTGTAAGAGTTTTAAAAAAGTTTTATTTGTTTTGTTTTTTCCTCAGACCTTGTATGAGTTTTAAAAGTTTCTTTTCCAGTAAATAACAGACTAAGGTAAGCAGGAGCTTTGCAGAGAGAATTCAAGACTACCAGTCGGCCGCCAGCCCATTCCATATGTCACAGTAAGGAGGCGTCCTCTCTCCTTTGACATTTTTTTTCCTAAAGAGCATGGCAAGGGAGGGGGGAGGGCTGGGACGAAACATCCATGCACTGTGATGTACCACTCAAAATGAAACCGTTAAAAACATCCATGCACTGTGATGTACCACTCAAAATGAAACCCTTAAAAACATCCATGCACTGTGATGTACCACTCAAAATGAAACCGTTAAAAACATCCATGCACTGTGATGTACCACTCAAAATGAAACCCTTAAAAACATACATGCACTGTGATGTACCACTCAAAATGAAACCCTTAAAAACATCCATGCACTGTGATGTACCACTCAAAATGAAACCCATAAAAACACCCATGCACTGTGATGTACCACTCAAAATGAAACCCTTAAAAACACCCATGCACTGTGATGTACCACTCAAAATGAAACCCTTAAAAACATCCATGCACTGTGATGTACCCCTCAAAATGAAACCCTTAAAAACATCCATGCACTGTTATGTACCACTCAAAATGAAACCCTTAAAAACATCCATGCACTGTGATGTACCACTCAAAATGAAACCCTTAAAAACATCCATGCGCTGTGATGTACCACTCAAAATGAAACCCTTAAAAAATCCATGCACTATGATGTACCACTCAAAATGAAACCCTTAAAAACATCCATGCACTGTGATGTACCACTCAAAATGAAACCCTTAAAACATCCATGCACTGTGATGTACCACTCAAAATGAAACCCTTAAAAACATCCATGCACTGTTATGTACCACTCAAAATGAAACCCTTAAAAACATCCATGCACTGTGATGTACCACTCAAAATGAAACCCTTAAAAACATCCATGCACTGTGAGGTACCACTCAAAATGAAACCCTTAAAAACATCCATGCACTGTTATGTACCACTCAAAATGAAACCCTTAAAAACATCCATGCACTGCAATGTACCACTCAAAATGAAACCCTTAAAAAATCCATGCACTGTGATGTACCACTCAAAATGAAACCCTTAAAAACATCCATGCACTATGATGTACCACTCAAAATGAAACCCTTAAAAACATCCATGCACTATGATGTACCACTCAAAATGAAACCCTTAAAAACATCCATGCACTGTGATGTACCACTCAAAATGAAACCCTTAAAAACATCCATGCGCTGTGATGTACCACTCAAAATGAAACCCTTAAAAACATCCATGCACTGTTATGTACCACTCAAAATGAAACCCTTAAAAACATCCATGCACTGTTATGTACCACTCAAAATGAAACCCTTAAAAAATCCATGCACTGTGATGTACCACTCAAAATGAAACCCTTAAAAACATCCATGCACTGTTATGTACCACTCAAAATGAAACCCTTAAAAACATCCATGCACTGTGATGTACCACTCAAAATGAAACCCTTAAAAACATCCATGCACTGTGATGTACCACTCAAAATGAAACCCTTAAAAACATCCATGCACTGTGATGTACCACTCAAAATGAAACCCTTAAAAACATCCATGCACTGTGATGTACCACTCAAAATGAAACCCTTAAAAACATCCATGCACTGTGATGTACCACTCAAAATGAAACCCTTAAAAACATCCATGCACTATGACGTACCACTCAAAATGAAACCCTTAAAAACATCCATGCACTATGATGTACCACTCAAAATGAAACCCTTAAAAACATCCATGCACTATGATGTACCACTCAAAAAAATGAAACCCTTAAAAACATCCATGCACTGTTATGTACCACTCAAAATGAAACCCTTAAAAACATCCATGCACTGTGATGTACCACTCAAAATGAAACCCTTAAAACATCCATGCACTGTGATGTAACACTCAAAATGAAACCCTTAAAAACATCCATGCACTATGATGTACCACTCAAAATGAAACCCTTAAAAACATCCATGTACTGTTATGTACCACTCAAAATGAAACCCTTAAAAACATCCATGCACTATGATGTACCACTCAAAATGAAACCCTTAAAAACATCCATGCACTGTGATGTACCACTCAAAATGAAAACCGAAAGTTCATATCTGTGTGTGTGTGTCATGTGTGTGTGTGTTCGTGCACGCGCGTGCCTCCACTTCTGCTAACTTCTTAGACATCTTTTGGTAGAGATAAATAGGTGTTTTTACGTTGTTTTTCTCTTCGCAATCAATGGAATACAGGGGCGGATCTGAGACTCTTCGGGAGAGGGGAAATCTAAATCCTTACATTTACATTAAAAATAATGGAGGGGCTACAATCTCAGTGTGGTGAAAGGTAGTACACGCACACACACAAACACACACACACACACACATGCTCTTCAGATTTTAAAAACATTTCTTTCCTTCGTTTATTTGGTGCAAACTTCTTCCCCCCCCCCCCGGATTGTATAGACACAAGAGAATAGTTACAAATTATAATCGCTGTCAGGTTAAAAATATTTTCCACGTCGAGCTTCTAATTAAAACATTTGTTAATCATTTGCAAAGCCCCTGACATAAAGTATGGCCGCTCTCACCTGCCAGGTACCGGTTTACCTTTATCCACCCACTCTTCTCAGTTCTTTAGCGGTTTGGTGTTGAAACAGAAATTAAATCCCCTTAGAAAGAAACATTTCTCGTTAAAATAAAGCTTTTTGCTTTCTATCCACAAGCTGCAAGATTCTCTAAACAGTTTTTCTTACACAGTGGGCTACGTCCACTACAAACTCTAGTAGTAGATCACTTCCTAGCAACTCATGCTTCCTCTAGTAGCAAGGCGAATGAAAAGACGTGTGTGTATAAAAGAATCTAACTTTCGAACATTTGGGCAAAGGGAAGTTATGTTTCCAGTTACATGTTATAGTCGACTAAAAGTCTTTAAATCTAAAGGTGAGATATAATAGTATCAACAAAAAAATATATAAGAAAAGATAATTTTGTTATTTTATAGGCCCAAGCTAATGAAAATTGAGTCCACCTCAGCATTACTACTAGAGCAATATCAAACCACAACATCACAAACTATACCAATCAAATGAGATTGGATACAAAGATCAACCGCTATTCTTAAAATCTAGCACTATTCATTTTCATGAAGTTGGCAACAGTTAAGGTCAATTGAGCGTCCTTGACATTGTTTATTTTATCGTGAAAATCTCCAATTTTGAGTGAAGTTGAACCAATCATTTTGAATCGATCATTTTAAATCAATCATTTTGAACCAATCATTTTGAGTCGATCATTTTGAATCAATCATTTTGAATCGATCATATTATTTATAAAGACTCAACATCTAAACATAGACTTGTAATACTATAAAGGTTTGATGTCCAAAATGGAGAAAACCGTTTGGTTTATTTGAGGAACTTGCCTTCATGGGTGCGGTCCGAGAGTACTATTGGAATTTGTCTTCCTATGGGTAATTTTGGTTGACTTTTATTTTGGATGGAACTTGTCGACATAGGCATACAGATAACTGTACGCAACTGCGTAAGTGACTCACGTGGTCTTACGACTTGTACACTTCTGCTGTCTTGCATGTTGACCAGAGTGACGCCAGAGTCCCATTCCCGCATTGATATAAGCGAGGTAAACAAACAAAAGTAATTCGAACTCAAGACTCATTGATGAAAGTCTGATGTGTTTTGCCGCTGAGCTATTCAAGTACTTATAAAAAAAGAAGGTTTTGTTAGTTTATCGCTAGTTTAAATTTTTTTAGCGAACGACCTCATGCTCTACATTATAATGTAGAGAATTGTCACGGGTCGCCTTTCGACCATTTAGTACATTATCCATGTCAAAAATTTTTTTTAACGACTTGTTGATTAACTAATTTTTTAAAATTGACTCATCTGTTGTCATAGACAACGAAACATTGTGCAAAGTTTCAACTTGATTCGAGACTGAGAAGTGGGAGAACTAAAATGTGAACAAGATTAGACAGACAGACAGACAGACGGAGTGACTTAATAGAAGCTTGGTAACACATTTTAATTGACGTGTGCTCCATCACTCTCCATTTCCCACATCAAGAATTCATAGGCAATATTTGATTCAACAAAGTGAAAGAAATAGAATAAATAAATAAATCTAAGAATCTTTTCCGAAAAGCTTAATTCAGTTTCATCAAAAAAAAACGTCCATTGTTTCCCATCATATCCCAGCACATAGTGACGGAACCCATCCCAAACGTAGCCATTAGCCACACAAATATACAATACCTGAACAAAAAAAAAAGGTAAAATTCTTCAGAGCTGGAGTCCATGAAGAAACTCTAGAGCCAGCCTCTCGCCTGACAGGTAAACACCAGGAAACGGGTGTGTTTAAAGCGCTGCAAATCAGTGGTAGGGAAGATAAACTATTTCAAGACGCCAGACTTTCAAGTTAAAGAAAAAAAAAAGCAGGCCACATTTTTTGTTGAAAAGAAGCCAAATTTTTGTTGTTGTTTAAACCTTAGTCTTGAAATTTGGAACAGAAAAAAAAAAGTTTGGCAAGCATTTTTGTTCAAGTAATAGAGTATGACACTTTAGCGAAATCATATTTTTGGAAGACATCAATATCTAGGCCACTGTCTATTGTTCCAACCAGGAGATTTCTTCCAAGATCTACATATGATTCTAACAGAAGGTAGGTCTATGTTGTAATAGTTCCATTTATAAAGACGGCCTACAAGCGAAACTCAAATTTTGCTAATTATATTAGACTGGCTGCTTTAACACTTTCATCGTAGACCTCATGAAGTCATGACGTCATAATTCTTTTTTTTTTAACATGACGTCACACATTTCAGATTAGACTAAGCCTGTTTGTTCATTCCGTGACTTTGAAAGTTAAATCTACCATTAGAAGCGGGTGACTTTGAAAGTTGGGCTACCATTAGAAGACTTTATAAAGTGCCCTAATATATCGAATCAAAACACTTTTTTTAATGAGTTCAACTCGAGACCTACATTTCAACAGACATTTTATTCTTTGAGAATCAGATTCCAACTTTTTAAACGTCCTTAACGCAAGGTCTTGAACTGGACGTCTAGTTTTCTTAGTTTTGAATGTGTAACAGAAGCTTACGTCACCATCTTGTTTCTCAAGGATTCAGAATTGTACACACAAATTTTGCTAAGAATTGGCAAAGTCTTGTCTTTTGAAGTAGATATAAGTCCTATCGTCAAATTTCAAACATAAGTTTAATTTGTCAAATATAGCTAACAATAGTGCTAGTCACTTCACTAACATATGCACATTGATGTACCTGCGATGCTGAATTGTTTTGCTATTGATATCATTTGAACAATGGATGATGTAGAAGTGGTGTAGATCTATGTGTGTGTATAGTTACTTTTTTAAAAATATCTTTTACGACAACAAATCTCTGGGCTGTGACAAGTAGAAAGATATGAATGGGGTCGTCCTCTAGACAAGAGGAAGTTGACAAGGGAAATAACTCCAACTAGTGTGGTTTAAAATGAAGAGAGTTTCCCTTACCCCTTTCTCTCTCTCTCTCTCTTCTCTCTAACTCTCTCTTTTTCTCTCTCTCTCTCTCTTTCTCTCTCTCTCTCTCTCTCTCTCTAACTCTCCAGGTGATGACTTAAGGCAGATACACGTTATTATGGAGGTTCCCTATTTCTTTAAGAAAAGGGCCACTTTTATACAGTACCTCTATTCAAGTCAGAACTTCATGGAACCTTTAGGACCCTGTACGGAAGCTGGCAACGTCGCGATCTCAAAAACGGCTCTAGCGATTTAGAAAATTAATGTGTATCGCTGAGAAAAGAACTGCTAGCTTGTTGACCACATGGGGAACACTCGAGTTTGACCGTCATCATTTTTCAAAGTAAAAAAATAAATATATGTAAATTTGTCTTGAGACCTACACCGATTTCTCGAGACAACATCGGTTTTGAAAGGAATATCTTTCTTGAAAGGACTATCGCGTTAGGGAATTTCCGAATGTATTACATTATTGATTCAAGAGTTTAATAAATTAATGTTCAGGACAATTTTGCGCATCGTCGTCTAAATTATTCCAAAGGGAATCCACTAATGAAACTTGTGTTAGTGGCGAAATAAAAACAAAACCAGCCAATATTATCTTAGTATTACACTATTTAGTCGTAGTGGTTATTATGTACTCATATTTTTATTGTTATGAGTTATGAGTATTGTAGTATTATCGTCAATGAGTATAATTACAATTGATGTGTCAAAATGTCAATCAAAAATACTTGTGACGTATGCGTTGAAGTTCAAACTTGATAGAACATTATATTGATCAATGAAACTTTCAGACATAAACCTGATATTCTGTTCTTCCTATAATGTTTATTAAATTGGACTGCAATGTCCCCATTATCAATTGGAAAAATTAACACCAGCGTGTTAGGTGTCCACCAAACAAACGGTATAAGACCTTAATAACCAAAATAGGCATGAAGCCAACGAGGCATAAGCTTCCCCCTCCACACCTCTCTTGAATGTAGTGTGACTATAGTGTTAGAATTATTTCTGAATTCATTTCACATGTTCACATTTTCACTGTGCACTGACTGGTCATTTAAATGTGCAGTGACTGGTCAGCTGATTGTGTTATGACAAGTCAGTTCAAAGATTGGTCAGTTCAATGTGCTATTACTGGTCAGTTCAATGTACTGGTTAGCTCAACGTACTGGCCAATTCAATATGTTATCAATGTTTCGATTTTTTTCTTGCTAAAATATAAAATAATACTTAATAAGCAAAAAATAAAAAAGGAAACACTTGAAACATCCAAAACCACACCCTCAAAAACAAAATGAGCCATCAAATCCTTCACTGACTGTCTCTAGTCTCTTCCTGGCAATCAAATAGTGGAAATATGTTTTTTTTTGTTACTTCATTCCAAGGTGTTTTTTAAACATCTCAACAACGTGACTTGCTAGTCACCTAAGTAGGTCATTGATAGTCATTGATACAATCTTCCGTTGAACCGAGAACTGTAACACATCAATTATTCCTAACAGTTATTTCAAGACCAGTGTCAGTCGTTGACGTAATACCAAGTCTACAGTCTCGTATTTATAATCTCAATGTGTCGACTCAGAGGATTCTCTTTGGATTAAAATGTTTCAACAGTTTGACAAATACTTTTTTTTTTAAAACTTTAACTTCATTCTTGAGGAAAACAAAGAAGATTGTCGAGGACCACCAGGAAAATGTCCGAGAACCAAGAAGAAGGCCGAGCACAACCAAGAAGAAGGCCGAGCACAACCAAGAAGAAGGCCGAGGACCGCCAAGAAGAAGGCCGAGTACCAAAAAGAAGAAGGCCGAGTACCAAAAAGAAGAAGGCCGAGGACCACCAAGAAGAAGGCCGAGGACCACCAAGAAGAAGGCCGAGGACCACCAAGAAGAAGGCCGAGGACCGCCAAGAAGAAGGCCGAGTACCAAAAAGAAGAAGGCCGAGTACCAAAAAGAAGAAGGCCGAGGACCACCAAGAAGAAGGCCGAGGACCACCAAGAAGAAGGCCGAGGACCACCAAGAAGAAGGCCGAGGACCACCAAGAAGAAGGCCGAGCACAATCAAGAAGAAGGCCGAGGACCAAAAAGAAGAAGGCCGAGCACCAGCAAGAAGAAGGCCGAGCACCACCAAGAAGAAGGCCGGGGACCACCAAGAAGAAGACCGAGCACAACCAAGAAGAAAGCCGAGGACCAAAAAGAAGAAGGCCGAGCACCATCAAGAAGAAGGCCGAGCACCACCAAGAAGAAGGCCGGGGACCACCAAGAAGAAGGCCGAGCACAACCAAGAAGAAGGCTGAGCACCACCAAGAAGAAGGCCGGGGACCACCAGCATATGGATGCCATCTTGTAGACAGCTAGTCATAAGGATATGCCAATTATTTTAAACAGTCATTTAATAAATGGCTGAGCATATTCAACATTATAAAGTCCAATCTCTAGGCTCTTTCACTTGCATCACAAAGTTATTTTTTCTTATTTTTTAGTAGGCTATTAATAGTGACCTTTTCAATATGGCATCTTTGACTTTTGTTTCATTGGTCTAATTATTTCCAAAATCTCTCCTAATCGTTTTCTTACTTTCTTACTTTTTTATTGACATTGCATTATATCGCCACCACATCTCTGTATATCGCTTTCTCTTCCTTTTCTCTCTTTCTGTATTTTATTGCTTAAATACCTCATTGGACCTTAAATCTCAAAGTGATTAGGTTTTAATGGAAAAATCCGAAAGGGGAAAAGCTGCAACATTTGTTGGCATACTGCATGAATAAGCTACTTTCATTTTCTATATCAAACAAAAGTAACTAATTACCACTAATAGGTTACTTTTGTTTTTATATTGATTCATGTCTTGTCATCGGCTATGAAAGTGTATATCACATTTAAACCTGATCCAAGAATGGGAAGCATGAGAAAAACGTTTACAAAACGTAATAAGGGAAATAACTTCACATATACAGCTAAATATCTAAATAAGTAGCATTTATTTCAATTGTTTGAGACCAAACGAATTATTTATTTACCTATAATTAATTAAATAATTTGACTAATTTTTTTCTCGATTCAGGTTTTGTTAGGTGTGTAAAGTTTCAACTTGATCCCAGACTGGGTGTGGGCGAAATAGCGTGTACTAAACTATTTGCTAGACAAGATTGAGTGAGCTGATACAATCTTTGTAATTTAGCATTGTAAGGCTAGATCTAGTCTGAAGTGGAAATACTCATTTTTAAAGTCCAAAATGTATTACACGGTGTTTTTTGCATTGAAGTGCTTTCCATGTACACGATGCGCTATGTTAGTCCCCAAAAATCTCATAGAATCTTTTTGGTGATCCCCCGTAAGATGAAAAGCTTCTTTTAGTCTAGTGTCGTTGGTCTGTCACTTTTAGATCGACAATTAATATAGAATTGCTACCGAAAAGCTGATTAGTAAAAACAAAAACCAAACAAAAAATAAATAAATGTTTTATAAGTCGGAAATATCATTATCTACAATGGGTTGTTCAGCTCAATTATATTTAATTGTCTTGTCCAAAAGTAGGTAACAATCAAAACAGGCCCATGACTTGAATACTTCCTGTCCATGGCCGGATCTGGTAAATGCCGCCTCTGAGTTTGTGCGATTACACAAACTCTCTTTGAAATCTTGTTTTAAATGTTGTTATTTGCGCAAAAAATATGCGTGAACTTTTATTAGATTGTACTCTATGGAAATTTCATCTACATCATCATTCTCTTTTGGGACTCAATGATGCCTCTTCATTTCTCTTGTATCATTAGTATGAACACAAACTTTCTTTGTAATATTGGTTCTGTTTGTTTGTTTCTGTTTTAGAACCAGAGTAGTCTTTCTCTTATTTTTTAGACTGCGGTCTTCTAGTTCTTTACTGTCACAGATTCATTCGCTCAGGTTTCTATCATGTTTGCTAGGCCACAAGTAAGTAAAGTAAACTTCCCCTTTCAGACCCTGGGGTCTTATAGGGATAGGGCAGATGATGTAAATGTCATCGGATTCTGTGGCCTACGGTTAACAAGGGTCATGTGGCCAGCACAACGACCAACCGCTTACTTTTCCCAGACTAATGACAGGTACCCATTAGATCCCGAATAAAAATCCCAGGCCACTTGGTGTGGCGAAAAAACGAGAAGGTGGGTCGGTTGATCTTCAAAGTTAAAGCAGCCAACAATAAAAAAAAACACTGATTTTTAATTCACTCTCTCTCTCTCTCTTTCTATCACTCTTTAAATATCTCTCTCTCTCTTTCTCTCTCTTTCTCTCTCATTGTTTAAATCTAGTATCTCAGACTATTTTTTTGCTAGGTAAATACGAATTGTGTCTCGATAAAGCCTCTCAAGTTTAACAACCTTTGGGGAAATAGTTTTGCTGTAAATATTACACCACCGACCTACAAAAAAAGTTTCGCTGCCAGTGCTCAACATAAATACTATCACTGGAGCAGACGAGCTCCTGGTATGGAAGACATACCCCTCCCCCCCTCCAGTAGACACTGGGGCTTTCATGTTTCTCTGAGGCCTTGTGTTTTCGATCAGTGAATCTTGGGATGTTATGAAATGTCACTTTAGGTTTATGATCGGACTCACGGAATGTCATTGTCATTAGGATACATCTCATCCCAAATGTCAAGATGTGAAGGTAATGAAGACGTATGTAGGTCATTCAGGTGAATGTCATTTGATATGCGTCCAGGTGGGGGGGGGACGTTTCTCGATGCTCATGAGATAATGTCTATAAGCCGATGTCCGGGGTTCAAATTACGTTATTTAAAGTTTAGAAATTGCATTCTTTGGTGGATTATATATTCATATCATTTTTTGTATGTCATCAGGTATGGAAACATTTAGATATGTTTAACATTTTAAAACCAAACCTCCTTCAGATATCATCTAGCCAAACTAGTTGTTTTGTTCCTTAAATGAAAACATTTCCCAGTTTAGTGTATGCAGGGGCGGACTGCCTATACTGGCATTCGGGCAAATGCCCGGTGGGCCGGTACCTAAATGGGCGGTAGAACCACAGTAATCATCTTTTTATTTTTTAAATCACGTCTGTTTTATAAAGTAAGGGCCGCACGGATGTCACTTATGCACGTATTAAATTGTGAAAGGTTTTCTAGTATTCTATTACAAGAGGGGTCCTCTGAGTGAAGTATTTATAGTCACTGTATGCATGTGTACAGCTATCGATATATTATCAAACTTGACAGAATGATTTTGAGGACATTTTTACCTAGAATTGGATGTCCATCATATAATATACAATTTATGGGCCGGACGAAATAGAGATGCCCGGGCCGATTTTGATACCCAGTCCGATCCTGAGTGTAAGGGTGTGAGAATGTTGTTTTCACGCCAAGTTATTAATTTATGTATTGAGTACACACTTTAATGGTGTGTGTTTGAGTGACACATATACCGCTTGGCTACCTCAAGGGGCTGAAGTTCCTACTAGTTCCTCCCAGTTCCTCCCCTCTCTCTCACTGAGCTTGCAATAGCATGAAAGATGCGCTATTTTTCTTTTTTTTAGTTCCCCTTTCAGATCTTGCGATCTATGGGGTAGATCAGGGCCGGATTTAAGTATGTGGAGGCCCCTTTGGGCAGAATTTTTGAGGAGAACCCTGCACGTTTTCGAAAGCTATAATAAAAATCCAGTTATGAATGAAACTATTAATATCTTAAGCATGACATATGAAAAAAATAATTTCTTTCGATTAAAAAATAACCTTTTGTAATAGAGATAGTTTATTTTAAAAAGTTTTGTTATGGTTTACGCAATGTAGTATTTTACGAACAATATTAGACACCTTTGACCACGATGGTAAGATTTAAAATATTACAAAGATTACAAAGAGAGTGTGTGTTATCACACAAACTCAGAGGCGGCTCCCTTGGAGTCGGATCGCTGTCGGATTCGCCTATTCGTAAGGAATATTTATGACTTGATTTTTTTTTTATTGTCAAAAGTAATGTTTTAAAGATTCATTTGGCGTTGTAAAAAAATGTTGTTTTTTCTGTAAAATGTTTTACATGTTTCGAATGTTCCTTCAAAGTTAAAGACGGGGGATGGCAGCGAGCAGGGTATGTACCCGGGACCGTTGAGATAATCATTCAAGCGCTATGAACACATCAAAGTAAAGTAATAGTTCAAAGGATTCCTTCATAAATGTTAGCAATGAACACATCAAAGTAAAGTAATAGTTCAACAGATTCCTTGATGAATGTTAGCAATGAACACATCAAAGTAAAGTAATAGTTCAACAGATTCCTTCATAAATGTTAGCAATGAACACATCAAAGTAAAGTAATAGTTCAACAGATTCCTTCATAAATGTTAGCAATGAACACATCAAAGTAAAGTAATAGTTCAACAGATTCCTTGATGAATGTTAGCAATGAACACATCAAAGTAAAGTAATAGTTCAACAGATTCCTTCATAAATGTTAGCAATGAACACATCAAAGTAAAGTAATAGTTCAACAGATTCCTTCATAAAGGTTAGCAATGAACACATCAAAGTAAAGTAATAGTTTAACAGATTCCTTCATGAATGTTAACTATGAACACATCAAAGTAAAGTAATAGTTCAACAGATTCCTTCATAAATGTTAGCAATGAACACATCAAAGTAAAGTAATAGTTCAACAGATTCCTTCATTAATGTTAACTATGAACACATCAAAGTAAAGTAATAGTTCAACAGATTCCTTCATAAATGTTAGCAATGAACACATCAAAGTAAAGTAATAGTTCAACAGATTCCTTGATGAATGTTAGCAATGAACACATCAAAGTAAAGTAATAGTTCAACAGATTCCTTGATGAATGTTAGCAATGAACACATCAAAGTAAAGTAATAGTTCAACAGATTCCTTCATAAATGTTAGCAATGAACACATCAAAGTAAAGTAATAGTTCAACAGATTCCTTGATGAATGTTAGCAATGAACACATCAAAGTAAAGTAATAGTTCAACAGATTCCTTCATAAATGTTAGCAATGAACACATCAAAGTAAAGTAATAGTTCAACAGATTCCTTCATAAATGTTAGCAATGAACACATCAAAGTAAAGTAATAGTTCAACAGATTCCTTGATGAATGTTAGCTATGAACACATCAAAGTAAAGTAATAGTTCAACAGATTCCTTGATGAATGTTAGCTATGAACACATCAAAGTAAAGTAATAGTTCAACAGATTCCTTGATGAATGTTAGCTATGAACACATCAAAGTAAAGTAATAGTTCAACAGATTCCTTGATGAATGTTAGCTATGAACACATCAAAGTAAAGTAATAGTTCAACAGATTCCTTGATGAATGTTAGCTATGAACACATCAAAGTAAAGTAATAGTTCAACAGATTCCTTGATGAATGTTAGCTATGAACACATCAAAGTAAAGTAATAGTTCAACAGATTCCTTGATGAATGTTAGCAATGAACACATCAAAGTAAAGTAATAGTTCAACAGATTCCTTGATGAATGTTAGCAATGAACACATCAAAGTAAAGTAATAGTTCAACAGATTCCTTGATGAATGTTAGCAATGAACACATCAAAGTAAAGTAATAGTTCAACAGATTCCTTGATGAATGTTAGCTATGAACACATCAAAGTAAAGTAATAGTTCAACAGATTCCTTGATGAATGTTAGCAATGAACACATCAAAGTAAAGTAATAGTTCAACAGATTCCTTGATGAATGTTAGCAATGAACACATCAAAGTAAAGTAATAGTTCAACAGATTCCTTCATAAATGTTAGCAATGAACACATTAAAGTAAAGTAATAGTTCAACAGATTCCTTCATAAATGTTAGCAATGAACACATCAAAGTAAAGTAATAGTTCAACAGATTCCTTGATGAATGTTAGCTATGAACACATCAAAGTAAAGTAATAGTTCAACAGATTCCTTGATGAATGTTAGCTATGAACACATCAAAGTAAAGTAATAGTTCAACAGATTCCTTGATGAATGTTAGCTATGAACACATCAAAGTAAAGTAATAGTTCAACAGATTCCTTGATGAATGTTAGCTATGAACACATCAAAGTAAAGTAATAGTTCAACAGATTCCTTGATGAATGTTAGCTATGAACACATCAAAGTAAAGTAATAGTTCAACAGATTCCTTGATGAATGTTAGCTATGAACACATCAAAGTAAAGTAATAGTTCAACAGATTCCTTGATGAATGTTAGCTATGAACACATCAAAGTAAAGTAATAGTTCAACAGATTCCTTGATGAATGTTAGCAATGAACACATCAAAGTAAAGTAATAGTTCAACAGATTCCTTGATGAATGTTAGCTATGAACACATCAAAGTAAAGTAATAGTTCAACAGATTCCTTGATGAATGTTAACTATGAACACATCAAGACTAAAAGGGACACATTGAGTACCGCCAGCCCCCCCCCCCCCTCCCTAATTTTTTTATAATTGTCTAACGTTTGTATGAACTCTTCATTCCCAACCATTCTTCTTGTGTGTTTCATTTGATCTTCTTAACTCTTTCTCTCAATAATTATTTACCACATTCTGATGGAATCAACGTTGGTATCGTTAATTAGGAGAGACAGAGTTAAGTCCAGTAAATAGCTTATTGAAAGGGTATAACCAAACAACTATACGGAATTTAAAAAAAGTGTATAATGTATCAATAATTGCGTATTCACTTCACTATATTGTCATTAAAATACATTCATTTCCTGCACTATAGGAACAGCATACATCGATCTATAGGGCAGATAATGTAATGGCCATCTGTTTCTGTGGCCACGGTTAACAGGGTGTCATATGGCCAGCACAATGACCAATATACTACTTTTCACAACTTATGTCAAGTACCCATTAAAGTTGAATGCACCAAGTGGTGTCTTGAAAGTCCTAAAATTCAAAATACCACTCCTCAATTGGATTTTAACCCGAACCCCTTGATTCGAAAGACAATCTCTTTACCACTCAGCCACCACGCCCAACATATTAATTAAACCTTACTGTATTCATTAAGCCATATTGTATTCATTAAACCCTACTGTATTCATTAAACCCTACTGTATTAATTAAACCCTACTGTATTAATTAAACCCTACTGTATTAATTAAACCCTACTGTAGTAATTAAATCCTACTGTATTAATTAAACCCTACTGTAGTAATTAAATCCTACTGTATTAATTAAACCCTAATGTATTTTTAAACCCTACTGTATTAATAAAACCCTACGGTATTAATTAAACCCTTACTGTATTAATTAAATCCTACTGTATTAATTAAACCCAACTGTATTAATTAAGCCCTACTGTATTAATTAAACCCTTCTGTATTAATTAAACTCCACTGTATTTATAAGAAAGAGTATAATTTTGGCATTGTCTATGTATGTAGAGAAAAAGAGTTGTTTACTATACCACTGCTTTGTTATGTGCTTATACAAGTACCAGTATTAGAGACCGGCTACGACCGTTGATTTGTTCCTAAGTATATGTTGTTGTTTTTTTGTTGTTGTTGTTGTTTTAAGCAATAACCCCCCCCCCCATTATAAAAAAAATTTCATCCTGCAAATCTTAACGCTCTCAAAAATAGTATTCCCTTTTTTTTCCACTTCTAGTAAAACAGCCTACATCTCTAAACCCAACAAAACCCAAATGGGATGCTAGATACTGACGTGAAACTAAAAAAAAATACCTCCCCTAAAAAAGTCCTAAATACAATCTCTAATTATTCTTAGGCCTCTTACAGTAGAACGTCGTTTATCCGACTCAATTGGGACCGGACACCGTTCGGATACGCGATTGTTCGGATAACCGAAAACCGAAGCGATCCATGCAGTATATGCAACCGGACACTATACGAATATTGAAAATCATCACATGCGGGACACGTGCGTGAAGAACGAGCAAAATAGGTGACAAATGTCGCAATTTTACCTTTATTGTGGAAAATAATCACTTATTTTTCGCTGTACCATTGTACACCTTCGTTGATAAAAAAAAAAAAAAAAAAACTGGTCCGGATATTTGACGCTCCGGATAATAAACGATCGGATAAACGACGTTCTACTGTAATTCAATATGCTTCAATATAGAAGCAGAAAGAATGGTGAAAATGCAACAGCGTCTGGTGATCACATATGCCCAACCTGCGATCGCAGCTGTGTATCAAGGATTGGCCTCTTTAGTCACCAAAGAAATTGCAAAGGGAAAAGATCGTCTCTCGAGACGTCAAATGCCACAGGTCTAATTCAATATGGAAATATCGAAATCACCCCACTAGAAAGGAAACTATATGGAGAGCTCCCTGATCTGGAAACCACTGCGCATTTCATCTCATGTATTGGTCTACTCATCTGAACACTCCAACATAACAATGAGAACGAAGAAGAAGAAGAAGAAATATAAGATAGTATAGTAGAAATGTCTGCCTACCGCGTATATGCCTTGTTTTTCTTTTGTCTTGATAATGAAAGAATGTCTGTAGTTTATAAGGTGAACGGAAGAGGGAATAAATCACACTATGACGTCATTCAAAAAGACAGTAGCATTAAACCATTGACTTCATGAAATATATTCATATCTTGACTGGACATGGAGATTTTTGAACACTACAAAAAATGTGAAAATTGTTTAAAAAATTGAAACAAGGCGTTGTTTTGTAAAGTAGTTATAAGAAGTGAGAAGCTGTTTTTTTTTTCAACCCTAGCCTATGTAACGTATAATTTAATTTTTAGATCTAGATTGAACTTCAAAAATAAGAGTCCTCTCGTCTCATAATTATTGCTTTGCAATTTTAAGATACATAATCTAGTAAGATCTAGGAAATTAATCTATTTAAATATACAAAAGATGATTAAAATCAAAAGACACGAATTATTTCGATCTAGGAATTTTGAAACATTATCTCAATGGAAACTAACAGGAAATGGCTTTGTTTCATATATTTGAGTGAATATATAGTTCTGTGATTAATAGCCCATTCTAAAGAAAATCCGAGAAATGATTTTGCATTATTTCTAAACTTTGAAAACTAAAGATCATTATTTTTCTAAGACAGAAAAGATTGATTGGGGCGCATAGACATAAATAAATATAGACTGGCCGATTAAAGAGTTTTATGAAACGAACATTTGTGACTTGCAATTTTATTATACAGCATTTATGAGCAGTTTAAAGTTAAGTATTCATATCTATTTCAGCCATAACCTATATAAGTATTACATTATTTTCACTAGTGTTTTTTTTTTAAATCTCTAAGAATGAAGATCATGCAATTTTTCATAATCCGGAAATCCGAATACAATAGATATACATGTTTTCAAGTTACATGAAGTAACTTCCTTCGGCCAGTCTATATTTATTGATGTCTACGTTGGGGTGACTTTCCTTACAGCTTGAAAAAGAGTTACGTTTATAAAAATCTATAGATATAGGTTTTATTTTATTTTATTTTTTTATCGTGCTCAAGACGAAAAAATAACCATGAGTTGTGGGTCAGTCAGCAAGAGCCTTATAAATATATTATAATATATATATATATATATATATTATATTATAATATATATAAATATATAAATATATTAAATGCATACATTTCCTTTCATTTTCTTAAGTTAGTTGTTAAGTATTAGCTTTGTTTTTTAATAAGTCTACAAGTATTTACATTTTTAGGAAATCCATGAAATTAGCGTTTTTTTTTTTAGAGGTTAAATTGTTTTCATGGTAGAGATCGAAAATCCACAAAGAGACACACATAAAGATGAACTGACTCATTCACGGAGAAAGAGACACCCAGAGACAGAGGACACACAGACAGACTGAGTCAGACACAGACAAAGAATGAGAGGGACGCAGAAATACAAAGAGAGGCACACAAACAGAGAGAGAGACACACACACACACGCATAGACAAAGAAAAACAGACACTTTGTGGAAGATACACACACGGGCAAGGCATTGACACACTGAGACAAAGACAGACACACACACACAGTCAAGTAGAGAAAGACGCACACAAAGATGAAGAGACGTACGTACAAACACACAAACAGAGACACGCCCCCACGGAGACACAGAATTACACCGAGACACACACAGACATAATGAGAGGCTGGACACACGAGACACACTCAGACACATTAAAGTTCCCCTTTCAGACGTTTCACACGCATTAAACACGCTTCATTAATGGAGGCACATTTAGTATTCAGTTTTCAATAAGAAAATTTATTCAATGAAATCCTACAAACTAAACATCTCGAAATTGAGGCAGATCGTCTGCTGAACAATCACTTGCCTGGATATATGATAGCATTCCAACACCTATATAATATAGCCTACATGAATGATCTAGCTATCGTTTAGAGTTGTCAGAGTAATTCAGGCTATTCAACTCATTCTGTTTGGTTCAACTTGAGACGCTGTATAAGATGGTCATTAGAAATTATTGGTAGGTATTTTTAAAAAAAATGTTTTTTATGCTAAGTATTTGTAAAATAAAACAAAAATTTCTTAAGATTAAGATTAACAGTGGCGAGCTATAGTGGGTCTTAAGCTTACCTTCTCGCGTGTCGCTTGGCTCATTGGGCGGCAAGCAATGTCTAGGGACGCGGTTGCTGAGTGGTTAAGCGCTTGGCTTCCGAACTTGGGGTCCGGGTTCGAATCTCGGCAAAGATGGGACATTCAATTTCGGGATTTTTAGGGCGGCCCTGAGTCCACCCAATTCTTATGGTAAAGGTGGTTGGTTGTTGTGCTGGCCACATGACACCATTGTTAACCATTGACCATAGAAACATATGACTTTAAGATCATTTGCCCCCATAGATCGCAAGGTCTGAAAGGGAAACTTTATTTATTTTTTCTAACGTCTGCAGCCTGCTGGTGTCCACTGCTCTGGGGTCCTCCTGGAAATGGCGGCGTCAGGTTATACGAAGACGTCCCTGTTTGCGTTTTTCTCGAATTGGCCTTCATGTTATTGCTAACCTTATCTTATCTTATAAATAACAGACGTGTCTTAAACATCCCTCTGTAAACAAAGGTAAAATATATTGTAACAACTCTCACTATCAAGCTCTCTGGAAACTGGAACACACGACACTCCCAACTCAAAGAACCTGACAACTCAGGGCTGCAAAATAGCCTAACATTTTAATGTCCAATAAATCACAGTCAAAACTGTACTATTGGCAACATGTAACACTGATTCTACAAATATTTCTCCATTAACAACCGTACCACTGTATCACTCTTGTACCACCGTATCACTTTTGTACCACTGTATCAAACTCCACTGGCCTTTCCGCCTCGTCCCGGGCTTGCACTGAGTTCCATTGTTCCGGATTGATGTCACACACTGGGCTCATTGTATCGGACTTGATCGCAGATCAAGAGGTCGTCTCGTATTCGCGAGGTATCTTGACTCAACTCCGCACCGAACCATCGTACTGCACACTGTACTGTCGTTCAGTCGTCCTAATGGTCGAGGGTTCAAACCCTGCCAGCTGGCATTACCCGTCGTTTTCTGGGAAGTTTTGACTTCAACATATTACAATTGATTACGTGCACAACGCTGAGACGCCCTGGTTTCGTTGTCATATTTTTCATACGCCCCTGGTTTCACTGTCATATTTATCATACGCCCCTGGTTTCACTGTCATATCTACCATACGCCCTGGTTTCACTGTTATATTTATCATACTTAACAGCTAATATGATATGTTATACCAGTGACGGCAGGTCGTATTTCTTAAGACCTAGATCTCGTGTTTTCCCAACTATTCAAATGATTGAAGCTAATTACCCGGGTATGCTTCACTCATTAAGTTTGTCCATCACTTAGGTTTAAAATTTCAACCAGCAACTTTGATTTCTTCAGCTCCTTAATTGAAACTTGGGCTTTCTGGGTTTATTTTGTTCCAAACTTTGTATTACAAGAATTTTAATTACTAAAAGGTGTTTACTATCTAATTAAAAGAAATTCTCAGTTGAAGTCTAATATTTATTCATTTATTTACCTCTTACTTTTGTAATATTCGTTCTCTTTTAAATTATCATCGGTAAATCTTGTCTGTTTTATAAGAACAAAAAAGTTTATCTGTTTATCAAATTTAAGAAAAACAAGATTACAATGAGAGTTTGTGTTGCCACACAAACTCAGAGGCGGCCCCCGTGGGAGACGGATCACTGTCGGATCCGCGTATTCGCTGGTCGACTGAGGATGGCATCGAGCAGGGTATGAAACCGAGACCGTATAGATAATCAGTTCTGCGCGCTAACCGCACGACCAGGCATTGCTCTTAATCTAATGACAAACTGGTTACAAACTAATAGCCTACTATTGATAATATACCTACACATTACGGAATGATT
Organism: Biomphalaria sudanica; assembly: GCA_036873155.1. Classification (NCBI taxonomy): domain Eukaryota; kingdom Metazoa; phylum Mollusca; class Gastropoda; family Planorbidae; genus Biomphalaria; species Biomphalaria sudanica. The sequence continues at coordinate 643,395 of JAZGLO010002124.1, forward strand.
ACTACCGAATATGTACAATATGTCAGAAGAGCGATTTTAGATAATCTTTTGGTATTGAGCATTTTCATTTAAATGGAACTAGAATGAGGATGTAGATCTACCTAAATTTAACTTCTAATTTAGCACTCTCAATAGCTATATCTACTAGATCTAGATCTAAAATATATGTTTGGGATAATGAAGGTGTAATTTAGATAAGATTTATATTAAAAAAACACTAGATAATCAATTAATAGACTAATTGCAAAATCTAAATATTAAAATAGTAGATTAGTTTTAGTTTTTTATAACATTGCAATATTGACATATTGACAATCTAGACTTAAGAAAAAAAATCTACACTTTAAGCCTAGAAATTAAAATTATAGATCTTGATGTAGTCTAAATCATGGCTGTCTGGTAGTGCGGTTTGCGCGCTGGACTGTCGTTTGGATTCATCGATGGTCCCAGGTTCAAACCCTGCCCGCTCCCATCCCCCGTCGTCCTACGGGAGGTTTGGACTACAACTCTGTAGGAACATCCGAAACATGTAAAACAACGGACATTCTAAACTAGACCAAGAAATTCTAGATCTAGATTCTATAATGATTTTTATTACAACTTAAATCTAAATCTAGTTTTAAAAATCTAGCTCGTGTAAGAAAAAAATCTAGATCTAGTGTAAAAAATCTAGCTCTAGTGTAAAAAAAAATCTAGATCTAGATTAGATCTAAATCTATTATGTCTTTTTAAAATGCGAGTCACATTACGAGGTTTAATAAACATTACTATACCGAGTTGTTTTAGCATTTAAAGAATTTATTTCATATGACGTCAAAAGGAAAAAAATCCAATACGTCACACGGCCTAGTTAGACTAAAAATGTCTTCTATACGAGGCAGCTTGTCGAGTGTTCATAGACATTGGTGCACCGAGTGAAATCTTTTAGCATTTCATTTGATGGGCTAGTTAGACTTAATATATATATAAAAGGATTAAAGACGCTTTTTTTTTGTTTTGTCTGTCAGTTTGTCTGTCCGTTATGTTAATAGCGAGAAAAAAAAAGACTAAAAGCTATTGAAAATCTGATTAAAATTAAATTCCCTTCCGAAACATCGCATTAGTTTTAAGTTTCTATTATAGATTGTTCCGGATGTTTATAGATTTATAGTGAGAAAAAAATTCCAGATTAATCTAATGCCCTTAATTAAATTTCTGGGATGGCCTGTTATGAAAATTAGATGAACCATACCCTTATGGAGATTTTATCAAACCATACTTTGGTGTTAAAAAGTTGTTTTCCTTAAAAATCAGAGCATAATATTAACGTTAATTAGATTTTTAACGTTTTAGATAGAAAGTTGAATGTAGTGTAAGAGAGAAATGCGACTTTACATAAATAGAGTTAAACTATTTTTCATAAAAAAATGACAAAATTATTTGTTTTATTTATTAGAAGAGGGATTTCAAACATTTATTAGCAATATTAAATTTTTCATATAAATTTGGATCATTTTTGGCGACGATTTGTAAGAAAATTAAGGTAATGTAGGTCGATTTCTTTTTCGAAACAAAATCCGGAACATTCTTTACCGATTAAACAACTTTTATCATGTTTCGGCTAGAAAATGAACTGTAACATAAGTCTAAACATTGATTTTCAATAATCGTTTCTAGTAAACTACTTTCTTATTTTAAAGTCCTGAATAACCTATTGTCGATATTTTTGAAAAAAATATAATTACTTGACATAATTATTTTTTTTTAAAACAATATCCGGAACAACTTTATAGTTAATGAAATATAAATCAGTATAGATATTTTTATTTAGCATTTATATGCTATTTACATTTTAAAAAACGGAACAATATATTAAAGATCATGTGTTTCTTGCAACGTTTAAGCATGGAAATAAAATCTACTATAACTTAGAAGAGCAAAAAAATATTCATTGGCATTGATTTGTTTTTCACAAAACCTCCGGAACAATCTATTATAGATAATTTAAACTTTTGCAATATTTCTGAATGAAAAATTAAAGGTTAAATCAGATTTACAATAGCCTCTAGTGTTATTTGTTAATCTAATCGTGACGGACAGACCGACCAACAGACAAAACGCACAAAAATAAGCTTCTTTTATTCGGATGGGGGCACTAAACAAAAATAAATAGTCTCAGTATCCCATTATGTTGCGACGTTACGCTACTGCACGAAAGTCGCTGCTTAAAAAGTCCATTTTAAAAAATGTGCATGATATTTACATACAAAAAGCATTATTAGCCTTCATAAACAAACAGAATTGTTTTCTTTAATTTTAGCAGCTAGTTAACCAGAAAAAACATCTTTAAGTATTATTTATATTGTTGTAAACATTCCCTGTACATTTTATAAATATATTTGACTTAGTGATACTGAAAATACACATAAATTATTCATCTTTGTTAGCATATTTTAAAATTGCCTCCCTTACATTTACGTAATTGTTTTAGAATTGGTGTATTTTTATGAAAAAACTGCTTGCATAATTAATTTTATAAATTAAACGGTTTGCTTTTAGAAAACCAAAAGTAGCCGTTGCACCTAAACTTTTCAAGCCGGATTTAATGATGAAATAGTATTTTTCATATCTCTTCTAGTTTTTGAGATCTGAGTGTGACAGACGGACAGACGGACAGACAGACAGACGGACATTTTGCACATTTTGCACAAACCTAATAGCGGCTTTTTCCCCTTACGGGGGCGCTAAAAAAAGTAATAATAATAGTAATCTTTATTATCCTTGGGGAAATTTGTCTTACACTTTGTGCATACAAAATACTACTTTTTAACTATAGCAACCAAATCTACGTTCACATGAGTTTGAAAATGTTTTCATCAAATAGGTCAGTTTTAGTCGATGATTTGGTTGCTAGGGGAACAAAGACGTTTTTGTGTCTGCTTGTTTTTGTAAATATTTCTAACATGAAACTCTAAAATGAACATCTTAAAATATCCAGAAAAATAAAAAGACCTAAAATCCATTTCTTATTCCATAGGACAAGGAAATCTCATTTGGAAACATACTTTTAACGTAACATGAAATTAACAAGGCTACAAAGACAGTTTGTGTGGCATCACAAACTCAAAATCGGCCCCCGAATTGGTCAACCCAGGCAGGTAAAAGGGCAGGCTTCAATTTTTCAGAAAGAATATCAGAATGAAATTCTATTAAAGGCAAATGAAAGATCAGATTGGAGAAGGAAGGTTGACAGATGTTGTGTGGTGCCCCAACGGTTTAGCAGATCAATGGAGAGGTAATTTGCCTTTGATAGAATTTGATTATGATATTCTTTCTGAAAATATTGCCTGCTGTTTTACCTGCCTGGGTGGACCACCTCTGATAGAATTTAATACCGATATTCTTCTGAAAATATTGGAACCTGCCTTTTTCCTGCATGGGTTTGTTTTTCCACACAAATTGTCTTTGTAACCTTGTTTTGTCAATGTGACAGAACTTACATACCTTAGCAATACATTTGAAAAAAATGTTGACAAAAAATCTAAAACCGTTTGCATAAATGTGTTTAAAATATGGTAAATAGTCATCTCCCTTACTAAATAGCCTCCTGTGTTTGTTACTATAATAGTGGATAGTTGTAAAAATGGTGTATTTTTATGAAAAAAAACTGCTTACATAATTGATTTTAAAAAATTAAATTTTTCACTTTCTGAAAAGAAAAAAGTAACCGTTGCATCAGAACTTATATCATGATTTCGGATATTCAAAATCTTTTATAGTTTACGAGATCTAAACGGGACGGACGGACGGACCGACAGACATTCCACTTTTCCCCTTTCGTGGGCCGCAAAAAATAGATCACCTATCCCCAGGATATATTAGAATTTATTTCGTTTGAGCAAACGATACATAAACTAAAACAGAACCATGTGACTTTCTACTTTCTGTCTGTTCTTAATGTGCGTCTGAATTGGTCGATGTTTCACAGTATTTAATCATCAACTTCCAGTTCTTGTTTACCAACTCTTTATTAACAATGACTGGTAAAAGAACTAACAGGACTATTATTCAATGAAAATACCTCCTAGCAATCAGTAGGCATGTCAATAGAAAGTGATTCACGTTTTTATCTTGTTCATATTTTGTTTAATCTCGTCCTCAAATAACTAATGACACCGGTATCAGCACAGCGACCAAATAACTAATGACACCGGTATCAGCACAGCGACCAAATAACTAAGGACACCGGTATCAGCACAGCGACCAAATAACTAATGACACCGGTATCAGCACAGCGACCAAATAACTAATGACACCGGTATCAGCACAGCGACCAAATAACTAAGGACACCGGTATCAGCACAGCGACCAAATAACTAATGACACCGGTATTAGCACAGCGACCAAATAACTAATGACACCGGTATCAGCACAGCGACCACATCTTCCAATTGTTTGACAGCAAGGATGTGCGCTTTTGTGTGCTTGATTAGACAACAACACTATTTTCACACGTTTTCTTGAAGTTTTCACAAGTTTGATCCAGTATTTTATGGTTAAATTGTTGTGTCCCTTAGATGTTTTCGGACTCGCATTAGAATAAGTGAAGTAGTGTCAGGACAGTGGTTAAGCGCTTGGTTTCCGAGCCTAGGGTCGGGTTCATGATTTTTAGGGCGCTCTTGAGTCCATTTATCTCTAATAAGTACCTGACTTCAGTTAGGGGGAAACAAAAGCGGTTAGCTGACAAAACTTTGTGAGTAAGAGTTGAAGATGGGGCCAACGATGGAGGTCCGACCGTCTACACTCTACACTAGAAATGTTTTAACAACTTTTTGAAAGTATTGCCTGTGTATGTGTAAAGCAATATGCAATATAAAAAAAATGTGCAATATAAAACAATGTGTAATGTAAAACAGTATGCAATATACAACAATGTGAAATTTACAATGTGCAATATAAAACAATGTGTATGCATTTTAAAAAAAGTCTTCGCTCTCAAAAGACAGAAAGTAACCGTTGCATTTAATAACAGCACGATACTTGCTATGGTGAAATCAATTTTCATAACGCCATAAGATTTACACGTGATAGACGTGAAGACAGACATTAAACCGATAGTAGCTTTTCCGTGCGGGGGCGGATATGACATTAGAATATCACAAATGATTTACCTTTACTCGAATGTAGATCATATTCTCTTTCAATCGTAAACATTTGGCTCGTTATGGATTAGGACACGACGATTGTATGAACGTGGATTGGGAGGCGCTACAAAACTAGTTGGCGATTCAGGAATCTGTCAAGTCTGGGAAATGGTCGGTCTATGACGTGTGCCATTCAAACATTTTTTCTGATCTCAACTTTAATACTTGGCTTATAACTAGATTTCTCACGTGGGCCTGTAGTGTAAGTAGTCAGTGCTTCTCAATTTTTTTAAAAACATAGTCCGAGCCTCTGTCTCTTTGAAATGTCCAACTAGCATACATCTTATACGAATCATTGTTTACAAACGTTTCGGGTTACCTTGACCTCTAGGTCGCCGTAAATTATGTTGCCAAATATTATGCGGATATAATGTCAATGGCTTGTAGACCCAATGATGTAATCAAATCTTAAGTGTGGAATGATCTGACATACTCTCGTGCTCTGGGACACATTCAGAGGTCAAGGAGCCGCTTAATGTGAGACCCTCTGACTTCATATCAGGTTACGAGAACACCAGGGGTAACTGCGTTACATTTAACACTTGGGTGGCTCTCAAGCCATCGAACTTAAGGAAGAAGACTATGTCTTAAAGGCTGGAAGGTCACAGGTAACGCACATCAAGAAACTAGTTTTCAGACCCATTCTCCTAACGACAAGCTACAGGTGACAGCATTCTGAGTTGAGGGGACTGTCCCGTTTACAGAACAGACTTTTGTCAGTACTGGATTCAATTACCAAAACGAGTGTGATGTTTTTTGTAAATCAACCTCCAAGGTCATGCACACTTTTGAGAAACTTCGAGCCACACTTTCTGGTATTCTATTTCCAAAACACAATGACGCCATACTTGAAATTCGACAGGGGTGTGTCTGACAAAAATATTATTACAAAATTCCCTTTAGTGTATCCGGTCCAGGAGACCAATTCAATGATCACGTATCTAATAAAAACATGGCGTGTTAGAGGTCTCATTGGTGCATATTTCTGCAAGTCTAAATATATACATTAAGTTTGGCGTTAATATACCCCTTTAATTGTATAACTGTCTGTGCTCCACGTCATTGAAAGGTGTGTGTGTGTGTTGTCATGTATACATTTTTTTTTTACTTGTTCATGTAAAATGTGTGTAAAAATGTTCTCAGGTTTGAAAATAATCTTCTTCCTATACATCCTAGTTCGAACCTCCCGCAGGACGACGGGCACAGGGTAATCCCGAGACCATCAAGACCACAGACCGACAGTCCTGCGCGCTTGCCACACGGCCATGCAGCCAAGAAACCAATGAGGTCTAGCTAAATATGTGAACATTGGGGTATTAGGAATGTTTAGTCAAATAGAACAGTCAAAGAAGAAAAACATTTTTACAAAATACTTTTAAAAAAAAACCTTATACGAACTGTAATTGTATCAATTAGTTTTGTAAGTAATTAAATTTCTTATAGATTGGGTGTGGCTTTAGTTTTATGTAGGCCTAAATCTTATATAGGCTACGTCTAGATTTTATGTCTAGAAGTAGATCTAGATCCAGATCTAAACTAGATCTTACTAGATCTGAAGTCTAGAACTGGTTCAAAATCTAGATGTTCATATAATGAAAATACCAATAAATAATTGCACAAGTTTGTATAGCCCGCTGACTGAATGAGTAACATTGTTTGTTCAAGCAGCTGACTGTCAAAAGTCACGGTTTTGAACTAAACTTTTTTTTATATTATATTATATTCCTAGTTGTAAAATGGAGGTACTGATTTAAAAAAATATGTATTTTTAGAGGCTCCCCGTAAGGGGAAAAGCCGCTATTAGGTTTGTGCAAAATGTGCAAAATGTCAGTCTGTCTGTCTGTCCGTCTGTCACACTCAAATCTCGAAAACTAGAAGAGAAATGAAATATATTTTTTCACCATGCAATGCATGAAAAGTTTAGGTGCAACGGCTACTTTTGGTTTTCTAAAAGCAAATCATTTAATTTATAAAATTTATTATGCAAGCGATTTTTTTTTTTATAAAAATACACCAATTCTAAAACAATTACATAAATGTAAGGGAGACAATGTTCTAGTATGTTGACAAAGAACGAACATTTTTTGTGTATTTTTAATATCATTAATTTGAATATAGTTATAAAATGTACAAGAAAAGTTCACAACAAATATAAATATTAGTTAAATGTGTTTTTTTTCTGGTCAACTAGCTGTTAAAATTAAAAGAAAACATTTATATTTGTTTGTAAAGACTAATAATGTACTACATCTAGATCTAGTAGATATAAATCTTAAGAGTGATAAATCAGAAAATACATGTATATAGATCTACATCCTCCTTCTAGTTCCATTTAAATGAAAATGCCAATGGCTCTGTTGGTGTAACTGTGCTGGGACATCGAGCAGATGTTGCCTAAATACAAGCTCGATGTCTTGTTCTGTTCTTTTTTTTTCAAGAACAAATCAATACCAAAAGATTTTCTAAAATCGCTTGTCTGACATATTGTACATATTCGGTAGTTGTCATGCCGTGATGTGTAATATATCTTTTTATCAATAATAGGCTGTTAGTTTGTTATTAAGTTAACAGCAATGCCCCGGTCATGCAGTTAGCGCGCTGGACTTATTATCCCGACGGTCTGGGTTTCATACCCTGTTCGCTGCCATCCCCTGTCGTCCAGGGGGAGATATGGATAAGGAAGTAAATTATCTTTAACCTTGTAAGAACATCCAAAACATGTCAAACATTTTACAGAAAAAAAAACATTTTTACAACGCCAATTGATCTTTGAAACATTATTACTTTTGACAATCAAATCAAAATCACGTCTTGAATATTCCTTGCAAATAGGAGGATCCGACAGGGATCCGATTCCGACGGGGGCCGCCTCTGAGTTTGTGTTACAACACAAACTCTCTTTGTAATCTTGTTAGCGGCCCCCGTAAGTGGAAAAGCCGCTATTAGGTTTGTTTTAAATGTTTTTGTTGTTTAACGTCAATCTAGACTCGGTTCGTACAATTGATGCCGAGCGTTTGCTCCATCGGCACCCTTGTAGTGCAAGAATCAGCTACAAATTGACCACTCTTTGTCACAAATTGACCACACTTTGTCACAAATTGACCACACTTTGTCACAAATTGACCATACTTTGTCACAAATTGACCACACTTTGTCAAAAATCGATCACACTTTGTCATAAATGGACCACTCTTTGTCACAAAATGACCACACTTTGTCACATTGACCACACTTTGTCACAAAATGACCACACTTTGTCACAAAATGACCACACTTTGTCACAAATGACCACACTTTGTCACACATTGACCACATTTTGTCACATTGACCACACTTTGTCACAAAATGACCACACTTTGTCACAAAATGACCACACTTTGTCACAAAATGACCACACTTTGTCACACATTGACCACATTTTGTCACATTGACCACACTTTGTCACAAAATGACCACACTTTGTCACAAATTGACCACATTTTGTCATTAATTGACCACACTTTGTCACCATAGCATCTCTAGTGATGTAAAACCCTCTTCCTTGAATGAACTCCATAGCATCTCTAGTGATGTAAAACCCTCTTCCTTGAATGAACTCATATAACTCAGTATGTGCCCCAGACGGATCAGCGCTCCTTGGACATAACGTCTGTCCATACCTACGGTTACGGGCCTTTTAAGTAAATGGGCCAAAGATTTGGAGCTCGCTCTTTCTTAAGCTTTTAATGTATTCATTGCGCCTTGAATCTACATTAGGCCTGTCGACAACGCTCTATAAATTACATTTTTCTTATTATTTTGAGGGGCTGCAGCCAAAACTGTGAAGTTTCCGCGTGATTCATAGTATATGTCTGTCGCCTACAGATTTAATAGTTGAAGTTGTTTTTTAAAGAGAGAAAGATAAGAGGGAGACGGCAGAGAACGATAAGAGAGAATGAAAGAGAGAAGAAAGAGAAAGAGAAACTACTGTGAAAGAGAGAAGACAGAGAAAGAGACACGACTGTGAAAGAGAGAAGACAGAGAAAGAGACACAACTGTAAAAGAGAGAAGACAGAGACACTACTGTGAAAGAGAGAAGACAGAGTAAGAGACACTACTGTAAAAGAGAGAAGACAGAGACACTACTGTGAAAGAGAGAAGACAGAGTAAGAGACACTACTGTAAAAGAGAGAAGACGGAGAAAGAGACACTACTGTGAAAGAGAGAAGACAGAGAAAGAGACACTACTGTGAAAAAGAGAAGACAGAGAAAGAGACACTACTGTGAAAGAGAGAAGACAGAGAAAGAGACACGACTGTGAAAGAGAGAAGACAGAGACACTACTGTGAAAGAGAGAAGACAGAGAAAGAGACACTACTGTAAAAGAGAGAAGACGGAGAAAGAGACACGACTGTGAAAGAGAGAAGACAGAGAAAGAGACACGACTGTGAAAGAGAGAAGACAGAGACACTACTGTGAAAGAGAGAAGACAGAGTAAGAGACACTACTGTAAAAGAGAGAAGACAGAGACACTACTGTGAAAGAGAGAAGACAGAGTAAGAGACACTACTGTGAAAGAGAGAAGACAGAGACACTACTGTGAAAGAGAGAAGACGGAGAAAGAGACACGACTGTGAAAGAGAGAAGACAGAGAAAGAGACACTACTGTGAAAGAGAGAAGACAGAGAAAGAGACACGACTGTGAAAGAGAGAAGACAGAGACACTACTGTGAAAGAGAGAAGACAGAGAAAGAGACACTACTGTGAAAGAGAGAAGACAGAGAAAGAGACACGACTGTGAAAGAGAGAAGACAGAGACACTACTGTGAAAGAGAGAAGACAGAGTAAGAGACACTACTGTAAAAGAGAGAAGACAGAGACACTACTGTGAAAGAGAGAAGACAGAGTAAGAGACACTACTGTGAAAGAGAGAAGACAGAGTAAGAGACACTACTGTGAAAGAGAGAAAGAAGACACAGAGTGAGAGAGGACACTGAGAATAAAGAAGACACAGAGTGAGAGAGGACACTGAGAATAAAGAAGACACAGAGTGAGAGAGGACACTGAGAATAAAGAAGACACAGAGTGAGAGAGGACACTGAGAATAAAGAAGACACAGAGTGAGAGAGGACACTGAGAATAAAGAAGACACAGAGTGAGAGAGGACACTGAGAATAAAGAAGACACAGAGTGAGAGAGGACACTGAGAATAAAGAAGACACAGAGTGAGAGAGGACACTGAGAATAAAGAAGACACAGAGTGAGAGAGGACACTGAGAATAAAGAAGACACAGAGTGAGAGAGGACACTGAGAATAAAGACGACACAGAGTGAGAGAGGACACTGAGAATAAAGAAGACACAGAGTGAGAGAGGACACTGAGAATAAAGAAGACACAGAGTGAGAGAGGACACTTAGAATAAAGAAGACACAGAGTGAGAGAGGACACTGAGAATAAAGAAGACACAGAGTGAGAGAGGACACTGAGAATAAAGAAGACACAGAGTGAGCGAAGAAGCAGGAGAGAGAGAGAGGGGGAGAGAGAAAGGTGAAGACTAACTCGACAATTCCCTGAATGTAAACTCATACACAAGCGTTCAGTTATCAACGTTCATTTGTTTCTATTGTCTTGCGACTGTTTTCACTTGGGATCCCGCATGAACAGCCATGTCCTTGAACTGCATAACTTGATTCAGTTCACACTACACGAATATATCTTCTATTGAAACTAGTCCATTTTACAAGTCCGCTTATTCGCATAGCCGCTTAATGACATGAATAGAACTTAAATGCATCGAGTCCTACTGAATCATTGTGTCAGTATGTCCGTATATAACAATGTTCGCATGTATGTTATTATGTTGAATTGTATGTTCTTGCTCTCCTATACATACATATGGTACACGTACAGAGACTCCTTGAAATGGTGAGAATTCAGCGATTTGTTAATTTTATTACCTACAGATAAGACCAAAGTGGGACCTGGATTAGCCTGCCTAAATGGACACCTGGAGTCTCAAGTCGTCCTACTTTCTTCTGTGTTACATACTGGCCACTGAAGGTAGGGTGTTCAAATGTCATAAATAAAGCGCTCGCCAAATGTCAGCCATGGGCGTATGACACGATGGGTGACTTTTAACTCTAGAGATGTTCTCATTGTCAATGTCATTTGTGTCACTATATAAAGTGTCGAAGTTTAGAATCCAGACATTGAGGCCAGAAAAATACTTTAAAATATATTAAGTAAGAAAAAACTCACTCTATCTTCACTGTAAGTCTATAAAACATCAGGATTCGAACCCGAGACGTTTCAATTAACCTAAAAAAAAAGGTAAATCTATTTTCCAAATGCCTTTGGTCATGTACATCATGAGATCGTCGCTAACTGTGGGCCTTAGAAACAGATGACATTTACATCACGAGATCCTCATTAACTGTGCGCCTTGGAAACAGATGACCTTTACATCATGAGATCCTTGTTAACTGTGGGCCTTAGAAACAGATAATCTGTACATCATGAGATCCTCGCTAACCGTGGGCCTTAGAAACAGATGACCTTTACATCATGAGATCCTCGCTAACCGTGGGCCTTAGAAACAGATGACCTTTACATCATGAGATCCTCGTTAACTGTGGGCCTTAGAAACAGCTCTTTGCAGTCATACACACCTGTGTCGTGGCCACGAGCTATTGGTCTAAACTGCCCACAGGTTGTGACGTTGCAGGCCCTTCTATAACGATTGGTCTCGCCTGAGCAACCATGACTGCCCTCAGTGCCATGTTCAGTCAATGACTTTTTTTCTCCTTCTTGTGCAAACACAAATGTACGTCACAACAGTTTTATACAATTTCTTCTTTTTTTTTTTCCTTACAAAAAATGCCTTGCCATCAATGAAAATAAATTTTACGGAGCTGACAGCGCCTTCTATTACTATCCAGAATAACCCTTCGCCATGGCAATCTCTTTAGTCATTACTAAGTTAAACAATTTATTTTTAAAACATTTTTTTTTAAAGCAACATAATCATGGTACATTTTTATTGTTTAAAATTTTCATTAAATTCCCCCCCCCCCTTTTTTTTTTCTTATCTCCCCCCCCCCTCTCCTCTCTGTAATGCACTTTCTCACCACCTGTACGCGTTAGACTTAAAAAAAAAAATCTTTCCCCTGGGGTCGTATTTCTGCATACCTAAAACTACGACCTTGACCTATATTAGTATCTTGCAGACGACATCTACTCCATTTCATCAAGACATCACCTACATTGGTGCTTGTTTGTGACCAGGCCTAAAACAATGTCAGTCAATTGTACTTTACGCCATAAACCTAATTACAATGTGTCCAACTCATTTCCTTGCGTATCACTGATGACGTCCTCTGGCACAAGTAGCTGTTAGTGTTTTCTTACATAGTTCACTTATCTAGAATCACGAGTGTTGACTTAGGAATTGGTGCCATTAAACATACATTTAAACAGTTTGTTATTTAGAAATTTAAACTCCTTATAATTTCATTCGTTCTAAGCCTAACCATTAAAAACATTTAGGAAATAGTTTTGACTAAATCAAAAACATCCTCAAACTTTTTGTCTGCGATTTTTTTTAAGAATCTAAGTGATGTACAACCTTGTCCGGCCCGGTGGCCATTTAAATTGCCGGACCACGTTTCACGGGCAGCAGAACTTCATTTATAAAACGGGATTATAAACCAAACTTGACGGCTTTCTTGGTTTGAGCCGCAAAGAAAGATTGGTTAAACTACGCCTAGAGATCGGAGGATCAATGAGAATATTTACCCCAAAAAAGAGACCAGAAAATGAGTCAGTTGTAAAGCTGGCTATAAGGTTGCTCACAATTTTAAGTAGAGAAATGAAGCCGACGCATAAAAAAAAGATAAACGTCAAATATCTCACTACTCAATGTAAGTCTTCTTATCTTATATTATACAAACGATACTTCAAAAAAGAAGATGACAATGTCCTACGCGTCATGCATCTAGTCATGCATGTTAACCAAGACTTAACTATTTTTCTCCGTAATTATTTTTCCACATTCTGACTGAATTCTTCATTTTCCTCATTACTATTTCACTCCCCTGTTAAAGTTGAATAACTTTTTTGCTTGTTATCAGAAAATGTTTTATTTGGTCTAGAAATTGAAGGAGATGCATGCTCTTTTTATCTAACACAAAGTATAGTTTATAAAATAAAACATTATTTTAATTTAATGATCCAAACTAATTTAGTTAGTAGGAAGATTATTCAGAAACAACCTCTGAAAATTCGGCTGCACTGATAAGACGCCAATTCGAAGGACTAAATCTAGATGTTCGTCTGATAGAAGATTACGCAACATTGGTTACGCCCCTTCGTTTGGAAGTCACCTATGATGGGTATTACATGCGAAATCTTCTTGTTTTTTTTTGTTTTTTTTTAAGTTGATTATTGAGTTTATTTAGATATGATGTGATGTCCCTTTAAAAAAAAAATCCCACAACCAAAAGCTGTCGTCAAGTTAAGGCACTTGCTTTCATTTCTCCGTCATATAAATTCCAATGTCATGTCTCATATTAAAAAAAAACAACCAGCCCCGCACTTCACTGTAAAAAAAAAAGGTCTTCATATTCGGAATCTATTTTTGTCAGAAAATTCGTAGACCGTTTTGTGGTTCAACGCTTGAAATATAAAAATTACAGTAGTCAACACATCATCACATGGTCCTGATTCAACACCTTGCCAACGAGGTTTGACTTGAGACTTTTTCTAATAACTCTTTCTACCAGTTCCCTGTGACATCCAGCCAAACTTCTGGTGGTCTCTGTAGTCACTCCCACTAACTTCTCCCAATGAAGAGACACACATCCTCTCTATGATGTCTGAAATGTCTTCGCATAGGTATGATGATGGTCACAAAAGAAGACAACCCCAAAACGTTGCAAGAAAGACACGCACACAAGATGTCAAAGACACGCACACAAGATGTCAAAGACACGCACACAAGATGTCAAAGACACGCACACAAGATGTCAAAGACACGCACACAAGATGTCAAAGACACGCACACAAGATGTCAAAGACACGCACACAAGATGTCAAAGACACGCACACAAGATGTCAAAGACACGCACACAAGATGTCAAAGACACGGCTCAAGGAGAATTTTAAAAAAAAATAAAATAAATAAAAATATCGGTCAAGTTATCTCCCTGAAAACTATTTTTTTTCTTACAAGAATATTGCAAAATGTTGATTCAGTTCGGTTAAAGACGGTTCGCTCCGTTCGGTCCGTACCGATCAGTTTTAAAGTTCGGATTCGGTTCGTTTCCCACCTGTAGATATAATAAGCATCTCTCTCTTTCTCTCACTCTCTCTCTTCGCTCTCTCTCTCTCACTCTTTCTTTTCTCTCACCTCTCTTTCTCTGTTAATTCTCTCTCTCCCCGTCTCTCTTTCCTTTTCTCTCCCTCTCCCTCTCCTTTCTCTCTCTCACTCTTTCTCTCCTCTCCTCGCTTTTTTCTCTCCCTCGCCTCTCCTATTCTCTCCTTTTTTCTCTCACTCTTTCTCTCCTTTATCTCTCTCTCTCCTCGCTCTCTCTCCGAGACTGTTGGTGTCAAGTAACGATAACATAAACAGTCAAGAAAGATCAGCTTCAGACCAAGCTGAAATCTCAGGAGCACTCCATCAACATACCCTACCGGCCTACACTGAAAACAATGAGTAGATATGTTTGGCTGTAAATAACAAAAGCTGTTTTGCCGGATGTTTTCTTAAGAGATCGTATGTCAAATGACATCAATACTTGAGCTAACTGCCATATGTCAGGGAGCCAAGTGTCAGTATCTAGCATCTTAAATGTCATAAGGTGAGTGAAAATTGCTTGTCTGGTAAATGGTATAGGAATGTGTACTAGATCTCATTTGGAAAGAAATCAAGCGCCATCTGGAGTGCCATTTCATTTGGAATATCGCGTGACAGAAAAGAACAGGATGATCTATGGTTCCATTTCTACTTGTGATATTCAAAGACAATTAGATTTCTTTCCGTTGCGAAATAAATATTGTTTTGTCATATTGAAATTCGTGACTGTCGCTACTAGGTTCAAGATTGGCGAATGTCATGCAAACACAATAATCCATTCGACACCATAAGCATTCACCTTGTGCTTTATTATTTTTTTTTAACGTGGGGACCACATCCGGCGCAGTCTCAAGCGATTTGCCTTCTCATCCAATCTGCCTCTATCGGGCATGTATATCTTTATGAAAAAGAAAATGTGTGTGTAGGGTAAAGGGAGGGGGTGTAATTTAGTGTTTTTAATTTTCTCGAAGACTTGTAGCGGCCCACGAAAGGGGAATAACCCGCTTTATGTCGTCTGTCCGTCCGTCCCGTTGAGATCGCAGAAACTAGAACAGATTTTGAAAATCCGACATCACAATATTTTAGACCTTTCAAAGTTCTTTTTTTTTTTCTTTTCTGAAAGTGAATCATTTAGTTTTTTAAAAATTAAATAAGCAAGCAGTTGTTGTTTATTCATAAAGTACAAAAAATTACGTCAGATTATTTTAATACGGGAGATCTGCAACCAGTAGAATTAAAATGTTTACTTTTGTTTTAAAAGGGAAAATATGTTTACTATGTATATAAGTCGAACATAATTTAAAACATCATAATGCATTTGAGTGGAATGTGCTCTAATGGTTATATCACAATTAAAAGATCTAACTAAAGGAAAAAGTTTCTTCCTTGAACATATTGAAAGCTGCCCTTTGACCTATCTAAGTGGACCACTCGTTTGGGGGGGGGGAGGGGTGATTCTGAATTTGTGTTTTTAATTCTTCAAATAATTTTCCGTTTTTATAAAATGAGAATTTAATTATTTTAATGAGAATAAAGTCGTTATAATGAGAATTAAGTCGTGAGTCTGGTTCCGGTAGCAGACGACCAGTCGACAATGATAGCTGCTCAGACACTGTAAAATGAAAAGCTCCTATAACATTGATCTATAATGACACCAGGCAAGTGAATCAGGCTTCTCTCCCTTTCTTCTACGCATGTGAAACCTGAGCTAGGCCAACATTTACAGTCGACTCCTGTTCATCAGACCACATCAGGACGCGATCGGTTTGGTCCTATTAACGGCTGGTCCGATTATTTGTATTGGACTGTATAATACGATTTGTTTCGGTACATTCGTCCCTTTAAACGGCTCGTACGATTATCCGGTGTTGTGATTAACCGGATTCGACTGTATCTGTATTGCCTATCTTACTCATGATCTTACGGTACACATTATAAGCTACTCTGGTTTAGTCCTCCGATTTACATAACAGTATCAACAACCTATATCTATTTGACCTCACTTGTAGTTTCGGTTGCCTATGGGGGTTTATTAACTGTACTGAAGTTACCACATTTAACTCCTGAGTTGCCCCAGGGCTACATTCAGATGTTTCCATCGTATCGTGTGACTAGGTTGACGATGAAGTAGGGCAGAGGACTAATGTGTGACACTAAAGCTCTGTGTTACGTGCATTAGATCGTTTCCATTTCTGCTCACTTCTCACATTCCAATTTGTAGCACTGCGTCTCTTAAACCTTGACTTATGGCGCCCCTCCCTTCCCAGACAAAATGATACGTCCACAAGGCCGCGATCCCTTAGGAAGGTCAGGGAGACCATTGTACGCTTTCTCAGCTGGGGACCCGGGGGCCAAGCGATGACCTGCATCCTACGAAATGCATTCTTCTTGCGTCTACAACAGACACTTCATCCTGGTAGGAAGCGAGGTCAAAATAAAAGATGAACTAAAGAAGTGGCCTGGAAGAAATGTAAGTCATGTATCAGAGACTTTGAAAAGAACGGCAGTTTGCACACGTTTCTAATGGGCCTGATCTTAGAAGTTCGTTTTGGTGTTAAGTAAGACGCATCTATGTTTGGTAAGACGTCTCGGTGTTTTGATAAGACGTCTCGGTGTTTGGTAAGACGTCACAGTGTTTGGCAAGACGTCTTGGTGTTAAGTAAGACGTCTCGGTGTTTTGATAAGACGTCTCGGTGTTTGGTAAGACGTCACAGTGTTTGGCAAGACGTCTTGGTGTTAAGTAAGACGTCTTGGTGTTTTGATAAGACGTGTCGGTGTTTGGTAAGACGTCACAGTGTTTGGCAAGACGTCTTGGTGTTAAGTAAGACGTCTCGGTGTTTTGATAAGACGTCTCGGTGTTTGGTAAGACGTCACAGTGTTTGGCAAGACGTCTTGGTGTTAAGTAAGACGTCTTGGTGTTTTGATAAGACGTCTCGGTGTTTGGTGAGACGTCTTGAAGTGGCTCTGATTTAGTCATGAAAAAGAGACCAACAGAAAGATGTTACTGCCTTGGAATGGACTCGACCATTTAGGAGTGAGAAAGATTGGAAGAATAGCATTGGAGGTAACGCATTTAAATGTATTCCATAAGTTGCATGGAGTCAGTCACCTTTCTTAAAACAATATTAACTTACAGTTCCTATTTCAAGATTGTGTTGACCTCTTTTCCAGCTGATTAATATTTTTAAGCATTGGTAATATTATCCTTTTTACTTGATAACTGATGAAATATTAATCTATAACTGATCAAATATTATTATTAAATTAATCAAATATCATTCTACAACTGAATAAATATTGATCTATAACGACAGTACTTCGGTTCCTTTGACAAAAAAGGCTGAAGATCGGTGATTTAGACATAACAAGACAGCGAGGATCACTCATCGGAAGGATAAAATCTGAGTTACGTCCCTGACTAAGAGTTATGGAACATTTCTCTGTTACTAAACACCATCAAATTTCCATCTTTATTGGTTCAGATCGGATTGTGTAAGCTGGACGCTGAATATCATGAATACTCGCTTGTCCTGAATGTCCTGAATGTCCCACTTGTCCTGAATATCATGCTTGTCCTGCTTGTCCTGAATGTCCTGCTTGTCCTGAATGCCATGCTTGTCCTGAATATCCCGCTTGTCCTGAATGTCCCGCTTGTCCTGAATGTCATGCTTGTCCTGCTTGTCCTGAATGTCCCGCTTGTCCTGAATGTCCTGAATGTCATGCTTGTCCTGAATGTCATGCTTGTCCTGAATGTCATGCTTGTCCATAATGTCCTGAATGTCATGCTTGTCCTGAATGTCATGCTTGTCCTGAATGTCCTGAATGTCCCGCTTGTCCTGAATGTCCCTCTTGTCCTGAATATGCTGAATGTCCTGCTTGTCCTGAATGTCATGCTTGTCCTGCTTGTCCTGAATGTCATGCTTGTCCTGAATGTCCTGAATGCCTCGCTTGTCGTGAATGTCCTGAATGTCATGCTTGTCCTGAATGTCCCGCTTGTCCTGAATGTCCCTCTTGTCCTGAATATCCTGAATGTCCTGCTTGTCCTGAATGTCCCGCTTGTCCTGAATGTCCTGAATGTCATGCTTGTCCTGAATGTCATGCTTGTCCTGAATGTCCTGAATGTCATGCTTGTCCTGAATGTCCCTCTTGTCCTGAATATGCTGAATGTCCTGCTTGTCCTGAATGTCATGCTTGTCCTGCTTGTCCTGAATGTCATGCTTGTCCTGAATGTCCTGAATGCCTCGCTTGTCCTGAATGTCCTGAATGTCATGCTTGTCCTGAATGTCCCGCTTGTTCTGAATGTCCCTCTTGTCCTGAATATCCTGAATGTCCTGCTTGTCCTGAATGTCCCGCTTGTCCTGAATGTCCTGAATGTCATGCTTGTCCTGAATGTCCTGAATGCCTCGCTTGTCCTGAATGTCCTGAATGTCATGCTTGTCCTGAATGTCCCGCTTGTCCTGAATGTCCCTCTTGTCCTGAATATCCTGAATGTCCTGCTTGTCCTGAATGTCCCGCTTGTCCTGAATGTCCTGAATGTCATGCTTGTCCTGAATATCCTGAATGCCATGCTTGTCCTACATGTCCTGCTTGTCCTTAATTGTCCTGTTTGTCCTGAACGAACCATGTTTTGGTGAGAGTAAATGTTCTAGAAGATTGTTAGGAAAAGAAGTGTGACATGTTTGGCCAAGTGGCTTAAACCACTTGGAGACCTTCAAGTGAACTCGAGTTTGAATTCCAACATGAGCTGAGTAGTGAAAATCATCCGGGTTCCCAATTGAGGGGTCTCCCAAATGAGTTTCCAAAATTTGTTTTACATTAAATATCAAATAGTATGCCTTTATCTAATGTCAGGATGTCGCATGTTATTATGCAGGGGCCGCTAAAGAGGTCAAACCTCCCGGGCCCCAAAATCCCTAGCTACGCCACTGAGGCTATTGTACTGTTCGCTTATATTGAAAAAACATCATTGCCTTGGCATCGTATGTATTTAAAGAAAGATGGTGATATTTTATTACTTAAGAGTATTTGTTCATTCAATCCTGTAGACTTCTGGTTCTCGCAAATATAAAAACTTTCAATTGACTCTCTGGTTCCTATTTCTTTGGGTAGTTCGTCCTCGAAGTTCACAAAACAATTTCAGAAAATAATGCTAATTTAATCAAATTTAATTCTCTTTGTGTGCTGTCAACCATGACAGAGAAAAATGGCATAGATTGGATCTCCTTTAGGGGTTGTGCTAAAATTGCATTGCCCAACAGGGCTATTATCTTGTTTTGAATATGTGGGTCGAGGTAAAGGCTTGTGTTTTTGTTTTCTGAAGAATTTTTGTACTGCTAAGACATTGTCTTTGTCGATTTCACCTCATCGATACTCTTCACGATGACCACTAAAATAAAGGTTGTTTCATGCTTCAGTTAAAACTAGCATTCACTATCCGATGAGTTACTTTCAGTCACTAATTGTCAACGTCTTCAATGTGCTCCTTGTCACCCACCGTTCTCAGTCGTTCCTCTTGTCTGTAGGTTTGTCCAGCTAGGTTAGGAAATGAAGTCACTAGTAGGCCAAGCATTTTGTTTGTTGGCGATACGGTTGGAAAACAAACAACATTAATGCTGTGTCAGGGAATAAACCCGAGACTATCCGAATGACTGTCCAGTGCACATACCAGACGACTAAACAGCCATTAAGTGTATGACATTATTTCACGATAAATGTAGTTATCACTATATCTTAGAAATTTTTGTTATAAACTTCCTTCCCAATACAGTCACGATAAGTAGCTAAATTCAGCATCTTTAATGTTACTCTATGTAGCAAACAGAATATGATGTTTCTTTTTCTTGTTTAATACCTATTTTAAGTCTAAATCTAGATTTATGGTATGGAAAAATGAAAAAAAAAGATGTTTTCTTTAAAAACAAAAACAGAAAAAAAGGTAATAATATGAATGGTTTATTTAACAGAGGGAAAAAACAAAGGAAAGAATGGAAGTATGGGACCCAAACGTCACCACCAACGCACCATCACAACATTACAATCAACCTGATGAAAGCAATTCCTTAAACTGACTGGAAGTTCATATAAAGATTGATATGACGTTTAGGATATTTTAATGAAACTTTTTAATTTTTAACCATTTTTTTACAAAATGGCAGTGTAGGGCAGGCCACAATTGGTCATTAGTCATTGGACAAGGCGCGATATGATACCCCCACGTGTCATGCAGTATGTAGAGTTGGAAAGGCTTTAAACTATTTGAGATATGGGTCCCCCACACAGTATGTAGAGTTGGAAAGGCCTTAAACTATTTGATATATGAGACCCCCACGTGTCATGCAGTATGTAGAGTTGGAAAGACCTTAAACTATTTGAGATATGGGTCCCCATATAAGTCCAGAAATTGTTTGCAACCATTAAATATTTCTTGGAGGCCCTAAGGTAGAGCTTATGCTGATTAGAGGGGCCCTGGCTCCATAGTTGTTTCACCATCGGGTGTGGGCCCCTAAATGGTCGTGGGCCCGTGTTCACTGAACCCTTTCGCGCCATGGATGCTAGGTCACTACCCAGGCACCCACAGGTCTGCAGACGAGATTTAGACCCAGAGCACACTGAGCAAACTAAAACACGATAGAAGCGCTATACAAGAGTAATTTACAAATAAAAGATGTCAAGCTACGAGTTCACACTTTGACAGACGAACAGAAGGAAAGTCTGAATACTAGAAACAGAATCAGACATAATGACATCATTCGTCGGGAAAGAAAATCTAGCCAGGATGCAGTAAAGTCAAAACTTTAACAGTGTCATAGAAAAAAAAATCTGATTAGACAACTAAAAAGAGTTAACTGGCTAGTACCTATCATCGTAAGGAGTGTTATGGAGTGTGTTTATGTGTGTCTGTTTCTATGGTGAAGGTGGGAAAAGGTTAGCGATTGGTTGCAGTGTGAATGATTCAAGATAAGCGGCTTTGTCGTTAGCAGTGTTAGGTAGAACAGACGACTCCAGAACGCCATAAGTGAAAAGACTTGCTTTTGCAGTAAGTTCGATTTTGTTCAAAATACTATTATATAATATGACTTGAGTCTACTACATGTATTTCCACTCAAGTTACAATGTGTCTGTATTGTAATAAAAGTTTGCTATAATAGTGTTCACAAAAAGAATTTATTTGAAAGTTTACATTTTAAAATATAAATCGCCTAAAGATATTTAGTT
Source organism: Biomphalaria sudanica (assembly GCA_036873155.1). Lineage (NCBI taxonomy): Eukaryota > Metazoa > Mollusca > Gastropoda > Planorbidae > Biomphalaria > Biomphalaria sudanica. The sequence goes on from JAZGLO010002124.1 coordinate 665,125, forward strand.
GTCTACCAGCAGTTTGGTGCTACAAGCAGTTAACATTTTAACGCTTTCTGATTGTGGTATCACATTATTTTAATATTTATATCCGAAACATAAAAAGTCCGTGTCTAGGAACAAGTAAACAATCTGCCCATAAATAGAAATTCCGCCCTACAGATCGGTGAACTTAAATTTTTTTTTTTTTATTTACGATGTTTGAGGAATAGTTTCTTCTACTAAGATAATAAACTCACGAGTCTTCACCCGATGCGGTTCGAATCTTCCAAGTGATACTTGTACACGCATTTTTGGTTCTGAGTTCTAATATTTTTAATTTTTTGTACAGAGTTTATATTAATTCATTCCGTCTGTCTGTCTGGTACACATTTTGGAAACATTTTTTTGTACAGAGTTTATATTAATTCATTCCGTCTGTCTGTCTGTCTGGGACACATTTTGGAAACATTTTTTTTCTCCCACTTCCCCTTCTCGGATCAAGTTCAAATTGTACATCTTATCTTATCTTATATAATACAGACGTTACTTCAAAAAAGATGATTACGCCCTACGCGTCATGCATTTAGTCATGCATGTTTACCAATGACTTAAACTTTGCCAAGTCACTGGTTTTCCTGGCTAGCTCAGACAACCCATTCCATGCTCTAATAGCACTAGGGAAGAAGGAGTATTTGTACAAATTTGTCCTAGCATATGGAACGAGGAATGTGCTTTTATCTTTGTGTCTTTCAGAATATTTTATTAGATTTTGTTTTTGTATTGGAAGATTATTCAAAGTTTGATACCAATAAAAAAAAAATTTGCCAATTAGTTATTCATTTAGTGGTAATTAATTATCTTGTTTTGTATAGAAAAGGAAAGTTAAACCTTGCAGTATTGAGAGATATGATAGGCGTTGTTTTTCGAAAGTATTTTAAATAATTTGCTTTTAAAATTCTCACGTAAAGCCTTTCAGTGCATTATAACCTATAATGTACCCTTGTAAAGACGCTTTTACTTTTCTCAGGTGATTGTTAAACTCCCGTGTGTTGTCTATTGGCGAGGCTACAGCAAAGTGAAGTCCGACACATTTATTGCCATGCTATCAGACGACAGTCTATAACACCAGATGGATAGTTTCCTACAATGATAAGATACAATGTTTTTGGTCAGGGTTATTTGTTTTCTTCCTAGCCCAAGTGGTTTTTTTAATTAACTAGATCATATAAAATCCTGAACACAAAATATTTTTTAAAATGCTCGAGATAAAAAATTATAATTTTGAAATTCAATTTTTTGAAGGTATTTTTGTTCTATAAATCCTCTATTCAGCTTTCAGATTCTTCATTGAAAAAACAAGGCCGGAAGCAAAAACAAAAACCTGGGTGTACACGGTTCTCGAAAACGGCCGTAACCATTTTCCTAGGGAAAAAACAAGAATTTCTAGCTAATTGGCCACACTGGGACAAATCTAGTTCGACCGTAATAATTTTTGGAAATATTATGTTCTTAGATTAAATTTGATCAATACAATCTTTGCCTTGAGCAGACATAACGGGTATTCCCGGTGTTTTCATTCAAGAGTTATATAATATAGATAAGTAGATGTTCAGGAACATTTTGCGCACCGTCTACTAGGTCTGGACCTATAGGCCTAGCATTAGAATTGCATAAAGTCTGGACCTATAGACCTAGCATTAGAATGGGATAAAGTCTGGACCTATAGGCCTGGCATTAGAATTGGATAAAGTCTGGACCTATAGACCTAGCATTAGAATGGGATAAAGTCTGGACCTATAGGCCTAGCATTAGAATTGGATAAAGTCTGGACCTATAGGCCTAGCATTAGAATTGGATAAAGTCTGGACCTATAGGCCTAGCATTAGAATTGGATAAAGTCTGGACCTATAGACCTAGCATTAGAATGGGATAAAGTCTGGACCTATAGGCCTAGCATTAGAAATGGATAAAGTCTGGACATATAGGTCTAGCATTAGAATGGGATAAAGTCTGGACCTATAGGCCTAGCATTAGAAATGGATAAAGTCTGGACCTATAGGCCTAGCATTAGAAATGGATAAAGTCTGGACCTATAGGCCTAGCATTAGAAATGGATAAAGTCTGGACCTATAGGCCTAGCATTAGAATTGAATTATTTTGAGTAAATGTATACATTCGTTTCAACCGGATTTTGTTTCGTAGGGAGCTGGATAGGAATAGGGGAGGGGTAAAAAATGTTAAATATTTAAAAATTTATCCTTCATTAATTATTAAGAGAAAAATAATCGCTTTTACAAGAGTTGGTCAGCTGTACAAACGAGGGATTGTCTTTCTTTTAAAGTATTTTTTTATATATTTTACTTGGTACAATAATTCAAAAAAACAAAAGCACTTGAGATTCAACAGCAGAGGGGCAGACAAGAAAGTTCTTATTTGTAAATATTCATCTCAATGACATTTTTTTCTTTTATTTCGATGGGATCGTTGATTTCAATTTATCGCATGCCATTTTGGTTTCTTTTACGATGTTTTTATAATATATTCTAAATAGTTTGTTTTTGTAAATAGAATGCGCTGGTTGGTTTATTGTGCATGAACGCTAAGCTGGGTTAGTGGGTTAATGTGTGAGTTCTCGACACCAGTTACTTCCTTCGGGGGTCAAAACATCATAAAAACTATTGACTTATACATATTTATATACTCTCGAATTTACAGTTCAGTCATGTCTTAGCTTTTTTTTTTAATTAATGGAACATGTCCACAATAAGGTTAGAGAGTCAAGCCCAAGAAAACCTCCATCCCCCCACCATACTCTCACTTCTTACACCAAATTGTTGTTTGTTTTTAAATCCAGGAATTAATCTCTAACCCTGAATGAAACATGTTGCTGAGAAAGTTCGAGAAAGTGAAAGCTCTAGAAATAGTTAAGAGTTAGTTCTCTTTCTTCCTTATCGACAAACGAAGCACACATACAAACACATACACGCGTGTTAATTAAAAAAGGTCATGACCTGTATGTAGTCTCGAAAAAACGCACAGAATGTCATGACATCATTTCAACCACACGGGGTATTTTCAAACATGGAGGCAATACTATTTATAACTATCTTTTCGGGTGTATCCTGTGGATAGAATTCTACCTTTACAAGCCTATGTATTGTAAAATGTAAAAAAAAAACAACTTTTATACACTATTCAGAGCGGCAGAATCTAATTTCTTAACTCCTCTGCTTGTAGCAAAATGGGAAATAGGCCGCCAGTTCAGTTAGGAGTAGATCCTTCCAGAGATATGTCCTAAAAAGTTCTCCGATTGAGTTGTTCAGAAGTACTGAGCTATTCGATCAGCTTCTAGAATTCTTTTGTTTAGGGTTGAGGCGTTGTCATTTCAATAGAAACACTCCCAATTTTTCTCTTTACCTTGAACTTGATGGAGATGACCTTGGTGAGTGTAGTAAAAGATTTGCTTCTATGCTGGAAAGGAGGACGAAAACTGAGTTGGACCGAGACCACTTGATATAGAAGGCCTGGAACACAGCCTGCAACGTCACAGTGGCAACGAGCTATTGGTCTAAATTGCCTACAGGTTCTGACGTTGCAGGTCAGTGTTGTGGCCTTCTATAAACGAATGGTCTCGGTCCAACGTGTTATATAGCAGAGTTTATCTATATGACCTAGACTCTAGGAATGTCCCACCAGTGCTGGTGAACTTTGGCTTTAAAAAAAAAAAGTTTTTCAAAACTTAAAAAGTTCAAACTCCGTGATGAAGTCTCTGTTTATTAAGTTGAAAACAAACTCTCTCGAATGTCAGTTCTTGGATTCAATGTCGTAAAACCTTGACTCATTCAAATTAATAGCTTCCTCTTGTCTATATAATTATAGTGGAACCGCTTCATTCTATAATCAATGCCATTAACCGAGCTATTGGATTCACAGGAAAGTCTCTTGTAATAGAAAATAGGATTAAAACGAGGGTTTGTTTTTGAAAATATGATGCGATTTTATCCACCATGTGCTGAGTTATATCTATATTGTAATAACTTTTTTTTTCAATTGTTATTATTCAATGAACTGTTGCTATGAGGTTCAGTTCGAGCCTGGTCTAAGTATTGTACATTACCGAATCACATGGCATCCTCTTTGTACAGATGTCATTGCAATTAATTAGAACTCGCACCTTTACTCTTCTGTTTTTTTTGAGTTATAAACTCTTTCAGTGCGAATTATTTTGAACGAAAAAATGGAGTTTTCCGGAACGAACAAAAATTTTCAAGGGGGGGGGGTAGAGTTACTAAAACAACTATAACTTTTTTATTTTATTAAATAATCTAACATATTTGATTTTATTTTAAAGAAAAATGAATGGGCTACAAAAGTAAATCAAATAAATTATTCAAACAAATTTTTTTTTCATTAATTTTAAACTGAGTACGGAAAAGAAAATATTTTTAAAATTCATTAAAAAATTGATATACTGCAAGATTTAATTAATTTAATTTTAATTAACCCTTTAATCCATAAATATTAAATATTCACAATACTTAACACATTTAATCACTTTGAATTTCATACAATATGAACAAATGCACTAGAAATTGTATTATTTAAATTTTTCGGGTCCCGGGAAATAAAATAAAAAGAGGAACCATTAAAATAATGTAATTTTTTTTTTTTAACATGTCGGAACTGCATCGAATAAATAAAAAAAAAAGAGAGAAATAAAAAGTTTAACATAAAAAAGATAGTGAAATAAATATTATAAACCAAGTTACTCGCTGAGATTAACGCCGCACCGACCAGTGCTTCTTGCAAAGTTACTCGCTGAGAGTAACGCCGCACCGAAAGAGGGTTATTACGTGTAGCACAGAAAGGGTTTATCTAAAGGGCCCTGCCCTATATAGTTCAATAGCAGTTAAATAGTGATTATATAGTGGTTAAATATATATGTTAAATGTAATAATAAGATTGTTTCTATCGAAAAAATATTATCTTTATACATGTTATTATGAAAAATACATTCGACAAAGTGTTAGATTGAAATAGACATTGGACAAAGTGTTAGACTGTTTATGTCCCTGTCTCAACACTTTTCTAGTCATAATATACCACTGTGTACAAACTTGAAATTGAAACGGAATTGACTTCCATGACCAATATAATTAAATGTTTTTTTTTTGTAAGTTTGTCAACTAAAAGTATATGTTGTTCATACTCACACATACACAGAAGTGGACTCTCAAACACTTGTAGACACACATGCTGACACATACACAGACGTGGACTCTCAAACACTTGTAGACACACATGCTGACACATACACAGACGTGGACTCTCAAACACTTGTAGACACACATGCTGACACATACACAGACGTGGACTCTCAAACACTTGTAGACACACATGCTGACACATATGAAAATGTGGCGGTAGGCCAAAAAAAAGGTTGAAGACCACTGCTCTAATAGATGGCCGTGCAATATATCTTAAGGAGGACGGTCTGCATTTCTAAACCAGCCGAGACGTCTTCTGTTGATAACGTGTTGATGTCTTGTCACAGGTCTGTACGACGTGACAGCGATCTATTGGTCTAAACAGCCCACATGTTGTGACGTTGCAGGTCAGTGTCGAGGCCTTCTATAACGACTGGTTCATACTTTCTGGTGTAAGCCTTGGCGGGGGAGTAGAGAACAAAGAAAAACAACAGATTTTGAAAATAATTTTTAATTTAATTCTGCCATTTTGCTAAATTTTGTTTCCTTCTTTACAATATTTCTTAAAAAGAAAAGCTAAGCGTTTGCTAATATGAAAATAACGGTTCAAGATTATATGAGACTATAATTTGTTGTCGAAAGTGTTCAGCGAGCCTTTCGCAATGTGAGAACCCCTATCCCATAACATGTTTATGAATGCCCTTCATATTCAGACAGATAAAGTGACCTGTTTATCACCGCCCACAAAAGACTTGGTTCATTCATCAGATAACTTGGCATGAGGAGGTGATTCTCAGAAGAAATTTATCCAGGGCCCACTTAGAATCAGACGATATGTGAACTTTAGCTTGGAAAAAGAGTCAGTGTGATGTAGTACACTAGTCTTCACGGAGCAGCGCTCTGGGCGTGCTTTATTGGGTTATATATTCATTTGTATTCTAGGGAAACGTTCAGAAAAGAAGTGGCCTACGACGTTTTGAGAATCACTGATAGTGGCCAAAAAGAAATGCAAAACATAATAATAAGAATAATAACTATATAATTAGTTTTTCTGTTTGAGTTAAAATAAAATTCTATTAGACCTATATGAAACTTAAAACCGATAAATAAGTTTTCGCCCAAGAGACCTGGTCTCTGTATGGAGTTAAATGGAACTTTGTGTGTGTGTGTTCTCAACAGTGTGAATGAAAGTCTAGTCCACATTTATGTTTTCTGTTCTCAACAGTGTGACTGAAAGTCTAGTCCACATTTATGTTTTCTGTTCTCAACAGTGTGACTGAAAGTCTAGTCCACATTTATGTTTTCTGTTCTCAACAGTGTGAATAAAAGTCTAGTCCACATTTATGTTTTCTGTTCTCAACAGTGTGACTGAAAGTCTAGTCCACATTTATTTTTTCTGTTCTCAACAGTGTGAATGAAAGTCTAGTCCACATTTATGTTTTCTGTTCTTAACAGTGTGACTGAAAGTCTAGTCCACATTTATGTTTTCTGTTCTCAACAGTGTGACTGAAAGTCTAGTCCACATTTATGTTTTCTGTTCTCAACAGTGTGACTGAAAGTCTAGTCCACATTTATGTTTTCTGTTCTCAACAGTGTGAATGAAAGTCTAGTCCACATTTATGTTTTCTGTTCTCAACAGTGTGAATGAAAGTCTAGTCCACATTTATGTTTTCTGTTCTTAACAGTGTGACTGAAAGTCTAGTCCACATTTATGTTTTCTGTTCTCAACAGTGTGACTGAAAGTCTAGTCCACATTTATGTTTTCTGTTCTCAACAGTGTGACTGAAAGTCTAGTCCACATTTATGTTTTCTGTTCTCAACAGTGTGAATGAAAGTCTAGTCCACATTTATGTTTTCTGTTCTCAACAGTGTGACTGAAAGTCTAGTCCACATTTATGTTTTCTGTTCTCAACAGTGTGAATGAAAGTCTAGTCCACATTTATGTTTTCTGTTCTTAACAGTGTGACTGAAAGTCTAGTCCACATTTATGTTTTCTGTTCTCAACAGTGTGAATGAAAGTCTAGTCCACATTTATGTTTTCTGTTCTCAACAGTGTGACTGAAAGTCTAGTCCACATTTATGTTTTCTGTTCTCAACAGTGTGACTGAAAGTCTAGTCCACATTTATGTTTTCTGTTCTCAACAGTGTGACTGAAAGTCTAGTCCACATTTATGTTTTCTGTTCTCAACAGTGTGACTGAAAGTCTAGTCCACATTTATGTTTTCTGTTCTCAACAGTGTGAATGAAAGTCTAGTCCACATTTATGTTTTCTGTTCTTAACAGTGTGACTGAAAGTCTAGTCCACATTTATGTTTTCTGTTCTCAACAGTGTGAATGAAAGTCTAGTCCACATTTATGTTTTCTGTTCTCAACAGTGTGAATGAAAGTCTAGTCCACATTTATGTTTTCTGTTCTCAACAGTGTGACTGAAAGTCTAGTCCACATTTATGTTTTCTGTTCTCAACAGTGTGACTGAAAGTCTAGTCCACATTTATGTTTTCTGTTCTCAACAGTGTGAATGAAAGTCTAGTCCACATTTATGTTTTCTGTTCTCAACAGTGTGACTGAAAGTCTAGTCCACATTTATGTTTTCTGTTCTCAACAGTGTGAATGAAAGTCTAGTCCACATTTATGTTTTCTGTTCTCAACAGTGTGACTGAAAGTCTAGTCCACATTTATGTTTTCTGTTCTCAACAGTGTGACTGAAAGTCTAGTCCACATTTATGTTTTCTGTTCTCAACAGTGTGAATGAAAGTCTAGTCCACATTTATGTTTTCTGTTCTCAACAGTGTGACTGAAAGTCTAGTCCACATTTATGTTTTCTGTTCTCAACAGTGTGAATGAAAGTCTAGTCCACATTTATGTTTTCTGTTCTTAACAGTGTGACTGAAAGTCTAGTCCACATTTATGTTTTCTGTTCTCAACAGTGTGAATGAAAGTCTAGTCCACATTTATGTTTTCTGTTCTCAACAGTGTGAATGAAAGTCTAGTCCACATTTATGTTTTCTGTTCTCAACAGTGTGACTGAAAGTCTAGTCCACATTTATGTTTTCTGTTCTCAACAGTGTGAATGAAAGTCTAGTCCACATTTATGTTTTCTGTTCTCAACAGTGTGAATGAAAGTCTAGTCCACATTTATGTTTTCTGTTCTCAACAGTGTGACTGAAAGTCTAGTCCACATTTATGTTTTCTGTTCTCAACAGTGTGAATGAAAGTCTAGTCCACATTTATGTTTTCTGTTCTCAACAGTGTGACTGAAAGTCTAGTCCACATTTATGTTTTCTGTTCTCAACAGTGTGAATGAAAGTCTAGTCCACATTTATGTTTTCTGTTCTCAACAGTGTGACTGAAAGTCTAGTCCACATTTATGTTTTCTGTTCTCAACAGTGTGAATGAAAGTCTAGTCCACATTTATGTTTTCTGTTCTCAACAGTGTGACTGAAAGTCTAGTCCACATTTATGTTTTCTGTTCTCAACAGTGTGAATGAAAGTCTAGTCCACATTTATGTTTTCTGTTCTTAACAGTGTGACTGAAAGTCTAGTCCACATTTATGTTTTCTGTTCTCAACAGTGTGAATGAAAGTCTAGTCCACATTTATGTTTTCTGTTCTCAACAGTGTGAATGAAAGTCTAGTCCACATTTATGTTTTCTGTTCTCAACAGTGTGACTGAAAGTCTAGTCCACATTTATGTTTTCTGTTCTCAACAGTGTGAATGAAAGTCTAGTCCACATTTATGTTTTCTGTTCTCAACAGTGTGACTGAAAGTCTAGTCCACATTTATGTTTTCTGTTCTCAACAGTGTGAATGAAAGTCTAGTCCACATTTATGTTTTCTGTTCTCAACAGTGTGACTGAAAGTCTAGTCCACATTTATGTTTTCTGTTCTCAACAGTGTGAATGAAAGTCTAGTCCACATTTATGTTTTCTGTTCTCAACAGTGTGACTGAAAGTCTAGTCCACATTTATGTTTTCTGTTCTCAACAGTGTGAATGAAAGTCTAGTCCACATTTATGTTTTCTGTTCTCAACAGTGTGAATGAAAGTCTAGTCCACATTTATGTTTTCTGTTCTCAACAGTGTGAATGAAAGTCTAGTCCATATTTATGTTTTCTGTTCTCAACAGTGTGACTGAAAGTCTAGTCCACATTTATGTTTTCTGTTCTCAACAGTGTGAATGAAAGTCTAGTCCACATTTATGTTTTCTGTTCTCAACAGTGTGACTGAAAGTCTAGTCCACATTTATGTTTTCTGTTCTCAACAGTGTGAATGAAAGTCTAGTCCACATTTATGTTTTCTGTTCTCAAAACTTTGATCGGGGCTTAGGTGTGTAGGTCATCTTCACAGTTCACGTCATGAGACTAGACAAATGTCTTCCTTGCACAAAGTTTGCATTTCACACCAAACTTTGTGTCTCGTTTCATTGTCTCACCAAACTTTATGTCAGATCTCTTTGTTTCAGCAAACTTTGTGTCTTATATCTTTGTCTCACCAAACATACTTTATTTCATATAGGCATGTCTCATTAAATAGATGATATCTATTGTCTCCTATGCATCATAGTTTAGTCTATATATAGAGATACAAATGGTTAAACAGTTTGAAACTAAACGAGTTGGGATCATTTTGAATTTATCAAAATTAAAAAACTTTGAGAATCGCTGATGTTTACGTGTTCTATTTATAGCCCTGGCTTGGGTCAGACAGGAGCAGTCGACGAGTGAACAAGGTCATTCCAGCATCAGTGCCCAAACATATTTTTGCATTTTTCTGCGCATTTTTGCTTTTGGTGTCCATTTCCTTTGGGGGTCCACAAGGACAGATAACGGTCCACGACTTTAACATTCACTTGTGAGTGTGTGTGTGAGTGTTCCATTGAGGTTATCTCTCTAAGTATCTACTTTTTTTAAAAACTCCCACGCTTAAGGTTTGCGCAATACGCAAGATGTTCTCACGCAAGTACGCAGAGAAACTCAAGTACACGTGTACATGTTTGTGTGTGGCGCCGCCATGATGTCAGAACCAGGACGTACAAGCCGCCATCATTTGCATACCGAGGTCAAGGTGCACATAACAAAGTTGCTATTTCACATAGCAGACTACTTTTTGTTTTTAAAGTGCGCACTTAAAGAACAACTACATAGTCAGAATACTTACAGCCTGTAAAAGCCATTGGTCATCAGTGAGGGCCTTAAAATTGGTATGTGACCTTGATGTATTTACCTTTGGTTATCAGTGATCAGATCACTGTGTTAACCGTTCATAAGTACTGAGGATCATGCAATTTTAGCCATTGGTCATCAGTAAAAAAAATTGCTATTGTAGCCACTGGTCAGCAGTGAGGACATTGCTCTGTTAACCGATAATGTTTGCGCATACTTTGTGTATTGCTCTACTAGTAGCAGACATGACCTTGACATTGTAGCTGTTATTTGTTTACCTCATAAGCTCACGCTGACAACACATTTTATGAAACATTTCAAAATGATCACTTCATTAATTATTGAATTAATTAGGTTTTAACCTTATTGGATAGAGGTAAAAACAAGCACATTTTTTTTTAAAATACATTAAACAAAAAAAAACAAGCTTATATTACGTGTAGTTGGATCAATTACTTTGGATCAGTTTTGTAATTAAATTTGTACCAAGTCTAGACTAACAAACTTACTCAGCCTCCTCTATACGGGTAACCACGTGACAGACTGAGAGCTGCTTATGGACATTGGTTGTATTGTTATTTATAAACTTTTCTTTCTAAAAACAATAAAGGGAGCTAATTGCAGTTATACCACCTTATCAGTCATGTAAAATAACAAATAATTAAGTACCAATAGTTTATGAACTAATTGGTTACTTTTTTTTTTGGTACTGATTCTTGTGCTGTTAGGGAAAAGAAAAAAGTGATTTCAATGTTCGGCTTGCTCCGAGAGATTGGGTGTGGGAGAAATAACGTGTACAAACTTTTGACCAGACAGACACAAGAGTGAGTTGATAGAAGCTTTGTCAAAATAATGGCGACCATTTTCCATTGTACTTATTTAGAATTTTAGATGTTCTTTATTAAAAGAAAAAAAATGTAAAGTCCCCCTTTCAGACCTTGCGGTCTATATGGAAGATAATGTAAAGGTCATCTGTTTATGTGGCCTAGGGTTTAATACAGTTTATTATTGTAAATACTGTACTATACATTTTGCGGTTCCATGTTCTAAATTAAAGTTCTGTATGTGAATTTAAAATGATCTTTATTTATTCAATCTACTAGATAATATTTAGATCTAGAGATATAGAATTCTTGGCGTCATGGTTACAAGGTCTCAGCACCCCTGACATTTCGGCAACTAACAAGAGACAGTGACAGTCCTGACAATTCGTCACCTAACAAGAGACGGTGACAGTCCTGACAATTCGTCACCTAACAAGAGACAGTGACAGTCAGACTCTTTAACATCAAGATCATCATCAAAGTTTATTCAAGATCCCTCAAGGACTTTTTGACCGTGATAGCAAGAGAGGATTTAAGCCTCTCAATCAAGCCTCACTCAAAAGGAGTTTGATGATGATGATGATTTAAAGATCTAGATCTATATATTTATATTTCACTATTTGTTGCACGGCCAGTTAGATAAGCTGTTAGAGCAATAAAGCAATGTCGCGGGTTCGATCCGTATTTCCCCTCTATATTTTCCTATGACAAATATGACTGTTTAGTTGACTGTATTATTTAAACATAAATGAGGAATGGGTTAAAATAATTTGATATTACTTGTTTTCTGTCTTACTGTATTTTATTGCTTTAATACATCATTACCAAATTTTAAAAATCAAAACGTAAAATTTAAACAAAATTACAAAGGCGGTCCCCATCGAAGTCACCAGTGGACCAGGAATATTTAAGCCTTAGTCTTGTTTTGATCGTTTAAATTAATAAAAATGTAAAAAATCATTTGGCGTTTTTTTTTAAACATAAAAGCAAACAGGACAACAAATCGTCTTTGATAAGACTCTTCTAACTCTTCTGGAATAAGTAGAGTAGAGATCCAACTGATCACCTAAAAACAATGGAAGCCTCCCAGACAGTGTCGGTGGCACCTGGTGCGATAGCTCAGGGTGTCATCCCTTCCCATCAAATTTTCTCAAATATGTTCCACTAAACACTATTGCTAGTTAGTTCTTTTTGTTGAACAAATACAAACAGCTGATTACCTACTATTATTGATTTTTACTCAAATGTAAAATAGTGTCAAGTCTATTATAAACACCCACTGTTTATGACATTTATTCAAATGTTAATAAATGTGGCTTGATTGCCGCTGAATTAGTCGGTGTAAATGAATAACATCTGGAACGATTCAGCCACTTGCAGTGAACATATATCTATGAAATTCTCTGACACTTTCCATCCAAAGGCAAAGTTTCGAACTAAAAGTTCGTTTAAATGTCTAGCCATGTACGACTTCCACTCTGTCAGCCCGAGTGAAATTTGAGAAAAGGAACTTAAAAGTCTAATATTATCTCTTCCCTCTCTAAATGAAACAAGGAAATTAGCCTCTAGGTCTAAACTGTTTTGTTCACGGCACGCCCAAACGTTTGCTCTTTCACGTTTAGCCTACCAAATGCAGTCAACCGTATCGTGGTAGCTTCTCTTTTCCACTTTCATGTTTTTTCAAACAAAAGGGATTTGACTCTTTTGCACATAATCTATTAATTTACAATCAATAGTCAATGCCACTAATGCCACATAAGAAATTTACATCAATTTATATTTCAGTTTCAAGCTTAATTAAGTCTAAGGGTGACAAATATATATTTTTTAGACAGTTAATTCAATGTGTGTGTGTGTATATGTTTCTATGGTGACGGTAGGAAGATGTTAGCTATTGGTTGTGAATGATGCAACGTAGGTGGCATTGTCGTCACTTGGCCTTAGTTAAAGAGACAACTCCAGACCGTGAGACTGAGAGGTTGTGTTATTGTAGTGAGTTAGATTTGGTTAAGAAATATTATTAGGTTTTAAAGTCTACAAGTTGATTTTGTCTATATCATAAATAAAGATCTATTAAGTATTGTTCACAAAAGAAAGTTATTCAAATTATTTAAAGTTTTATTGGTTAAGATATATTACAATGATTTAGTTGTCTACCAGAAATTTGGTGCTACGAGCCCATCACAGGTAACAACACCCCACCAATCGAAGACCCGAGGCAGCTGCCTAGTTTGCCTTTGCCCAAGGCTGGTCCTGACCATATTTCTCCGTATCGCTTTACTTTTCTTTGTTACTGGATTTCATTGCGTAATGTCGTGATTCTGGTTTTGTATCATATCTGTCTCTGTTCCTATTTCAGTTATTCTAAACGCGAGACCGAACACATCCAAGGGACACAACAATTAAATATACTTAAAAACTTGTGCAGACTTCAATTAATGTTTATTTACATTCTATTTAACATCCATCTTTCTACTAGCCCTAGCCATATTCTTCTGCTATCATGTACCCATATTCTGCCACGTCATTCGTCTGTCTGACTACATCACTACTTTTACCGTCACTAAAAACAATGCACAATCTATTTATGTACAAAACGAACATATTCTCTAAAGTAATCTAGGTCACTACAATAAAGAACGCAAACCGGTTCATCAATATAAAAATGTACAAAGAGTAGATTACTGTGATCAATTTTTGTGGGAAACAAAATCTCTAACATTTGGAATGCCCATTCACACAAAAATCTATTGTTCCAGAATTCTTATTTACGACATCTACAAATACAACCGCAAGGGGGGGGGGGGGGGAAAGCGAGTCGAACGGTCAACCGATACCACAGAGAGCATCGCCAACCATTGCGAAATAGCGACATTTCCAGTCTGTGCTCTACACCGAGGCTGTCAAAGGAAGTCGGAGTGGCACACGCCTAGAGTAACGTTAAACCGCTGTCATGAATCGAATATCTGGGAGATAAAAAAAATAGTTCATGTTTCGGAAATAACACAACAATGGAAGACGGATCTTTAGGCGAAGCTATTAGTTGGGTCCAATTTCATGTTAGAAACACAAACACAGCCCCTTCTTATTCTAGCTCTACAGTGAGTGTAAGCACTAACATATATAGGCCTAGTCGTAATTTTAATTGCATGAATACACGCGCTATATTTCCACTATAGACATAAATAAATATAGACTGGCCGATTAAAGAGTTTTATGAAACGAAAATTTGTGACTTGCAATGTTGTGTACTTTATTATACAGCATTTATGAGCAGTATAAAAGTTAAGTATTCATATCTATGTCAGCCACACACCTATATATATTGTAAATAAGGAGGCAGTGTAGTTTTGTTTAATCTCTAAGAATGAAGATCATGCAATTTTTCATAATTCGGAATTCCGAATACAATAGATATATTCTACATGTTTTAAAGTTACATGAAGTTACTTTCTTCAGCCAGTCTATAATTAGTTATGTCTTTCATTACCACTCAAACACATTTATTTTTTAATTCTCAAACAGAAAGGGGAAGATAACTAAAGATATAAAGAAGGCCGTTAAAAATGTTGTGTGTATGGATGTGGGCATTCGTGTTACTGTGGCCTTCTTCAGTGCCTCCAATTGGTGGGGCCTGGTTTTTTTTTAGAAAAAAATGTGAAACATGGCTAAAATTTCAAGCCTCTTCGGTGCCTCCAATTGGTGGGGCCTGTTTTTTTGTTGTTTTTTTTAGAAAAAAATGTGAAGCATTGTTAAAATTTCAAGCCTAGCAGAACTCTATGGCCCTATCTCTACTAGCCTCACTTTGAGTGTCTACTATGATTCAATGTCTATTCGCGAATCTCCTTGTTAGACTTCTTATGTAAGAAGACCTTTGTTTCTTCCTTTTGGTGAAAAGTCAAGACGGTATTTTGTTGTCTGGTGATCATGTATCGCCCATAAAGCACTTTAGTGCTATCGGCGCTCTATGAATTTAATAAATTGGTTGATTTAGATCTAGATACACGCGGTTTATAATTCATTGTGTATTTTTGGTCTTAATTTTTTTGTTTTTTTCTATTTCATTTTGGGGCAACCCTATTCCTTTCTCCTTGTGCCTCCCTATTCGATTGGCCTAGGGCCTCAAATTACCTAAGCCCGGCCCTGGTGTATTAATAGAAAAAGTACATTTATCAAAGCTATAAGAGAGCCTCCACCTTCTAAACTACGGCACTGTCCTCCTAATTCCTGATAATGCTAATTAAGTTCAGAGCGTTACATGAGGTTTGCGCTGGCAGTGAGACCAATACGAGGAAAACGCAAATAGGGACGTCCTCGTATAATTTGGCGCCACACTTTTATGGAGGACCTCATAACAGTGGACACCAGGGGGGGGGGGGGAAGAGGCTTCAGACATTGCCAGTGACAGATCTTTATGGAGACAGCTAACCGCACAAATGCGCCAAACGGCGCGGGAGGATCTAAGTCTAAGTAAACTAAAAAGAAACTTAAAAAAGATAATGATGGGAGTTCAAATTACACACAAACTCGTGGGCGGTCTCTGCGAGTCCGTCGTATTCACACCTTGAGTATCTGGTGTAGCAAGGAACAAAAAATCTCACTTTTAAACATGCTATTAACTACATTGGATAAATCTCAACACTGTAGGTTTGTGTCTTTCTTACAGAAGACTGACAGTACGCCCCAGGATTTCTGTCCGTGTTTTAGAAAACGTTTTGTATTAAACAACTTTTCTATATGAAAGTAAAAGAGCTTAATGTTTGAAAGCAATTATGAGAAAATAGAAGGAACAATTACAAGAGTTCAATTCCTACCCGAGAATGAATTATAATGAACTAGTCGCTATTTTGCAGGGCCGGCCTATGCGACCGAGTGAGCCCAGCACTTTCATAGGACCCATGCTAATTGTTATAACAGATTTCCCGCGGCCGCCTAATTTACCAGGAGCTCCTTGAAATCTCCTGAAATTGCAAAATATATGAAAAAGTCATGGAAATCTCAGGAAATTATAAAAAATCTTTAGAAAACTCAACAAAAAAAATAAAAAAAAATTCCTGAAATATATAGACAAACCATTGTCATTTTGGGGTAAATTCAAAATGGAAAACGCCAATCCAACGCGCGGTTAAAAAAAACGGCATTATGCAATACCCGTAATTGTGGAATCTGGTGAAAGAAGCTTATCGCGCCTCAAATTAATGAAGAATTACTTGAGGTCAACAATTCTCGAAGATAGATTGAAACATTTGGTAATTCTTGCTATTGAGCGTGATCTATGTAGAAAACAGAATTTTTATGATATACTGTATGGCTTCGCTACACGCAAGGCTCGTAAAGTAATTTTGTAGGTAGCAAAGAATGAATTAAATACAAAGACGAAATTCTTAATTTTCACTCATAATCAGTATCCCTACCCAAACTTGGCCCCGCCATATCCGTTTCGCATAGAGCCCAACAACGGTCGACTCCGGCCCTGCTATTTAGTGACTAAAACTACGTGGGGTAGAAATAAAAAATAGTGATTTTTCCATGACCTCTTGGTCACTAGGTTAAATCCGGCTCTGCTATTTTGTGATGGGTGAATACTACTTGTTCTCCACCCCTTTTTTTTTTGTAGGGTAACTCTAGTCCGTCCGACTTGCAGAAATAAAAGAGTGATCTTTACTTTACTTCTTGTGTGTCCAAACTCTTGAGCCATGAAGAGAATTATATATAGAGATGGACAAGGAATAAACCTCCTCCCCCATTAATCTTATGGGTAAAAAAGTTTACACTTAAAAATATACATAATTGGAATAGAAATCTGCGTATAAAACTATTCATTGAGGAAAAACGTATACTTATGTAGGTCAAAGCTGGGTCTTAGTATTCACGTAGAACAATGCAATCTCTCTTCATATAGGACAATAACTGGATTGCATTATAATTAGTACGAGAAAAAAATAGTGTGGCTTGGGCGAGATTAATTTGTTTCATCTAAACTTTTAGTCTTTGTGTGTACGCGTATTTAGTGTCGGTAATATTTGTGTTTCAATTATTTAAAAGTCAACATAGCTAAAAAACAAATATTTATGCCTCACTGTAGCAGGCCTCCAGTTAATTTACAGTTAAACTGGTTATTTATTGACTATCTATGTCCAAATAGTTGAATTATAGTCCATACATAAATACATAAGCACAACTTCTTCAAGTCAACTTGACTTTTTTTTTGTCTGTGTAAAAACGAAACAATTTTTCTCTACTTTCAGGAAGTCAAGCGACAAATAATGGAATCGAAATAATTCCGCAAGAGCAACCAACCAATAGGATTGCTCCAAATCCGGAAGTGAGCTCCACCGCGCACGTCAAAGATCAACATGCGCAAGTAACCTCTCGGTCGTCCGGTCGAGTTTTCCGGCCACCAGAAAGCCACGTAAAACCAGACTATGTTTCAATCCATAGAGAGAGAACGAACGCTCCTTTCACGCTGCAGTCAGAGATGTCCAGTGTATACCCTTTTATTGACGCCTCTAGGGCGATGGACTACTTTAACACATACGACTCAAGGCCAAGACCTAAACGATGGCCGCTTAAAATCTTGCTTGATACTGAGCAGACGACAGCAGTAGACGAAGGTCATGAAAAGCTTGGAGATATCAGAAACAACGATCATGGTGCAATCAAAAACATGGACGAGAATTTGTCAATCTTAAATCCTTCCGCAGGTGATAAATTAAGTGATACAATTGTATTACAAAAAGGCGGGAGTATCTCTGAGGATCTCATGCATCTCTCAAGTCACCCTACTATCGCATCTGTGCAAGGCCCAAAACTTGTGCCAGGTATAAAGAACAAAAATCGAAACCGGAAAAAAAGAAAAAATCCTTCCGCTAAGCAATTAGGCGTAGGATTACAAAGTAAATTTACATCCGTAGTTCATCAAAGTCTTGATCTTGAGAAAAGTTCGTCTACTTCTTCTTCGACCCAGCCTAGGTTGAATAAACCCAGAAATATTCGTCGCAACCAAGGTAAGGGAAAAAAAGTGAGAAAGCAGTCAAAGAAGAGGACCATTAAAACAGCTACTCCGAGTGAACAGACTAAGATTCCAATATTGGCCGTGTCAGATACGAGCGACAAGAAACCAAACGGCTCCTCTTTAAGGCACCCTGAATTAACCACGCAGACTTATATGGCAGAGAAGATCTCTTTAAGTTTCACCAGTACAAAACCGCAAACTCTTGCAGCAGAATCGGTTGTGGGTAATTTTGGCGAACATCCGGCGGAAATGCTGAGTCACACCTCGACAACTGCTCCGGAGCCCCACGTGTCAGATCAAGTCTCACCTCAGGGAGATAAGCGATGGAGATCAGAAAACCTCTCAGCAGACATACCGCCAAACACTCAACAGGCGTCTCTGATATCGACGAATTCTTCAGAAATACGCGACGATTTCCTTCCATCTCAAGACTTCAAGTCAGATCTTTCAAACCGCTCATACCAAGGACAGCAGCGTTTTGTTTCAGAAAACCAATCGCTGGACTTGACGCAACCCACAAGACAACCAAATGTGGCTTTGAAACTGGTGAACATGTCTGATACGTCTTTCTTGGAGAGGGACGCAACTTCCATCAGAACTCAAGAAAAAGTAACTCATGTTTACAAAAACACCTACGATTTTCTCTCCAGTCAGACGGGACTTATTCGCAGCCAGAGGCCGAGAAAGTTTGACCATTTCCATCAGGAATTCTCTGAAAGAATGTGCGCACTGTTTGGCAAAAAGTTTGTGCGGACACCGATAGGAGGGAAGTGTGAGTGACTTGTGTAGAGTGTTTCTCAAGATTTGTATTGGCTTGGCTTGAAGGATACTAGTGGTGAACCATAGAATCACTGGAGAAGATTTCTCTTTGCTTCACGACCTGCACCCCTCGCTCCAAAAAAGATCGTGGTTCAGAAGATCACAGTATGATATACTGACGTAGACTAACACTGGTTGAGCTAAAATAACAATGCATTAGTTGAGAATCTGCCCCATTATCTAGTGGCCTATTTACCGCAGAAGTCAAACCCAGAAAGCTGTGGGTCTAAGAGAACTAGTTATTGGTGTGACCTTCTCATCAAGTTCAGATGAACAAGTTCAAGGTCTCTTTTGGTTCCATTGAAAGCAAAACAAAACACTATGTAATCATGCCTGTGTGGTTTCATATATGTTTTGCTGTGTATGGCGTGTAAACTATCAAATAAAAGGCTAGGACAACATGGAGAGCACTACTTTGAAATGGGTTATCTCTTCCTTGATTTATCTATTGAGAACTACGGATAGTTCAAATATTTCAATCCATTTGAATCTGATATATCTATGTTATATGGGTTCAATCGAGAAAAACTAATACTAAACACCTAATAGATCCCTCCCCCCTCCCGCGGGCCTGTCCAATAGTCTGTTAACTATTGTTAGCTGACCTTAGCACGCCACTGTAACTATTCTGTTAATTGATCTCAGCACGCCACTGCAGCTATTTGCATTAATATTA
The DNA here is from genome assembly GCA_036873155.1 of Biomphalaria sudanica. NCBI lineage: Eukaryota > Metazoa > Mollusca > Gastropoda > Planorbidae > Biomphalaria > Biomphalaria sudanica. The sequence goes on from JAZGLO010002124.1 coordinate 684,798, forward strand.
TAGATGAGTTCAAACGGGTTTAGTCTGTTCTTGTTCACTCTCTTCGTTTACACACATGAATCCTGTTGTTGTTTTGAAATGTTGCAATGCTATTTACAATGTTATTAACACTCCGTCTGATCTTTAACAAATAGGCGAATTTATTCTAGAACATTTTTGTATTATGAAAGGAATTAAAAACACTACAAAGCTGGTGCTGTTTCTTTCTGCTTCATATTGTTTCAATTGCTATATTCTCATTGTTTCCACAGGTTTGTTAGTTCAAAAGGAATACTGACATGCATGGTAATAGTAAGCTTTCTGATCAAGTGTACAAAATAGAGAAAGTGATGATAAACCTTTTTTTTAAAGGTACTTTTAAGTACTGTTGTTTGTTTATAGGTACATTTAAGTACCGGTACTGTTGTTGTTTAAAGGTACTTTTCAGTACAACAGAATGACACATTCTTTTCACTCTAACGAGATTTTTTCGCAAGGAAGAGAAGGGTAGACAAAGGAAGAGAAGGGTAGACAAAAGGAAGAGAAGGGTAGACAAAAGGAAGAGAAGGGTAGACAAATGAAGAGAAGGGTAGACAAAGGAAGAGAAGGGTAGACAAAAGGAAGAGAAGGGTAGACAAAGGAAGAGATAGGGCAAAGAAGAGACTAATGCTGATGAAAGTAAAATATTAATGGAGAGAGTTGGATGTTAGATCATATGTGATGACCCAATAGGCTGAGATAGAGTCGTTTTGAAGTAATGCAGCCCTCCCTTTCAAGCAGAAATTTATTTGGCACAAACTACTGGGCAACTACTTAGACTGATGATGTCAAGGTCACCTGTTTCTGTGGTCCACGGTTAACGAGGATGCCATTATGTGGTCAATCGCCTTTACATTTCCCCAACCAATGTCAGGTACCCATTTAGAACTGGGTGGACTCGCCCTATCCCCCCCCCCCCTCCACACATCCAATCCTAATAGATACACTGTTTAAAGATACTGTTGGACTTAGTATCTTTATCTACATCAAAATGTAGTATTTGTTGCATTCCCATTCAAATTTTCATAGTGTTTCACATCTCATCATTTTATTTTATATTTAGCCTTTACAATTAGAAACTTATTTGCGATGAATTAAGAAGTTGATTTCTTGCCATTTCCAATGGGGAAAGTACCTAGTCACTTCAGGTACATGGCAAGTATTAACTCTATACAGAGAATTAATGATAAATGAATCAGTCAGCTAGAGCTTTGGCTTGAATAGATTTAGATCTTATCTCATTTTATTTCACTTGCCCAATAAATGACTAATTTTCTATGTTAACATATTCCACAGGAGTGTTTACTACTATCAAAATCCTAGACTACCTCTTCAAATGTCAACACAGAAATTATTCAATGTAAAAACTTTGGTGTAGCCATGCCTTGTGGCCAGATTTTTAATCAACTAGGTTTTGAGGTTTGAACAATCCAGTAAGACAAGAAAAACAAAAATGTAATGGACTATTATTATGAGATAAAGATGTTAAAACCTTTGAATTTACACACAGAAAAAACAACAACAAACTAATAGAAACTAACAGAAATATAGAAACAGTTTCAAAACGCATGAAGAGAAAATGGAAAGTAAAACAAGAAAATAAAAAAAACAAACATTTTTTGGGGGGGTTTATATAAAATTAAATACATCATTAAATAAGGAAAAAAGAGTTTGCATATATATTTGTGTCTTAGTTTTCAATTCAAGTTTAACACAAGTAGCTGAGAAAACAAAGTACTATCCTTGACAAAAATACAGTGTACCATGTATACTTATGTACACCATAGTATTCATTCAATGCATGGTACCGTAGTGTTGATCTTAAGAGAATACTTCTACACGTAACACACACACACACACACACTGAATTTCCTTTAGTTTAATCCCCATTCCTGGCCATAAGCAGACAAATACAAAAATGAGAATAACAATCACTAGAGAACAACACAGGTGACCATCAAACCCAGTATATGATTCATTCAGGTAACAGATCATCTGAGGGCATGAAAATCAAACCTCAAGAGCAAATATTCATTCAATGATGTAGGAGATTAAGAAGAAACTTTAATGCCAATTGTGGAAAATAGATTTCAGCTTTGAAGTGACGGAGTCAAAGAAAAACAAGGAAATATTTTTTTTTCACTCCATATCTTTTCTGGCTAGCCAAATGCTTGAACACGGGCTTGACTTATTTCTGGTTCACTTTCTGATATTTGTAGTAGATTAGAAGTTTTTTGGGTTTTTAGAGATTATGCCATTCAATCATAAATGATGTTCCAGACTCCCCATTGAGACTACGAGATATAGTCTGAGGAATGCTGTGTTGGTACCAGATTTTTTGGATGTTCTGGAAATTTTCCTCACTTAATGTAAGAGGGTTACCTCTCCTGTGGAAAATAAAATACAAAAGTAAAAAAAACAAAACAACTCAATGGAGAAAAACCAACAACAAAATTTGACCATTGCTTCTAGTCAAGCAGAGAACTTCAATGACAAAACTAGGAGCATTATGGTTTGAAAACCTTTTTTTTTAAAAATAACTTTAATTCTTTCAATTTTTTAAAAATCTTTTGTTAGATGTTTTCAATTTTTTCAAATTTTCTGGCAACCTATATATATAAGTAAAAGGTTTGCGTGTATGTCCCAGCACTCTACCAGATTCTCAAAAATAATTAGGTTCCTAAAGTTTTCTGATGAGATCGCTTAGAGTCATGAAAGTGTGAGCCAAAATGTACCTGAGTCCTTGGTCAGTCTCACCATACATGTCCAAGTAAGGGGCTGGCAAGAAACATCCTCTGATCTTGTTGGAAAGCAGAAGCACCTGGCACTCACGAACTCTAAACAAAGGAACAGAACAGAAACAAAAAATGGCACTGATATCAAAGTGCTGAGTTTTTGATGAATGCTTTTGAATTCCAATTTAGTTTTAAAATAGTGATACTTTTTTCAAAATCTTTTCTATGTGTGCCTATTTAAATGTGTGTGTCTGACAGTGTTGCATATATTTAAATGTGTGTGTCTGACAGTGTTGCATGTATTTAAATGTGTGTGTCTGAAAGTGTTTTGCCTTTTTTAAAATTAGCTTCTGGATTATCATTGTCTCTTCCTGGAACACAAAATGAAAACATTTCTGGGTGCTTCTGCTTTGGCACTATGGTTGCTTTGGTAATGAACTTTCTGCATATTATCTCCAGATTTGCATTCTATTTATGCTTAATTTCTCTCAGGTGGGATGACTGACACACAATATATTACCTGAGAAAGATGCCACTGTTGGCTCCACAAGAGTAAGCATGTTCTGTGGCTGCTCCAACTTGAGTTCCATCCAGTTCTGACTGGCAGCAGTAGCTCTGAGAGCACAACATCCGGCCACACACCAAGCAGCGAGTTGGGGCACGGCTGTCATCCCCGTCAGATTTGGGGCATCTAATGGAAGAAATTAATTAACAAATGTATTCAAGTATTATTTCCAGGCAAGGCAAAACTAAACAAAAACACTGTAGATCCCTAAAAACTATAATAGAAAAACCAAAATCTGTATATGCCATTTACCTTTCTGTCAGAAAAGCTTTAAATAGTATGATGGTGTATCTAGAGTACAAACTAAAGGAAATGATGTTTGTTTGAAGGGTAGAAGACAATTGTTTGCAACTGCAGAGTCACATTCTCTTCTGTTTCTAGCTCCATTTAGTGACCTTGAAACTATTTAGCTTATTGTGATAACTCTCCAATACATTTGCCCAAAGCTGACAATGCTAACATTTCTATCATTTATTATAAATTGATTATAGAGACAGGATTACTACAGTGATTGGAACCCACGATGACCCGCTAACTAATGTAAAAAAAAAACAACCCACAAACTAAAACTCTATGGCTAATATTACAAGATCTCTGGGCCTCGCTAAGACATTCCTTCAGGGAACAGTACCAGGAAAAAGAAGAAGAGGCAGACAGAGAAAGACAATATAAAATAATGGATGAGCCAAGGCGAAAGACAGAGAGGAATGGAGAAAGATGGTAGACAACAGTTCAACAAACTAAGGGATAGGTGAAGTTGTAGATCTGTAAAAGTGCCAAGCCTCAATTTCTATTCCTTCATGGATCTTGGTTCACAAAAAGTTTTACCAGTGTAACAGTTCAAGGACATCAAAGAAGTATGTTTGAATGAGATGTGACATAAGATTTAAATAGTAATGACTCTATTCAACTTACGTGAAGGTTGAGGCCTCATTAATAAGGAGACTGTAATCATGCGGTAGCTCTATCAAATGGTTCAGCTTCAGTGGATACCGTATGATCACTTCACTGCTGGCAGATAAACGTTCTCTCATGGTGCGACTGCAGCACCAGCTGGACAGGGAAAAAAATTAAAAGTGATATTATCAGTCAAGAAATGACACACCCGAAAACATCTGATCAAGACACATCAAGCTAAACATCCTTAACATAACAAAACATTTGATCAAGACACATCAAGCTAAGCATCCTTAACATAATTGTTTTATAGATTTTTAGAATGTTCCTTCAGGTTTGAAGACTGTTACATCCTAACCCAAACCTCCTGTAGGATGACAGCGGTCAAGGTTTGAACATGTGACCATCAAAAAGACAGTCCAGAGTACATATCACATGACCAGGCAGCCATCAAACTTAATATAAAAGACCTTATATTCTACGCATCAACTGAAACATGAGACAAACCTTCGTATCAGTTCACTGGTGGTACTTCCTTGTTTGGTAAACAAGTCGGGTAAATGTGAGGGCAGTGCCAGGTAACGACACAGGTGGCCAAACTCAAAGGAAGATTTACCTGAAACAAAATGAGGTTACAAATGAACAAGAATGAAGTAAAGAATGTATTCAACAAACAGAAAAAAAACAAAGTTATCATTTAATACAGAAAGTTATGAACAAAAAAAATTATCTTTTCTTTCCTGTGTTAGTCTTATTCAAATATTTAATTTTTTTAAATTGTTAATTTAGAACAGATAGTATAAATAGCTAACATACTGGATAGTTCTGGTGGAGCAGCTACTCCAGTCAGATGGTGATACAATATGGCACAGCATCTCAAAAAAGGGAGAGTAGCTATCTTCAAATGCTGCAGCAGACATGTAGAGTTAGGCATTGCTGAATCCATCACACTGTTTTGTAGAAAAAACAAGAATAGAAATACAATAAATTCAACTAATGCATGCACAGTTAACTCAACAAAGTCATCCAACAACAAGGTGCTGCTTTCAATATCCAGTATTTGTAGAAATGTCATCAAGGCTACAGCATTATGTCTAAAATCACAAGGAAATTATACTTTCAGGTGAAGAAGCATTTAAAATAGATTTTTGTTTTCACATGTTTTGAGATATAGCAAAATGTTAAATTTACCACACATATGCCATGTTTCACAAGATCAATTGCTGATAATAACAATAATTTGCATAAATAATGATGTTACGTCTGTAATATTTCTGAATGTTATATGTATGTATCCTATGTCCTTACTGTGCTTCCTGTCTCAAGTTTCTAAACAACTCCAGCATCTCCAGGCTCTCAGATGTGGGATCATCTTCTTCAGCATCTGGAACACAGTGTGGGACTTAATCAACAAATGGGACCAATCCATCTCAAGTTATTATACTATACTATAAACTATCAGGGTTCAGGCTGGTAATAGAAAATATGAATAGTGAGCTTTAGAGGGTTAAACATGACTTTCAAAAATTTTGTAAGGACTTCTTCATTGATAAATTCATCTGAAAGTAATTTCAACTAAAATATCAAAGTAAAAGGATAAAAAAATTGTTCTACAGACTTTTAACAGCAAATGTTTAGGATTCTTACAACAATTTTTTTTAAGGTGAGCTGTTGTAAGCATAATATAATTTAAAATCATTAATTAGGTAATTATATTCAAAACGTAAGAAGAATCAGTATGAACCCTGAAGAATTAAAAATGATAATAATAATCATAAAATTGGTGTACCCTCTTACTAGGAATATATATTTTTTTAACCACTAAAAACTTCCTGCCTGAAAAACAGTCTCCTATTTAGACCTACCTTCAATTGGGGATTCATAGGTCAATAAGATGTGCACCAAGTGGGCAGTGAAGACCAGCTGCAGGGCATTCTGGTCATTCAGTCCACCCATAGGCAGAGAGGAAACATGAGACCTCAGCTGTTCTGCATGGAGGGCTGGCAGCGTCATGGTCAGTATGACCAGGTAGTGGAACATGTTCAAGTCCAGCAAGCAGACAGTGGATTTATTTCTCTTCTCAGCCTCACCTGGGATCAGAGCTAAGGGGAGGTAAACAGAATGTCAACAGAATGTAACTCCAGCTAGAATGTAGCATAAACATTGTTACAATTTTAATATTGATCATGAATATATAAAAAGGGATATTACGAGATAAAAAAAATACAAAAAAGACTAAAGCAATAAAAGGATTAAAAAAAAACAACAAAAAACACTAGAAACAGGCAAAACAAAAAAGAATAATTGTTAAAAACAAAGGAAAGCACCACACAATTACTGTAACATCTCTCAATAATGCAAGATTTACATCCCTTTTCCTATATAAAAGAAAATGAATAAAATATGAAAACCACTAATCAATTAACTACTTGGTTAATTTTTTAAAAATTGATTTATGTATTGTCTTTGACAATGAATTACTTAATTGTGTAAAGTTTCAAGTTGATCTGAGAATGGAAAGTGGCAGAAAGAATGTGTACAAGATTTGTACCAGACAGACAGTTTTGTACAAGATTTGTACCAGACAGACAGTTTTGTACAAGATTTGTACCAGACAGACAGTTTTGTACAAGATTTGTACCAGACAGACAGTTTTGTACAAGATTTGTACCAGACAGACAGTTTTGTACAAGATTTGTACCAGACAGACAGTTTTGTACAAGATTTGTACCAGACAGACAGTTTTGTAAAAGCTTTGTAAAAATGGAGCTTGGACAATTTTCAAAAATTAACATAATATTTGTTTAAATTGATAGCATGTTAAATGCTTAGAAGAAAGAGCATAATGAAATCTTTAACCATGTTGGCTGTTTATGAACTTGAAAATGTTTTTCTATAAGAACTAATTCAACTTGTTTCTTTATTAATAAGTACATTTCAATGTGTTTTTTGCACACACAAAAAAAACAACTAACAATGGTTCACATTAGTGCAAATGTTTCTCACTTTGAATGTATCATACAGTGGGCAGTTATTCTGAATTGAATGGTCTAAATTTGTCCAAGTCTAATACACTACATAGTTTGAGAAACACCTCTGTAAATGTTACAATATAAACATGACAATAATCTCCTCACCTGACAACAGTCGGATACAGTGTTGTTTGATGGTGTCTGGATTCATGACTTGACTAGTGACAGCAGCAAACCTGACCAAAGCACCAAGCAGAGCTGACTGTCTCTCTGTCATGCATTCAAAAACCCCAAGCTTCTCTCTCTCCAGTTCTTGCTCTGATCAACAGAAAAATAAAATCTTTGTTATGCTCACTACCAAGGACAAACAAGCATTTACAAAGTTGCTAGAAAACATTGGCAGTTGAAGGTTTTAAGAACAACAGAAGTATCCAAATAGGGGAGGATAAGAATACATTGTTGGAACACAAGACTGTACTGTTGGAACAGAAGACTGTATTGTTGGAACAGAAGACTGTATTGTTGGAACACAAGACTGTATTGTTGGAACAGAAGACTGTATTGTTGGAACACAAGACTGTATTGTTGGAACAGAAGACTGTATTGTTGGAACAGAAGACTGTACTGTTGGAGCAGAAGACTGTACTGTTGGAGCAGAAGACTGTATTGTTGGAACACAAGACTGTATTGTTGGAACACAAGACTGTATTGTTGGAACACAAGACTGTACTGTTGGAGCAGAAGACTGTACTGTTGGAATAGATGACTGTATTGTTGGAACAGAAGACTGTACTGTTGGAACAGAAGACTGTACTGTTGGAACAGAAGACTGTATTGTTGGAACAGAAGACTGTATTGTTGGAACAGAAGACTGTACTGTTGGAAAAGAAGACTGTATTGTTGGAACAGAAGACTGTATTGTTGGAACAGAAGACTGTATTGTTGGAACACAAGACTGTATTGTTGGAACAGAAGACTGTATTGTTGGAACACAAGACTGTATTGTTGGAACAGAAGACTGTATTGTTGGAACAGAAGACTGTACTGTTGGAGCAGAAGACTGTACTGTTGGAGCAGAAGACTGTATTGTTGGAACACAAGACTGTACTGTTGGAGCAGAAGACTGTACTGTTGGAATAGATGACTGTATTGTTGGAACACAAGACTGTATTGTTGGAACACAAGACTGTATTGTTGGAACACAAGACTGTATTGTTGGAACAGAAGACTGTATTGTTGGAACACAAGACTGTATTGTTGGAACAGAAGACTGTATTGTTGGAACAGAAGACTGTATTGTTGGAACAGAAGACTGTATTGTTGGAACAGAAGACTGTATTGTTGGAACACAAGACTGTATTGTTGGAACAGAAAACTGTATTGTTGGAACACAAGACTGTATTGTTGGAACAGAAGACTGTATTGTTGGAACACAAGACTGTATTGTTGGAACACAAGACTGTATTGTTGGAACAGAAGACTGTATTGTTGGAACACAAGACTGTATTGTTGGAGCAGAAGACTGTATTGTTGGAGCAGAAGACTGTATTGTTGGAGCAGAAGACAGTATTGTTGGAACACAAGACTGTACTGTTGGAGCAGAAGACTGTATTGTTGGAACACAAGACTGTATTGTTGGAACAGAAGACTGTATTGTTGGAACACAAGACTGTATTGTTGGAGCAGAAGACTGTATTGTTGGAACACAAGACTGTATTGTTGGAGCAGAAGACTGTACTGTTGGAGCAGAAGACTGTATTGTTGGAACAGAAGACTGTATTGTTGGAGCAGAAGACTGTATTGTTGGAACAGAAGACTGTACTGTTGGAGCAGAAGACTGTATTGTTGGAACAGAAGACTGTATTGTTGGAACACAAGACTGTATTGTTGGAGCAGAATACTGTACTGTTGGAGCAGAAGACTGTATTGTTGGAACACAAGACTGTATTGTTGGAGCAGAAGACTATTGTTGGAACACAAGACTGTATTGTTGGAACAGAAGACTGTATTGTTGGAACACAAGACTGTATTGTTGGAGCAGAAGACTGTACTGTTGGAGCAGAAGACTGTATTGTTGGAACACAAGACTGTATTGTTGGAGCAGAAGACTGTATTGTTGGAGCAGAAGACTGTATTGTTGGAGCAGAAGACTGTATTGTTGGAGCAGAAGACTGTATTGTTGGAGCAGAAGACTGTATTGTTGGAGCAGAAGACTGTATTGTTGGAACAGAAGACTGTATTGTTGGAACAGAAGACTGTATTGTTTGAACACAAGAATGTATTGTTTGAACAAAAGACTGTATTGTTGGAGCAGAAGACTATTGTTGGAGCAGAAGACTGTATTGTTGGAGCAGAAGACTGTATTGTTGGAGCAGAAGACTGTATTGTTGGAACAGAAGACTGTATTGTTGAACAAAAGAATGTATTGTTGGAGCAGAAGACTGTATTGTTGGAGCAGAAGACTGTATTGTTGGAACAGAAGACTGTACTGTTTGAACAAAAGACTGTATTGTTTGAACACAAGACTGTACTGTTTGAACAAAAGACGGTATTGTTTGAACAAAAGACTGTATGTTGGAACAGAAGACTGTATTGTTGGAACAGAAGACTGTATTGTTTGAACACAAGAATGTATTGTTTGAACAAAAGACTGTATTGTTGGAACAGAAGACTGTATTGTTTGAACACAAGACTGTATTGTTGGAGCAGAAGACTGTATTGTTGGAGCAGAAGACTGTATTGTTGGAGCAGAAGACTGTATTGTTGGAGCAGAAGACTGTACTGTTTGAACAAAAGACTGTACTGTTTGAACAAAAGACTGTATGTTGGAACAGAAGACTGTATTGTTGGAACACAAGACTGTATTGTTGGAACACAAGACTGTATTGTTGGAACAGAAGACTGTATTGTTGGAACACAAGACTGTATTGTTGGAGCAGAAGACTATTGTTGGAGCAGAAGACTGTATTGTTGGAGCAGAAGACTGTATTGTTGGAGCAGAAGACTGTATTGTTGGAGCAGAAGACTGTATTGTTGGAACACAAGACTGTACTGTTGGAACAGAAGACTGTATTGTTGGAACACAAGACTGTATTGTTGGAACACAAGACTGTATTGTTGGAACACAAGACTGTATTGTTGGAGCAGAAGACTGTATTGTTGGAACACAAGACTGTATTGTCGGAGCAGAAGACTGTACTGTTGGAGCAGAAGACTGTATTGTTGGAACAGAAGACTGTATTGTTGGAACACAAGACTGTATTGTTGGAGCAGAAGACTGTACTGTTGGAGCAGAAGACTGTATTGTTGGAACACAAGACTGTATTGTTGGAGCAGAAGACTGTATTGTTTGAACACAAGAATGTATTGTTTGAACAAAAGACTGTATTGTTGGAGCAGAAGACTATTGTTGGAGCAGAAGACTGTATTGTTGGAACAGAAGACTGTATTGTTGGAGCAGAAGACTGTATTGTTGGAACACAAGACTGTATTGTTGGAGCAGAAGACTGTATTGTTGGAGCAGAAGACTGTATTGTTGAACAAAAGAATGTATTGTTGGAGCAGAAGACTGTATTGTTGGAGCAGAAGACTGTATTGTTGGAACAGAAGACTGTACTGTTTGAACAAAAGACTGTATTGTTTGAACACCAGACTGTATTGTTTGAACAAAAGACTGTATGTTGGAACAGAAGACTGTATTGTTGGAACAGAAGACTGTATTGTTTGAACACAAGAATGTATTGTTTGAACAAAAGACTGTATTGTTGGAACAGAAGACTGTATTGTTTGAACACAAGACTGTATTGTTGGAGCAGAAGACTGTATTGTTGGAGCAGAAGACTGTATTGTTGGAGCAGAAGACTGTATGTTGGAACAGAAGACTGTATTGTTGGAACAGAAGACTCTATTGTTAGAACAGAAGACTATTGTTTGAGCAGAAGACTGTATCGTTTGAGCAGAAGACTGTATTGTTGGAACAGAAGACTGTATTGTTGGAACTGAAGACTGTATTGTTGGAACAAAAGACTATTGTTGGAACAGAAGACTGTATTGTTTGAGCCTAAGTGGAAATGTTTAGAGCACATGAGAAAATGGTTGGCCAACTCATATAAACATTTTCAATTACCAATCTGTTGACTTCATTTTAAAATCTCTATAACAAGCAAAGATCTACAAATGCAAACTCTGAGACTAGCTAATTCTTAACAATCTAAATGTGTACAGAAATGTGACCTGTAGCAAGAATGGTGTAGGCACAAGTGTTCCAGGCCATGACAGGAACTCGAGGGTTTTCATCATCCGGGTCAACTCCAAGGCCAAACTAAAATCAAAATTGTATATGAGAAACAAAATCAGTTTTCACTTAAAATAATTATACTAAACAAGTTGTAAATTTAAGATAAAATATGTATTTATGCATTGCCAGCTAAACTAATTATATCTAAATCTAAAGAATAAAGATGTATGTAGTGCTAGATAAAGCTTGTGTGTTGAACTCACTGAGTAAACATCTCTAGCAAACTTCTTGATCATTTCTCTCATCCCATCAGAGAAGCAGCCACTGAAATAACAAAAATCAATTATTCTGAAGTTAAAGAGCAATAAAACAAAGTGAGAGATAACAAACAATACTAAAGCAAACTCCTAATTGTAAGTTTGTCACTACGATGAAGTCAAATATTTTTTCAGTTCAAATGTATGGGTTTTTTTTATTTTAAGATCTAGTTGTTAAACTAGGACTATATGTACTACTGAAATAAAGTAAAAACTACTAGATTTATAGAAATAACTAGAGCTAACATAAGTTACCAGGCATAGAAGTAACTAGAGCTAACATAAGTTACCTGGCATAGAAGTAACTAGAGCTAACATAAGTTACCTGGCATAGAAGTAACTAGAGCTAACATAAGTTACCTGGCATAGAAGTAACTAGAGCTAACATAAGTTACCTGGCATAGAAGTAACTAGAGCTAACATAAGTTACCTGGCATAGAAGTAACTAGAGCTAACATAATTTTCCTGGCATAGAAGTAACTAGAGCTAACATAAGTTACCTGGCATAGTAGTAACTAGAGCTAACATAAGTTATCTGGCATAGAAGTAACTAGAGCTAACATAAGTTACCTGGCATAGTAGTAACTAGAGCTAACATAAGTTACCTGGCATAGAAGTAACTAGAGCTAACATAAGTTACCTGGCATAGAAGTAACTAGAGCTAACATAAGTTACCTGGCATAGAAGTAACTAGAGCTAACATAAGTTACCTGGCATAGAAGTAACTAGAGCTAACATAATTTTCCTGGCATAGAAGTAACTAGAGCTAACATAAGTTACCTGGCATAGAAGTAACTAGAGCTAACATAAGTTACCTGGCATAGAAGTAACTAGAGCTAACATAAGTTATCTGGCATAGAAGTAACTAGAGCTAACATAAGTTACCTGGCATAGAAGTAACTAGAGCTAACATAAGTTACCTGGCATAGAAGTAACTAGAGCTAACATAAGTTACCTGGCATAGAAGTAACTAGAGCTAACATAAGTTACCTGGCATAGAAGTAACTAGAGCTAACATAAGTTACCTGGCATAGAAGTAACTAGAGCTAACATAATTTTCCTGGCATAGAAGTAACTAGAGCTAACATAAGTTACCTGGCATAGAAGTAACTAGAGCTAACATAAGTTACCTGGCATAGAAGTAACTAGAGCTAACATAAGTTACCTGGCATAGAAGTAACTAGAGCTAACATAATTTTCCTGGCATAGAAGTAACTAGAGCTAACATAAGTTACCTGGCATAGAAGTAACTGGAGCTAACATAAGTTACCTGGCATAGAAGTAACTAGAGCTAACATAAGTTACCTGGCATAGAAGTAACTAGAGCTAACATAAGTTACCTGGCATAGAAGTAACTAGAGCTAACATAAGTTACCTGGCATAGAAGTAACTAGAGCTAACATAAGTTACCTAGCATAGAAGTAACTAGAGCTAACATAATTTTCCTGGCATAGAAGTAACTAGAGCTAACATAAGTTACCTGGCATAGAAGTAACTAGAGCTAACATAAGTTACCTGGCATAGAAGTAACTAGAGCTAACATAAGTTACCTGGCATAGAAGTAACTAGAGCTAACATAAGTTACCTGGCATAGAAGTAACTAGAGCTAACATAAGTTACCTGGCATAGAAGTAACTAGAGCTAACATAAGTTACCTGGCATAGAAGTAACTAGAGCTAACATAAGTTACCTGGCATAGAAGTAACTAGAGCTAACATAAGTTACCTGGCATAGAAGTAACTAGAGCTAACATAAGTTACCTGGCATAGAAGTAACTAGAGCTAACATAAGTTACCTGGCATAGAAGTAACTAGAGCTAACATAAGTTACCTGGCATCATCATAGACATACTCCCACAAGAGCTGGAAATTTTTAGCCACACTTTCAGCCATCATTCTGGTGATGGTTGAGATGGGACAAGGTTTGAACAGCAACAGTTCATCTGAGCAGAGAACAATTATACATATATTTGGTGAATGTCTTTTCTAGTTCATGGTTTGATATACAGTATGTAATGTACCTTGAGACTCCTTATCTTCAGCCTGTTTGATACTGTTGACTACAGTCTTTAGAATGCCATCCAGCCAATCGTCAAATCTCAGCTCCAACTTCTTCTCTCTATCAAGACAATGAAACAAGTTAACTATCAATCGCATGTGTTCAAGTTAGTTTCAAAGTTGGTGTCAGTGGGGGATAAGCTCTACACTGGCTATAAAATATTTCTAACTAACTATCAACCCAAACCACCTCTTCTAACCAAGTCCAACACATGGCCATTTCTAAGGTAGATACAAAGTACAGGTGATTAAGAAAAATGAGGGACAGGGGCTTATGCCATTTCTTCAAGGAGAAAGTTCAATCTGATTCCAAAATGCTGTCTTGTAAAGTAAACCTTGAGCAAAAATGAAGTTCATTAAATATAGTGATTAAAAACTACAATTGTTTAGCAGCTCCTGCCACTAAGTTTGTACTAAAAAATGCTTGGGTGTTTGTTGTGAAGATATGTATTAGTCTAGTTTCAGCATTTTTCAACATGTGCACTCATTTGTCCTAGAACTCAATCAATGAGTCTATTTGCTAAATAAAACTTGTTTCACATCAGTGTACTTACCCCTCACTGAGTAGCGTGGGCAGGGGAGGGACAATGGGGATAACTGTATTACTAAGTCCCTCACATAATGGACACAAGTACTCCATCTTCTCAATGTCATAGCTGTAGCTGTGCCTAAACCTCATTGGCCGCCTACGTTCTCGGTTGACTATGTTAGTGAAAAACCTGTTGATACAAATTAAGTCATTATGAAACTATTCCAACCAAAGTACTCACATCATCTCCATTGCAAAGTCAGGCTGCCAGAAGATGCATTACAAAAAAAAATATATGATAGTTTTAGCTTTGCATAAAAAATTGTGGGATTACAAAGTTCTAATATTCCAGAAAGCTAGATTTTTTAAATTAATAACAATTAATATCAGTGGATTCAATGTTAGTACTCACCCTTGCCAGCATTCATGATGCATGACATGACCACAGGAGCTAGTGTGAGTACCTTTATTCAGATCTGCTGGAGGAAAGAGTGGGTCTGGTTCAACATTGGATCCTTTCTGCAGTTTTCTGTTCTGACTCAAAACTGTGGATCTGAAGAGAATACAGTCATAAGTCATATTAAGTTTCATTGTGTTTTAACTTAAACAAAGCTTTCCACTAAAAAAAACCCACACAATTACAGAAAAATATTTTTAAAATCTTTATTTGTTTTGAAAAAAAAAATATTTTGAAATACTGAAGATTTATTATATTTTCCTAGATAAGGCTTTTCTTTGAGTACAAGATTAATGAGGAGTACAGTACTTCCAATGGCTTTATTATTAAATAAAGGGACATCCATAGAAGTGTTGTCATTTCTAAAATAAAAGTTTGGTTCTTCCAGCAGATTACTCTAGCAAGATCATCCCTGGTTACCAGGTCTAGATTTCAGGCAATAAAAGGCTCAGGATCTGAACCAAAGATTCAACAACTATTTAGCAAAGCACTAACTCAAAGCCATGTAATAACAGCTTCACACAATGGGCTGAAGGAAAACCTGATTTACAGCCTCATCTAGATATGTTTGTAGATTGTAATACAATGATTGCCACTTTTGTCAACCAGGTGGCTGAGGGCTTTGCACTGCATTTTTGTGAACATGTGCACTCTTATTTAGTTTGTGAGACCTATGTGGGCTTGAAATGATTGGCTACACACTGGGCCCGCTTTCCAAACATTAGTTGGCCATACAGGAGCCTGCTAATTGCAATTTTTACAGCTAAATTGATCATTATAGTTGAGAAATAGCATGAGAAGTCAGTTATAGTGAGGACAAAAAAAGTTCCATCAAAGACTTACTGCTGTACAAATGTAATGAACAGGATGATCAGACTAAGCTCTGAACAAAAGTAATGAACAAGATGATCAGACTTAGTTCTGAACAAAAGTAATGAACACCATGATCAGACTTACTGTTGTACAAAAGTAATAAACACCATGATCAAACTTACTGTTGTACAAAAGTAATAAACACCATGATCAAACTTACTGTTGTACAAAAGTAAAAAACACCATGATCAAACTTACTGTTGTACAAAAGAAATAAACACCATGATCAGACTTACTGCTGTACAAAAGTAATGAACACCATGATCAGACTTACTGTTGTACAAAAGTAATAAACACCATAATCAAACTTACTGTTGTACAAAAGTAATAAACACCATGATCAAACTTACTGTTGTACAAAAGTAATAAACACCATGATCAAACTTACTGTTGTACAAAAGTAATAAACACCATGATCAGACTTACTGTTGTACAAAAGTAATGAACACCATGATCAAACTTACTGTTGTACAAAAGTAATGAACACCATGATCAGACTTACTGTTGTACAAAAGTAATAAACACCATGATCAAACTTACTGTTGTACAAAAGTAATGAACACCATGATCAGACTAACTGTTGTACAAAAGTAATAAACACATTATGATCAAACTTACTGTTGTACAAAAGTAATAAACACCATGATCAGACTTACTGTTGTACAAAAGTAATGAACACCATGATCATACTTACTGTTGTACAAAAGTAATAAACACCATGATCAGACTTACTGTTGTACAAAAGTAATAAATACATGATCAGACTTACTGCTGTACAAAAGTAATAAACACCATGATCAAACTTACTGTTGTACGAAAGTAATAAACACCATGATCAAACTTACTGTTGTACGAAAGTAATAAACACCATGATTAAACTTACTGTTGTACAAAAGTAATGAACATCATGATCAGACTTACTGTTGTACAAAAGTAATGAACACCATGATCAGACTTACTGCTGTACAAAAGTAATAAACACCATGATCAATCTTACTGTTGTACAAAAGTAATGAACACCATGATCAGACTTACTGTTGTACAAAAGTAATAAACACCATGATCAGACTTACTTTTTTACAAAAGTAATAAACACCATGATCAGACTAACTGTTGTACAAAAGTAATAAACACCATGATCATACTTACTGTTGTACAAAAGTAATAAACACCATGATCAAACTTACTGTTGTACAAAAGTAATAAACACCATGATCAAACTTACTGTTGTACAAAAGTAAAAAACACCATGATCAGACTTACTGTTGTACAAAAGTAATAAACACCATGATCAAACTTACTGTTGTACAAAAGTAATAAACACCATGATCAGACTTACTGTTGTACAAAAGTAATGAACACCATGATCGGACTTACTGTTGTACAAAAGTAATGAACACCATGATCAGACTTACTGTTGTACAAAAGTAATAAATACCATGATCAGGCTTACTGCTGTACAAAAGTAATAAACACCATGATTAAACTTACTGTTGTACAAAAGTAATGAACATCATGATCAGACTTACTGTTGTACAAAAGTAATGAACACCATGATCAGACTTACTGCTGTACAAAAGTAATAAACACCATGATCAATCTTACTGTTGTACAAAAGAAATGAACACCATGATCAGACTTACTGTTGTACAAAAGTAATAAACACCATGATCAAACTTACTGTTGTACAAAAGTAATGAACACCATGATCAGACTTACTGTTGTACAAAAGTAATAAACACCATGATCAAACTTACTGTTGTACAAAAGTAATGAACACCATGATCAGACTTACTGTTGTACAAAAGTAATGAACACCATGATCAGACTTACTGTTGTACAAAAGTAATAAACACCATGATCAAACTTACTGCTGTACAAAAGTAATGAACACCATGATCAGACTTACTGTTGTACAAAAGTAATGAACACCATGATCAGACTTACTGTTGTACAAAAGTAATAAACACCATGATCAAACTTACTGTTGTACAAAAGTAATGAACACCATGATCAGACTTACTGTTGTACAAAAGTAATGAACACCATGATCAGACTTACTGTTGTACAAAAGTAATAAACACCATGATCAAACTTACTGCTGTACAAAAGCTGAAAGCACCATGACCCGGCCTGAGGAAGAGATGCGTTGTTCTTCTTGGCACAAGATGCATGTGACTTGGATAGGTCCTGTCATTTTCATACTGCTTTGGTTAGGCCCCAGGGCTATAAAAATGTCATCCCCAATCTCCATTTCCCCAGGCTGCTCAAGAACCTGTAGAGAGAGAAGTAATGGATGAGACATACATTCATTTACAATGTATTGCACAATGTTCCAGACAGACAAATGTTAATGAATATTCAGAGCCATTACTTAATATAGGTAATTCAACAAAAGTATTTATTCAAATAGAAAACATCACAGTTTTCTCAATAAATAAAAGTGTAAATTCTACCAAAGACGTTCATGTGAAATAACACTTATATGATAAAAATCAATTTATTTCTTTGTTATTAGCCAAGTAAATAGAAAAGATATCAGCAAACAAAATTTAGCTAGAAGCACTGTGTTTACATTTTCTGTTCTAGTTTCAATTCTCATTAGTGAGATAAGGTCTAAGAATAAAAAGAGATCTATATTAACACAGACCAGCAGTCATTATATGTACAGCCACACAGACCAGCATTCATTATGTGTACAGCCACACAGACCAGCATTCATTATGTGTACAGCCACACAGACCAGCATTCATTATGTGTAAAGTCACACAGACCAGCATTCATTATGTGTACAGCCACACAGACCAGCATTCATTATGTGTACAGCCACACAGACCAGCATTCATTATGTGTACAGCCACACAGACCAGCAGTCATTATGTGTACAGCCACACAGACCAGCAGTCATTATGTGTACAGCCACACAGACCAGCATTCATTATATGTACAGTCACACAGACCAGCATTCATTATGTGTACAGCCACACAGACCAGCATTCATTATGTGTACAGCCACACAGACCAGCATTCATTATGTGTACAGCCACACAGACCAGCATTCATTATGTGTACAGTCACACAGACCAGCAGTCATTATGTGTACAGCCACACAGACCAGCATTCATTATGTGTACAGCCACACAGACCAGCATTCATTATGTGTACAGTCACACAGACCAGCAGTCATTATGTGTACAGTCACACAGACCAGCATTCATTATATGTACAGTCACACAGACCAGCATTCATTATGTGTACAGCCACACAGACCAGCAGTCATTATGTGTACAGCCACACAGACCAGCATTCATTATGTGTACAGCCACACAGACCAGCATTCATTATGTGTACAGCCACACAGACCAGCATTCATTATGTGTACAGTCACACAGACCAGCATTCATTATGTGTACAGCCACACAGACCAGCATTCATTATGTGTACAACCACACAGACAAGCATTCATTATGTGTAAAGTCACACAGACCAGCATTTATTATGTGTACAGTCACACAGACCAGCATTCATTATGTGTAAAGTCACACAGACCAGCATTCATTATGTGTACAACCACACAGACAAGCATTCATTATGTGTAAAGTCACACAGACCGGCATTCATTATGTGTAAAGTCACACAGACGAGCATTCATTATGTGTAAAGTCACACAGACCAGCATTCATTATGTGTACAGTCACACAGACCAGCATTCATTATGTGTACAGTCACACAGACCAGCATTTATTATGTGTACAGTCACACAGACCAGCATTCATTATGTGTAAAGTCACACAGACCAGCATTCATTATGTGTACAACCACACAGACAAGCATTCATTATGTGTAAAGTCACACAGACCAGCATTCATTATGTGTACAGTCACACAGACCAGCATTCATTATGTGTAAAGTCACAAAGACCAGCATTCATTGTGTACAGTCACACAGATCAACACTAACCTCAGTGCTTGTATTCTCAAACAGTTCAGCATTCTCAGCTATGAAATCTTTCTGCATCTTGGCCATTTGGGCCATGATCTTTGCTCGACGCTTGGCAGCAGCTTGAGTCCTTTTCTTCCTCTCTATGTCTGACCTCAGGTCAGTACATTTGGCAATGCTCTCAGCATGTTCCTTAGCCACTGGCTCATCTAGAATCTTAAGAGCTTCTGCAAATTTCTGTTGTTCAAAAAATATAATTATGCTTATTTCTTCCTAAAAATGTTGATAAAAAAATATATAAACACAGCGTAACAAGACATTCTGATCGCATGACGTTAAGGGCTGGCTGTGTTAATGAGTTGACAAGTGACAGTGACGCGTCTACACCGCCTTTCCCCATGACCTCTGTGACCCCATATCGAAGGTGCTGCTTTCCCCCACTTGTGAAGCGTGACCTCGTGATTGAAGATGGCCTTGGCTTAAGCAAGCATTTCACCTGGCATTATTTTTCTGAAGTCAGGGTAGAAATGGTTGTTTCCTTTTATTGTTACAACCGAAGACGCACTAGATTTAGTCTGTAGCAACTATTGTCTATAATTAGAGCAATTACCATCCTAATGAGTAGGCTACTACCCCACCGGGAGCTCTCTCACCTAAAATCTTCTTTTTGTAACAGTAAGAGTGACTTCGTGTCCGTAAATCATCAAGCTAGAAATCGTATCTAGATTTAGATCTAAGTTAGATCTAGTGAAGATAATTCACACCTAGTCTGAAAACTCAATTTAATGATTGCAATACATCTAATGTCTAGATTACCGGTATTCTAAAAATACAATAGATTCTAGATTTACACTAAATCACTAGAATCTAGTGAAGATAATTCTCACATAGCTGTGAAAAGTCCGCGAATTTTAGAGACTTAGATTCTAGAGTTTAGATTTACAATAGAGTCAGTGAAGATAATTTGCACACTGTCGTGAAAAGTCAGCGAATTTTAGTGACTTAGATCGAAAGTCTAGATCTATTGTGGATTAAAAGAAAATATTTTGCACACAGCTGTGAAAAGTCAGTAAAAGTTATTTCGGTTGTAAAAGCAAGGAAAACTACATAGTTAAAAAGAAATTGTGCTTGAAAAAAACAACTCTAATAGTAATAGCACACCATGACTCTAGTATCTATAAGATACACATAGGAACTAAAAATGTACATTTCCATCACAGAGAATACACATTATGAAGACATCTCTATTTTAAAGAAATGGAATAGCAACCATTTGTAATGTTCTTAAATAAATCTTTGAAAAAAAAATGGTTGTTTGAGGTTTTGGGATGACAGTCAAATTGTTACTTGATAAAAAGATAACTTTCATTACATTTTCTGTGGACATACCACAGCTGATGACGTTGTTTCTGTTCTGGGTGGGATGTTGGCAAGATATTTATTATTTCCAAAATCAACTAACAATAATTGATTTGATAAATGCATAGTTTTGTGTATGTATCACACACAAACATACATACACATATATATATATACACACATCATACATTTCATCCATAAAAAAACTTAAATTTTGTCATGGAAAAGTGCTACTAACCCTGCCGAATGGAATGACTTATTACTTTGTACTCCAAGAGAAGCATAGGGCACCAAACAAACCTCTCAAATGAACTCAGCTCAGGGCAGCTTTCTTTATCTGCTCCCATGTCATTCCAGTATCATCAGCCTCACTGATCACTGACCTTTGAAAGGTTTACTTGGGCTGGGCCTATCCACTTTCTTCTTCCAATCAATGCCTGCCTTGCAACATTGGTAGCTGGTTTTCACAGAATGTGTCCTAACCAGCTCCACTTTATCTTTTTAATTTCTTGGGCTATTTGTTTGTTTTTCTCTCACAAGCTCATAGTATATATATATATTTGGGCCATCTAATTACCAAATATCTGGAGTAGGCATCTGTTGCCGAAGGTCAGGAGTTTTTCTCTATAGTTGTTTTTGTGACTCTCCAGGTCTCAGAACTATATAACAGAATCAACTAAATAATTGTGTTAAAAATTGTGATCTTGTTCTGTAAAGACAATGCTTTGGAGCGATTGTTTGAAGAGTGATAAAAGCTAGTCCTACTTCCCATGGTCTCCTCCTTTGCATGATTGCACTTTTTTTGTCTGTTATTCATCCTTATAATCTCAGTTTTCTTTTTGTTGGATTTCTTTTTGTTGATTAGAAGTCCTTCCTTTTTCATTGCTTCTGAGAGTCTGGTAAGTTTGGCCTGCGTGCTTTGTTTGCTTTGTTGCGTATGGAAGAGGAGGCAGATGCCATCTGCGAAATCCAGGTCCTCCAGATGTTAATTCAAGGTTCATTGTATGTCGCTTTTGATGTCTGAGATTGTCTCATGATGCAATCAATCAACAACTATTAGAATGGTAAGCTTACAGTTGTGTATTACTTAGCACAATGAGCCATCATACAATTGTTTAATGATGTTGGTGAACTTTGGTGGAATGATTCATCAGCCTCCAAATTATGTCTCTCTCAATACAATCAAAGGTTTTCACAGAGAGGGAACTGCCATTCAATGGATTTTTCTATAATAATGTGTAGTGTTATGGATGGAATATGTGCTTATAAATACTTAGCCACTATGTCCCTACAATATAAATAACACTTTCAAATTGACCAAAAAAATTAATCCCTTAACAGATTAAAGTATGAGCCCTTCAAAGAAAAATAAAAAAACAACTCTGTTTAAAATAACAAGTTAATTACATTTAAAATAGGAATAACTGTTTGAATGCCAAACAGGTTGCTTTCACAAACTGCGCTGTTAAGTATGTTTCAATTTAACACATGACTTAAATTACAACCAAACAAAATTTTTAAGGAACTAAATATTGTTTGTCCCCACCGCTAATCACACTTTCAAAAGTGTGTCATTAGTGCACTACTTATGGATATGAATGTACTGCTTTGATAATTGGAGGACAACATTTGAAGAAATTGTAAGAAATTCTGTTTCGTGTCATGACGTAATGAAAATATATGTTTTGATCTTCAATCTTTTAAATAAATGAACAAACAAGGAATCAATATTTACCCTAAGCACCCAAGCCAATAAATCCTTTGACTCTTGTGTGCTGATGTTAGGACTATGAACAAGGTTCTGTAACAACGTCAGTATACTGTCACCTGCCACAGGAATAGTTTCAGATTTAGATTCCCACTTCATTAAAATTAAACATCATATTTCCTTATAAAGACATAAAGCCATACCCAGTGGTAATTGCTCACCTGATGAGGTAGAGCTCTTCATTGCTTTAGAGAGAAAGTCAAACGGCCGTTCTCCATTCTCAATGGCTCGCATCTGTTCAAGAAGAGCCAGGCCAATTATGAACAACACCTAAAGAAACAGAATATCAACAGATGAGGGAAGAGACCAACAGCTCAATCAATGCAATGAAATAAACAATCCAAATCTTTCAGTCCCCTGGACATTCAAGCCATTTAAAGGATTACAGAATCCAACACAGATACTTATAGACTGACCCTATCAAACTGGGCTTCTGACCAGGACCTTGACCTTGGTGCGGCAGTTCTCTTGAGTACAATGGTCAAAATGTGTATCATGACATCACAGTGGAGGATGTTCAAAGCTGCCTGGAATTGCTTCATAAAAGGAGGGGGCACAGGAGGAGGCAATGCTGGGCAAATAGATTGGTAAAAAAATGGCTATAAAATAAATTTGTTAATTTATATTATATAAAAAAAAGTCCAATAAACAAAAATGATCATGTTTCAGCCGGTACCATTTATGTAATACTATCTATGTTTTTACCTAGCTTTGTTTGGGTTTTTTTTTCAATTTTTGTTGTGTTGCATAATGAAGGGCATTTATGTTGTTTTAATAGTTCAAATCTATGTCAAGATGTCTCATTGACCTAGATCTTGTCAACTCTCTTGTTGTAGGGCAACTTTACATACCCTAAGATCAACTCCATTATCTAAGAAATGATCATGCCAAGTTTTATTAAGATTGGTCCAATGGCTTTGATGTCCATAAAAGACACACATGCTCCTTACATTCTACTTTATCTATTAAAGAGATAAACACTGATATATTAAACATTTCCAAATACAGTTGCTATTCTATGTCTAATACAGTTGTTGTCTTAAAATACAGTTTCCATTTTTTGAACTAATGCAAATGAAAATAAAAGGGTTACAGAACTATGAGATCTATTAAGATGTGTCTCTAACACTCACAAATAAATGAAGGACAATTTGTAAATGGGGGGGGGGGGGGGGGGGGGGGGGGGATTATTTTTTGTAACATCTCACTTCTGCTTTGCCTATTAAAACTGAATGAATACTGTAACAACCGAAAAGTTTAATGTAGGTGCAGCCTACTTATACACACGACTCAGGCCAATCACACAGGTCAACGACTGTTGAACAAGGGACAGTACTGCTAGTTCACGCAAATATGACCCATGTTGTGGTTATGTGACTGAAAGCCTTTAAGGAAGAGACACAGTCTGTAACAATAGACAGTTGAGTCCAGGACAGCAAGGCGTAAGGACTGTGTCATGGTACCTTGTGAGTCCTTGAAAATGTATCTGTACGAGTCTAGAAGTAGACAGAAAAGGACTTGTAGTGTTTAGTAGGCAGTTCTATTGTACAAGAAAACATTTGAATATGATGTAGCCAATTGTGTTGAATCGGCTGTCGATGTATTTGTCATTAAATCGCCACTTTGTTACTTGAAGCTCTTGTTGTCAAGTTCTTGTGTTAGATGTGCTGTTGTGTTGTTAAGTAGTAGTTGCAGAAGGCCTGATAGAGAAGATTGTAACAATACATTTTCACTTCTGAGGTGGGTGGTCAATTGGCTGAATGTGCAGAGACACACTGATACTCCTGGTGAGTTTTACTCATTTATACCAATTTCTAGTCACAAATTTGTATTAGGCAATTTCAGTATATCAACAATATAAAATGTTTTCTTTGTGGGATAATAACTTTTTCTATGTGAATAATAACATTTTTTTGTTCTTAGGAAACATTTCTTTAAAATGAGCTAATAAAAAACATTTGAGTTAAATAAATCCACATGCATTGACCCAGTATTATGACAATGCCATCTTGGGGTTCCAGAAAAGAAGAAACATAAAATGTGAAATGAGCCATATTCCAAATGAAAGAAACAATGACACAGTTACCCAAATCTTCTTCATTTTGTTTCTTCCTCTGTCGCTGCACCTCCTCTGACTGCAAGAGAAAGACATATTTTTATTTTGAATTTTCAAACAGCATTACAAACCCTGGGACTATGTGTAACTTACATAAAACTAATTGCTAACTAATGGCTGTGTAATATGGGGTGGTACTTTAATTGACAAAGCTTGGTTTAATTATGTTATATAGAACAGAGTTGGAATCAAAATTATACAAACTAGAAACTATAACTTATACCAACAAAGAACTATAACTTATGCCAATAAGGAACAACTTAAACCAACAAAGAACAACAACTTAAACCAACAAGGAACTATAACTTATACTTATACCAACAAGGAGCTATAACTTATACCATTATACCAACAAGGAACTATAACTTATACCAACAAGGAACTACAACTTATACCAACAAGGAACTATAATTTATACCAACAAGGAACTATAATTTATACCAACAAGGAACTATAACTTATACCAACAAGGAACTATAATTTATACCAACAAGGAACTATAACTTATACCAACAAGGAACTGCAAGTAAGAGATATTCTCCCTTTATTAAAACTTATGACTAAACTTTTCATTTTTTTTTACATCAATTTAATGGTAACAGAAATTACTTCTTAAATATAAAAATAATTTGATATTCAGGTGTATGTATTGTTCTATAAACCAACATATATAAAAACATAGCTATTGTAATTTTTAAAAGACATACCCTTCAGTAAAAGATTCTATATACAACAATGATGGTTTCATTATGATTAGTTGTTTTTTTCCTAGTAAAAAAATGGACTTAAAGCTAAAAAGTACTAAAAGAAAGACTAGAGCATGTTGCACTTACTTTGGCTTGTTCTGCCTTGTAGTAGTGGTAGAAGTAAGGAGAGTATTCTTTAGACAGCTCAGGTTTGAGCTCAAATTTACCATTGCCTCCACTCTGGGGCTTTCTGTTGGCAAACAAGTAATCATATATTTAGTCATCATGTTTTTTCAATGTATGATAATTAGTTAGGCAGTCTTAGAACATCATATATGCAGTGGCATGACAGTATCACATTTAAAATAAAAATCTAAAAAACTTCACAAGGGTGGACAGAAACTTACTTGAACACAGCTATTTCATTCACAACCCAATCTAGGCCAGTTTCATGATTGATCTGAAATAATGAACAATAATCTGACAATCTGTGCACTGAATAACAATGAGTACCATACAAATAAGTATTTAAAAAAATGTTGAAAAAAAAAAAAAAAAAAAGTCCATTCTGTTATGAGTATAGATCCATGTCAAGTACAAAAGAAGTCAAATAGGAAGAATCAGAAAAGTAAACAAGAAGTAAAAGAGAATGAATTAGTTACTTACATCTTCATTAAGGGACTTTGTCAATCTACTGTGTGCCATAGGTGAAATACAAAGTAGGTGGATTACTTCCCTTTTAATGGTATCTTTCTTTGTCACAGTACCAACTCCAGGGATGTAACGCTCTTCTGTATACCCAGGATAAAAATATTCTAATTATAAACATTCTTTACAAATTGAAATGATCTTTAGACTTAAGAAATGTTTAGAAAGAGCTGAAAAATAGTAAATACATCTCAAGATCTAGATAAAGACCCTTTTACAGATAACAAATTACTTTATTCTGACACAACTTTTTCTACTTTTATCATTTTTGCAGCTCAAATACTAATGTAGATATTTCCAGTGTTATTTGTCCCACTGGTTCTGAATACCACACTAAAAAAAAATTTTTTAAATTGATTTGAACATGAACATTTTTACAATTAGAAAGCTGTCACAATCAATACAAAATTTTGAAAATATGCAGCAATGGAAAACTTTGGTCCCTAGTTTAAAGTACACTGCATCTCACCCATTAAAATAATAATGAGGCTGAGAAACTCCTCCGCCAGAGTGACAGTCTGTCTGACAGAGTCCTCTTGGCCACCAGGTATATCATACTCCAACCTGAACATAAAAGTTAACAGAGAAATCAATGAGAAATGTTGCAACCAACTTCAAAGTAATGACAAATACAACATGCACTCGATTCATTTTTTAAAATCTCATCAATATGTAAAGAATGTAAAGAAAATGTGCAAATGTTTTGTTTTCATTAATTCAACACTTGGGTTCTTCTTAGTTGTTGTTGTTGTTGTTGACATCTTCCATTACTAATAAAAAAAAAAAAGGTTACCTTTTTTTTATTAATGTGTTTTATTGCATAATAAACTGTTTAGAAATTGTAAAATTGTCTTTTCACTAAGTATAGTTCCCCTTTCAGACCTTTCGATCTATAGGGCAGATGATGTAAAAGTCATCTGTTTCTGTGGACAACAGTTTTAGGAGGTTGTCATAATGACCTGCCAGCACAAGGACCAACCACCTTACTTTCCCTAATAAATGTCAAGTACCCAATAGAGATGGGTGAATTCTGAGGCACCCAAGATCCTGGAATTAAAATCCTGTCTTCACCAGGAATTCAAACCCAGAATCTCGCTCTGGAAGCCAAAAGCTTTACCGCTAAGCCACAGTGCCTCCTGTCTTTTCACTAATAACCTTTATTCATCCTCTGTTCTAATAAGTTTAAGGTTGAGAATAATGACAACTTTGATTGAACATCTACTGCTCAATGTACAGAACAACTACTACTCAATGCAAAAAAACCCAAGCACTACTCAGGACAATACAAATATGGTGATGTATATTTCAAGTGGAAATGTGCACTCACTTTGCCCAGTTGATGAGATTAAATTTATTAATCAGTTGAAGCAGGAACTCATCTCCAGGCAAATGTGCAGCAGCAATCTGATGAGAGAACAACTGTTGTTAGCATAGCACAAAACAAAATGACTATATGTGAGAGGTCAGGGTTCAACATATAAAAGTACTCTAGAAATATAATTTCAAAACAAGCAAAAGAAAAAAGAATACTTTTTTAAACAACAAAGCTTATCTAAGGGAAAGAACCACTTATAATTGTCATGATTGCAGGTTTTAACTCCCTTTCTGCCATATAAAACAAAATTAAGTAATTACTACCAATTGATGAACTAATTAGTTAATTTTTTTTCTTGATTCCTATGTTCTCATCAACTTTGAATAATTGTGTACAATTTCAACTTGATCCAAGAATGAGAAAAAAATTTGATAAAAACATAATTAGGGGAATGAATCCATGTATTGATATTTGCATCTCATTTAGTAGTATTTGTTCGCCTTATTTCAATATCAAACAAAATAATTAATTACCGATAATGTATTAAATAATTGTTGTTGTTTTTTTTTGTCAGGTAAAATGAATAATTGTGCAAAGTTTCAAATTTTTCAGAGAAAGAGAAGTGGGAGAAAAAAAGTTTGAACTTTTGAGCAGACAGACAGACAGACAGACAGACAGTCAGTTGTATATATAAGCTTTGTCAAAATAAATAGGGAAAAGAAAACACAGAAAAGGTTGAACAGTTTGTTTTTGCATTTAAAAAAAAACTGACAAAGAAAACAAAAAAACTGTTGTAACCTGCAACATAATGATGTCTCTGTCATACATTTCTTGTCTACATCTCAAGTTGGAGTAGAAAAATACCTGGCCAAGATTACAAACAAAATTAACTTAATTACACATTTAGTTTACAGAAACCTTGGCTACCATCATTACTAGACAAGACAAACAGTAATGTAGGTAGCAACCAAAAGTTTGAGCACCAACAATTAAATAACTTATTTTGCATTTCCCAAGGAGTCCCTATTTCTAGTAACAAAAAAGAAGTTTTGAATTTAAAACAAATTAGACAAACAATATAACAGTTAGTAAAAAATCTTTAAAAAAGTGTATGAAATGTACCAAATAAGTTTTCTTAGCTAGTGTAACCTAGTAAGACAGGTCACATTTGAAACACCATCCACACTCACATGCCTGCAGAGAATATTTTTATTTCAACCTCTTGCACAGACAGGGCTTGTTTTACAGGTTGTGTCAATATCTTCACCACATACCTGTTAATCCTTTACACACAGTATATACACAGCATACCACTTTGACCTATAGAGACCAATCACCTGGTTTTGCAGGCTGTAACCATTCCTTCTCCACATGCCTGCCTGGGACTGTGCCAGAAGTACCTGTATCCTCAGGGCTGGCTCCATCAGCTCCTTCATGTCCAGAGGTTCTTTCATGGGCACATCCATCCTCTGAGCCATCTGGGTCAATGTCTGGTAGGAACAGTGGAAAGTCCATTCAGAATAGGATTGAAAATGAAGTATCTCTCTTACTTATCTAAACACCTTAAGATTTCTTCAACTAGACTCTGGATCATAGGAGGGGGAGGTACTATATCATGTATTTAGGAGGAGTTCAAATGGATTTCAACATTTACCTTTTTATCAACAGTCACAAAACAAAGAAACTATCTGGCAATCAGATATTTCACTAGCCTTATGTCTGTTTTAGATATTTCACTAGCTTTATGTCTGTTTCAGATCTAGAGAGACTAAACAAACTACTAATGTATAGGTCTTCTGTTTTATTGTATTTTTTTCTGATGAAAACACATCTCAATCCTACATAATTTCTCATGAGATTGCATTGGTGCTAGTTAAAACTTACTCCAATCAAACTTACAGGATTCTGAAACTCTGGAGATGTGAAACTTAATCCATGTTCTTCAAGATGGATATGTAGAGCTGGAAACAGAGATTTCAATTTGTAGGATCACTTGTATGTATGTATGTATGTATGTATATTATATGTGATCAGAATCAATAATAACTAAGAAACTGATAATTAGCTTACAAACCAATAATAACTATAAAAACACAATGAAAGCAGAATGCTGTACTGATTTTTCCAGTAATGTCCAAAATGGAGCCATGCTGCAAAACCTATTTTTAAGTACTTGCATATTCTTGAAAAAAAAATAATTGTCAGATAAAAAATTAACCTACCAATCATAATTTAACCACATGCAAATGTGGTGTAGTTTTTATGTGAACAATTTAACATGAATCACGTACACTAGTTCTTAAACTTTCTCCTTAACGATCGATTACTTATCTAAAAGTTTGAAGTTTGCCCTTTCTGCAGCTATTGAGGTTTCACAGGGTGGGCTTGCTAGTCCCATGCCAAATCCTCCTCCTTTCTCATCTAGGCTTAGGACTGGCCATGGCAGACAATAGTTCTAGGCTTGTAATGAGCCTTAAGTTGATTGATATTTTGGTTGATTTGGACTCAGATTTGTTAACATTGTTAGATCTAAATCTAGAGCTAGAAAGTAAGAAAAGGAGATACCTAGGCTTGTAATGAGCCTTAAGTTGATTGATATTTTGGTTGATTTGGACTCAGATTTGTTAACATTGTTAGATCTAAATCTAGAGCTAGAAAGCAAGAAAAGGAGATACTTAGGCTTGAGGGACTAAGGACAGGTAAGGTTTAAATGAAGTTAAAATTTACTTGACAAATATTTGTTATGCATTAGGTACAAAAGTTATAGTGTTTTTTGTTTTTTTTTAAACTTGTCAAACTACCATCTTGAATGAGGATTAAAAAAGGGTGTTATGAAGTCAGCAAAATAACCAGCTGTCTTTACTTTCCTCAACTTATCACAGCTGAATGGACTCAAAGGAAACACAAGGGATTCCAAATGATAAAATCCCAGCCAGGATTTCAATTAGCTAGCATCAGGTTTTCCACACATATAATATTTAATCTGGGGAATTTAAGTTAAATAAACTATTTTCTTCTGCCTATAAGAAAAAACCAATGCTCCACTGACCTGCAAGAAATCTATTCAGAGGATAATGTATGGAGATTGGATCAGAGGAAACATCATGCTTAATGACTTCACCAGTGTAGCCATCAACTACAGGAGAGAAAAACAAAAGTTTACAGTTCAAACTAGAACATCATAAAATTTTATTTTTTTTTAAATCTATCTAAAACTAAAACAAAATCTGAAATCTCACCTGAGGCTTTGTCCCTTACACTAGGCTCCCTGCTGTTGATCAAAGCTTCCATTGTAGCTTTATAGCCTTCTACAAGGAGATACCTCTGGTGGAACACATACAAAATAATACAGAAATTAAAGATTGCCTAGAGATACACACTCATATATATTAATCTATTTTTTAAAAGTTTATCTTACAGAGCTAAATATATTAACTACCGAGTTATCATCGAATAGTAAAAGTTAAAGATATTTCCTTCCAATGTTTAAGTAGTTGAAATAAAAAAGGCGGTCAAATAGTTTTGACACTGTCACATTTGATTAATTTACTTTGATACATTTGGTGAAGGCATCCTACATTTTACATGGTCATGATTTCAAGCATTTGTTAGTATTAAGGCTAATAGAACTTTTCATTACATCAGCTGCACACCACTGGCAGAAAAGCACGAGGATGTCCTCCAGTTTAATCTGAATAGTAAAGGCACCCTCCCACTCAGGATCAAACTCTAAATGTTGACCTGTCTGTCTTTTCACTGAGTCCATTCCCTGAAATATATATTAATAATGAAATTATAAAATAGGGGTACATGAAGATGTATGCAAACAGTGCTAAGATCATATGCACAGAGTTCTAGAGGTTCACAACATATACAAGACACCTAGAGTTGTGTCCTTACCTGAATAAGAGAAAGAAGTTGTAAAAATGTAGTCAGTCCCCTCAAAAAGTTGTCTCGTAATGACTCAGTCCATTCCTCAGGACAAGTAGGTTTACAAACAAGTGCATACCTGAACCACAAACACACACAAAAATGAATATTGCACTAACAAGTTCATCACGAGCTGTAGCAGATGAGGTACAAACAAACTCCATTGTATACAGATAGATAAATTCATAGAACAACTAATATGTTACAAGGGCCATTCATGTATGGAAAAGATTTGACAGAGTTAGCTAGAAAACAAATGATTAAGAACAATTTAAATCACTAATGAACTAAAAAAGCAAGATCTATATCAACATATTCATATGAATGTATACATATTTGTTTCTTTTTTTAATAGTGTCTGTAAATTATAGATTTTTTGTGGTCAATTAAATGAATAGCTATCTTAATAATATATAGTTACAATTGCAGTCAAATGGAATTTCCATTTATTTGTACCAATAAAATTATCTTAAAGTGCCCCCTTTCAGACCTTCCAATATATGGGACAGATGATGTAAAGGTCATCTGTTTCTTTGTCAATGGTCACTTAACCACTCAGCCACCGAGCTCCACAGAGCTGGCTTGGTAGATAAGAAAACTTTCTCTACACAACAGCTGCGGCTTGCCAAAGTTTGATTAGATGTCATGAATATAACAACAAATGTTGGAAACAAACAAATACTAAATGATGAAGCCTTAAATGGATGACAAGTGAATAAGTTTGTATTTAAGTTATCTTCAGCTAAGTAAGCAGAAACATAGATTCATGTAT
The DNA here is from genome assembly GCA_036873155.1 of Biomphalaria sudanica. Taxonomy (NCBI): domain Eukaryota; kingdom Metazoa; phylum Mollusca; class Gastropoda; family Planorbidae; genus Biomphalaria; species Biomphalaria sudanica. The sequence continues at coordinate 717,048 of JAZGLO010002124.1, forward strand.
ATAACTTACTAGAAGAAAAAAAAAAAACTCACTTGAGGTCATGCAATACAAAAATGGATCTTTTAAAGACATTATTTCTTTCTGCTCTATCAAAGGATAATTTCCCTTGAGCTGAAACAAATCAGAAACAATTCCTAAGTATAGAATTCTTTTCAAGAGACTTGCATCTTTTAGATTTCCATTGTAAATGAGTTTCATCTTATAATTTTAAATTAGATAACTATTTTATCTCCGTAATTTATTTAAAAAAAACCCACTTCAATTTCCTTTTTTTTTTTTAAATTCATTGCATATTTACGCCCTATAAATTTAGCACATTCATTGTTTTAGCATTTAACTTCACATTTGAATTTAGAGATTTAGCAACTTTCTCTTTGTTATGTTTTATCAAGACCAAGGAAGAATGTGATAGTGTTTGGTAAAAGAACTCCTATATTTAACAGAAAACTTCAAAAGAAAAAGTTCACTGAACCAGAATGTTTATATACATTTTTAATGTACCTGACAAATGCATTAACACAACATTTGATGAACTTACCATTCTTCTTCCTCTCACAAGCCGAGAGAAATGCCCTAGTTATCACAGTAATTAGATCATGTTCTGCAATCAACATCCTAGCCTGCAAGATGGTAAGGTGTTAGTTTCAATTCATATTAGTCCCCATACATAAAGACATTAGTCTTTCAAAAACTAGAACAATTACTCTTACTAATTTTGTTTAAATGACTTAAGTGTTTTACAAATGCTATGGTTTTATCTTCAGCATTATTTCAATAAGTATTTAACAAGAAAATATATTTAAAACCTGACATCAAACAAAGGAAACAAAAATTAATGCAAAATAAAAGCTTAAGCAATTGATAGAAATTAAAAAATAATAGTAAGAAATTTTAAAAAAAGGAAAACTAAACCAATTCACAAAGATACAAACTAAAAACTAAACAAAAAATAAAAATTAAAAGGAAGCAAACAAAAAAGTGAAAATATAGAGATAAGTTACAATATAACTACAAACTACAAACAAACATACACTCATTGAAACTACATATAAAGGAAAGCAGAGGCCAACATGCTGCTGGACTAGTATGCAATTAGAAGATCTTGTTTTTTTTCTGTGTTCAAATTTCAAATGAAACTATTAGCACAGTAGCAGAGGATTAATCAAAGCAAAAATGAAAAACAAAAAAAGATATTTTTGCAAGACAACCAAATTTTCATTTTCATGGCCAAAAAATTATCTGTACACATTTTTAATGACTAAGGCAAAATATGGCTACAAAGGAGGGTTTGAAATTTAGTAAATATAAAAATGAAAACAAATTAGTTTCTTTGTAACACATTGGTCTGCACTAGAACAGCAGCTATTTGGAAACAAAGTCATCTACTGACACATTTCCATTTATACTGGTCTTAAGCAACTTCCCTCACCGTTATATATCTCTTAGTTTACTTCAAAACAATCTCTTAGTTCTGTGCTTTTTACTTATAACAAAAATAAGGATTGGCAAAGTTTGTCAGTCTATTAGGACATCATTTCATTAGTGACAGGTTTTTGGGGCAGCTCAAGTTAAAACTTTTTAGTATGTTTTGCCTCTACCACCAGAAGCCAAATTTTTTTTGTTTCAAACATTTCTTTCCTTTAATTTTAAGTTATTTTGTTATTTAGACTTGTTCTATTTAGTTACCTTCCTATTTATTTATTTCTATTTTCTTTTAAATATATATATACTTAGAAGTGTAAACAAGAAAAACATTAAAAAATTGTTTGTTGTTTTGTTTTTGTAAATACCTCGGCTTTAGACACAACATATGGAGCCAGTGTTCTTCTCTTAATTACTTAGAAATGTTAGATTTTAAAAAAAATATTTTTTTTTACCCTGCACCATTCCCTCCTTACTGGAGAAAGAACCCTGGTTAAGTGAATGAAAAGATTTACTACACTTATACTATAAGTATATAATATTCCAATGATAGACCTTCAAATCTAAACTTAGAAGATGTTCTTGAACTTCTATTTATTGAACTCTTCAAGGAATGCAGCAATACCTAAAAATGTATATTCCGTTCAAGATATTTTCTCTTTCTCTAACCAAATTTAAATTTCGTTCTTTTTTTACTTTGAAAAATTATCACGGTCAAGCTAAAGTTTTCTCAGTGTGGCCAATGAGCTAGTAATCCTTTTCTCAGCAATATAGGCCTACATCAACTGTTAAATTTCTAGGAAAATCATTAAAGCTGTTTTTGAGATCCGTGTCAAGAAATAGAGGTATAGTTGTAATGAAAAGCAAAAAGAAAAATGGAAACCCAGTAAATATAGAATGTAAAAAAAATCTCATCCAAAGTTTATGATCACATTAGGTTACATTTTTTTTAAAGGGTAAGACTTCAAATTCAATAAAAAGCCACAAAGTCTACATAGGAGAGAATTCTGATAAAAAGGAATGGTAGAGGTGAGATATCATGTTGTGGTTTTTTCCCCATCAGCTTACAGTTAAAGTTAGCTTCAGTTTAAAATATTTCCCTTATTTGAATTTCCTAATAAAGCAGTTCTACCATTTTTAAAAATATACTTTCACTGACACACCTTTTTTTTCATCACTATAACTTTTTCTAATCTTTATGAATCATATACATATGCAACCAAATCAATAAATTATTAAATATTAAACCCAATAATTTACATTTGTTGTTTTTAAGTTTTTTTTTCATGAAAAATAGTAAAACAAAAGAGTTTAAATGTTATGATAGCTGATATCTTTACTTTTTTTATTTTAAAAAAAAATCCATTTGTCTTCCTTTTGTAATAATTAAAGATACTCAATTAATTTCTAATATTAAAAAAATATTATTTGAACGTCATTTCTTTGAATATGATTTTTTTTTTTAACATGTAACATTAAAAGGAACAAGATCAATTAAACTTTTAAAAACTTTTGTTTTAATGTAAAAATTTGACCTCCTTGTGTATTTTTTCCCCCCACCAAACTTTAACTAAGTTAACCTAAGTCTGGTGCGAGTTAAATGCAATGACAACAGAAACACTCTTTATTCAGCCCGAAAGCTAAAATTGATAAAGACCTACCAACGAAGGGGTTCCAAACAGTTGCAGAGAAAATCGTATAACTGAGAGGGAACGGGAGTGGTCGTCTTGCAAAAACTCTTTGATCAGCTCAGAGTAGCACTATAAGGATAAAACACAATACATCAAACTCTGAGATTGCCTAAAACATACTAGATCCCCCATGAAATATTTAAGCAAATGAGCTCTCGCAGAAGGCCTCTCTTGAAAAGACTATTGTGTATGATTCGTAGAGTTGGGTTGTAAAAAATAGTTTAATTAGTGAAATGCATGTAAAAAAAAAGTTAAAAATGATTAATTTCAAGAGAAATGTTAAATTTAAAAACTTAAAAAAGAATAAAACAAAATACACACACACACACAAAATGGCCTGCTACCAGGTTCTGAACATACTACATAACAGTGCTTCCTGATTCTTGTTCATAATATCACTAAACAAATCTGATAGAGCTTTGTGGGTCATAGATTAAAACTTTTTAATATTTCGTATCCTATTTGGGTACATATTTTTTAACCCGTCATTTTTAGAGATTGATTTCCCAATGAACCTCATTTCGTTGTTGAGGCTATATCAAAGAACAAGGTCAACAAAAATTAGGTGCCACTGTTGTCTAATACAAAGAGGAAATGTGTACATCCACAATATTGATCACAATGAGATCTTCTGGTTAACATTAACAGCAAACTATTAAAGGTCATATAATGTTAAATTCAGCTTAAAAAAAATGTCACCAGATATTTCTCATGATGATGAAATAGAATGCAATATGTCCTTCAGTATTAAAAGTCATACAATGACAAGTGTTATAAAACAAAAAAAGTCAATATATTGTGTATTTCAATTTTTTAGAAAGTTCTTATATAAAAAAAAAAAACAAATACCGTAAGAACTGTGATTAAAAATCTCTGTTAAACTATTGTGATGTCTCAACAAAAATAAATATATGGAATGCACTAACAAAACAATAAATAATTTTATTTGTTGAAAGATTTCTTTAAAAAACAAAAAAGGACTGAATAGATTAGCATTGATTATTATAAATACTAATTTTCATTTTAGATAAACTGCTTTTTTTTTTTACCCACAAGTGACTTATATTCTTTGTCTTGTGAACCATTGGGTCACTGTATGACTTTTAGTTTTGTGTGTTATAAACACTTAACTGGCCACTCAACTCAACAAAAGTAAAAACACACACAAAAAAAAACCGAAACAAACAGCCCAAACTCAAAATGCATAATAGAGGGGATTGGGCTAGGGGCGGAGGGGGCGCTGAAACAGACTCATACCAAACTGGGAACAGTAAAAATCTGTACAGAGAGGCTGGGCATACAGACGTCATGGTCATGATCATCCTCACTGAATGCCCGGACCATCTGGGCATACCACTGTGGATAAAACAACTGATATATTCACATGGCCTCATTGCTTGATATACTAACAACTTGATTCAAATATTTGTACATGATACATTATTGTATTCAGAGCTGTGATGGATAAAACATTTTTTTACATCATAAGATCATTACAATTCTTGTTTCTCATCAGCTGTTATCATGCTCACATTGTCAGACAATGATTTCTTACTACTATTAAATTAGGAAGAGAGTATCTTTAACTTTTTATACACTAAACATGCATAATGTTAAAAGGTCTCCCTTACAATTACAGTTGGATGCCAACCAAAGAATTTTTAATTAAAGGAACAATTAGTCATGTGATAAAAAATTGAATCATAATTCAGTGATCCCTTGTTTATTGAGTGAAATGTATTCCAGAGCAACCTGTGATAACCAAGAATCCTTGAAATAGAAACGGTATACTTATTAAAGTATTTGTACACTATAGTAACGATTTATAAACCCTCTCCCTTGCTTCAACACTCTATTAACCTCAGTACTGTATACACTGTAGAGTAGATAAAATATCACCTCAGTGGTCTGCTAAGTAAATAATAATAACACAGCTAATAATAACACTGTAGAGTAGATAAAAAAAACAAACACATAATACTGTCAAGTAATAACAACGTGCCACTGTACTGAGACAACACAAGCCAGCAACTAATTGTATTATATTACAATTGTGAGTATGTGCATAGTGCCTCAGGCAAATGATGTGGTTTTCATTTCAAAGAATAAATACTCACTATTTATTGTAATTCATATTACTTTTATAACATTGTTAGAATGTATATTAGTAAACATATTTTTATGCATTCTGGTATTTTTTTTTATATTTAAGTTCATAAAATATATATTTTTCTTAAGATTTAATTTTGATAAAAATCCAAGAAAACGCAAAGATCCATGGATTATTTCTCCCCTTAATTTCTAATAAAAGCCTACGAAAGAGTGAAGCAGCAAAAGCCAAAGGGCGTTGTGGCAAGGAATCACTGTAATATAAAAGACTACATGTATTTTAACTTTTATTGAGACCAATTTTGAAAAGAAAATGCTAGGCAAGAAACAAATATTTATTTAATAACACAAATTATAGTCCAAAGATTGTAAAATTAAGAAAAAAAAAGTGAACACCAACCATTCATTATAAAGATTTTCTATTTTTATACTTTTTAGATAGATAATTACAGATTCTATACAATGTTATTTTTTTAGTTTCAAGTTCGTCATAGCAATGCATCAAATATCTTAAACAATCTATTCAATATTTTTTTTACACACTACAGCTTCAACTTTTTGCAATGCAAATTTTGTTTGTCAATTTTTAAACACACAATAAATGAAATAGTCAAAGTAGACACTTATCAAATTCAATACATATGAACTTGTATTTAATACCTATTCATTAAACACAACATTTATACATATGTAATTATGTACAATAATATCACACTATTTACATCACAAAACAGACAAGAAATATTTACCTTTGTAAATATCACAGAAAATTGTTTTTTAGATGGCGGGTCTTTGAGGACACTGGAAAAGTAAGATAGAGACTTAGTGACAATACATTGTGTTAAAAGTCTTCTAAAAGTTAGTTCAATGAGTGTCTGTATATTTGCTTGTAATGTAAAGTAGTGAACTTACCAAGCCATTAGTAGCTGATGACTTTGTACTCTAGCAACTGAAAACAATGAGAGGCAAAAGTCAAAAACTTATTCTCAAAACTTTACTATCATGAATCTGATCTCTACTGTTGAAAAACAATTATTGCATTGATTGGATAATATGGATACCTGTGGTAGTAACTGAGTACAATTTGAAGCTGGTATCAAGTAATAACTTAAATCCAAAGAAAAAAAAAAGAAAAAAGAATAAAATAAAATAAATGAATTTTAAAAAAAAGGAAAAAATGATGGTTAAAGGCCAAATTAATAGTTAAAAATATTACAAGCACATGTTTAGACCAAGGTTCACCTTAATTATAATGAATATGTCAGTTTTGAGAAAGATCCATGAGCTAAGTTGAAGAGAGAAAGACAGAGTAATAATAGAGTTTAGTAAGACATACAAAAAAATACAAATGCCTCTATTACTTTTATTGTCAAGACATCTAGGTTAAATCATTTTTTTTAAAGTTCCCCTTTCAGACCTTGTGATCTATGGGGCAGATGACGTAGAAGTCATCTGTTTCTGTGGCCCACGGTTAACAAGGGTGTCATGTGGCCAGCACAATGACCAATTGCCTTTAGTTTTTCCACAACTAATGTCAGGTATCCATTAGAAGCGGGTGGACTCAGAGGCCCCCTAACGATCCCAAAATCCAAGCCTTCGAAGCCTGGACCGCCCGGTTTGGAAGCCAAGCGCTTTACCACTCAGCCACCGCACCACCAAAATGTTAAAAGGAGAGTATAATGTAAAAAAAAAAAAAGTAATTTATAACTTTAAGAACACAAAATTTTGTTACACTAGTTTTTAGTAACTCATTGGAAATATATACATTCATTGATCATAGAAGTCTAAATTTATAAAAATATTTCAATTTTTTTTTATTTATAAAATAAGTATACCAGAAGTAAGAATAAAGTCAGTATCAATATAAAACAAAATCTTTCTGTTATGATTTTTCTATAAATGCCTTCTACCAAGAGAATTCTGGTGGTAATTTATTCTTTCCTATCAGCTTACAGAAATGTAAGGGACTGCAGGGCGCTCTCACTTCTACTACACAATTTACCCAATGATGTAATTGTAGAAACATTTTTAATGTTAGAAAGAACATCTCACCTTTCCATAACTTTGTATCTGCCTGAATGAACTCTTCTAGGATAGACAGGGTGGGAACATTGTTAACTATTTGATTTTCCATCAAGACTCCACACAAAATTTTTCTGATAGAACCTGGACAAAAATGAAGAAACACAAGTATTTCAATGTGTAAAAAAACAATAGATTAATATTCTCCCCACAGAGCATTGGGTGCTAATTTATTGATGTTTTTGTGCATTTCTATGTGAATTGATTTAAAATTGCTCCATTTCAATTGTGCAATGTATTAAGAATATGTCAAGAAATATCATCTTTATGAGGTAACATTAGGTAGAGAAGAAGATTAAGCTAGTTCCTTATATATAACTGTTATAAGTTACTCATTCACATTACAGCAGACAACAGTTTTAAACATTTGCTTTATTACTGTCACAGATACAGCAAGAACAAAGGAAATAAATTACTATTGTCACATGATGTCATATAGATGAACTTAGCCAAGAACTATTTGTATTAGACAAGATTTGGCTTTGAACCTTTGTCCCTAGTATTTTGTGAGGCATTTTTACACCCTATCCTCATTCACCAATAGCTCATGGAGTTGCTAAAAGAATATTCCTGGGATGTCAAAGTTTCAGAAAATGAAATAGAAAACTATTTCAGGCAAGAGAAGTTTAGGCAAAGTCATTTATGTATTTCATTGTATTGTTATAAACCTGGTGGTGGCACAGATGGGGGTAGAGGTGTGAGTGCAGTCAGTTGACGCAAATCGCCCCAGGCCAGCGCTTGACGACGATCAACCGTGACGAGCTACCACGGTCAGCCGAGACGAGTGTCAACATGACAGTTCGGGAAGGATCGCCGCCGTGAACAGAGCTCAGGAGCGTCACGTGGGATGTTGTCATGTGACGAAGCTAAAAATGTCCAGCGAGGTTCTGTCCGGTTCTAGAAGGCCAGTAAGGACCCTATATAAAGAGCGGAGGTGTCGCAGTCAAGAGGGTTCACGACAGGGGTTCAGAACACGGTCAACTACAGTACAGTTCAACGGTGTGGTTCTGTACGGAGCATTACGACGGTTCAGTGCGGAGTACTGTCAAGTACAGTTGAGACGACTGGCGTCTTGATCTTGGTCTGCGACCGAGTCCGACACAACGAGCCTAGTGTGTGAAGTCAGTCCTGAACTGTTGAACCCAGTGCAAGCCCGGAACGAGATGGAGAGGCCAGTGTAAGAGTTGATACGGCTATTATCGGAGAGATATTTGTACAGTGTACGTGTTGCCAATTGTACAGTATTGGCTGTTATTTATTCAACTATTAAAGTGTTAGTTACTTTGGAGCCCTGAGTTGTCAAGTTCTTTAAGTTGGTGGTGTAAGGTTCAGTTTGCTGAGAGCCTGGATAGTAAGATTCGTAACAGTATTTACTGTGATACTTTATTAAGATTTTGATTTGTGAAGTTAATCTTACTGAATTTTGTAATTAAAGTGTTTGGAATTTCTATAGTGTTTTATCTAACTTTGTGTGGGAATATGTGATCTGCTGAAATGCATTATTACAATTAAAAAGACAATTTAAAATAAAGAAGCAACTTGACATCTGTACTTAACTTCACAATTACAAACAAACAAAGAAAAAAAACATTTAGATTTCAGAACTTTTAAGTACAACAAACTGAACAAACTTTCACATTTCAACTATGAAACAATTCTGAACTACTCACTGGCTTTGTCACTGACAGATTGGAGCCAATTCAGAATTTTCAAAGCAAACAACTGATGAGCCACCAGATCTTTCACCATCACTTCAACTTTCAAAGCCTTGCTACCATGCCTTGAAGTATTTCGCTACAGACATAATAATTAGTCAATTAAGTTGATTTTAAAAACAAAATGATCTTTGATATAAAAATTAGTCTTTGAAAAACCACAATGAAGAACATTTATGACCATTGGCAGTTATAGTATAATCACAGTTTAAAATGTTGACAACAACACAACACCCTTGCCCTTAAGTGCCAATTTTTTAAAAATAAAAATTGACTTAACAGAAAATTGTAAGCTGGGGACATCATCAACAAAACGTATAAACCTCACTTTCAAAAATTGTACTAATTTGTAAGAGTTACTTATTTCATATTAACTTGTTAAAGTTGAACTTATTTTGCTCTTGCACCTTTCCTCATCATCACAAATTTAGTTGCAATTACATATTGTAATTTTAAGTTAGTAGCACAATTTTGGGCCCTAATTTGTTTAAACTATAAGAAATTGAAAGCCTTAAAGCATTTTTAACATGAATGACTATAAAAAGTTAGCGCAATTACTAAATCTCAATAAATGTCATAAACTTGGCATACATTTTCTTTTTATAACTTTAATATAACTTTAATATGCCGTGAATTGTAGGGACTTATGTGACCTGGGTTTGTTATGAAACAAGGATTTCTTACCTCAATAGTTTGTTTGACAGACTCACACTCTTCTTGAGTACCACTCTTGACACAACAACGCCCCTAATAAGTAATATTAAAACATACATAACATCAGGTAGCCACTACTTTTTGCAGCTAATAACTCCTACTGAAAATTTCTACTTTCACCATGCAAAATAACTTTACTTTCAACAACAGTGGTAAGAGCATAGAGCTTACCTCTCTATCTACACTTGTGGCATAGTCCAGAGCTTGTCTCTGAGTACAGTCTATTGCACGTTGGAGAATATTAATCACCTAAAGAGTGCAGAACATATTTTACTCAGTGTAATAAATTTGTTAAAATAAAGAACTAAGTTTGAATTATATACATAAAAAATAGTTGTATGGGACACTACAAAACAAAGCATTCCCAGAAGTAAGTCTAAAACTAACAGACGTTTATCTATATAAGACAACATTAGCAATGGTATCCAGCATTACCCACTCTGATATCATCCTTCCATGAACTGACACTGAGTGGCACCAATAAAAATCGTATTTAAGGGTTGCTAGTTAAATGTGCTATTTCTACATCAGAAACCAGCCCAAATCTTAAATGTAATACAACAATTGTCATTGAGATAAAGCATGCCCAATGAATCCCTTGAGCTAGTCTTGATGTCTACAATACTTAATGCAACAGACTGCTACCAACCTGATCATAAGTATGCACTTCATCATTGTATAACATGCACCTATATACAGCTGAGCTGGTCTCAGTTTTCTGCTTCAGGCCCAGTGGCAGGACTAGGTTGTGCTCCCATGTCAGCATGGTGGAGGAATATCTCAGAACACACCTAAACACCCAGGCCATAATGTTCTGCATCGCAGGCTCCATGTTGATAGAATCACTCTGCAAAGAAACAAATTACTTTGTTTCATTTAATAGCCACAATCAAACTCCTTCAAATGATTTATTTTAAACATATTCACTGTAAATCTATAATTATATGTATTAGATATATTTGAATACAAAGAAGTGTAATGGAATACAATTAGTATAAAGAGCAAAAGAACATTATTTTTTTTAAGTCTTCAAAAAACATTAATTAAATGGGTAAACATTCTGTAAAATGACAGAAATAGTCTAAATTATATTGAATATAAACTATGGCCTTGAATTGTAAATCCTGGCTATTGTTTGAGAGTCAAGTGGATTTCTAAGTGAAACATCCATTGCTCGACTCACTACCATAGATACTGTTGGGAAGGGAGAAGTCAAATCTAATCCACTGGTGAGAGTATAAGACATTCATAAATAGACTAGTTGGCATTGGTGTAAGCCTTTCATACACTCCACCCAATGATCATTACTTTGAATCCCATTTGTCATCAACTCCAAACTCTCTACAGGTATTTTCTTATGAATATGTAAACTTAAGCCAGACCAGGAGTAATGCTCAAGTTACTAGGATTAAAAAATAAATAAGTAAACAACTCTGTACATTAACAAGTACTAGCCTATACGGCCATAAGTAGTTTACCTCTGTTTCTTCTTTCCTGGGTTTGTGAAGTAAACAGAATGGATCAGACTTCCAAGCTTCAGTATCACCGCAATCACAGTAACCACCACCGCCAGATGTACTCATCTGTTTAATACAACAGTACAAATTATTAAAAAATCTGAACAACTTTCAGCATTACATAGCAAAATTTGTTAGGAAATCTGAACAACTTTCTGCATTTAATTATATATTATATATATATACACACACACCCTTTTTTAGTGTGCAAGAACATTTGTAAGACACATCTGTTAACTATAAACGCTACATTTGATAACCATAAACAACGCCAACACTATAACGCCAGATTCATGAGTTAATATTCTAACATCACTCCCTTAGTCAAGGGGAATGATTGAAGATACTCATATAAACAATGTCGACAACATCTTCCATAGATATATATGGTGCTGAACCATATAATAGTCTGTATTACAGAGATGTAGGTTTAGATCTACAATTATAAAAATCAACTAAGAGCATTAGGATAACAAACTCTAAAAAACAAAAAAAAAAACAAGCATTTTCATCCACACCCTATGAATGCCCAAAAACTAAATCGGCTGCAAGTCTGACAGATGTGAACAACCTGGTCAGATATAAGTTCATTTATAATATATATAAAATGATCTAGGCAACTCTAACGTCACATAGAAAATCTGACAGTTTAACATCAATTACTAAGTTATAATTGAAAATATAATGAAAAGAATAATATTCATATATATTAATTATCTGTAAATAAAAATACATATTATATTAAAAATTGCCAAAATCATTGGAGTTTCCCTTTACAAAATTAATTAATAAAAAAAATACAGCAAAGTTTGATATTACCCTGTATCTATGGTTACGATGAGGACTTTTCTGAAAACAAGTAATGCACAGCACACAAGTTGGGTCATAAGCACAGTCCCTGTTGAAGAAACAACAAATAATGTAACATGGTTTATCGCTTAACTTATAAGTGACTTTAATATTGATGAAGCTACACAAGTGTTTGATATTACATTATCAATCTAAATAAAGTGTTCAATGTTAATGTCTTAAGGTATCAATATTAAACTAACATTCTCTTCTTATTGGACAAAGCAGTCAAGTGTTACAGCTGCCTGGTTGCGTGGTATGCGATGTCATCACCAAGGGACCCCAGGTTTGAACCATGCCCTTCCCCATCCCCTGAAGTCCAGTGGGAGGTTTATGTTAGGATGTTATATGGAACATCAGCCTGAAGTCCAGTGGGAGGTTTATATTAGGATGTTATATGGAACATCAGCCTGAAGTCCAGTGGGAGGTTTATGTTAGGATGTTATATGCAACATCAGCCTGAAGTCCAGTGGGAGGTTTATGTTAGGATGTTATATGGAACATCAGCCTGAAGTCCAGTGGGAGGTTTATGTTAGGATGTTATATGGAACATCAGCCTGAAGTCCAGTGGGAGGTTTATGTTAGGATGTTATATGGAACATCAGCCTGAAGTCCAGTGGGAGGTTTATGTTAGGATGTTATATGCAACATCAGCCTGAAGTCCAGTGGGAGGTTTATGTTAGGATGTTATATGCAACATCAGAAATATAAAAACAATTACATTTCCAGAACTATAAATAAGGCAAAACAATTAGGGCAAAATTTTTTTTAGAAGATAAAATGTATCTCAAGAATCATTAGGCATGTAGTGCCATATATGGAAATAAATCATGCTAATCTAATCCAATCACCCTAATATTATCTCTACATCTTTACTAATTGTATCCCTAGCAATTAATTTCAACTACAAACAGAAAACAAAGAAAAAAGTACCTAACTATCTGTATATATAATTCTCTATGTCGCCCAACCACGGGGGACACCACCCATGCACGCCAACTCTCTAACACTCGAAGAAAAGCTCATGTAAAGAAAACTCTTTTATTAATACTAGTTGGACTATAGTTAACCCATGTAACTTTTTTCGGACAGAGAATGCGGCTCAGAAAAAAATAGGAGGGGGAAAACAAGTAATCCCTGTATAGAAAATTCTCTACGTCGCCCAACCATGCAGGTACCATGCAGGCACGCCGACTCTCTAACCCTCTTCCCGCCCACACCCGTGCTGTCTTCGCTCTCCAGGCATGCCCACACAGTCGTTTGTCCAAACCGATCCCATTTGGACTACTGTGTCTTTCAGGAAGTGTTCACCCTTCACTAAATAGCGGTGTATGCTATGCCGCAGGTCGGCTTGCTCTAACAAATACTCAATTATCTAACTTCTTAACATATTTTATGACATATATACAATGGGGCTATGGAAATTACTTTAATTACCTGCAAGAATAAGTGGGCTCTCCATTTTTGAAGTTGTGTCCACAGAGTTGGGAGGGTTCATCTGAGTGGTGCAGCTGTTGAAAAACCTGTTCTGGGTCGCCCTGACACATAAACTCCTCCAAAGGATGAAATAAATATTTTCTGGCTTTTCTTTCATCTTCCTCCTTCTCGTACACAAAATGTACAAAGTCATTGAAATGTGAATACACTGCTTCCTCAAAAGTTTCTCTGCTGGTCTGGAAGCCTGTCATCCATCTCTGTAAATAAATGAAATAAGTGTCAAATAATGGAGTAGTTCATACTGTTTTGCAGTGATATAGTCACAAACTGAATAAATCTATAACATTCAATTTTGTTAGCAAATGCCCATGTAGGGATCTAGTAGCTTTAGCAATCAGTTACCAATCTAAAGGTCCTCAATTTTTTACACGATTGAAACAGTCATTTTTAATTGATCAAAACAGTCATTTTTAATTGATCAAAACAGTCATTTTTACTTGAAACAGTTATCTTTACTTAATGGAAACAGTCATTTTTACTTGAAACAGTCATTTTTACTTGAAACAGTTATTTTTACTTAATTGAAACAGCCATTTTTACTTGATTGAAACAGTCATTTTTACTTGAAACAGTCATTTTTACTTGATTGAAACAGTCATTTTTACTTGATTGAAACAGACATTTTTACTTGATTGAAAGTCATTTTTACTTGATTGAAACAGACATTTAACTTGATTGAAACAGTCATTTTTACTTGACTGAAACAGTCATTTTTACTTGATTGAAACAGACATTTAACTTGATTGAAACAGTCATTTTTACTTGACTGAAACAGTCATTTTTACTGGGAATTTCTGAACTTCAAACAGCTGTAAAAAGTAGCTGAAGATTTCTGGGTAAAATAAAGTTGAGGAATGTACATTAAGAACTCAGAGCGGAGCTTTACACATATGTTTTTGAAAGTTCAAGACAAGAGAAATAACTTGAGAAAAAAAGGGACTTAAATTAAACATGTAAAGCCCGAATAGATCATCATGGAAATTTTTTTTCATCTACACCATTGTGATTTAAATTTAAAATGATTTACTTTAATAATTTAAAAACATTCCTGTGTTCTTTATACCTGTAAAACAGCTTTTAGATGGAACTCTGTTGCATCCTTGCTGGGGGCATCCTTGACAGCCACTTCCATTCCAATCAGTTGTTTAAGCTATAGGGATATAAGTGACTTGATCCGCGAGGACTCATTGGCGAGAGCTCCTGGAGTGCCAAAGAAGCATTGTGTGTGTAGAATTGATGCTGTTTAGCCAAAATATTAGACCAACATTTGAAGTTCCTTGATGAAAAAAACAATATATATATATATATATATATATATGTGGTGGGTTTGACACAGAATCACAACAACCAAAATGACGAGGCAAGTCAGGAGGCTTATTTCAAATTTAATGTACACAAAAAACCTGCCAAAGGCAAACATACAACATAATTACTAAGGAGCATAAAATAAACATAATTATGTGGTCTAAATGAACAGACCAATTTGTAAACACAACATCAGGTATAAATACTAGATCAAGCAAACAAAAACACAAAAAAGAAAACCTTATAGTGTGAACCAATCATCTCTTTTATAAACACAGAGATATGGAACACCACCAAACATTATAAAAATAAATGACAAAGTATTCTCCAAAAAATAAATCAATTAGTTCTATATAAAACTAACATACATTGAAGAGCTTCGCTCTTTCCTTTTCTTACAAACACTATAACAATTAAATAGAACAAATCTATATACTGTTTCTTAAAAACCAGTATCTACAACTGGTTATAGGAATATATTTACAAGAGGGACAATTAATATGGTGAGCTTGACTCACAAACAAAAGATACAATGGGATTGGCTCATGAGATATGAGCTCGACTGGCAAAAAACAACAAAATAGGAATTGAGGTCTCCACATTACATACAGAGTGGGCCTTCCTTCCAAAGGCATCTCAAAACTACAAAACAAAGGTAGTCCGTACATGAGAACAAAACCTGGGTAGCAAAATGTTATATAAAAAATAAACAAGAATATATGATATACAAGAAACAGTAAAAATGTGTTTACCTGCAGCCTTGGTCAAAACAACAAAATTAGGATGAACACAACAGGATCAGACAAGGTGGTATCGGAGTGGATGCGGCCCAGTGAGTTTTAATGCAGGATGCCAGCAGGAAAAGGAATTAAATTTTAGGATGTCAACCGGACAGGAAATTCAAATCCCGGCTTCCGGTGCAGAGGTCAACTTGGTCTTGCTGACCGGTGCACGGTGAAGTTCAGCCGACTCGTATGTCATGTCCTCCCCACTACATATATAATATATATATTGGTAAGTCTCAGCTGGGACTGCGCAGCCACTTGAAATACTGCATTCCTCACTAATCTTTGGACTCGAAGACTAGCCTTATATATATATATATATGTATGGTCTCAAAGAATAGAACTCCCCTTCCTTTGTCCACTGAACATGTTGGAAGAGAGTCTCAGAGTGGGAAAAAGAGGGAGAATACCTATCACTCCTTCTTCTTCTAAATTATTTTTGCAACAGAGGCATTTTTTATTTCTAGCATTGCCAGCTACTGGTAACACTTGTGTCTAATGACTTTATCTAGTGGGATGTCAATTACAATATATATATATATATATACACTTTTAGATCATTGGGGGCATATAATCAAAATGATACTGCCAACATTTGTCCTTTGTGTTTGTTATATTTTAAAAAATAATTTAAAGAGCATCTATAAGATACTAGTTTCTACAACCTATTTCCAGTCTTTTCAATTTGCTATTTGCATTGAAATGTTTTATTTGTATTAAACCTGTTTCTGACACAATTCCAAGATCTTTCAGGCTCAGCTGTTGAAACTTTATATTTTTCATATATATATATACATATATGTATACAAAAATGTAAAAATACAATGACAATTCTGTCAATATTAGTTGAAAATATAGTCAATACCATTCTCCACACCCTGTTTCCATGCACTGACCAAACACCCCGTCATCTTTGTCTCCTTGCTTGTTTATCTTAATCCTTAGGCCAAAAACCTCTGACACGTTTACTTTGTTTTCTTCTGTAAGATAAGAGTTCTATCATGGGTCAATGTGACCTTATATGAAAACATTGGTACTTGGTCGATTGACTCCTTCTCCTACAACTAGAACAATGTTGATGGCCAGGTGAACACCCGTGTGTGTTGCACTATCATTGAGTTGTTTCTGTTGTTTGTTGACCTAATGGCTGTGCTTAGATTTGAATTTTTGTTTACTGAAAATGTGTAAAATCAAAACTAAACAAAAAAAAACTAATTGGAAATGGTTTCCTTCACTGACCCATTAAAATTATCTATCGATCAGGTATGGTAAAGACTGTTGTGTCTAGTGGGAGCTGGTGTCAAGCCAATTACATCACTTGCACTGAGCCTGTTGGATACAAGTGGACTTGCACTAGTTATGGTCTCAAAGAATAGAACCCCCCTTCCTTTGTCCACTGAGCCTGTTGGAAGAGTAGACTTGCACTAGTTATGGTCTCAAAGAATAGAACCCCCCTTCCTTTGTCCACTGAGCCTGTTGGAAGAGTAGACTTGCACTAGTTATGGTCTCAAAGAATAGAACCCCCCTTCCTTTGTCCACTGAGCCTGTTGGAAGAGTAGACTTGCACTAGTTATGGTCTCAAAGAATAGAACCCCCCTTCCTTTGTCCTCTGAGCATGTTGGAAGAGTAGACTTGCACTAGTTATGGTCTCAAAGAATAGAACCCCCCCTTCCTTTGTCCTCTGAGCCTGTTGGAAGAGTAGACTTGCACTAGTTATGGTCTCAAAGAACAGAACCCCCCTTCCTTTGTCCTCTGAGCCTGTTGGAAGAGTAGACTTGCACTAGTTATGGTCTCAAAGAATAGAACCCCCCTTCCTTTGTCCTCTGAACATGTTAG
The DNA here is from genome assembly GCA_036873155.1 of Biomphalaria sudanica. Lineage (NCBI taxonomy): Eukaryota > Metazoa > Mollusca > Gastropoda > Planorbidae > Biomphalaria > Biomphalaria sudanica. The sequence continues at coordinate 734,570 of JAZGLO010002124.1, forward strand.
AAGAGAGTCTCAGAGTGGGAAAGAGAGGGAGATCACCTATCACTCCTTCTTCACTCCTTCCTCTTCTAAATTATTTTTGCAACAGAGGCATTTTTTATTTCTAGCATAGCCAGCTACTGGTAACACTTGTGTCTAATGACTTTATCTAGTGGGATGTCAATTACAAGCTGTGAATGAAGTTGTGGAGCATGAGAAAGGTGACAATGGCCAGTGTTCTTGCATTGGAATAAAAAGAAAATGATTTCGTAGTGAAAATTTTAGATTAAAACATGTTTTAGATATATTTTCTTTGATCTGATCAGGGCATACATCAGCTTGATTGAGCTTATTAATCATGGGGGAAAATTCAGTCGAGAAAAGTGCACTTGACGATACCCACCGTCAAATTATTATTAGCTTAGGGCAGAAGACAGATTTTCCATTGAAAATGCATTTGTGGGAATCTGAATTCATTATCTCCTTAAATAGGTCATCTGTTGCGTGTCTGTTTGTTTTGATAGATAGATCTATGCTTTTGAAAGCTTCATTAGCAAAATTTTGTTGAAATTTATTTTTGTAAAGATTTTATGGATATTTGTGAATTCTGTGAAGTATTCAAAATGCGATGCACAAGATTTACTTTTGGATTTATAGGACCCCATTTGAAAAGGTAAGAAACATATTAGTTTTAATTTTTATAACATGAAAAGACATTCTTACCATTAAAAAATGGTGGTTATAGAATATCTAGAGCGGAAAAAGTAAATTAAGTGGTTTGTTTGTCTTAGAAGTTTTTTTTTTAAAATAGCCTCAACTCCATTACACAATTTGTGCAGAGCTAGACCATCTGTACTAATATTTTTTAGTTTTCACTTAAAGTGTATTGCATATTTTATTTAAATGCTTTTATTTGAGAACTAATAATGTGTTCTTTTCAGTACCAAAATATTAATATATATATTTATTTATATATATTGAAAAAAAAATATATTTTGTATCCAATCGAAAGTGCATCTCTGTAAATCGATGTCTTAAACTTTTTTGAAAACTCGTTTTTATTCATTCAATCTGAATCCGCGAGTGAAGGCGCAGTTCAGAATTGAGATTGGATGGGCCCAGATGAGTTCAGGGTTAGTAGCACTTTTCCATGACAAAATTTTAGGAGGTTTTTTAAGGATGAAATGTATGATGCGTGTGTGTGTGTTTCCTATCCGTTTGGGTGATACATAGTAAAACATACACAAAACTAAGCATTTATCAAATCAATTCTTGTTATTTGATTTTAAAAATAATAAATATCTTGCCAATATGCCACAGAAACAATGTTATCAGCTGTGGTGTGTCCATAGAAAATGTAATGAAAGTTATCTTTTAATCAAGTAACAACTTGACTGTCATTCCAAAACCTCAAACAACCATTTTTTTTCAAAGATTTATTTAAAAACATTACAAATGGTTGCTTTTCCATTTTTTTAAAATAAGAAACATTCTTAGAGATGCTATCATAATGTGTATTCTCTGTGATGGAAATGTACATTATTAGTTCCTATGTGTATCTTATAGATACTAGAGTCATGGTGTGCATTTGAGGTAATGTTTTATTCTTTTATTAGCTAACTTAAATCCTTCTCATTAACAGAGCCAGTAATATATAGGGCAATATAGGTCTATTTGAATGTTTAGTTGACATTAGCTTACTAAAAAATGGCTTTTGGATTTGGGGGGGGGGGGGGGGGGTAGACCTATTCATGTTTTTTTTTCCTAGCAGAATCTTTTTCAACCATATAGTTTCCCTGGCTTTTACGAGTGAAATAATTTTTATGGACTTTTCACAGCTGCATGCGAAATTTTTTCGTTAAATCTACAGTGGATCTAGACTCTTGATCTAAGTCACTAAAATGCGCAGATTTTTTCAAGGCTGTGAGAGAATTATCTTCACTGAATTTACAGTAGATCTAGACTCTAGATCAAAGTCACTAAAATTCGCAGACTTTTCCTATGCTGTGAGAGAAATATCTTCACTATATATATTCTAGTGATTTAGCGTAAATCTAGAGTCTAGATCAAAGTCGAGAAAATTTGCAGACTTTTCACTGCTGTGTCAATATTATCTTCACTAAATTTACAGAAGATCTAGACTCTAAAACTAATTCGCTAAATTTTGTGGACTTTTCACGGCTGTGTGAGAATTATCTTCACTAGATTCTAGTGATTTCAAGTAAATCTAGAGTCTAGATACAAGTCACTAAAATTTGCCGACTTTTCGCGGCTGTGTGCGAATTATCTTCACTGGATATACCCTAGATCTAGAGTCTAGATCTAAGACACTAAATTTGCAGGATTTCACTTTGTGCTAATTATCTTCACTAGACTAAGTGATTTAGCGTAAATCTAGAATCTAGCGTATTTCTAGAGTAATCTAGACATTAGATGTATCGAGATCATTAAATTGACAAAAAATTCACTGATTTTTCATGTTAGATGCGAATTATCTACGCTAGATCTAAATCTAAATCTAGATACTATTACTAGATACTAGCTAGATCTAGAAGATTTACAGACTTTTACACTTACAAGAAGAAGATTTTAGGTGAGGGAGGGCCCGGAGGGGTGTAGCATACAAATTAGTCTGGTAATTGCTCTAATTATAGACAATAGTCCCTACAGACTAGATCTAGCGCGTCTTTAGTGGTAACAATAAATGGAAACACATTTCTACGCTGACTTCAGAAAAATACTGCCAGGTGAAATGCTTGGTTGAACCAAGGCCATCTTCAATCACGAGGTCGCGCTTCACAAGTGGGTGAAGGCGGTGTAGAAGCGTCACTGGTCAGCTCATTAACACAGCCAGCCCGTAAGGTCATGCGATTAGAATGCCTATTTACGCTGTTGTTGTTTTTTTCCCCGCATTTTTAACAAGAAATAAGCAAAATTATATTTTTTTTTTTAATATTGGGTAAAAATTTTAGGAGAGTGGACAAAATTTTAGGAGACTTTCGGCAATTTTTAGGAGAATTTTAGGAGACTTTTCATTTTTTAGAAGATTTTAGGAGTTTTTAGGAGCGCTACGAACCCTGTGAGTCACTGGTTTGGGTTTCGTCTTGAGACACGGCATAATTAGATAACATCAGTTTTGTCATAGGTCAGACCATTACGAAGCTCTATAAAAATTAAAACCTGCAAATAGCTGCTGCAATACCAGCAGGCTTGATTTGTTTGAACCCCATGCTATACTGTCTCTACAGATACACAAATCACAAAGGTACCTATCTTATCTTATATAATACAGACGTTACTTCAAAAAAGAAGATGATTACGTCCTACGCGTCATGCATTTAGTCATGCATATTAACCAATGTACATAGTAACATACTGTTCTGTAGATAAATAGAAGTAGATGATCTAGAATCTAGATCTAATCTACTAATTAATAAATCTTTTTTAAAAAAGGGACTACAGCCAAAGGCAAAGGTGGCAAAAGCTGCAGAGCTGATAAAATCTTTCCCCAAACAAACTTAACAAACCAATCAATCTAGAATTACAATCTAAATCTAGATTCTAGTATACTATAAATAACTATAACATAGAAGTATATATACTATAGATCTATTACGAGTCTCTAGATCTAGTTGAATAAGACTAAGACGTCTAAGAGGCTAAGACTAAGTACTAAATAACTAAGACGAAGTTGCCTTACTTGGTAATGGAACTGGACACTGAAAGTGAAGTTCAGGAATGACACGAAGTGTGACGAAGACCGAACTTCGACCGAAGTCTAAGTCTAGATCTCTCCCTAGTCACTCAACAACTAGAATAAAGAAGAGATACAACCTTGATTCAAACTAAGATTAAGGTAATACAGATGAATAAAAACTTAAGCTTCATCGATACATCCAAAGAGAAGGTTTGTTACCTTAATGTTTATCTATTCATTTATTATAGAAGCGAAATAGATCTAGAGATCGGGATGTCGATAACAGGAAATTGATATGCAGATTGCAAAATGAAGATCAAATATTACATATGTCATGATATGCTCACTATAGTAAAGCCTTGTACTGAGTACAATATTTTTGTCTATCTTAATTCTTAAAAGTTTATGTATCTATTCTAGCTCTTTTTTATTTCTTAAAACGTATTTCATATTTTATTGAATAAAACGCATTTTAAATTGTAAAAATAAATTTAACATATTAGATCCAAATTTACTATTGCGTTTTTGACTCGCTTATCCTATTGATTCAGTTTTTGAGTCAAGTTAAACAAAATAAACAAAGAAAGAGAGCGAAACAAAAACAACCAAACTATAGATCTAGACAAGACTACATCACTACATGATGTTGAGATCTGCCTATGATAAAATTGAATTCGTGTAGACTGTCTCTCTCAAAATTTATATTAGACTCTGACTCTTGGCCTTTGACAAGCGGATCATGAGCTTTATAAATTAACTCATTCCTTTCTAGAGTGATTCTATAATTGCTAGAATTAGTAGAATCTAGTCTAGTTGACTTGACTTAGTCTTAAGTTAGTGGCACTTAGTCGGTTAGATGTAGATTACTAGATACAGATAGTAGTAGATATCTATAATCTAGATCTATATATATATATATATATATATAATATAATAATTAATACTATTCACTTTCACAGCATTGGGTTTAATAAAAATTATAATTAAATTTTTAATTATAATAATTATATTATTTATATGAACTACACATAGTATGGTGACATAGAATATCTATATTTTTTAAATTTTAATAGTATTTTAAAGTATTTATTAAATATATATTTTTTTGTCATAAAAAACTGAATATAGGTACCGGTATATAGTATGAGTATGGGCTATGGCTGTATAGCTGTTTACCATTTTTATTTTTCACTTTAAACATTTAAAAGAAATTAAATAACATTATTATCTTAAATTATGACATACTGGTACTGTTTATTGAAGGCACCCATAACTGTTTGCAAAAATTTTTGACATGCAATTAAAAAATTTATCTGCATTTTCTTAATTTCAATACTTTGAAAATTTAAATTCTAGTTTAAATTTTACAAATTTCTATTCTCTTAACTGTCAGATCTTATTAGCTGATTAAAGACAAAAGACATCTTTTTTTTCCCCTCTAGAATGATGGATGGACGTTGAAGCAATACTAACTTAATTTGAAACAAAAATAACTGTTACCATTAAAATATATGGGCTTTCTACATTTGGTTAAGCTATATTTTTAAAATAAGTAATTAGCCATCCTCAAAATTTTTGTTGTTGTTGATTAAATGACATTGTTTTTTTTTTAAATTTCAGACAGCTTTTTTTAATTCAACATATAAGTGATAGTTGGTTTAATGCCCTGAGACAATAAAGCTCTACAGCAGTACTTTCACTTAAGATGTCAGCAACAACTAAAAAGAAACATGTCACCAAAGAGGTCTTAGAAGAGTACCCTTTACCAGAAGGCAACAAACAGATAGTAAAGGTACATTACTTTGAACTATGTTCAACTGTAATTTATCATGAAATTAATTTTTATGACAGTATAGTTGCAATCATCTTGACCAGTTGTTTTTTTCATAAACATAGCAAAATTATCTTGTCAATACTTTTCAATAAAGATTTCCAAGTTAGACTTTATCTTGCTCAATACCTTTATTAGAAGATAGCCATATTGTAATTTTTTTTAAAACTCAATACTTTTAATTAACAACCAAGTTTAAATGTATCTTGCTCAATACCGGTACTTAACATTAACAGATAGCCAACTTTAAATGTATCTTGCTCAATACCGGTACTTAACATTAACAGACAGCCAAGTTAAAATTTGTCTCGTTAAATACTTTCACAGAAAGCCAAGTTTTTTCATTACAAACATCATTTTTTGTGTCATTATTTCTTTCTAGGGTATTTAAAAAAAGTTTGTATGTACAACATGTTAAGATAAATAGCAATTGAAATTAATTTAATAAATAATGAGAACTTAAAATTACAGGTCACAGCTGCCAAGGGTAATAATTTGCATGAGGTTATCGATGCAGAAGGGGAAACTTTTCTTGTCAGCATGCCAACAAAATTCAGGAAGCATGTCTGGATAAAAAGAGGTATTTTTCTATTGTATGTGTTATATTTATATACTCCTAGTTTGTGTAACAAAAGTTCATGCTAGTATAGGTGTGTCATGTACTCCAGCCCCCTATTTGAGATTTATCTCTAAGTAAGCAGACTTAGTTTCCTCATAAGATATGTCCTCTAGACAGTGTCAGCATGTCTTAATGTGATCACCTGTCTATCTGTAAACTCAATGTGATGAAATAAGGGGTGGGGGAGATAGACCCACACCACTAGACATGTAGATACTACAGTGTACTTACTACTAACTGGCCAACTATCCTGCAGTGATATTTGTTCAGAGCTGAATACTGCCTGATAGTGAAAAAATGGTGGGATATTCTACTGGAGCTAGAGCTACTGTCAGGTACAATCCTAATAGTGACATCTGCTCAATACTTGTTTCTTTTCATAATGTAGAAAAGGGCATTAAACAAAATTCTGAGAACAATAACCATTCATCTTAGCAATGTTTTACATTATAATCTCCATCAAACCAGATGAAATCCTCTCAAAAGTGCAATGCTAATTTATTTATATCCTAGTCCAGGCATGCCATTGCATTCTCTAACAGGACTTGGAAGGAAAAAGTTATTATGTTGTTTGTGTGAACAAAAATGTGGCTTAATTAATTTTTGTTATTGTCTTGAGAAACTTAAGGTGGCTGGTTATTGGTATGTTTATAACATTGTCTTGAAAAACTTAAGGTGGCTGGTTATTGGTATGTTTATAACATTGTCTTGAAAATTTTAAGGTGGCTGGTCATTGGTCTGTTTATAAGGGACTTACAACCACACAAATGCCAAGAACAAAAAAAAAAAAAAAAAAAAGACAGGATAGTTTCATTGAGAAATGCAGCTGTTGTCTTGTAATTTAAAATGATTATTTAAACTGTACATAATTATACAATATTTTAGTTTGCTTCTTACATGCTCATTGTGTGCATGTTTACTTTTTCATCCTTACCACCAGATTTCCAAAACTGTGATTGTTTTCTCAGGTGACTATATCATGGTTGAGCCAATAGGTGAAGGAGACAAAGTGAAGGGGGAGATCACACACATTCTATTTAAGGAGCAGATCAAATACATCCAACAGAAAGGTTTGTGGTAAGCTGAATTAAGGGCTTCTTTTCAGTTTCTATTCATCCTTTTGACTCCCAGTGGGTTGCAACAGTACTTCACCATTGGGTTGTGTTCTGAGCAAATCCCCTCAGTTGGGTCATATCTTTGCCTCTTGTTATACTGATCTCCCCCATGTTTGCATTTGTCTCTAAGCCTTTCTCTTCCCTTTTAGGTTCCATTCCAAAATCTTGTGTCTTACTTAGCATAAAATTTTCATAACAAAATAAAGTGTGAAGGATTAAAGTTGAGTTAACTACAGTGAAATCTAATCAAATGTGACTAAAACTATCAGGGCTTATTATGTCTCATGGAAAAACAGACTTTTTGAAAAAGTTATATTTTGAAATTTATATATATATATATATATATATATATATATATATTTATTTATTTATTTACTGGTAAGACACTGTTTTTCATTGTCAGATGCTTAGCAATAGCTCAAGGTTGGGAAAACATGCATTTGCTTATTCTGGGAACTATCTTGGAGGCCCATAAATATCCCTGGCACTAAATTATAATCACTGTGAAGATGATAGTAAAATTAAATTTTCACTAGCATATTAAATAAAAAAAAAATACCCAAAATACTAAGTGCCTTGTTTTAAATCTAGTTTTTGAAAAATTAGTTTAAAACAAAGTTGATATTAAGTGTAATTGTATAAATCAGTGATGCTCAAAATACGTCCTGCTGGCCAGATCCAGCCCGAGACATGGTTCCATCCGGCCCACCAAAATGTTGGCACAGGGTGTGGAAATTCCCCATCCAAACAAAAAAAAAAGGTTGAAAAAATACATTTTTGCCTACGTTTGGACCCTTACTTTTTCTATGATGGATTGGTATCATGATCTTTAACATTTGTGTGTATATGAAATGGGACTCTGAATGTAGAATCTACCAGGAAAAGTATACATATCTTTACTTTGTTGTTGAACATTATAATAACCCAACATATTTATTTTATAAGGAAAGTGTGGCTGTTTAATAAAACAACAACATAAAGTCATTATAAGATAAATATGGCAGCATTCTTGGTTTGAGTCGCAAATAAAAAATCGGAGGTTCCATGGGAAAAGTTACCAAAAAGACAACACAAAATGTGTCGTTGATATAGCTACTTACACTGTTGCCCGCATTTTAAGTAGAAATGAAGCTATTTTCTGACGCGTAAAAAATATAATTGTCAAATAACCTATTAATTAAGTCTTAAACCCACAGTTTTCTATCAAAATAGGTTCAGAACAATTTCATTTCGTTTTTGTAACTTTTCGCTCATGTGGTCCGTGGGTCGAATAAAGTTGGGCATCACTGGTATAAATTATTTTGAATCAATTATGTAAATAATTTGTAATAGATCTTGACTAACAATAATAACAACATCCTAAACACCATCCCAAAACCAACTCACCAACCACTAGCCAGATCCACTCCTGTTAAACCTAAATCTACTAAAATTAATACAACAGCCTCACTAAACAAACCTACTAAAGAAGTAATACCAAAATACCTTAAAACCTTAGTAATAAATTTTCAAAGCATTAGGAACAAAACAGCAGACTTAGAAATTTTATTAGAATGTGAGAAACCAGACATAATTGCAGGAACAGAAACTTGGCTATATCCTGAAATTTATAATGCAGAAATTTTCAATAGTAATTATGAAATTTTTAGAAAAGATAGGGCTGATAATCATGGAGGAGTTCTTTTAGCAATAAAAAACACTCTTATAGCAGAAGAAATTACCTTACCTAACTCAAAAAACATAGAATCTACATTTTGTAAAATTAATACCACCTCAACATCCCTTATAATAGGCAGCATTTACAGACCACCAAATTCTAGTTTAGAATACATGCAGGAACTATGTAATCAGATTACTACACTTAAAGAGACAAATAAAAATGCAGTTTTTTGGATTATGGGTGACTTCAACCTACCTGATATAAATTGGAAAACACTAACCATAGATAAACACCAAAACCTTAAGGACATAAATGAGCTTTTCATAGAAACTTTACACAACCTAAGTTTAGATCAAATCATTAAAAAGCCAACTAGATTAAACAACACATTAGATCTCTTCTTAACCAACAGACCTGGATTAGTAGTTGATTATGATATTATCCCTGGTCTATCAGACCATGAGATCATAAAAATACACAGTCAGATAAAAGCAGTAGCCAATACAAAAACCAAAAGAAAAATCTTACTCTGGAATAAATGTAACCTAACACAACTACACCAAGCTGCATTAAACTTTCAACAAACATTCTTATTAGAAAAAGACATTAACCAACCAGTCGATGACCTCTGGAATTTCATTAAAAACCATCTTAAAAGCATTATAGAAAATCATATACCAACTAAATACACATCAAACAAAATAAATAAATGCTGGTTTAATAATAGACTAAAGAAGCTTTGTAAACAGAAGGAAAATCTATATAGAAAATTTAAAGAAACCAAGGCAGAAAGAGTTTACAAAAAGTATATAAAAATTAAACACCTAACCCAAAAAGTAAGCAGACAGCTGCAGAGTGAATACATAAACAATGTAATATCTAAAGATAACAACAAAAACCTATGGTCATACATTAAGTCTAAGAAAATGGAAACAACAGGCATAGCGCCATTAAAAGATGAACATAACATAATACATAATGATAATGAAACTAAAGCAAACATCCTAAACAAATACTTTGCATCAGCATTCTCAGCCCCAGGAGACAAAGACATATTTCTTAATTTGAACCAAGTAGACAACATAGAAGATTTAGTAGTACAAGAAAATGGAATTCAAAAACTATTAGCCAACACCAAACCAAATAAAGCGTCTGGACCTGATGGTATTCCAGCTAGATTACTCAAAGAACTAAGCAATGAGCTAGCCCCAGTGTTCAAAATACTCTTTCAGGCATCGCTTAACCAGGGCAGAGTACCAAAGGACTGGAAAGAAGCTAATGTCACCCCCCTATTTAAAAAAGGAGAAAAATCTGATCCAGGAAACTACAGACCAGTATCACTTACCAGCATCACATGTAAAATACTAGAACACATAATATGTAGCAATATCATAAACCACTTAGACAAACATAATGTCCTCACCCCATACCAACATGGCTTTAGGAAATATAGATCATGTGAAACACAACTAATAGGACTAATTGATGATTCTTCAAAAGGTTTAGATAATAGTGAACAAATAGATGCTATCTTACTAGATTTTTCCAAGGCTTTTGACAAAGTTCACCACCATAGTTTGCTTAAAAAATTAAAATATTTCGGCATTAACGGTCCACTGCATCTGTGGATTAAAGATTTTCTGATAGGGAGAGAACAAACTGTAATAATAAATGGCTCTAAATCAACACCAATAACAGTAAACTCAGGTGTACCTCAAGGAACAGTCTTGGGTCCACTACTATTTTTAATTTACATAAATGATTTACCAAATTGCATTAGTTCAGGAACAAAAGTCAGATTATTTGCAGACGATTGCATAATATATAGAACAATAAAAACAAAACAAGACACAGATATTTTACAAAGAGAATTAGATGAATTACAGAAATGGGAATCAAATTGGAGCATGTCTTTCCACCCAGAAAAATGTCAGTTGTTAAGAGTAACAAAAAAACTAAAACAAATTAATTCCACTTATCTTATTCATGGCAAACCAGTAACACAGACTAAAAACTCAAAATACCTAGGTGTTATAATAAATGAAAAACTGTCATGGAATCCACATATTGATGAAACTATAAAAAAAATCCAACAAAGCATTAGGGTTTATTAAAAGAAATTTCTATAAATCAAATAAGAACATAAAACTAAAATGTTATTTAACCTTGGTTAGGCCAATAATAGAATATGCATCCACCGTGTGGGACCCCTCAACTCAAGAAAACATTAAGAAACTGGAACAAACACAAAATAGAGCAGTGAGATTCATAACAAACGAATATTCACATTTGACTAGGGTAACACCATTAGTAAAATCACTAAATTTAGAAAGCCTTCAGGACAGAAGACTCAAAAGTAAAGTAGCAATTATACATAAAACACTGAACCATAATCTTCAAATACAAAAACAAAATTTAATAAAATACTCTGAAAGACACAAAAATAAAGGCACATTCCTCGTCCCATATGCTAGGACAAATTTGTACAAATACTCCTTCTTCCCTAGTGCTATTAGAGCATGGAATGGGTTGCCTGAGCTAGCCAGAAAAACCAGTGACTTGGCAGAATTTAAGTCATTGGTTAATATGCATGACTAAATGCATGACGCGTAGGACGTAATCATCTTCTTTTTTGAAGTAACGTCTGTATTATATAAGATAAGATAAGATAATAAATCTGTGCAGTTGTAAATATTTTTACCAATTATTTATGTTTAGCCCAATTTTATGCTTGCTCATTGACAGCATTTTTTTTTAAAGCAAACTCGAGGGCTCAAGTAGGGGCACTGGCTACTGAGTTAGCCAAGTGCTTAGATAATAGAAAAATAGAAGTTTTTTTTAGTTATCTATTGTTAGGCGATGACCTAATTCTCTACACAAGGCTTATCACTTCATACGGGCCATGGCTAGTAGGCCTCTTGTCTCTCTATAAAATATAAAATGAAATTAATGAATTATCACTAATTGATAAAAGAAATAGTCAATTTTTTGTATATTGATTCTTGCTTTGTTAGGGGCAATGAATAATTGTGCAAAGTTTCAGTTAGATTCAAGAATGGGAAGTGGGAGAGAACTATAGTGTACAAGATTCCATGCAGACAGACATTGAGTTGATAGAAGCTTTGTAAACAGAAAAGGACCACTTACAGAATACTAAAAGTAGTGGTTGCATTTATTCTTTTACAATGAATATAAGAGTGACAAAAAGTAATTATAGAGTTTTTTTTAAATATGACACGCACAGCACAAAAATAATAGTCGTATTCTTTATAATTATTGAGGATGTTACATACTTCTTTAGAAGCAAAGACAAAGTTACAGTTTGCTGAAAAAATACATGTATAATGTTACTATTTTTCTACAGCCATAGTCTACATAAAATGTCAAGTAGCTCTTCATTTTTACATCTCCATTGCTAAAGATGGCTATATTCTCTTTTTTTATTTATATACTGCTGATTTACAATACCGTAAATAGTATTATTTTATTAGATGTAAAATTATACATAAATTCTTTTTTTTTTAACAAACTTTGTTAGGCCTGCTAAATTCTCCACCACTACAAACCAGCAGCAATGTGGTATGATACCATCTGACCTCCTTCCTCCCAGCGATGAAGATGATGATGATGATAATCTGTCTGATCTGGTACGCAACTTGAACAGAGTTGAGGTTACTGAGCTAGAGAGTGAATCAGAAGACAGCTGCTCAGAGGAAGAAGAAGAGGTTGATGAAGATGACAGCCAAGAGGAAAACTGTAACAATTCAAGCCATTCTAAATTGACCAAAAAGAGTGATGATACTAGTAACTGTTCAACTAATTTGTCAGACTGATAAACACTTGTCATCTTATTGTTGGCATCATGTTCTTCAAGTCATTACTGACATAATATCAGCATCATCTATACAATTTTATTGTCTTGACTTAATTAAGGTTGTCTTTCATTGGTTTTAAGAATGACTTGTTATTTTACAATGCAATGACTCATAATGAATGATGTGCAAGTGTTATCTGCAGTGAATGATTTTTCTTAAGGTGTTTTTTAAACCTTAACAGTTTAAATAAAAATCTTTGTTGAGTGGTTTTCTGAAGTTTGTTTTCCTTTTTTTTTTATTGACTTTATTTGGAATATTTTTTATTATTTTGTTCTTCAAAGATTTGTCTTAAATCAAGTTTCAAACAATTGGAGCATGTTTTGTACTGTATAATAAATAAGCCACATGATAATTAAGATGTTTATGATCTGAAAGAAATTTCAGAGATCAGGCAGCATAAACTAGAGGACTTAATGAAAGTTTCTTTCTCTAGCCTAGGAGAATGAGATACAAGTTGGATGAAGTCCCAGCATTCACCTGGTTATTGGTATCATCTCATTTATTGTAAGAACCAATTAATAAGTTTGTCCAGGCTGAGACCCACAACAAACTCAGACAGGTTGTGGTGGATGTCAGGTGGCGGCCCACATCTAAAGGTCTGACAAGGCTTGGAAGCATGGCCAGAGGCCACACCTGATTTGTGATGGGGCAGAGAAAATGTGAATATATAATATTTACAAGATTTTTATTGAATTAACAAATTTTTACTATCTTAACTGTAAATAGACCTTATTTCTAGTGGCTTGGCAGTGTGAGATTTAGCTCTTGAGATTTGAAGGGAGAATGACCCTTGAGGGATTAAGGGTGCGACATGGCCTAAATCAGGGGTTCCCAACCTGTGGGTCGCGAGAAAAAAAAAACCCCTTGGGGATAGATTGACGATTTGCCAGGGGTGGCCTAAGACCATCTAAAATTTGGATTGTTTTTGTGAATTCTTCTATTGCTGTGTGTGTGTGGGTTGCGGCAGAGTGGGGGATTATAAAAAGGGATTGCTGAGATTAAAAGGTTGAGAACCGCTGGCCTAAATTGTGCCCATATGCCAAAACCCCCAAAACATCATGTCCTTGCCCTAAAGCCATCACAAAATATGCTGTGAGCTCTTTTGCAGACTGTGCCAAGGAAAAAAAGTGCTGTTTTCCATACAGGGCGTTGGTTATGTTGGGCTGTAGTGGAAGTAGGGTCTGCCTAAGGTGGATTAGGGAGGGGCATTCAAAGAGGATATGGTTTACGGTTTCAAACGGGTGGGCGCAGTGTCTGCAAAGGGGGAGTGGAGTTTATTTTGTTCAGGTGATAATTTAATAGTGGTGTGTGTCCTGTTCTTAGTTGGAAAATTGTAGATTGTTCTTTGCGGGAGAGGAAGTTAATACTCGTTTTTTCTATCAACTTCTAAAGCCAATCTTTTGATATCCTTTAGATATATGATACTCATTAGGCTATGTTTTTGTATCTGAGCACTTCCTCTTCCATTACCAATAGCATTTTTGTGAAAAAATAATAATGTTTTTCTTCTGCCAGTTATTTATCAGGACCAAAAACATATCGATGCAGAAAATGTGAATTCCTGATTCAGTCAAATAAAAAGCTTAACCTTGGCATTAATTTTGACATGTTTGTGTCGCCACAATTTTCTATCCATGTAGTTGACTATATAACACTTATGTTTTCAAAGCTTAGCTATATCATTATTAATTGCCATTTTTGTATTTTGCATGAATATTATAAACATGCAATAGAAAAGTAAATAAATAAAGTCATAAAAGATACCTTTTTTTGTAATTTAAGCAACCATTTATTTCACACTAAATAAAGCTTTTATTATGTTTAGTTTCTAACCATTAAATTAACATCATTAATATCAGATATATAAATTTTGATAATGATTTTTGTAACATTAGCTAAATCACATTTATGTAGGCCTATAAAAGAAAATTGTTTTAAGGTTGGTGTCGCCACCTAGTGGGAAATTGTATAGGATGGTCTCAGAGCTAAAAAGGTTGAGAACCGCTGGTCTAGAATATGCTGTTAGTAAATGTGTCTGTCAGTACCAAACTAAAAGTGCTGTCACGTGTGTGTTTTCTTTAAGGATGAGCAAAAGTGGAAAAATAATTTCATAAGAAATATGTCAGATCTTCAAATTCTTCAACCAGAAGACCTCTACTTACTTATATAAAAAAATAACAGTATTATACTGGTTTACCTTATCTTAAGATTTCTAGGCAGTGTCAATATATAAGTGGATGGCTGCCTTGTCTGAAACAATGGATAAACTGACATACAAACACAAAATGGAAACTAATTTATTACTGAGCAAAAAGTATTAATAAAATTGAATCAAACAAATAAACAAACAAATTGGAATGTTTTTGCGCCAAATTAAAAGCTAAAAATTAACAAAACTTTCATGATACTTCCACTGAAACTGACCAAACAAGTAGTCACTATAGGTTGAAATATCTTAATAGTATTACAAAATTAATTTGGACTACTGTAACTAGATATATTGGCTGTTTACAAAAAGAGAGAGAGAGATTTAAGTGAGATTACTATGCAAAATAAAAAAAAAAAAGACTGCACAATGAAAAACTAAAAACACAACATAAATATTGTACAAAATGTTTTATGGAAAAGACTGAGTTTAAAAAGCACTGTGTGATAACAATACAAGACAGAAATGTAACTTGTGAGCATGTCTTTCTAAAAGTTGAACTAGATACAATGAACTCTTTTGTGACATTGAGTGTAATGCTGGCCAGATATCCTCCTTGAATTTCAAACTCAAGGAATATTGAATCAATAAAATATATGCACAAACAGTATCTATGTACCGGTATATGGCAAATAAAAGGTAGTACAAAATTTTAATATCATATAGAGGAAATTTTATAATAAATTTTGTATTAGAAAATATAATCATTAAAAGAAAAACTCAACAATAACTGTAATATACATTTCTAGTCTACATAAATATATATATATATATCGTGTAAATCACTGGCTTCCATAAATCTACCTAGCAAAGTCCATTGGAAGAACAAAAAATATGTAAAGCTGAAGTAAATACTGAGTAGAAGAAAACTTGTCAACTTTCTTCAGTAGTGGAAGACAACTTGTCAACTTTCACTAGTAGAAGAATAGTTTGCATTTATTTTAATGCTGTTAATATTTGATACACAAACAAACATTATTTTAACAAATTGCATAACAATCACAATATACAAACACAATTAAAGAAAAAAAACAATTCTATAATTAAAATATAAAACTACAATCAAAGCACTTAAGTTTCTTCACAACACAAAAGTGACTATTGAGACAGATTTAAACAATGCCATCCTTTTTAAAAGGAACTTATCTACTAAAGATTAAAAGTAGGATAATACATTCAGGGAGCAATCTATAATTTATGCACCACAAATACAAAAGCTAGTGTCAGTGGTAAAATAGTACCTTATTGTACTTCATTATGTTTTATATGAATTTGTGAGAAGAGAGTGTGGAAGTATGAACATGTGAACACTAGTTGTGAGGTGAACAGAGAGTGTGGAAGTATGAACATGTGAACACTAGTTGTGAGATGAACAGAGAGTGTGGAAGTATGAACATGTGAACACTAGTTGTGAGATGAACAGAGAGTGTGGAAGTATGAACATGTGAACACTAGTTGTGAGGTGAACAGAGAGTGTGGAAGTATGAACATGTGAACACTAGTTGTGAGATGAACAGAGAGTGTGGAAGTATGAACATGTGAACACTACTTGTGAGATGAACAGAGAGTGTGGAAGTATGAACATGTGAACACTAGTTGTGAGATGAACAGAGAGTGTGGAAGTATGAACATGTGAACACTAGTTGTGAGATGAACAGAGAGTGTGGAAGTATGAACATGTGAACACTAGTTGTGAGATGAACAGAGAGTGTGGAAGTATGAACATGTGAACACTAGTTGTGAGGTGAACAGAGAGTGTGGAAGTATGAACATGTGAACACTAGTTGTGAGGTGAACAGAGAGTGTGGAAGTATGAACATGTGAACACTAGTTGTGAGATGAACAGAGAGTGTGGAAGTATGAACATGTGAACACTAGTTGTGAGATGAACAGAGAGTGTGGAAGTATGAACATGTGAACACTAGTTGTGAGATGAACAGAGAGTGTGGAAGTATGAACATGTGAACACTAGTTGTGAGATGAACAGAGAGTGTGGAAGTATGAACATGTGAACACTAGTTGTGAGATGAACAGAAGTACAAATCAAAGAAGAATGAGGTTAAGAAGTTACTAAAAAGTTGACCTGAGAGTCAGTCCAGATTTAACTTACGAGCCATGTAGAGAGTCAGTCCAGATTTAATTGATTTAACTTACGAGCCATGTAGAGAGTCAGTCCAGATTTAATTGATTTAACTTACAAGCCATGTAGAGAGTCAGTCCAGATTTAATTGATTTAACTTACGAGCCATGTAGAGAGTCAGTCCAGATTTAATTGATTTAACTTACGAGCCATGTAGAGAGTCAGTCCAGATTTAATTGATTTAACTTACGAGCCATGTAGAGGGTCAGTTAAGACTTTAGTAAGTCATCTAAGATTCATGGATGAAACATTGATTATGCCAATTATGTGTCATATTCATTTGGTGGATTTGCATCTATTGTGCTAAACAATTGCGTTTGTAAGAACAAGAGTAATTCAGTGATTTACCATAACTGTCTTAATGTCTATCAAGTATTATTCTAAATCAACAGTAAAAATCATTCAAATACCTAAATATTTACATAAATGAACCCAATGTTACATGAAAACCCATGCACTGACATTCCTGTTGTCAAAAAGAATCTTGTCATCAACTGCTTGTATTTAGGTGTCTGTTGTTTTTTCAGTAATAAAATTCCACAGCATTAGTTAGTTCATTGTTAGAAAGTGTGGATAGAGAATGAATAGGATCAGTCTTTCCAAAACAGGAAGTGCAAGGAAGGGAAAGAAGGAAGACTGTAGAGAAAATGAGAAGAGAACGTAAAGAACTTAGAACAGAAGATGGCATGAAGTTATGAAAGAGTTAGCATTGCCATCCCAATGCCCTTTCAACTAAGTAAAAAAAAGCTCCAATTATTTGGCATTGTTTGTAAGTTCCTGTGGCTCCAAATATCACAAATTATAAGTTGTAAGTACATTAGCCTGGCTTGGAGGGCTCAAGCACAATAATATCAATCTTGAAGCTTCTAAGATTATGTTAGGCTAGAATATGAGATAAAAAAAAAAGGTACAGAGATAAAACAATACTGTCAGTAACAATTCACTATTTACTACCATGACTCTAAACAGTTACAAGAAATAGGCCTGCATAGAGCATCATGTCATGCTGCCTTTTAGTCTCATTAGAGATTGAATGAGAAGTCTTCAAAGTCTTAGGATGCTGGAATGGAATCAAAGGTCAGTATCAGCTTATGCTTATCAATGGATGAAGCAGACGGAGAGGATGAGGTGTTGCCTGATGTGCTGAGTATAGTACTGCTGCTCTTCACTGTCAGGTAGTCCCCCTTTCTTATGGGATGGTGGTGATTGTGCTGGTCTAAATGCTGCGGGCATCCATAAGGGATGTTATTGTTTGAGTGTGGCATCTGGTGGCTTTGAAGATGATGATCCTGCCCTGTCAAAGGCTCCAGTTCATGATGAGAAGTGTAGTAGTTCTGGGACTGGCTTTGTTCCCTTGTACTGGTACTAGAGGTAGACACAGTAGAGTCAGAAAAAGCATATACCGTCTTATCCACGTGGCCCCTGGTTCCCTGCGTACAGCAGTCACTTGTAGGCCAGTGAAACTGCCCACAGCCACCATTGGGCCCCATGATTCTCAGAAGTGACTGAAAAAAGAATGTTGCATATAGCCACGCAAGACTGACCAACAGAAGCAGAAATGTTCCAAACTTCTGGTAAGCCAGCACTGTTGATGGCATGATTAAAGCCCCAGCTAACATAGTGGTAAACGTAGCCATAGCTACTGGACTGCCCATGCGGCCTACTGAAGTAATGACCCTCATTTCTTTGCCTATATCTGGAGCCAGCCTATACGCAACTCCATAATGTAAGGTGATATCAATTGCCAAGCCCACAGCGATAGTTATAATAACAGACTCTAGAAGATTAAGCTCCCAGTCCATAAGTACCAGAGATGCCAGAGTGACAGAGATGGATGCAGCAACTGCCATAAAGGCATAGATGCTGATTAGAACATTGAGGGTAGTAAAAAAGGAAACAACCGCCACAATGGACAGGGATAATCCAAGAGTCAGGGGTGTTCCCATAGCCAGTGACGACTGCAGGTCATAAAAATGAAGGTCGCTTACAAACCACCCTCTTCTCATTCCAGGCGGAGCATAGAGCATCTCATTGTTGACCCACTGATTGACCTTTGAATAAAACGTGTGTGCTTCTTCATAGGATGTACTGTAAGAATAATTACTGGCCAACTGGACAAAGAATGCACTAATTTTCCTGTTGCTGAATCGGGGTCCAGGGGAATGGTTATTGTATTGAACACCTGGAGTATGTTGCAGTAAAGAAATATAAATAGACAAGCAATCCATCAGTTTATCAGCAGGTATGGGAAATCCAGTCCTGTTACAGCATTCAACATCTCCAACCTGTAAATTACTACAGTCCTGGGCCATAAACTCTTGGAAAAATCTTTCAAAGAAACAATCAGTGTAAGAGGACATGTGTAAGTAAAAATCTGTGTGACGAATCCGAGCACAAAACTGTAAAATCCACTTCTGGGCCTCTGGGGATGTAATGTTGAACTCCGGATCAAAGGTGAGGGAACCTTTGTTGCTAGGATTCAATGGATCACCATTATCTTTAGCCAAAACTCCCCATACCACACTTACAAAAAATTGTTGCCGGTCCTCATTGTTTTTGTTCGACTCAAAACGAAACTGTTTGCCAACCTGTAGGTCATAGCGTTCTAGTAAATGGTCAGAAGAAAAGACTTGAAATTTGTCAGAGGTTGGTAGTTTTAGTCGAGGATAAAAAAATATTATCACAATACTACCAATCCAAAAAATTGAAAACATTATTAACCACACAAAGCGAAACTTGATAACAAGGCACGGAAGTATTTTCTCAAAGAATATTCTAGACCAATCACATATCCAATAGTAAAGTCTATAGGGAAACTTGCATAAACAATACAATATAGAATATTTTTTATTGTTCACATTTGTGAAGCATCGCAGCCATTTCTCTTCAAGCATTATAGATGCTGGCAGCCATGTTAGTGTCAAAACAAAATTCATCACAATACAGGTGCCTGCGAACACACTAAAGCAACGAATGGCTGTGATGTCACTGATGTAGTTGGCATAAAATGCTGACGCTGTGGTGAGGCTGGTGACTAGCATTGACATGACTGCATGTTGAAGTGTATCCAGGACAAGCTTCTCCAAGACTCCATTGTTTTTTTCAGATTTGGCCAACCGCCACACCTTGCAATAGATGAACAGATCATCTGCTCCTATTCCAACCAGGACCACCAAGGTCACCATGTTCATATAAGGAAAAAATTTGATGTTGAAGACAAAAGTGTACAGGCAATAAGCTATATCCACAGCCCAGAACAAGGATAGAAAGGCCATTATTGTAATGAAAACAGATGAAGTGTAAAGCCACATCACTATGAATATGGCAGCACAAGCCCCACTCAGCCACATGGAGTCAGAAATCAAATACTCATCAAACAACAAATACTTGACATTAAATTCTGCAGCTACAATCTTTATGGCTTTAAAATCCCTGGGCATGCTATCCAATTCCTTAAAAAGATCCAAAGCACTTTCCCCTGCTGAAACTGGTAGAAATAAGGTGGAATATTTCAGAAAGCTCTTTGGCTTATTAGACGAAAGTGGCGGTGTTCTTGTGTGCATAAAGTCTGAATCTGCCAGGTAATAAAAGATGTGAGCCACAGCATTGTATTTAGTACACTTAAGGGGGACATCGCTGCATGCTGATGGTGGGTAATTAGAATTAAAGTACCATTCCTCCTGCTCGCTATCACAGTTGATCTTCAATGTACCACTGTGGAAAAATGGAGCACATTCCAGCATTAAGCTCTGAACAGAAACCACGTCTTCAGCTGTTATATGCTCACAGGAGGCCCTTTCACTCAGGACAGCAATGTAGCTTCCCAGAGTCCAAGCTGTGCAGCAAAAGCCATCAACTGGATTTGGAAAACACAAGTCTTCATAGGGCTCATAGTGCAAAAAGTAATGGGACTCCATCTCACAAATGGCTTGGATGTCTTCAAAGTTGAATAAACTTCTGCCATGAGTTGATTCAACAACTAGGCGAGGGTAACTTTCATCTGATGAAATATAAAATAAGCTTTAAAAAACAATAACTATTTAAACAAAACAGTTTTATAATAATTAGAATACATGCGCTTCCCTACTGTACTATAGATAATAACACCGCCCTACAAATACTTACAAATCTGGACAAAGTCAAGGAAATACTGGTATTGTTCTACATATACTTAAAATCTTGTCCTACTTATATTCTGAGAAAACTAATGATAGACTGACAATACAACTTGTGTCATTGCATCAAATTTTGTATCAAATTTTCATGTGGCCCACCTTAATGCTTTCAAAAATTTTGTGGCCCATCAAATCAAAAAGGTTGCCTACCCCTGTATTAAAGTATTTATTAAATTCTAATTAATTAATTCACCAGAAGTTGTTTGCATTTTCAACATAAGAAAAGACTTGCTAAGAAACCAGGAGCCTCAATGGGAAGGGAGGGAGAATGTTAATCTCTACTTACTACTGACTAATGGGGTTAATACCATGTTACTCCATAACAGAAATGGTGAGTCAGATTGTCACACTCTACATATGCCCACTTCTACACTTCCACTCTGGAGACGGCCTACTCTTTCATGTGCCATGCTGTAGCATCCCAAAGGAAATATATATATATTTATAAGCAGTGGGAAATGTATTCATGGTATTGTGACAGATTTTTTTCAAAAGAGTTATGGAAAAGCAGGTACTATATTTCTATAGGGACCGAGAAAATAGTAAAATTTTCCTTATATTTGAGCATGTTTCTAGAAACTGAAGAAATAGTAGTTCTCCTCAAAATTTAGCATGTCTTTAGAACTTGAGGTTAAGTTAGACTTGAGATAGGCATGCAAGAGCTGAAGTAATGGTTGATTTCCCCTCAAAATTTTAAAGTCTGGTGGACAGAAAGTTAAGCGCCCATGATTTGTAGCCACACTTCATCAGGGTGTCATGTAGCCACACTTCATCAGGATGTCATGTAGCCAGATTAGAAAGACCCAACTTTACTATCCTTCAACAAATGTCTATTAAATAAGACTCAACACAGTGGCAATCTGAACTCCCATATAAAAAATCCACTGAACTCAAGATCCTTGTTTTAGCAATCAAGTTCTTTACCATTCAGTTGCCTTTGCCCACAAAGACTACTAACCTGGTACTCCACAAAAGATGTTTGCATTGGTCTTGTTGTCCATATTTGACCTCCATCTTGTGTGCTTCTTGTCAGTATTATTATTAAAAGATGTTCGCTTAGGCTTTTTCTTGACAGTTGACGAAGGTCTATTGTCTGTCACTTTAGACTCTGGTAAAAGGTTAGTTTGGTTTCCAACATTCTGTCGCAAATTAGCAAAAGTTACCAAACGATCTGCTAGCTCAGTTCCTCTAGGCTCAAAACCCTGTTTAAAAAAATGTTAAAAACATCTTAAACTCAACATTCAATTATATTAATATGCACATCATTTTTACAGATCAATAATTGTATAATGACTCATCTCTATCACCAAGACTCATCTCTATCTAGCAGAGAAGCAGAAGTGAATTAGTTTAGCACTAAAATACAAATAATAATAAATTTCAATAATATATATAATACATATGATAAATTATAACATTTTTTTAAAAAGGTTCTGCAGAAATTCCAATTTTACAAATTTGATGCTATGGCTATGATAGGTCTTGCCCTTAAAATTATAGACAAAGACCTGAAAAAGTTTTTAATTAATATTAAAATCTTTTCCTAGCTTCAAAACCTTTTAGTAATAGTAAATAGTAATATATGCTACCAATATCTAATTAAATTTGCTAGTTAACTGTAAAATCATCTAATGTCAAGAATTATTTGACAACTTACTGCTATAGGATCGTCAAAGTCAATCCTACTTCCCAGGGTGATAGTCAAGACAAGGCAGGTTGTGACAACTGTTAACACCACTAGTATTATGATATAGGGATAGTGAGCCAAAATCCTTGCATACCTCAAAACAAACAAACAAGAAAAAGTATTTATAGAAATATTTCAGAACACTTGAAAATAAGAATAAATGTGTACAAATTAAAGTCAGAATAGAAATTGAAAATGTTAAGAAATAAATATACCCTTCCAATGTACTTCTCCTGCATTTATCCATTTCCTTCTTTACACTTCCATTTTCCCAGCTTGTTGTTCATGGTTTATTACCAGAATCTAATATAACAAAGTGATTTTTTATATTTGGAACCCAAGCAATGCTTCTCAGCCATGGGTGGAAACTGGCATTAGAGAACATGATTATGCCTACAGGGAATCAAAACAGAACCCCTGCTGGGTACCCAAAGACTGAGTCCATTACACAAGCAAGGATGGAATAAAGCCCTTTATGTTAATATCCACACACCATTCTTCAAGGGGCCATTTTTAAGGAGGACACCTGCACTGGTGATTTGGTACAGAGAATGAATTTAGAGGAGTTTCCCCTGTGTGCTCATCCTTTGGCCTCACTTTTAACCTAAAGGTCTTGGGCAATGGGATAGGAACCATCAGCAATAGGGATGTAAAAATCTACATCTGTTTGGACCTTTCCCAGACAGACGTTTGTTCAGACAGGCAGATGGAAGCAAGCTTCCATAGACCTTGAGTTCCAATAGTCTTAAGACTCCACTCTTAGAACAGTCACCAAGAATAAGAAAAATATATTTTAAAAAAGCAAGAAAAGCTAAAATAAAAAAAATATTTTTAAAAAAACATTATAATCCACTTCATGTATCAATTAAATTAAAAACAACCTCTACATCATAAAAGGTTTCAAGGAATCAATGAAATGAGTTCGGGGATCCAATCTGCCAGTGTTGATAACATGAACTCCTTTGTTTAATATGGGGCAAAGGGATTAGAAAAATCAAAACATTTACAGCACCCAACTCCGTTTTAGAGTTAAATTTACTTATGATTCCTAAATTTTCTTAATTTGATGTAGAACTTCCCCGCATGCTGCATTGTAGATTAGAAAAAAAAAAAACTTTTTAGCATCCTCCGATTGATTGACCTTCACCATACACTTTTCAGCTTTGAATTCTATAGCATCTATGGTTAGTTTTGACCTTTTCTTTTTGTATCCTTTAATTATAAGAAAAAACTCTAGATCTTTTTTTTTTATGTTATTAGGATCGTTTTTTTTTTAAATTTAGACTGCATCTGAAAGGTAAGGCATATTTTTAAAAAGTAGACTTAAAAAAAATTGCTTTAAAAATACAGAATTTGTGTGCTATTCTTTTAATACAAAGGTTTAAAAAAAAGCTTGCATTTTTTTGCTAATTGCTGTGGTCAGGCTGCAAATCTGTCAAAACCAGTTCTTAGTAAGCACTCAGGAGGTAAAAGGAACCTGTGTACAAGATTTCATGCAAATGCATGCAAAAGTTGAAGACATCTCTTCATCAATCCATCAACCATCTTTCGTTAGCTCAACATATAGTCAATATATGTTAATTGTCCCACAAGGCTCGATAAAACTTTGGATATGTGTTATAGCAAAATAAAAATAGCCTACACATCTCAATCATTATTCCCTCTTGGAGAGTCGGACCACACAATGATCAATCTTACACCCACGTACAAACCGGTCTTAAAAACAACAAAACCTGAAGTAAAGTCCATCCAGTCATGGTCTAACGACGCTGTTTTACAGCTACAAAGTTGTCTGGAGCAAACAGATTGGGACATGTTTGTAAACAACTGCCCTGACATAGATGAACTTACCACAACCGTTAATTCGTACATCCAGTTCTGTAAAAACATGATTGTACCAAAGAAGAAAAATTAAAACATTCAGTAATAATAGACCCTGGATGACCAAAGAAATTTAAGGAAGCGATTCTATACAAAAAAAGAATGTTCAAGAGCAGTTCAAGCCCTTAAATAGAAATTATTGGAAGGAAAAGAGAGATTCAGGGAAAAAATTGAAAGCTCTTTCAAGAAAAATAACTCTAAAGTTTTTGGAGTGGCTTGAAACAAATTACTGGCTGCGTACCTAAGCGCGAACCAAAGTGTGTCGCTGACAATAACAAATTGGTCAATGAATTATGATTTCTACAGCCGATTTGACTGCCACAACTTCGAGAAAGTCCATCATGATTTATTGGCATCATTTGAAATTTCAAGAACTGTTTAATAAACAAGAAGTGACTAAAATATTTAAACACTGCCAAAGCCTCTGGACCCGACAAATAAAACGGAAAACTTGTAAACTATGTGCTGAAAAACTGGCTTATATCTTTTGTGCTATATTCAACAAGTCCGCACAAAATACCTTCCGTACCCAAAAAGAAGATCATTGCTTCCAACAACAACCTACGTCCCGTAGCACTAACATCAATTCCAATGAAGTGCTTGGAGAAAATGAAAGAAGTCGAAAAACGTCTTGACCCGCACCAGTTCGCTTACAAACTGTCAAGAAGTACAGAAGATGCAATACTATTCATGCTGAATTGTCTATACCATCATCTTGATACTCAGAGACACTACGCCAGAGTATTATTCGTAGATTTTTCATCCGCATTCAAAACCATCCAACCACATCGCATGATACAAAAACTATCTGAATTGAACGTTAGCAAAAACATACAAGCTTGGATTCTAAACTTTCTTATCAAACGCCCACAATATGTAAAAGTGAAGGGGCATGTGTCAGGCATATTGCAAAATTCAGATAAACAACCAAACCATAGAACAAATACAGGAATATAAATATCTAGGTACAACTATTAACAACAAACTGAAATGGACACTGTCAAAACCTTTACACAAAAATTCACCAATAACTCTTCTATCTCAGAAAGCTACCAAAATTTAACATCGACAAAACAATAATTAAACTTTTCTATACAGCAAGCATCAGCAGTCTAATTAACTTTGCCATTACCTACTGGTATGGTAATACTTTACTGGCACAAATACTTAGACTAAATAGACTAATTAAAAAAGCAATGTATATCACTCGAACACTGCTACCTTTCTAAAATACGATTCTTAAAGACAACCTGCACCCATTAAACCACTGTTACATAAGATCTGAACGAAGTGGCCATCTCCTTTCCATTAGGACTAAAACAGAAAGATTTAAAAACTCCTTTATCCCACTTTCGGTCAGAGTATTACAAGATCATCTGTCGTCATCGAGAAGTACATAGAAGTCAAATTCATAAAGCGCTGGTTGTGAATGTGAATGTGTTTCGTGTGTGAATGTTGTTCGAATTTTTCATTTATATTGTTATTGTACAGTAGTTACGCTGAGGTTGTCAATTGTAGTCAAACTGAATTTCCATTTGATTGGATCAATAAAATTATTTTATAAATAATCTCATTTTGTGCTTATAATATATATATTTTTATATATAATTATAATACATTAATTTAAGTAATACAACTATTCTGGCAAAAAGTTTACTATTTATAGGCTACATTTTATTTAGTAACTTATTATTTAAACACAAATTGTGTTATTTCACCACACACACACACACACAAAATGACAATGTTACACTTTGCACCAAGGTCAAATCACAATACACAAAATAAGCAACAGTAAAATTTAAAGCTTTATTTCACTGAATGACGAACAAAAGTCTAAAGTTTAAGACACCAAACGATCAATAGTACATAATCTCACTTGATTTCACATTATGTAAACAAACACTAGGGACAACATATAACAATTGTCATACAGAGTCATAGAGACTATAAATAATATTATTTAATAAAAAGTCAATAATATCATTACTTTGATTATAAACCAAGACTTACCATCTGCACATTTTGTTTAGTTCCAAACATAAGTGTATTATACAGCCACCACTAAGAGTCTTTAACTTTAAGATCTAGATCTATGGCTATGTAGTATGTTAAGTATGTTTTGATAGATTACTAGATTATTACTAGATCTAGATTGTAACTTTTAACTACTCTAAATAACAAGATCTAGATCTAATTTAACTAATTATAATTATGTAGGTCTAGTCTAGACTACTCAGTCTAGACATGATTTATTAATAAATTGTAGGTCTATCTGATGAACAGTAGGCCTACCTACCAACTAACTTCTAGTAGATCTACACTTCTAGATCTAGATCTAGCTATAGAGATATAAACTCAGTCTCAGTAAGACTTTTTATTTACAGAGTGAGTAACCTCAGTAACTCGCCTAATAATAATAGAACTGAATAAACTCTGAATTATTATTTGTATTCATTACTAGATCTAGTCAATCTAGTCTAGAATTTTTAATTTGTAGTCTAGAATTGTCTTCTACTTTAGTCTACTCTAGCCTAGCCTAGGGCTAGACTCTAACTCTACTCACTAGATAAGTAGATTAGTAGGATAAGGATAATCATAATAATTGATAATATTAATATCACAAATGATATGATTGAATTGATATATGAATAATATGACAAATCATAAGGCTAAGGCAAGGGATGGGCACTCTTACTCTAATACTAATATAACTACTAAACTAGATCTAGATATAATACTTAAAATAGTAATAGATCTATATAGACAATACACACAGTAGTAATACTAGTTTAGTTTAATTACTTTAAACTTTTACTGAACTGTCACTGTCTCTATCTATTATTAAACTTAAACTCGTGCCTCTTTAACTTTAAATGACTCATCTAGATCCTACACTCTAAGTCTAAGACTCTAACTCTAACGTAGATCTAGACTAGTTAAGTCAGTGAGATCTAGACTATCTAGAATTCCTAGATATGTCAAAATTTAATCGAAGTGTGCACTTGTTTGAACCTTAGATATCTTTCGTTTCCGTATCACTAATAGTGTTACAATTTTTAGTAAAATATGTTTCGATTGATATGGAGTTATGGTTCATACCATGGATCTAATAAGACTTGTCTTCGAGTCCGAAGATTAGTGAGAAGTGCAGTATTTCCCGTGGCTGCGCAGCCCCAGCTGTGACCTACATATTTTGCAATATCCAAGGACAAGCATAAGCATTGTCCGCAGTTGGTCGATTTAGATTTTAGATCTATATATAATATAGATCTAAGTCTGCCTTAGGTCACTGCAACCTATGCGATGTACGCAGTGGGCCCCGCACTTTCATAGGACCACCGCTAATTCTAGGTGTATAAATTATAAATTAAACCATTTTATAACTTAATAACAGATTTACCGCGGCCTCCTGTCGATTTACCAGGAGTCCTGGAAATCTCCTGAAATTGCAAAATATACGAAAAAGTCCTGGAAATATCCGGAAATTATTAAAATCTTTTGGAAACTCAAAAATCTCCTGAAATATATACACAAAAATTGTCATGTTGGGGTGTCATTCAATATGGAAAACGCCAATCCTACGCGCGATAAAAAAAAAACGGCATTATGCAATACCCGTAATTGTGGAATAGGGCCGCCGCTACGCTATTGTGCAATGTGTGCATTGCACACAGGCGGCCGAATTTACGGGGTGGCCAAATCATTATTCCAAGACTAATTTTAAAAAAAATTATAGTTTAATAAAAAAAACAATAATTTAAATATTTTATATGAATTCTAATTCTTATTTTAAAACCTTAAAAAAAAAACGACATTCGCACACAAGAAGCAATTTTCAAAACTTTATTTTAAAAAAAAAAAAAAAATTTTAAATTAGAGGGATTGTCATGGGTTTTTTAATAGGCGCCCACTTATTTCTGGCCTAGAATTTTCGCGATTTGTTTGTAGTATTTGTTTTGAATGTCACGTACAGAAGCAGATCAGTCAACACATTTTTTGTTTCTTCTTAGTATCTACTTACTACATATAAATATTGTTTGTGTTTAGTCGAATAGCCCTCTCTGTAAGTAGATTAGTCATTCAAAAGTCAATGTTTTAAACATTTTCACTTTATTTTAAAAGGCTGTTAATTAAGAAAGTTAAATCTGTGTATATTGTAATAACAGTTCTATTGAGTTTTTGTTCACAAGAGACTTTTGTTCAAGTTATTTAATGTTCATTTATTAAAAATAGAAAACGCCCATATCGGCTCAGTTGTACTAGCTGTTTGAAGCTACAAGTTAACTACCAACCAACAAGAAGTAGGGGGATGCGGCCAAAAAAAATGTTTATTTTCATTGTAGTTATTAATCCACGTCTGAATATTATTAAATTTACATAATTACTAATTTTTTAAAAATTAAAATATCTTAAGTAAGAGACGTCGTTTCATCTTCTGAAAAGACCTTGTCAAATGTTGACCGCTTTCGCGAGAGGCAGATGCAACAATATGGGTCAAAACGTTTTGAAAAAAAACCGTCTCCGCTAATATGATTCTTCCGGAATTTCTTGTCTCAGAATGGTCGAATTTCTTCCGACTAATGCACTTCATTATAGTGATGACTTTTGTGTGGAAAAGTGAGGTTCGCAACATAGATGTACTTTAAAAATTCACTGACCTCATTGTGTGAGCTTACTACGCTCCTATAGATCTCTAGCTTCTAATGAGGGGCTTAAACGAAACTTTTGTCATATAGGTGGTCGCATCCGGAAATGTTTGAGAAACCCTGCCTTACTGTGTTTTATTTCAAGTCATTGTATACATGACTTGTACTTATGATTATTTATTTTGTATTAATTCAAGAAAAATGTTCAGCGCTCAGTTTCTTCGTTTTGTCTTAGTGGTGTTTGTAGGCACCTCCGAATCCGCGTATGGCAGATGATTGTGGAGACAATGCATATCTCTCCAAAATACAATCGTGATAATCATTATCAAAGTTTATGGAGAGTTGAAAGTGTTCCACCATCAATGGCTTTTATATTTCGAGTCACTTTATTCTGTAATCTATGTTCCATGTTGGTTGTTTTATACAAAAGAAGTAAATGATTAGAGTCATATTAATTAAGAAAAGACATTATAGACCTAATGCTGATCATATAAAGGAAATGTAAAAAATGCTATTGAAAAGAAAACAACAAAATATAGCCTACAAAGCATTCAATGTTGTATGATTTTGAAAAGTAGCTGAAGTAATCCGTTATAGAACGAATTATTAGTGACAACGTCTCGCTTTTAGAGGATCCACGAATAGTTTCTTGAACACCTAAATAAATAGATTACTTTTATCAAGTATTACAGACCATCTAACAATGTGAGTGAAATAGAAAATACAATTGAAATTGTGTACACAAATATTTTCACACACACACACACAATGGATTCTACAGATAGATCTATGTCTCATGTCTAATCACTATTATTATTGCTCTTGTTTCTTATACACTTCATGTTGAAATTTTAAGTCATTGGTTAACATTTAAGTCATTAGTTAATATTTAAGTCATTGGTTATTATTTAAGTCATTGGTTAATATGCATGACTGAATGCATGACGCGTAGGAACGTAATCATCTTCTTTTTGAAGTAATGTCTGTATTATATAAGTTAAGAAGATAAGAAGAAATGTTGTGTTATAATTAATTTATAACATATTATTACTTTTATACCCAAGGTTCAGCCCAACAGACACATCATACACACCCACTGTACATATAAACTAATAAACGATGTGTATGATGATTTAAATTAAAATATAAAATTTAATCTAATGATATTTATACAATGTCAAAAAACATATAATCAATGATAATGATAAACAAATATAAGTGTATATAGTATAATGTGAGAAATTACTAAATCATAGTCTAGTTTCAATGAATTACTGAATTAATATTTCAAATACAATGATAACCACCTTTTAATATTGTCCCCACAATATGTCATTCCAAGACAGAGATTCTGTAATCAGGTGCCGTGTATTTAATATAACAATGGTAACACAAGTAGATCTATCTTCTAACCAAGATACTGTTCATCAACAATGTAGAATCAAAGTTCAGAGTAGCACCACAGTTGCAAACTCACAATGTACACCAAGTCTGGATATGGAAACCCGCAATCTGGAATCTGGAACCTCAGACTCGAACTTCAGTCCCGAAACTTGAGACGAAAACATCAGACAGAAAACCTGTCCAGTGGCCCCCCACTCACAAACAAACCAAAATTCGTTCACGCCACCTTAGCCAACTGTGGTCTGGGGAGAGATGTAAGCTTTCACAGTGAGATTCTAGAAAGTCTTAAGAAAATAATCAGGGGCGGACTGGCTATATGGGCTTTCGGGCAAATGTACGACAAATGTGAGACCGCAGAATTGTGTTAACGTTTTACCCGTATAAAGTTCTTCGTAACTTAACTGCGTGGGGATACTTATAACCACTTTTTACGTAATAAGGGATTCACCGTGCTGGCCTTGATGATAATCTATTTCTAATGCTAAGGCTACCACTTGCTAAAAATACATCTACATTGTCTATGCTTAGAGTTACTAGACACCTGCACACCCAGAGGAAGACTAGAATTAAATGGAAGTAAAACTTCAAGTACTACTGACTACTAACAAGTGTTTGTTAGGGTAGACCGTTAATATAGACCCAACGGTAGACCTATAAATAGAACGTGTCTAGTAGTCCGGTCCTATTGACCCATAACCTAAAAGTTGGGTCCACCTAACGTTTTTTTGCAGTTTCTATATCTTTAAAGCATGCTTATTAAGAATCCGATTGATGTCAAGCTGACACCATTGGGGAAATTTTTATTTTTAATGTTAAAGTTCACTTATAATATATGCACAATAGGGTGGGCTGATAAAACTGAAAGTTGGAATTTCAAAATCTAATAGCGGGGAAAAGTTGCCCCATGGCATGAAAAGAAAACTGGGAATACTGGCATAAGCAACTATTATGATTTGGTATTAGGTGGACGTTGGGTGGATCCAACTTTTAGGTTATGGGTCAATAGAACCGGACTATATAGGTAAAGGTGTAAAGTACCAAAATAATTCTGTATTATGTCAAAAGTGGTTTTTACCCACGTAGATTCTACTTTTTAACATTAGGTTTTTACTGTATTTCATTTTAATGACAGAGGCACCTTAATTATTTACTTTATAAACGTTTATATAAATTTACTTTATAAATTTTATTTTTATTTTCAGATTAATTATTGATCCACAGACTGTCTCAACAATGGATGAATGCTTTTTCAAATGTGGTCTCAGTAATAAGAAATTTTCAGTGTGTGGCTCTGCGAGAATACGGACAATCATCAAGTCAAGTATTGAACGACGCGACGACATCCACTGTGACCTTCAGCGGCGTTTAGACAATGATTGTGACTTAACAATTAACTGCCATCGTGACTGCGTGTCCACATACACTTCGACAACAATGATAAAAAGATTCTTGAAGAGTCGACTTGATGTAGACGCAACACAGTCGTATATGGATTCTCCGCCCAGAAAGCGAACCTGCCGCTCAGAATTGCCAGTATTTACTTTTAGGGAACATTGCATATTTTGTGGAGAACTTTGTGTAATGGAGAAGGAATGGAAGCATCCTGATCGTTGGAGAAAGGCTGTGTTATGTAGAACTGCAGAGCGTGGAGCAGCAAAGACATTCAAGGATACATTGTTGGGTGTATGCTTGCAACGGTCAGATGACTGGGGTAGACAAGTTCAGATACGACTCAGTGGTGCTGTTAGTGACCTACATGCAGCAGATGGGAGATATCATAAAGACTGTTATTTAAACTTCATAAGCAAAAGATCTGTAGCAGCCGCAGCAAACACGAACGAAACCGTACCAGTTACTGTTGATAGTGCATTCGAAACCCTTGTTGAACAAATGAAAGTCGATGATACAAACATGTGGACTTCTGCAGATCTACTTCGTATCTATCAAGAGAATGGTGGTGCCCTATTATCCAGACAATTACTTGTTGAGAAACTTTGCAACTTCTTTGGTAGAAACTTGATTGTCTTATCATCTTCTGGACTTGCTAACATACTCATCTTCCGCAGTCGTGCTTCTCAATTACTGCGTGTTGTAGACGAGGATGATGATGATATGTCAGTTAACACTGTGGCAAAGCATATTTTCAAGGAAACACAAAGTATCAAATTAGACAAAGCAACTTATAAATCACGAATAAACAGTGCAACAGCTTCGGAAGATATCAGTGCAACATTGTTGTCACTCCTTTCTAAAATTTCAGACAACTTGCGGAATAGCCTGCCAGCCTTACTGATAGGTAACATGGTTACAAGTGCCATTCAAAAGCACCCAACTGGCCTTCAAGTAGCACTTGGTGTGCTATTAAGAAAGAAATCACAATTGGAACTCTTCAATGCATATGGTGTCACTTGTACATATAAAGAAGTACTAAGATTCAAATCATCTGCAGCAATAGCAACTGTTAAAGAAAGATCATACACTGGCCGGTAAATGGTACCTTGCAAGACTTTGATGATGGATTCATAATGTACATAATGAAAATATTGACTCAACATGATGTTTATGTTGTCTTTGACAGATACTTTCAGTACAGTATTAAAAGTGTAACAAGGAGTGGGCGTGCAGCAAAATCGGCAACCAGACAACACAAGCTGAATCCAACTATGCCCATACAGCCACAGAAAGTCATTCTCACAGTAACAGAAAACAAAGTTCAACTTATTGACATAATTTGTGAGCAACTACTGAACAAAGTACAACATGTACATCCAACAGTTTCTTCATACAATAGCCGGTTAATTGTAACAGGGAAAGACTCCATCCCACAACAAATTTGCTCTGGCATTCGACAAGCTAGAGAAGATATGAAGACAAGCCACGAGGAAGCTGATGTAATCATTCCACAACAAGTTGTGTATGCATTCAATGAAGGAGCTATGTGCATTAAAGTTATATCAGATGACACAGATGTTTTTGCTTTGTTGACACACTACTATATTTCAGAGGATATGACATGCCAGCTGCTCATGGAAAGTACCACCACGATTCGAAAAGTGGTCGACATAGGAGAAACAGCAAGAAAGCATCATCAAATAATACCACACCTTTTAGCTGCGCATGCGCTATCAGGATGTGATACTGTAGCATACATGTTTGGTATCGGCAAAGCTACTGTTCTTAAGTTGCTATTTAAGGGACACACACTTCTCAAATTGGGAGATATAGAATCTGACTTGAACAGTGTGGTAAAAGAAGCTACAAGTTTCATGGCTGCTTGCTACGGGTGTCCGGATGCTGGAAACATGTCTGACACTCGGTATGCCCAATGGCTTTCCAGGACTGGTAAACGAAAAGCCACGATAGCACCTAAATTGAAATCATTGCCCCCGACATCAGAAGCGTTTGAGGAGAATGTTAAGCGTGCCCATATTCAAACATGCATTTGGAAAACTGCTTTACTACGAGATCCTCCAAATCTTGATCCCACCGAATTTGGCTGGCAAAAAGATGACGTAAATAAAACATTAATCCCTATAACACTTCCAGTGGGTGTTGATGTAGCGCCTCCAGAAATTCTTCAGATGATTCGTTGCGGGTGTGGATCGGATGAACCGTGTAGCAGCGGACGATGTGGGTGTTTCAGAGCACAGTTACCTTGCACAATCTTTTGCCAGTGCTATGAAACAGAAAATTGTCAAAATCCATTGACAAAAATTAATGTACTGGTAGATGAAGTGGACGTTGAAAGCGATTCAGGATCTGACGTTGAATCAGAAATTGATTAATCTGTCTGTTGATATTGAAACAGTTAAATTGAAACAGAAATTGTCTGTTGATAATTGCATAATTGTGCCAGATGATATAATTTTTACATTCCATGTGATTGTACAATGTGTATGTATTACAAACAAACTTTAACGCTTAAAAAAATTTTTTCCCCAAAGGTGTCAGCTTGACATCAATCGGATTCTTAATAAGCATGCTTTAAAGATATAGAAACTGCAAAAAAACGTTGGGTGGACCCTACTTTTGGGTCAAGGGGTAAAATGCATTAAGTGAGCCCCAGACTATAGGGGTATAGCACTGTCACACTTGTGTTGCACATGTACACAGCCTTACAGAAGATGGGAGAGAAATAATACAAAGGCAACTTTTGAAAAACGTGATGAAACATGTCACTAAATTTAAGGCTAAGTGTATAAAACTACTGTATTTAAAACTCTTTCAACATTTTACATTATACCCTGGAATGCGAAAGAAATAACCCATGATCTTTAGAAGCTCTGATATCCCGATTATTTTTTATGTTTAACTTTGAATAGCCTTGAATATTCAAACACATGTTAATAAAGGAGTTCTAATCAAATGTTACAAAGATAGTTCGTTGGAAACAAACTCAAGATCAACCCCCGAAGTGGTCTACTCATGCAAGTAAGATGTTTCAGTTTTCCAGCTCGAATATCCAGTTATGAACTGCAAAACTATCAACAACCACAAGCCAATTTCTGCCAACACAACAAAGAAGTGACGTGTAAGTATTGAAACTATTGCCGATAGCATCGTCTTGTTGGGCTGACTAACGATATGATACACAGGATGTAGAGATGAACTATTTAATGTTATTCATATGTATTCAATAAACTGGTTTTGTTAAGACGTGGTTCAATGGGAATAGCACGTAACTGATGTTATTGAATGATCATCTTATTGATGAGTTTGTAAATTCAAGTCTATTTCAAGGTCTCATGGAATAACATTGTATCGTCCTGTTATGGCTGGAGAGCATGCTAATGTTAAACAAGTATTCTATATTCTATATTCTATACTAAATGTTTAAAATTACGTTCGAGTTATTTACATAATAACAGCATTGCTTTCTCTATTAAAACAAAAGTGATCATTGTATTTATAAAATAAGTATCTTGTTGAACATTAAATACTTCATTTAGTATTACAAATATTTTATATTATTATTTTCGAAAAAAAAAAACACGTTTGGATATAAAAATTAAAATTGACAGAAAAATCACCTCCCATATTCATATAATCTCCCCTGTTGTTTTTATTTATTTTTTTTACATTCAATCTATATATATATAATTCTCTTCTTTGATCAACAGTTGGGACGAGCAAGAATTAAAGGAAAGATCACTCTCTTATTTCTGCGGATAGTCACCCCACGAAAAAACAAGAGGGAAGGGGGGAGAAAAAGTGGGTATTCAAACGACGCTACGGATGACTGCGCACTGGGCTGTGAAACCCTGCCCGCTCCCATCCTCCGTCGTCCTGCGGGAGGTTTGGTCTAAGAAGTAAACTATCTTCAACTCTGAAGGAACATCCGAAACATGTAAAACATTTTACAAACAAACATTTTACAAACACTAAATAGCAGCGCCGGACTTAACCACTGTGACCAAGAAGTCTTGGAAAGAGAACAAGTAATCTGCTATGTATATTCACCTGTCACTAAGTAGCAGGGCCGGACCCTATGCGAAACGGATTTCGCGGGGCCAAGTTTGGGTAGGGAAGCGGACAATAAGTGAAAATTAAGAGTTTGTATTAGAAAATAAATTCGTCTATGATTTTATTCATTCTTTACTACCTACAGAATTACTTTACGAGCCTTGCGTGTAGCAAAGTCATACAGTATATCATAATAATTCAGTTTCCTACATATATTACGCTCAATAGCATGATACAAATGTTTCAATCTATCTACGAGAATTGTTGACCTCAAGTAATTCTTCATAATTTGAGGCGCGAAAAGCTTCTTTCACCAGATTACACAATTACGGCTTATGCATAATGCCGTTTTTATTTATCGCGCTTTGGATTGGTGTTTTCCAAATTGAGTGACACCCCAAAATGACAACTTTTCTCTTCATATTTCCGTATATTTTAAGGTCTTTTTCGAATATTTTGCAATTTCGGAAGATTTCCAGGAGCTCCTGGTAAATCGACAGGATAAAATGGTTTAATTTAATATTTTTTACACCTTGAATTAGCGCTGGTCCTATGAAAGTGCGGGTCCTATGAAAGTGCGGGTCCTATGAAAGTGCGGGTCCTATGAAAGTGCGGGTCCTATGAAAGTGCGGGGCCCACTGCGGTCGCAAAGGTTGTATAAGGCCGGTCCTGCAAAATAGCGCTGTATGCTACGCCGCCGGTCGACTAGTAGTGACTAGTTGTAACAATGGCGTAGTTTTATGAAATAATTAACGAAAAAAAAAAAAAAGCTGTTGTAGCAAAACTGCGTAGGCCGCTCAAAAGTCATCTTCTGATCTCTCCAATAGGCACATTTCTGTGTTTGTGTATTTAAACATGAAGATATCATGTGCCTAACCTTCTTACACTTTTGGCCATTCTTGTCGGACATTAATCTTATGTTAATTAATGTAGAGGACATTTAGGGTTCGGGCTTTAAATAGAAACATTGAGAAGTCCAACAAGCACATACACGATGACGATCCAAAACACACACACACACACATACATAAATACATACATACATACATACATACACACACACATATATAAATACATACATACATACATACACACACACACATACATACATACATACATACATACTACATACATACATACATACATACATACATACATACTACATACATACATACATACATACATACATACATACATACATACATACATACATACATACATACATACATACATACATACATAAAGTGTGAGACCGACTAATGTCACCTAGTGAGAGCCTCTCCCCCCCTCCACTTATTAGTTCTGTACATTTACTCTGAGGATGCTTGGGTGTGTGTTGTAACGGATGCACGTGTAAGTCAGATGTAGTGGAAGTATTTCTAGAAGATGCTTAGTTAGACTTAGTGCGTGAGTACCTTGTTGAGTGTATTATGACTGCAAGTTCGGGACATGAACATCACGTTACAAGATTGAACAGGTACGAAACAGGAACACAGACCAAGTTGACTCAAGATGAACTTCAAACAAACGTTTAATACAGAATGAGCCACAGTCTAGTCCGTCACTAATAAAATCTCCCCTCAAGAGTCTAGCAGTAACTGATTAATTAAAAAGCTATTCTAATCTCTAACCCAAAGTCGATGTTGTCACTATAAAATGTATGTTCACCGTCAGTCTAATAAAGTGCGCAAACCAACTAACTAAATTAGCTATCTAACAGTGTATACTGTGCATGGCTATTGATCCTGATCTAAAGCAGTGATGCTCAACCATATTCGGCTGGTGGGCCATTTTCATTTCTTATTCTCGTGTCGCGGGCCACATCAACAAAAAATAATAATAAAAAAAAAGGATGTAGGCAATGAACCATTTTTATTAGAAACCCATGAATCTGGTAGTAAAGTTCCCTTTTCAGACCTTGTGGTCTATAGGGCAGATGATGTAAAGGTCATCTGTTTCTGTGGCCTACGGTTAACGAGGGTGTCATGTGGCTAGCACAACGACCAGCTGCCTTTACTTTTTCCTCAACTATCGTCAGGTACCCATTAGAACTGGATGGACTCAGAGGCGCCCGAAGATCCCGAAATAAAAAATCCGCTCAGCCACTGCGCCTCCCATGAATCTGGTACTTACATTAATTCATAAGCTTCATAAAGCTGTTTAATGGAGTTGATACTTTCTAGAGAGTTACTCTTAATTATCAAACAAATATGTTGGCTTATATAACGTAAGGAAAGGTGTTGTTTTTTTGTGGAGAGGGATTTTCTACACTTTGTACCGGCTTTTCGGCGGGCCGGATTGGATCACATCGCGGTCCGGATATGCCCCGCGGGCCCTATTTTGGACATCACTGTATTAGGTGCTTAAGGTCTGAAACCACACTAGAAGTCACCTAGACTTTTTTCTTTATACTTTCCTAGTCTATTAGTAGTTATACAAGAGAGAAATTCCTCTGTAATTACAACACTTTAGTTTGGATCCTTCTGACTTCTACATTATAGAAATTTGTAAAAATCATTCCAATAATGCAAGCTTCATTGTTTTAATATTTTATCGACTCTATTACAGAACTTCACCGTGAAAGAGAACATGTTTACATTCGGAGATGGAAAACTCTGAATCCAAACTTCCCCTGTCTTGAGGCTAAGCACTAACATGGGAAAGGCTTCGGGTATCATATCTGAGGCAAATAAGTAGCCCGTGACACTAAAGCAGCTTCCAACACGCACACAGTATACCCTGGCAGAGCCTTCGTCTTCGCTGATTGAAAACTGTATCTGTTATTTCTTAGGACCGAACATATATGTGGTAATAGCGGCGAGGAGGGGGTAGGTGAGTGGGCTATTTTAATCAGAGCTTACTTTCTGCCTAAGCTAATTATTAAAATGTGATAACCATAGATGCCCCTAACGACTGAAGGCGGCTAGTTATCAATACAAAGTATGCTATTTGGAAACATGAATTTGAAATATGTTGAAATTTAAATACTGGATTTATGTTTTAAGTTTGGTGTTTAAAGGTAATAACCTTTCTTGCTGTGTGGCTGACAACTTCACATTCTTCCCAAACCTCTTTACTTTTTACTTTAAGGAGATAACTAAATACGCCCCTACGACTGAAGGCGGTTACTGTGTACAATAAGTGTACATATGGCTGAGAATGTTTACATTTAAACACTAAATGTATGTTTTTGGTTTTGTGTATCCTTCAGACTTTGTGATCACGTGATTAAACTTCAAATTTTCTTTGGATCTTTATAGATAACTCTCCACATTTGACTAGAGTTATACGTAGGAAGCATGCAAAGAACATGATCTGCCTCAAAAAGTAAAGGGACAAGACAAGGTAAGACAAGACAAGGTAGGACATTATCATGGATTTAAACTCTAGATCTACAATGGTGAACAAATCAAATGTTGTCTCGTTTTGTAAAGGTTCTAGATCTAGATGTAGATCAAGATGCTTTCCGATTACCAAAAGATGATGGCTAAGGCTTAGCAAGACAAAAATGGCCAGCAGTATTACCTTAGACTTAGAAGGATTAGATCTATGTACCATTAAAGGAGTACTCTAAAGTAAGTAATTAATTCTAGATCTAGCACGGAGGTCACGATCAGACAGTAACTTCAGAGGCGGTGACCACATCAACAACTTTGTCTCCCATATCAAGAAAAATCCGAAAATAACCCTGTTCCCAGAGAGGTCTCTACATAAACCGAAGCTCTACGACATTCCCACTAGCCCCCCAACTTACTCAGGAACCTGTTCAGTTAGTACAGATCTACTTGCCTTAATGTTTGGTTACAAGAACGGTGAAGAAGCTCTGATAAGGTGTTTCTAAGTTTGTGAAGCGTGTATAAGATTATTTGTTATCGATTTCATTGAAGACTAAGATTAATATTAAGACTGCTTTATTAATCCTTATGGAAATTTGTTGTGATTAGGGAGCAGACCTCATTAGGTCTGGTTGGTAACTGTCCAGTGGCAAGAACTGTTTGGCTTTTCCCAGCTACCCCCCCTCCCCCAGCAGTTCTATGAAAGACATTAAAATCATTAGATGATTAGACCATAGCGCATTGCATAGCATTATAGCATTGAACAATTATAATTCATTATTCTGATTCAAAAAGTACAATATTTAATATCTTCCAAGCAGAGGTGCGTTGTAGTATATAATGCATACAATTAATTATTTAATTTGAAGAATGAATGGGTTACTATTAAAGCCAAAAGTTCGGCGCCACACTCAAAGCGTTCTACAAGACGTACATTAGTTTCAAGTTCATGTCATGTCTGCCAGTTGAGCTTTGCTTCAAGCGAATTAAGTAGAAATAGCTTCCTGATATGTCACCTGCTGTCGTCTGGCCATGTCACTGAAGATTGC
Organism: Biomphalaria sudanica; assembly: GCA_036873155.1. Lineage (NCBI taxonomy): Eukaryota > Metazoa > Mollusca > Gastropoda > Planorbidae > Biomphalaria > Biomphalaria sudanica. The sequence continues at coordinate 775,332 of JAZGLO010002124.1, forward strand.
TGCGAAGTGGACATTATAGACATTCAATAAGAACGACATCTAAAGTCCTTAACGCACTTGTTTGTTTTCCTTAGTGTTGAGTTTAACCGTGTCAATGTAACAAATGTTTCGGCGGAAAAATGACAGGTGGACCTCACAGTATCCGCTCTACAGTATAAATCAAAACCTTTGGCTCCTGTGAAGCACAGATTGTGGAACATTTGATTATGACATAATTATTCTAAAGTGTAGATTTATAGAAGGGGGCCCTTTTCAACTTGTTCTTCGTGGGAGGATGCGGGAGAATGGCTTACTCCAAAAAAGTGTGTGAGGCCTGTAGCTATTCTAGATTTTAGAAGTCCAACACATTCTTACAGTTAAGAAAACCAATTATAGTTATGTAGACTAATTCTAGTTATGAAGATTAATTATAGTTATTAAGACAAATTATAGTTGTGGCGTAGCCAGGATTTTTTTTCGGAGGGGGGGTTTAGGGGGGGATTTTTTTCTAAATAAATAAATCAATATTTGTATGTATGTATGTATGTATGTGTACATAATCTTTATTACATTCTGACCCTTCAGTCTTTCGGAACACGTTGATTGTGCCCGTGTATTGTTCTTCCTGGAGTTAGTGGGAAAATTGTTGACTCACAGCCATTGCTAGCAAGGGGGTCTGGGGGAGCGCTAGGAGCTCCCCCAGCGCGGGGCAGAGCCCCGCCCCAAGCACTATTTCTAGTATTGAAAGCCGACAAAATGCATATTCTGAGGTATCTACAGTGCATTTTCCTGCTATTAAAAAGTCTGATTTCAAAAACCTAATGTGCTATTCTTACTGACTTAGACCCTCCAGCATCGTTCGGCGCATTTGCCGTCAAGCTGTTTCCACAAAAATCTGTCACTGGTAATGTCTGAAGCCTCTTCCCACCTGCTCTGAGGACCTCCATGAATGTGTGTACTAGGATGTCATCGCAACTCTTATTATGCGTAATTCATTTTGTCGGAGAACATGTCCCCCAAACCTCACGCGACGCTCTGTCACAATCTTACTAAGGGGTCGACTCCCAGTTCGGCATGGGATTTCCTTGATTTAAACCCGATCTCTATAATTGACTCCTAAAATCTGTCTTAGCCATCTTTGTTGAGCCACATTTAGTGTTTTTCAATTTCGGCAGATGACTACTCACTGCACTTTATTAATGGAGCCCCGCCACTGGTAGAAATGTGTAACTTCTCTTGAATACGCTCTTGGAATTAGATGACTGTAGTTTGCTTTAGATTTTATATCGAAACGGGAAGTTTTATCGTCAAAATCATCTGTTGGGGGTTTTAAACTAAAAAATCTCAGGACTTAGTTGTTGTTGTTTTTTAATTCAAAACCCCATTTAGCTACGATCATAGAATTTGGTAACTTTAGTTTGCTTTAGAATAATATTGAAGATAGAGGTTTTCCCACCTCAAAACGCTTTGTAGGGGGGATTTTAAACTCAAAACCATCTGAAGTAGAGGAGTCTAAACTAAAAAACCCCAATAGGCTTGGCTACGCTAAAATAATTTTAGTGTGTAATTTGTTGTTTTTTTTATATTGAAGAGGTATTTTTTAGCATCAAACCCTTCTGAAGGGGGATTTAAACTCAAAACCCCTTTTGGCAACGCTCATAGCATTTTGAGTGCGTAATTTGCTTTTTTTTAACATTGAAGATGTATTTTTTATCTTCCAACCCGCTGGCGGGGGGTTTAAACTTAAAACCTCTTTTCTATGCTCATAGATTGTAGAGTGTGTAATTTTATTTTTTTTTTAATTGAAGATGTATTTTTTAGCTTCAAACTCCACTGGAGGGGAGTTTAAACTTAAAACTGAGTCAAAACCCATTTAACTACGCTCATAACATTTTGAGTGCATAATTTGCTTTTTTTTATGTAGAAGAGGGGGTGTATCGTACATTTTGGAGGGGGTTTTAAAATCAAAATCTTTCTTAACTGTGCTATTGGAATTTGGGGATTGTCACTTGCATTTTTTTATTTGTTTTATAGAATATGGGGATTTTACTACAAAAACCCCTGGTAGGGCGTTTTAAAGTCAAAACCCCCTGGTAGGGGGTTTTAAACTCAACCCCCCCGTAGGCGTTTTTAAACTCAAAACCCCCTGTTAGGGGGTTTTAAACTCAAAACCCTCTTGGCTGCGCTGGGGCAAGTGATGGTTTAGTATCAAAATCTCACCTAAAATAAACAACCCCAACCCCCCCCCCCCCCTGGCTACGCCCATGATGAAGACTAATTCTAGTTATGAAGACTAATTCTAGTTATGAAGACTAATTCTAGTTATGAAGACTAATTCTAGTTATGAAGACTAATTCTAGTTATAAGGACCAATTATAGTTATGAAGACTAATTCTAGTTATGAAGAGTAATTCTAGTTAAGAAGACCAATTAAAGTTATGAAGACTAATTCTAGTTATGAAGAGTAATTCTAGTTAAGAAGACCAATTAAAGTTATGAAGACTAATTCTAGTTATGAAGAGTAATTCTAGTTAAGAAGACCAATTAAAGTTATGAAGACTAATCCTAGTTATGAAGACTAATTCTAGTTTTGAAGACTAATACTAGTTATGAAGACTAATACTAGTTATGAAGACTAATTCTAGTTATATTTTTTTAATAGGCCTACGGTTCGGTACCGGGGAATTGTGTGAGGGCTCTAAATAAAGGAGAAAATGTTGAAGTGCATGAGATGTGTCTCTACATTAATGCTGGATACAAAGTCTTTAAGGATGTTGGAGTGTATGAGATGTGTCTCTACATTATTACTGGATACAAAGTCTTTAAGGATGTTGAAGTGTATGAGATGTGTCTCTACATTAATGCTGGATACAAAGTCTTTAAGGATGTTGAAGTGTATGAGATGTGTCTCTACATTACTGCTGGATACAAAGTCTTTAAGGATGTTGAAGTGTATGAGATGTGTCTCTACATTACTGCTGGATACAAAGTCTTTAAGGATGTTGAAGTGTATGAGATGTGTCTCTACATTACTGCTGGATACAAAGTCTTTAAGGATGTTGAAGTGTATGAGATGTGTCTCTACATTAATGCTGGATACAAAGTCTTTAAGGATGTTGGAGTGTATGAGATGTGTCTCTACATTAATGCTGGATACAAAGTCTTTAAGGATGTTGAAGTGTATGAGATGTGTCTCTACATTAATGCTGGATACAAAGTCTTTAAGGATGTTGAAGTGTATGAGATGTGTCTCTACATTACTGCTGGATACAAAGTCCTTAAGGATGTTGAAGTGTATGAGATGTGTCTCTACATTACTGCTGGATACAAAGTCTTTAAGGATGTTGAAGTGTATGAGATGTGTCTCTACATTACTGCTGGATACAAAGTCTTTAAGGATGTTGAAGTGTATGAGATGTGTCTCTACATTAATGATGGATACAAAGTCTTTAAGGATGTTGAAGTGTATGAGATGTGTCTCTACATTAATGATGGATACAAAGTCTTTAAGGATGTTGAAGTGTATGAGATGTGTCTCTACATTAATGCTGGATACAAAGTCTTTAAGGATGTTGAAGTGCATGAGATGTGTCTCTACATTAATGCTGGATACAGAGTCTTTAAGGATGTTTTAGTGTATGAGATGTGTCTCTACATTAATGCTGGATACCAAGTCATTAAGGAAGTTGGAGTGTATGAGATGTGTCTCTACATTACTGCTGGATACAAAGTCTTTAAGGATGTTGAAGTGCATGAGATGTGTCTCTACATTACTGCTGGATACAAAGTCTTTAAGGATGTTGAAGTGCATGAGATGTGTCTCTACATTAAAGCTGGATACAAAGTCTTTAAGGATGTTGGAGTGTATGAGATGTGTCTCTACATTAAAGCTGGATACAAAGTCTTTAAGGATGTTGGAGTGTATGAGATGTGTCTCTACATTAATGCTGGATACAAAGTCTTTAAGGATGTTACAGTGCATGAGATGTGTCTCTACATTAATGCTGGATACAAAGTCTTTAAGGATGTTGGAGTGTATGAGATGTGTCTCTACATTAATGCTGGATACAGTCTTTAACGAAAAATAAAAAATAAAATAAATAACGAAACCAAATTGATATTTTTATTTTCAAGAAATGCGAAATATCTGTATTGAGACGTGCAGACAAATTGGCTTCTGTATGAGAGGGAGGGGTTTTTATGAAAAGACAAGGAACTATGAGGGAAAGTCTTACGATGAAATGAAAAATTAAGGGCGGGGGGGGGGGGGGGTTCAAACAATAAAGCAACATAGAGCTTAAAAAATATTTTTATATAGCACTGATAAGTCGAAGATAGAGATTGTATGTAGAAATGTCTTTAGGGGGGGGGGGGGGAGATAAGTGACACATAAAGCGGGGTGTTCCAATTCAACCAATGGAAGGGCCAAAAGATTGTGGGTGAGTGAGTGTGTGTGTGAGAGAGAGAGCGGTCTTTATAGTGGAAGTGCTAAACAAAATGGGGGGGGGGGGGAGTTTCAGGCAAAAATAAAATACGCATAGAGCCTTGTAAAAAAACATCGGGCGTAACCGGTGTGTAAACACAGTAACCTGGCCTTTGTTTCGGTCTACAATTTGATTTGTAAGATTCTGTTTACTCTCTTTAAGCATTTCAGTAACATAATCAAAGAAGAGTAAGTGATATGAAGAATGGCTTGATTCGACATTAGGAGCTTTATATTTAGGCTAAAGTTATCCGCGGCCAACATTGATAGAAATCTTCAATACAGCAGGTAGATATAGAATCTACTAAAGTTAGACAAATAATTTGTTTCTTATGATTTGAGATAAATTGCTAGCAACAATTTAAAATAGCCATATATATATATATATATATATATATATATATATATATATATATATATATATATATATATATATATATATATATATATATATATATATATATATATATATAGTTCGTCCATCGTGGTTCGATGATGATCACTTTTGTCATCCAGTAGGCTGAGGGCTTTGCACTGGGGTTTTGTGACTCCACATCTGGCTGGTGAGACCTATGTGAGCCCTGAATGTTCGGTTGCACACTGGGCAGGTTATTCCAGCTGGAGCTAGTGTCATTGGCCTTGATTTTTCTTCGGCCAGCGTTGTTCTCTTTTCCTCGACAATTTAAAATAGCCACACAAAGCAAACCATTACGACGAGAGTTTCACAATTAGTTGTATATCGTAAACAATGTAACTAATACTTATTTAGATGAAAGTGAATGGTGATTCTTAACCTAGCAACAAACAAAATCTTTATTGTTAACGATTGTCAACTTACGTTTTGTAACCCATCTTCTGACCACAGAATCATTCTAGTCACTTGGTGAATGACCACCTAACCAATTGGTCACTTATCACCAATGCTGCCCCCTGCCATCATCAAACAGCGGGCTGTCAGGGGCCGCTGTTTAATGAGATCTGGTCTACTAAAAAGCCGAGTGTTCGCAGAGTGACTGTTAGATCTAGATCTAGTGCTGAATCGTCTGAATGGCTCCACCTCTAGTGACTTATTTCCTTTCTCCCCCCAAATTGTCTGCTCTTGCCTTGTTTACGAATAACATACTAAGCACAGACACAAACGTTCTTACAACATATTAGCGTATCTTTAGTTTTGTTCACCTAAGTCAAAATAAAGGTTATAGTATTTGTATTTACAGTCTACGCGATAATATGAAAAACTACGTATTAATTGCTGTTTAAAATTATGTTCCACTGATATGCATATTAAATAGATTTTTTTCTCTTTAAAAATATATATACTTTTTTGTAAATGTAGTAATAGTATGACCGAAATGATATAACTTAGCAATACATTTGTTAACAAAAATTACATAAATCTTATCTTATCTTATATAATACAGACGTTACTTCCAAAAAGAAGATGATTACGTCCTACGCGTCATGCATTTAGTCATGCATATTAACCAATGACTTAAATTCTGCCAAGTCACTGGTTTTTCTGGCTAGCTCAGGCAACCCATTCCATGCTCTAATAGCACTAGGGAAGAAGGAGTATTTGTACAAATTTGTCCTAGCATATGGGACGAGGAATGTGCCTTTATTAAAAATATGGTAAATGGTAATCTCCTTTACTAAATAGCCTCCAGTGTTTGTTACTATTAATAGTGAATAGTTATAAAAGTGGTGTATTTTTATGAAAAAAACTGTTTGCATAGTCGATTTTAAAAATTAAATTTTTCGCTTCCAGGCAAGAAAAAAAGTAGCCGTTGCATCAGAACTTTGAAAGGTCTAAAATATCATGATGTCGGATTTGTAATAAAGATGCCTTACAGCCAATGATTTACAAGATGTTTAGTCAAACAAATATACGTCCGCCCATGATTATTTTGTAAAGATTGTTAGGCTGAGCTGTTTATCAGATAAGAGAAGGAGCCTGGTCTACAACACCACTTAGCATTCCTCTTTAATCAAAAATGAGGCGGGGGAGGAGAAAACAATTGAGGTGAGGGGGAGGCGCGCAAGGGTTGCATCCAGTCGAGAAATAAAAGCTTAACAAGTGGCTGCTGCATTGAAGATGCCGAGATGCCAACTAAGAAATATTTCTTTCACTTTATGGGAGAGCTCGATATAAAAATTTAACAAAAAGTGAAAGAAATAAATTCAATGATTCATGAATGTTCAAGTCCTAATAAAGGTCACTTACAATACGGATGTTTCTTTTCTTTTATCTTATTCGCCGGATCTTTTGCAAAGTAAAACTTACAAGAAAGAAATGGATCTTTTTTTTTTCATAGCGTTAAAAACTGTCTTTAATTAAATAATGTCATTTCTTTCCGCTTCACGCACTCTCTCTCTCTTTTTCTCTCTCTCTCTCTCTCTATCTCTCTCATGGGCGCCAGCAGGCAGGTGCAAGTGGGTGTACGGATTTTGAGTAGCCAAATTTTTGCAAATTTTTACTTCTTCTAGGTAGCAGCGTAACAATTAAGCTTCCACTAAAGTAGGCCTACGGTTGTTATTTTTGAAATGGGCATCAGGCAAGCCTAGACCATTTTACATATAATTACTAACCATTTACGAATTATTATAGACTTGCAATTGTTTGCTGTATAAAAGGTGTGACGTTATGTTTTCATTTGCACATAGACTTACTTGTAAGCTAAGGCCTAGCATGTGATAACATAGATTTACTTATAAGCTAAGGCCTAGCATGGGATCACATAGACTTGCTCGTTAGCTAAGGCCTAGCATGTGATAACATAGACTTACTCGTTAGCTAAGGCCTAGCATGTGATGAAATAGACTTACTCGTTACCTAAGGCCTAGCATGTGATAAAGGCCTTTTCCCCTTGGAGAAATTCTTGCCAACTGGCTTTCGATGTGACAAGAGTGAAAGTTTCTTTGAACAAGAGTGAAGAGTGCAGTCCCCTAGGTCAATGTATTTACGTCTTGCGGAGTTGCTGTCAGTATTAGTGCTCGATAACATGGAAGGTGAAACACGTCCACCAGTGTAGGATGGCAGAGGATATAAGAAAGTTCTTCACATGCTCTAGTCCGAGTTGATTTGGATCAACAGAACACTGGCAGAAGCAAGCAAAAGTACGAGCAGTTGCATAGTAAACAGCTTTTACTAAGTCTGTTGGTACTACAGTCATTACTGCAACTGTGATAAAACTACAAATATCCCAGGCACTGAATAGATGTCTGTAGGCTTTCGGTTTGTTGATGGCGAGAAGACCTCATTGGTTTTGTCCCTGTAGTGAAGAGAGACGCATTGTCTGTGTCAAACGTCATTGTCAGCGAATACAGTCTAGACATGAACAAAGCACTAGACCCAGATTACAATGGTTGCTCTCTGTTGGCTGGGTTAAGCACAAATATCCCCCCCCCCAAAAAAAAAGCAGCCTTTGTCACAGACGTATCCTGTTTCATTGACGTGAACATTATCTTATATATTATATAATACAGACGTTACTTCAAAAAAGAAGATGATTACGTCCTACGCGTCATGCATTTAGTCATGCATATTAACCAATGACTTAAATTCTGCCAAGTCACTGGTTTTTCTGGTTATTTCGGATATAAGTTATGCTATTGTCATCAAGAAGATTATCCATTGCTTCCGTGACAGTCCAAGCTACGAGTGATGGTGCTAAATTTACCTCTTTTTGTTTGAGACTATAGACTAAGACATACGAATCCATTTGTGCTTTCAGTTACAACTTTGAGAAGATCTTTGACTGTTTGGCGGATCTTAAAATAACGGCTGCTGCTGACACCAGACAAACTGTACATGCGTAATCAGTATCTGCTCCTTATGTACATTTCTGATTCGTCTTTTCCATTGTTAACAATTATTCATCCGCTCTTGTACCAGTTGCCCAGATGTTGCAGTCTGTCAAACTTAACGTAATGGCCGCTCAACAGCACATCAGCAGTCTCATTGACATAATAAAACAAAAATCATCGTGACCATGTTGAGGAACACTTCGGGGGGGGGGGGACATCCTGAGTAAGGCGAAACTGCTGGCATACAAACTTGGTATCGAGTTGGTGCTGCCGAGGATTGATTGCCGACAGACACATTGAGCTAAAACCACATGTTTGGGTTTTAAGAGTTACTACAGAACACGTGACTTTACATTCCTTGATTCTTGAGTTTCTTCATGAACGTCTCACTTTTCAAGCCACAATAATGCTCAGTTCAGCCTGGGGTTTTCTTGGTATCCTGAAAACAACTCAAGAGCTGGAATGTAAAGCATTGAGAAGTCCACTTGCTTTTAGCCACGCACTGTATCATATCGACCGTTTTGAATGCGAGACGATGCACTGGTTGCAGATGTGGCCACATTGGACTGTTGACTTGTTGAAGCATTGCGATTTCTTTCCGGCTAACATTACTGGCCACTGCGTGTAGCATTGAACAATCTTTCAGTCCACTAAGACAGATCAAAACCTGGTTTCGGTTAACAATGACTAATGAAGGATTATCTGCACTGCATGATAAGCGTTCATCGCCAGCTTCTATCTAATTTTCTTCTTCATCTGGCGCCACATGGTCTATGTTTGTTTGTTTCCTTCAGAACGAAAGATTATTACATTCTATCCAAAGTTTACCTTCAGGGCGGCGGTGAGAGCAGCCTAAAGGGTTTTTACTCGGGACCACAGTCCTAAGGCAGTCATTTAATTTGAATCTTCGTTTTTGTGGTTTAAACTCTGTTAGACTCACTTGAAATGTAACTAGTCTGAATCAACTATATTTGGCTTTCTCACCCAAGCTGGTTTGGATTTCTTTTCATCATTGAAATAGATGTACATGCACGCAAAAGTAGGGGAGGTAAATATGTTGTGATATGTTTGAGGAAGTTTTTCATTGGGTTATTCACCTTTAAGCACTGAGTGCGATTCACTGGCTTTGTTGGTCTGTTATCTGTATCAATTGTTTTTTTTTTCAAAGCTTCCACCAACTCACTCTGTCTGTCTGGTAAAAAGTTTGTACACGTTATTTCTCCCACACCAAATCTTGGACCAAGCTGAAATTTAATACAATTATTACTTTTACCTGACAACACAAGAATCAATTTAAAAAAAAGTAACCAATTAGTTAATTGATTAAAGTGGTGGTATTAGCTGAATTAGTCCCCTTTCTATGTCGTCGTCAGAGTCTTAGTGAACACAAACCTACAAAAATAGGTGGCGACTATAGAACAATAGATACAATCTTCCACATTCATAGGCTCTTCGTTAGCAGAGTGTTTAGCGTGTTGGCTTGAGAAGACTTCAGCCATGAGATCGAATTCTTGTATCCCCCCTTTTTATTCTTATAAATGCTTTTTTATTGTTAGTCTATTCTTCTTCTTGTTCCTCGTTCTCGTTATTATGTTGCAGTGTTGAGATGACTAGAGACCAATAGATGAGATGAATTGCGCAGTGGTTTCCAAATCAGCGAGCTCTCCATATAATTTTTTTTCTATAGGGGTGTTTTGGGCCTAGAGACTTGCTTGGGCCTCTTGATAAAGAATGCAGTTTTGAAGAACATGGTTAGCATTCTCTGGTGACACTACAAATGGGCATATCCTACCAGTTATTGTTAGTCTAGATCTATTACAAATTTAATTACATGACTGATTCAAACTGATTGATAAGCTTAAATATAAGCTTTCTTTTGTTTTTTTTAAAGTTATTTTGTTTTCCATTTTCTTTTTTCTATATTAGCTTATTGGATCTATATGTCTGTACAATACCAATCGTTATAGTAGAAATTGTATAATATAACAAAGTATTTGTTACGTTTAAATTGTTTTTTAACTTTATTTTTAAGAGTGGTTATATTACTCTCAACACACCCAAAACATAGTCATCCTGATCTCTCAAAAACAAATCGCAAGCATAAATCATTGGAACGATTGCCTCAGTGTAGTCCGGGAGTATAATGTAACTAGGAGTCAACTTCACAGTAGAATAACAGTTTCAAAAGAAGTGTATGTGTCCATGTATAATTTCCCACATATATTTTAAAAAGTTGAACTAAAGTACGTATGGACATGATCTATATAACCAATGTGTGCACTCCGTTTTTCAAATTTCATTTAGCATCTCACGCTCTCGCAGTTTCGCGTTTTAAAAATGAATATTAAAGTTAATAACTAATTGATCTTCCTAACTTTCTACAGATAAAAAATTCCTTTGCGTGTGTGGCGGGTAGGCCCAGGGGAATCGTTCTGTAAAGCATCCACACAATATTTATAACCCTATATGACGTGGTTTTGTTCGATTAAGGTAAACAAACAAAAAACTAAAACAAAACTACAGTCATCTAATTCTATGAGCGTTGTCATGGTCGGGAGAGAGGTTGAGGTTCCATCCCACCTAAAATACATTTAAAAAAAAGAAACTCACCAATTATCGCTGGGCTCCATTAAAAAAGCCAATCTAGGAAAAATCAAAAGCAAACCAATGTTACCACATTTCGGGAGTGAGGTTCCAACCCTTTCCCCCTCCTAAAATAAAACTAAACAAGAGCTACCATATGAGCGTAAGAATGTTTTTTTTTAACCCCCCACCCAATAATATATTTCATACTTTTGTCTGTTTTCCTATCTGTCGATGGGCTTCATTAATAAAGTGCAGTGAATAGAAAATTCTCTAATTAGTCTGCAATTTTCTTTTGTTGGAAGAATAACAGGACATTACGTTGATGATATCTCAGAAAATGATTTTTGAAGTTCCGAAAACATGAACAAAAACTAGTAGGTGCCTGGGAGAAGTGTATTTTGTCACTCCACAAAGAACCTATTCGAAGGTTTATAAAAAAATACGTAAATTTAGAGTGCATGTAAAAAAAAGTTTTAAAACCCCTTTAACCCTTTGTTTCTTTTAAGATTGTAGTTTATCCGCTCTGATATGATTTATTCATACTTCTTGGCAGTTAATAATTAATTTATTCTGGACAGCCCAGTAGTCCCATCATTTTCCCACCCCATCTGCCCCCCCCCCCCCACCGCCTTATTGTTGTCTTTAGAAAATGTAGCCTCTTTTTTTTTTCTTTGATCACTCCACATTTCACTTTGCTCTGGCCTTTTGACCGTCCCATGACCAGGCCAGTGACGCAGAGCACCATCGGCCCTCTCCTCCACATTCTTGTCTTGCAAGCTTTATTTATCACTCCCTCGGCTCCGACATTATCCCTGACACCTCTTTCTGCTCACCCCTTTGCATCCGTTTCCTTCCATCATCAGTCCCCAAAATACACAATACCCCCCCAGCCCCTTTCCAACTCCTCCCGTTCTCATTCTGCAGTTTCTGCTTATTTGCCAAAATCGATGATCGCCTGGCCGGCTCGTTATTGACAGTACCTCAGTGATCACCCGTCAGCTCAATCCCTGTGTCGCTTTTCAATCAGTCAGTTCGAATGGAGTATTGTTTTTTATATTTGTTTTACGACTATTTCACAAACATAAGAGCATGTTGTTTTTTTTCAATGTGACAGCAATGACTTAATGGATATGGAAACTCATTGAAATGTTTAGACACATTTAGTTAGTCTGTGATTCTATCCTGATCGTGAAGGTGCATTCCAATATGAACTGGATGGAAAGATAAACATTTGTTTTGTGGACAGTCATTGATTTGACTGAGTGCAGAAAATATAATAGGCTTTAACTTATTAAAGCATATTATTATGGTGTGACACGGTCGTAGTTACGTTCCAGAGCGATAGTTTTTCTTACAATGTTTGATAATTAAATTGTTTTTATCCCTATGAATTGTTTGTTAAAATTAGACTTATGGAATACACAATATACATACACAATATACATACACAATATACATACACAATATTCTCTTGGATTCCTCTGTATACCAACACAAAAATGGGTATTCATAGGACGAGTGAAGACTGGATTTAATTTTTATCTTATTTTGATACATAGATATTAAACTTAATTGTCCACAAATCGCTGTACTTAATAACAAGGAGTCACTGTCACATCTACTTTGAGTTTGGTCTTCAAAAGAAATTTCATGTTTAAAGACTAGCAGAGTGATTTGTGTTAGCAAAATAGGATATTTAACAAATAATTGTATTTTCTTTTTGAGGTGCTATTCTGGCAATAGTATCCTTCGTTTATGTTTTGTGAAAATATTTCGCCGGCAGACAACTATGTTTGTGAGCACTGTAGCTCCTGTTGCAGACACTGCTCATGGCGACAGTGACCTTGACATCAGGTCTTCCACCCCCCATGAAGACGTCTCAGAGAGAGATTGCAAGTTTAAAAATTCAGGGATCTATAAGGTCATCAGGTACCCTGTCCTGCTGATGAACTTTTGCGGTATATACGTACCCTCCTGTTGCGTCTGCCAGGTCAACAGAAAGCTTTCTCAGTCTAAAAGTCACTTTGACCCGGAGTGCCCAGACTTTAACATTAAGACGCTGATATACGTTAAGAGCGTGGATGGGCATCCAGAGCAGGCGAAGGTTGTGCGCGGCCAACAATGTCCCAACATGGACGGGCGGAAGTGGTCACTCGTCAAGAAAGTGACCACCGCCGTAATGTTCCTGGTCAATATCTCTAACACCATTCGCTACGTCTTCATTTTGAAGTACACGTCCAGTGACGTCAACGCTTACATATTTTCCATGACGTCTTACTTCATACTCAGCTTCTATTTCTACCTCCTGGCCGCAGGTAGCCACGCCAACTACGTCCACTTCAGCGCCTACATCGCCGCATTGTCCGGCTACGATAGGACGTACATTCTCAAGTGCGACTTCTTGCGCCAAGCGAGAAAGCAGCTGTGGATGTTCTGCGCCGGGCTTGCCTTCCAGTTTGTGCAGAGCGTGCTGCTTGTTTACGGCATGGTGAAGCTGTTTGACGGCTTCTCCGTCCAGCTGTGGCCGTTCTCCTTCGTCGACAACGACTGGAGGGTGGTCATTGGACTCTTTTGCGGCGTGGCTGTCTTTTTCGCCAGTGGCAATGTGTACGGGACTCACTTGTTTAGGACCGTTGTGACCTCCATGCTTCGAATCGAGTTTGTACACTTGGCCAAAGAATTCAGAGAGCTGCTCTCCAGGCCAATCGACCGCAACAACGAGGAGTCGTTTGACAAGCTGCTGAGGAAATTTCAAGAGGTGTGTCGACTTCGTGACAAGTCCTATCACGTGATTAAACATACAGTAGCCAGCTCTTACTTTTTCAGCGTACCGCTCGTTTGCTTTGTTTTGTATGGTCTAGTTAGCGGAGCTCTTCAACTGGATCAAATGCTAATTCTGGCTTTCAATATTGCAATGGCGGTGGTCATATTGATACATACTACTTGGTCTTTAGCAAGTCTTAATTCTGAGGTAATCTGTACTTGTTGAGTCTCTAATCCAAACACTAAGTCGTGTTTTCTTTTTAAGAGCCAAGTTTATTTCTAACAACCAAATATTCTAACCTTTAGGCGAATTTCCAGTTATTGAACTAATTCTACAGTTCTTTTGTACAGTAAGATCTAATAACTCTTATCTTATTATTCCTTCGCAACGTATGTTTAGGTTACTTAAATGTAAGGTATCAGCGTCACAGGAGTTATTGAAGGGGGGGGGGGTAAGATTTCCATTTTCTCCCGCCTCACCCCCCCCCCAATATTTTTTGATCCACCGCTCCCAATCTAAAATAATGTCTGCAAGTTAGAATCCTACACCCTTCCGCTCCCAATCTCAGGCCTAAAATAATGTCTGCAAGTTAGAATCCTACACCCTCCTGCTCCCAATCTCAGGCCTAAAATAATGTCTGCAAGTTAGAATCCTACACCCTTCCGCTCCCAATCTCAGGCCTAAAATAATGTCTGCAAGTTAGAATCCTACACCCTTCCGCTCCCAATCTCAGGTTTAAAATAATGTCTGCAAGTTAGAATCCTACACCCTCCTGCTCCCAATCTCAGGCCTAAAATAATGTCTGCAAGTTAGAATCCTACACCCTTCCGCTCCCAATCTTAGGCCTAAAATAATGTCTGCAAGTTAGAATCCTACACCCTTCCGCTCCCAATCTCAGGCCTAAAATAATGTCTGCAAGTTAGAATCCTACACCCTCCCGCTCCCAATCTCAGGCCTAAAATAATGTCTGCAAGTTAGAGTCCTAAACCCTCCCGCTCCCAATCTCAGGCCTAAAATAATGTCTGCAAGTTAGAATCCTACACCCTCCCGCTCCCAATCTCAGGCCTAAAATAATGTCTGCAAGTTAGAGTCCTAAACCCTCCCGCTCCCAATCTCAGGCCTAAAATAATGTCTGCAAGTTAGAATCCTACACATTCCTGCTCCCAATCTTAGGCCTAAAATAATGTCTGCAAGTTAGAATCCTACACCCTCCCGTTTCCAATGTCGAAGTCTTTCATAGTACATCTTGTTCAACGCTTGGGAATGAGAACCATTTATTTAGTTATTAGGCCTAGTGGTGCCCAGCTTTTAGTTTCTACCTTTTACAATTTAGTTTGTACCCATTACAATTTAGTTTTCACCTTTTTGCAATTTAGTTTTTACTTTTTACAATTTAGTTTCTACCCTTTACAATTTAGTTTTTACCTTTTTGCAATTTAGTTTCTACCTTTTACAATTTAGTTTCTACCCTTTACAATTTAGTTTCTACCTTTTACTATTTAATTTCGACCCTTTACAATTTAGTTTCTACCCTTTACAATTTAGTTTCTACCCTTTACAATTTAGTTTCTACCTTTTACAATTTAGTTTCTACCTTTTACTATTTAATTTCGACCCTTTACAATTTAGTTTCTACCTTTTTCTATTTAATTTCTACCCTTTACTAATTAGTTTCTACCTTTTACTATTTAGTTTCTACCTTTTACTATTTAGTTTCTACCTTTTACTATTTAGTTTCTACCTTTTACAATTAAGTTTCTACCTTTTACAATTTAGTTTCTACCCTTAGCAATTTAGTTTCTACCCTTTACAATTTAGTTTCTACCTTTTACAATTTAATTTCTACCCTTTACAATTTAGTTTCTACCTTTTACTATTTAGTTTCTACCTTTTACTATTTGGTTTCTTCCTTTTACTATTTAGTTTCTACCTTTACAATAAAATATCTACCCTTTATAATTTAGTTTCTACCCTTTATAATTTAGTTTCTACCCTTAGCAGCTTAGTTTCTACTATTTACAATATGGTTTCTACCATTTACAATTTAGTTTCTACCCTTTACAATTTAGTTTTTTCCTTTACAATTTAGTTTCTACCTTTTACAATTTGGTTATTTAGTTTCAAACTTTACAATTTGGTTTCTAAGCTGTACAAATATAAAGTTAGAAGTCTAAGCTGTACAAATATAAAGTTAGAAGTCTTTGCTGTACAAATATAAAGTTAGAAGTCTTTGCTGTACAAATATAAAGTAAGAAGTCTTTGCTGTACAAATATAAAGTTAGAAGTCTAAGCTGTACAAATATAAAGTTAGAAGTCTAAGCTGTACAAATATACAGTTAGAAGTCTAAGCTGTACAAATATAAAGTTAGAAGTCTAAGCTGTACAAATACAAAGTTAAAAGTCTAAGCTGTACAAATATAAAGAAAGAAGTCTAAGCTGTACAAATATAAAGTTAGAAGTCTAAGCTGTACAAATATAAAGTTAGAAGTCATTGCTGTACAAATATAAAGTTAGAAGTCTTTGCTGTACAAATATAAAGTTAGAAGTCTTTGCTGTACAAATATAAAGTTAGAAGTCATTGCTGTACAAATATAAAGTTAGAAGTCTTTGCTGTAAAAATATAAAGTTAGAAGTCTTTGCTGTACAAATATAAAGTTAGAAGTCTAAGCTGTAAAAATATAAAGTTAGAAGTCTTTGCTGTACAAATATAAAGTTAGAAGTCTTTGCTGTACAAATATAAAGTTAGAAGTCTTTGCTGTACAAATATAAAGTTAGAAGTCTAAGCTGTACAAATATAAAGTTAGAAGTCTTTGCTGTACAAATATAAAGTTAGAAGTCTTTGCTGTACAAATATAAAAATAGAAGTCTAAGCTGTACAAATATAAAGTTAGAAGTCTTTGCTGTACAAATATAAAGTTAGAAGTCTAAGCTGTACAAATATAAAGTTAGAAGTCTAAGCTGTACAAATATAAAGTTAGAAGTCTTTGCTGTACAAATATAAAGTTAGAAGTCTTTGCTGTACAAATATAAAGTTAGAAGTCTTTGCTGTACAAATATAAAGTTAGAAGTCTTTGCTATACAAATATAAAGTTAGAAGTCTTTGCTGTACAAAAATAAAGTTAGAAGTCTTTGCTATACAAATATAAAGTTAGAAGTCTTTGCTATACAAATATAAAGTTAGAAGTCTTTGCTGTACAAATATAAAGTTAGAAGTCTTTGCTGTACAAATATAAAGTTAGAAGTCTTTGCTATACAAATATAAAGTTAGAAGTCTTTGCTGTACAAAAATAAAGTTAGAAGTCTAAGCTGTAAAAATATAAAGTTAGAAGTCTTTGCTGTACAAATATAAAGTTAGAAGTCTTTGCTGTACAAATATAAAGTTAGAAGTCTTTGCTGTACAAATATAAAGTTAGAAGTCTTTGCTGTACAAATATAAAGTTAGAAGTCTTTGCTGTACAAATATAAAGTTAGAAGTCTAAGCTGTACAAATATAAAGTTAGAAGTCTTTGCTGTACAAATATAAAGTTAGAAGTCTTTGCTGTACAAATATAAAGTTAGAAGTCTAAGCTGTACAAATATAAAGTTAGAAGTCTTTGCTGTACAAATATAAAGTTAGAAGTCTAAGCTGTACAAATATAAAGTTAGAAGTCTTAGCTGTACAAATATAAAGTTAGAAGTCTAAGCTGTACAAATATAAAGTTAGAAGTCTAAGCTGTACAAATATAAAGTTAGAAGTCTAAGCTGTACAAATATAAAGTTAGAAGTCTTTGCTGTACAAATATAAAGTTAGAAGTCTAAGCTGTACAAATATAAAGTTAGAAGTCTTTGCTGTACAAATATAAAGTTAGAAGTCTTTGCTGTACAAATATAAAGTTAGAAGTCTAAGCTGTACAAATATAAAGTTAGAAGTCTAAGCTGTACAAATATAAAGTTAGAAGTCATTGCTGTACAAATATAAAGTTAGAAGTCTTTGCTGTACAAATATAAAGTTAGAAGTCTAAGCTGTACAAATATAAAGTTAGAAGTCTAAGCTGTACAAATATAAAGTTAGAAGTCTTTGCTGTACAAATATAAAGTTAGAAGTCTTTGCTGTACAAATATAAAGTTAGAAGTCTAAGCTGTACAAATATAAAGTTAGAAGTCTAAGCTGTACAAATATAAAGTTAGAAGTCTTTGCTGTACAAATATAAAGTTAGAAGTCTAAGCTGTACAAATATCTACTTTATTTTTCCTCCCTCTCTCTCTTGACAGCTTCCACCCCCCCCCCCGCTAAACTGTATTGTCATTGAAGTGAAGTTTAGTCTGTACTGTTGTGTCAATGTAATAACGTGTCAGGATGTTTAGTTAGTTTGCTGACTAACACGATCATTTTGTTTGTAAACATTTTTTACAGGCTACATCTGTTTCTCAATGTTTGTATCAAGGTCATTTAGACTCATTTTCTAAATCATTGTTTCAAAAGGTAAATATATTCTATTCTATTCTATTCTATTTTTATTGTTCTATATTGCCATATATATCTATATCACTCTCGATTTCTCACCCTCACACTCACCCACACTGTGTTGCTCTCTGACACACTTGAGATTTCTCGCTCTCTTTTCTTGTAATCTTTGTATTTTTGTCTTTCCTTTTCCCACTGTCTCAGTCACTGTCTCTGTCCCCTACTCTTTATTTTTCTCTGTTTATTATCTCTAGCAGAGACCAATCGCTCTAGAAGGCCTAAACACTAACCTGCGACGTCGGAAACTGTGGGGAGTTGAGACCAAAAGCGTTTTGCCACGTTACTGGTCGTGACGTAGGACATGTGAGCAATTGGTCTAAACTGCCCACAGTTTGCGAAGTTGAAGGTCAGTGTTGAGGCCTTCTAGAGCGATTGGTCTGTCTCTAGCAGACTTTTGTAATCGTTCCCTTACCTCCCCTTATCTGCTTTCGTTTATAGTTTAAAAGTTTCCCTTTCCAGACCTTGATGTAAAAGTCATCTGTTTCTGTGGCCCACGGTTAACAAGGGAGTCATGTGACCTCACAACGACCAAGTACCTTTACTTTTCTCCAACTAATGCCAGGTACCACTTAGAGCTGGGTGGACTCAGAGGTGCCCTAAAGATCCCGATATAAAAAATTCCAGTCCTCACCAGGATTCAAAGACGGGACTTCCCGGCTCGGAAGCCAGGCGCTTTACCTCTCGGCCACTACTGCTTTCATATATAATCATAGCAAAAATTTGTGTTATCTAACTTTTTTAGCATTATACTTTTCCTTTTTTTCCTTTGTATTTAATAACATAATCTTAGCTCTGGCCTCGTTCGATCTTATATATTCTATTACATCGGACCGTAAGTTGTCTGAACATGATCCGTTGAAATCAGACATACTTAAAGACTCATCCACATCTTGTCACGTCTGCCAACTTTTTAATATAAGAAAATGATAACCTCGGGGTGTTAGTGACCTCCCACACTTTACAATTTCAATTAGGTCGTGGTGATATGTCTCTATCCTGATGGCATCCTGGTTTGTCATCCATAATTCAAGCCAATGCCTCTTCAGTAAACCCCGAACTTAAACAAACTGTTTAATTATGGATAACTAATGCAACATGTCCAGATTTCTTATCAATTTGTCAACTGACTCGCAGCTAACTGTGCCAGCTAGGAAATATTCTAACAAAATGATCTTTCTACAACGCAAAGAAAAAAAATGTTTCCAGCTTTTCGTCGCCCAATACTCTCTTGTAGCTGAATCACATTGGAGATCTACCTAAAGCCTAATTTAGAGGCACCATGTTACATAAAATAAATAAATTATAGCTGTTATATAACGCTACTTTCATGCTTGTAACATGCTCAGAGAGCTAGGGTCCAATCTCAGTTGTGGACCAGGGGGGGGGTAGGAGGGGGTATCTAGGAGAAGGTTTTCCATGCTGCCTTCAGGCGCTCAGTAAACACAACTGCTCGAGTCGGGTGTTGAGCCCCCTTCATAGGTAGCCAAACCAAGTTCAAGCGACCACGATTCCCACGTATCCGCCTTTAGCCTATCCTTTTCGACAGACTTAGTTTCAAAGCCAGGTAATATTCTGATCTTGATTGTCAGAGGTGGTCCTATAGCTTCAAGAGTCAAACACGAAGTAAATCAGGAGTGAATCCCATAGGGAGTAAAATGCAAGAAAGATTTGAGATACGCATGTTGGGTCAAATACAAACTTTGGAGGTTACTTACTGTCAACTGTGAGGTACTTGGAGACATAGACTCACTTTTTTTATGAGGGCGGCTCAAAGACGGATCAAAATAATTGAAAATCAAATCTGAACCAGTGGAGGAAGAACAGAAAAGAACGTAAGAGAGAGAGAGAGAGAGAGAGAGAGAAAGAGAGAGAGAGAGAAAGAGAGAGAGAGAAAGAGAGAGAGAGAAAGAGAGAGAGAGAAAGAGAGAGAAAGAGAGAGAGAGAGAGAGAGAGAAAGAGAGAGAGAGAGAGAGAGAGAGAGAGAGTAGAGTATAGACTGAAACTGATGACTTGAAAGATTGTTTGCCATAACAAAACAAATGTTGGCGCCAGATAGACTGTGATATTTGGAGAGACCTCTGTGAGTTTTGTTGTTAAATGGACGATTCGTTTTTTAAATGTGTCTCTTCAACTAGACCTGTAGCGAACAAGAAATCACCACCACTGCAGCCTATCCAACCTCATTGACCATACTTGTCTTTTTTTTTTATTTGTAGGTTTCTTTTTTCTGTGGGGTGGGGGGGGGGGTCATCTAGTCCCTTTAAACTAACCCCCCCCACCCCACCCGTTGTTCTCCAGTACTAGCCTCATGTAAATAGCTCCTGTCTGTTCTCTAACACATGTATACCGATCCATTATTTGGTCCACTGTGAGAGGGCTGAACTCATTAGTCTAGAGTCTCAGCGTGGCTGAAATACTTTCCGATGAACCCGTTGAAGTCCAAATAGTGTACAATGAAGTTGAAACAATTGAACAATGTTCTTCTTGTATAATTACAGACGTTCCTTCAAAACAGACAATGTTACGTCCTACGCTAGTTAGGGTGGGGCAAGGTGGCAAGATGCCCCGGGTGCCACCTTCAGGGGGGCGCCACACGCAGTCTATATTTTTATATGATGTTCATGGGAAATGGGGAGGGGTGGGTCGCCAATAAAGTACCTTGCCCCGGGCGCTCGTATTGCTTACTACGCCTCTGCTACGCGTGTTCATGTGTTAATAGAGTCGTACAGGGGGAGGGGGTCCTTGAAAGACTAAGGGACACAACATGGTCTAAATTGTGCCGATGTGCCATAAAATCCAAATCCATGTCAATTAGAGAATTAATTAGGGGTTTAAACTTTATCAAGTCATTAGTTTCACTGGTTGACACAAAAGAAGAAGTCTTATAGATTAAAAAAAACCACATCTAACCGTACTTATAATGTCTTCTATTATGAACGAAGAACTGCCTTTAAAATTGATGTATGCATTCAGTTGTACACAAAGGCTTAATGGTGAGGGCATGGAGAAAAGTGATACTAGAACTCACGGGCCAAATACATCTGTCTGAGGAGAGGGGGGCGTTAGGAAGAATATACAGGCTAAAAGTAGGTTAGGAAAGCGTCTAAATGCGAACTCTTTCATTGAAATAATAATTTTAAAAAAAAAGGGTTGGGTAGGAGAGTCCAGGCCAGACTACTTTAAGGAACAGATCTACGCTACGCAGGACGTAATAAAAAAAAAGGGTTGGGTAGGAGAGTCCAGGCCAGACTACTTTAAGGAACAGAGCTACGCTACGCAGGACGTAATAAAAAAAAGGATCGGGTAGGAGAGTCCAGGCCAGACTACTTTAAGGAACAGATCTACGCTACGCAGGACGTAATAAAAAAAAGGGTCGGGTAGGAGAGTCCAGGCCAGACTACTTTAAGGAACAGAGCTACGCTACCCAGGACGTAATAAAAAAAAAGGATCGGGTAGGAGAGTCCAGGCCAGACTACTTTAAGGAACAGATCTACGCTACGCAGGACGTAATAAAAAAAAAGGTTGGGTAGGAGAGTCCAGGCCAGACTACTTTAAGGAACAGATCTACGCTACGCAGGATGTAATAAAAAAAAAGGGTTGGGTAGGAGAGTCCAGGCCAGACTACTTTAAGGAACAGAGCTACGCTACGCAGGACGTAATAAAAAAAAGGGTTGGGTAGGAGAGTCCAGGCCAGACTACTTTAAGGAACAGATCTACGCTACGCAGGACGTATTAAAAAAAAAGGGTTGGGTAGGAGAGTCCAGGCCAGACTACTTTAAGGAACAGATCTACGCTACGCAGGATGTAATAAAAAAAAAGGTTTGGGTAGGAGAGTCCAGGCCAGACTACTTTAAGGAACAGATCTACGCTACGCAGGACGTAATAAAAAAAATGGTTGGGTAGGAGAGTCCAGGCCAGACTACTTTAAGGAACAGATCTACGCTACGCAGGACGTAATGAAAAAAAGGGTCGGGTAGGAGAGTCCAGGCCAGACTACTTTAAGGAACAGATCTACGCTACGCAGGACGTAATAAAAAAAAGTTTTCCGGCCATTTTATTAAAAGTTGAAAAGAAAACAAAAAAGATGTTGGGGGGGGGGGGGTGCTGATCAAATAAAATTCAAAGGGTGTAGCTCGTGTTTAATGTTTTTATTTTGTTTTTTCGAAATGAGAAAAGTACATCTATCTCTGTCTCTAACATCTCTGTCTCTCTGTCTCTAACATCTTTGTCTCTCTGTCTCTAACATCTTTGTCTCTCTGTCTCTAACATCTCTGTCTCTAACATCTCTGTCTCTCTGTCTTTAACATCTCTGTCTCTCTGTCTCTAACATCTCTGTCTCTCTGTCTCTAACATCTCTGTCTCTCTGTCTCTAACATCTCTGTCTCTCTGTCTCTAACATCTCTGTCTCTAACATCTCTGTCTCTAACATCTCTGTCTCTAACATCTCTGTCTCTAACATCTCTGTCTCTCTGTCTCTAACATCTATCTCTGTCTCTAACATCTCTGTCTCTCTGTCTCTAACATCTCTGTTTCTAACATGTCTGTCTCTAACATCTCTGTTTCTAACATTTCTGTCTCTAACATCTCTGTCTCTAACATCTCTGTCTCTCTGTCTCTAGCATCTCTGTCGCTCTGTCTCTAACATCTCTGTCTCTAACATCTCTGTCTCTCTGTCTTTAACATCTCTGTCTCTAACATCTCTGTCTCTCTGTCTCTAACATCTCTTTCTCTAACATCTCTGTCTCTCTGTCTCTAACATCTCTTTCTCTAACATCTCTGTCTCTCTGTCTCTAACATCTCTGTCTCTAACATCTCTGTCTCTCACATCTCTGTCTCTCTGTCTCTAACATGTCTGTCTCTCTGTCTCTAACATCTATCTCTGTCTCTAACATCTCTGTCTCTCTGTCTCTAACATCTCTGTTTCTAACATGTCTGTCTCTAACATCTCTGTTTCTAACATCTCTGTCTCTAACATCTCTGTCTCTAACATCTCTGTCTCTAACATCTCTGTCTCTAACATCTCTGTCTCTCTGTCTCTAGCATCTCTGTCTCTCTGTCTCTAACATCTCTGTCTCTCTGTCTTTAACATCTCTGTCTCTAACATCTCTGTCTCTCTGTCTCTAACATCTCTGTCTCTCTGTCTCTAGCATCTCTGTCTCTCTGTCTCTAACATCTCTGTCTCTCTGACTCTAACATCTCTGTCTCTCACATCTATCTCTGTCTCTCTGTCTCTAACATCTATCTCTGTCTCTCTGTCTCTAACATCTATCCCTGTCTTTCTGTCTCTAACATCTCTGTCTCTCTGTCTCTAACATCTCTGTCTCTCTGTCTCTAACATCTCTGTCTCTCTGTCTCTAACATCCATGTCTCTCTTTCTCTAACATCTCTGTCTCTCTGTCTCTAACATCTCTGTCTCTCTGTCTCTAACATCTCTGTCTCTAACATCTCTGTCTCTAACATCTATCTCTGTCTCTCTGTCTCTAACATCTCTGTCTCTCTATCTCTAACATCCCTGTCTCTCTGTCTCTAACATCTCTGTCTTTCTGTCTCTAACATCTCTGTCTCTAACATCTCTGTCTCTAACATCTCTGTCTCTAACATCTATCTCTGTCTCTAACATCTATCTCTGTCTTTCTGTCTCTAACATCTATCTCTGTCTCTAACATCTATCTCTGTCTTTCTGTCTCTAACATCTATCTCTGTCTTTCTGTCTCTAACATCTATCTCTGTCTCTCTGTCTCTAAGATCTCTGTCTCTAACATCTATCTCTGTCTCTCTGTCTCTAACATCTCTGTCTCTCTGTCTCTAACATCTCTGTCTCTCTGTCTCTAACATCCATGTCTCTCTTTCTCTAACATCTCTGTCTCTCTGTCTCTAACATCTCTGTCTCTCTGTCTCTAACATCTCTGTCTCTCTGTCTCTAACATCTCAGTCTCTCTGTCTCTAACATCTCTGTCAGTAACATCCCTGTCTCTCTGTCTCTAACATCTATCTCTGTCTCTCTGTCTCTAACATAGTTATTTGACTGCAATGTTATGATAATGCTAGACTTAACTAGACCAACAACTATTGTAGATTTTCAGACATTGATCTGTTGATACCATGAAGGAACTATATGAATATATATTTATATAAGTATTTATTATATATATATATATATATATATATATATATATATATATATATATATATATATATATATATGTTATATGACAGTACATCTATTGCATTCTGCAACATAAAGATAAAGTTCTCAGCACTCTTTGGGCGATTCAGGCACACTAGAGTGTGTAAATATGGGTGTGCATGAAGAACGAGAGAGAGAGCTTTGGTAGTAGGGCATAATCAGCAGTAGACTCCCCCGACCCCTCCCCAAAAAAAACACGTCAGGTTGTCAATTAAATATAGATCAGATTGGTGGCATGCTGCAGAGAACAATAATTACTGCACTATTAAGGGAGCCAAAACAAAGGTCTTGGTGTCACGTGACTGCCACTCTCAGAGAAGTCATTGACATGACGAAGTCAAGTGGATGCAGTGACCCATCTCCACAACCCCCTCCCCAAACCACAAGAGTTGATTAGAGTGAGTCGATCTGGCTGACCTCATGTTGCACGTGATCCTTTCTGGTGAAACTGGTGGTCATAATGATTTCAAAACATTGCATTTATAGCAGTCGCTGGTGAACAGAGAGGGTTGAAAATGAAGTATTCAGTTTTATTACCAAGCGTACATCAACTCACCCTGTCTCTCTGTCTGTCTTGTACACATTTTGTACACCTTATTTCTTGCACTTCCCATTTTCGGATCAAATTGGAACGTTGCACATTTATTCACCCATTTTCCCAAAACTAATTTTATTTTCGTAGTGACAGAGAAAAAACTTGAAAGGATCATTAGCTAAGTTTAACATACATCTAAATCCAATTCACTAGACTAGTAAACACAATCTAAGGCCCGCAGGTAAAGTCAGGCTAGTATATATATATATATGTGTGTGTGTGTGTGTGTGTGTTTGTATATATACACCATGTGTGTGCGCGCCGCGCGCGTGTGCTTTAAATGTGCAGTTCTTTCCTCTAAACATAAGATTAGTTTTTTATTTAAAGTACTTATTGTCAACCTTGCTAATCAAATAATTTAAAGCATAAAGTAAGGCGTATGTGTGTATGTATGTTACATATAGAAATCAAAACCGTTTGTCTAATCTTGATAAAACTTGGCATAAATGTTCCTTGGAACCTTGATGTATGTACAGTAGCCCTATAACAGACTTAAGACTCTAAAATAAAAGTGGCCCAACTCTATGAAAGTATTGCTATTTCATGGATCTAGGCTATGTTTACCTGAGAAAAGATAGAAAGGATCTAGATCTAGATATAATTTTAAGAACTACACTTTGCACAGATAGTTTTTTTACTTTGACACATGAAAATACAAAATATAGTCCGTTGATTTCATCGTTTAATAAAATTAAACTTCAAATTTGTGTTTCAAAAGCATTTTTACATAAATTCGTTTCTTATATCTGCGAATTTAGACGTCCTACCGTACTTTATAATTCATTCATTTAACAAATCGGGTAAACCCGTTTTAATTGTACCTTATATCCTATTCATCTCTCGTTTCTTTCATTTTTAATAGATATTAATGTATTGGCTTAACGGGTAAACCCATTTTCGCAAAACTACTTTTATTTTCGTGACAAAAGAGAAAAACTTGAAAGGATCATTAGCTAAGTTTGACATACATCTAAATTCAATCCACTAGATTAGAAATACACAAACTAAGGCCCGCAGGCCGCGGGTAATGTCCAGCTAGTTGTAAAAATGCATTGGTCTCCGTCTCACTCTACTTAACAACTTAGCATTTTAACATTCGTCATCATGACATAAGATAATGTCATTAATAAATACCTCCATCATGGTCACTAATTTACATAACAACATGAATAGAAAGATAACATGGCTTTGACTTTATATTTGATGTAAAAAAAATATTTGGACACTCATTTCGGGGCCCCCTCTCAAGTAAAGGACAGGCTGGATTTTCAAATGTGGACCCCCCCCCCTCCCCCACCCTAGCTACGCCACTGATTCATGCTCTATATATGAAATGTCTAGATGTAACGTCCCAAAGTCTGTGCCGAATATTGAAAGCTTTGCTTTAAAGCGTAGACATAGAAAGAAAGAAAACCACACATCAACTCAGAGGCTCTGGCTATTGATTTTCTGGGATTTTATTTGTACACTGATTTTTTAAAATGTTCTCTATTCAGTGATTTTCCTCAATTTTTCATAGTCGGGGCTTAAAAAGATGAAGAGGAAATTGAAAGGAATATTCCGTACTGTCACATTTCAATATCAAATATAGAAGACCTAATATGTTCATATATTCATGTTCTAATTTGAGGACAGACCTATTTAAATTTGTATTTTTACAAGTATCAATAGACACGTCTTGTTTTTAAAGCTCTCTACTGCATTCTCTGTGGCATTCACAGTCGCCATCCTTCCTCTGTGGGTAGCACCCTAGTTCCTCTGCCATACTAATGTGTTTATGTATTGATTTTCTTATTCCCAGGCTGTTTTGCTGACCAACATGATCACCACCAATAACATGGGGATGACCGTGTACGGCCTGTTCGTGGTGGACTGGTCAACGTTCTTGATGGTCAGTACCTTGACGTGAGCATCCATTTCGGTCTCTCTTGGCTGTCGTGGGAACAGAGAAGGGGGGGGGGGATGAAACGTTTTGTGAGTGTAGGTGTGTATGTGTATGTAGGTGTAGGGGTGGTTGGAAGACTCAGGGCTTGGGGCTGAAGGGGAGAAATCTTGCCAAGTGAAAGTTAGGTTTCCTTCTATGGAAGAAGGGAGAGAACTGGAAAGTTTCATGTTTTGTTAAGTAATAAGAAGTCACTAGTAGAGTTCCCGGTGGGAAATCATTCACACCGATCATTACAGGAGCGTCTGTGTGGGTGTCTCTTGAAGGAATATTTGGTGTAGGCCTACTTTTCAGGTTTAACAAACATGCAAATGTTAAATAAGAATCAACATGCAGTTGGCTATCTAAACAAAGTGTGACGGACACAATGACTCTCATACTCTAGATTCACTTTTCGTTTTGTTTTTTTCAACAACTTTCAGTAATTAATCTAGTTTAGACACGGTCACTATTCAAACCCTAAATACTTGGATCTAGTTTAGACACGGTCACTATTCAAACCCTAAATACTTGGATCTAGTTTAGACACGGTCACTATTCAAACCCTAAATACTTGGATCTAGTTTAGACACGGTCACTATTCAAACCCTAAATACTTGGATCTAGTTTAGACACGGTCACTATTCAAACCCTAAATACTTGGATCTAGTTTAGACACGGTCACTATTCAAACCCTAAATACTTGGATCTAGTTTAGACACGGTCACTATTCAAACCCTAAATACTTGGATCTAGTTTAGACACGGTCACTATTCAAACCCTAAATACTTGGATCTAGTTTAGACACGGTCACTATTCAAACCCTAAATACTTGGATCTAGTTTAGACACGGTCACTATTCAAACCCTAAATACTTGGATCTAGTTTAGACACGGTCACTATTCAAACCCTAAATACTTGGATCTAGTTTAGACACGGTCACTATTCAAACCCTAAATACTTGGATCTAGTTTAGACACGGTCACTATTCAAACC
The DNA here is from genome assembly GCA_036873155.1 of Biomphalaria sudanica. Taxonomy (NCBI): domain Eukaryota; kingdom Metazoa; phylum Mollusca; class Gastropoda; family Planorbidae; genus Biomphalaria; species Biomphalaria sudanica. The sequence continues at coordinate 803,154 of JAZGLO010002124.1, forward strand.
CTAAATACTTGGATCTAGTTTAGACACGGTCACTATTCAAACCCTAAATACTTGGATCTAGTTTAGACACGGTCACTATTCAAACCCTAAATACTTGGATCTAGTTTAGACACGGTCACTATTCAAACCCTAAATACTTGGATCTAGTTTAGACACGGTCACTATTCAAACCCTAAATACTTGGATCTAGTTTAGACACGGTCACTATTCAAACCCTAAATACTTGGATCTAGTTTAGACACGGTCACTATTCAAACCCTAAATACTTGGATCTAGTTTAGACACGGTCACTATTCAAACCCTAAATACTTGGATCTAGTTTAGACACGGTCACTATTCAAACCCTAAATACTTGGATCTAGTTTAGACACGGTCACTATTCAAACCCTAAATACTTGGATCTAGTTTAGACACGGTCACTATTCAAACCCTAAATACTTGGATCTAGTTTAGACACGGTCACTATTCAAACCCTAAATACTTGGATCTAGTTTAGACACGGTCACTATTCAAACCCTAAATACTTGGATCTAGTTTAGACACGGTCACTATTCAAACCCTAAATACTTGGATCTAGTTTAGACACGGTCACTATTCAAACCCTAAATACTTGGATCTAGTTTAGACACGGTCACTATTCAAACCCTAAATACTTGGATCTAGTTTAGACACGGTCACTATTCAAACCCTAAATACTTGGATCTAGTTTAGACACGGTCACTATTCAAACCCTAAATACTTGGATCTAGTTTAGACACGGTCACTATTCAAACCCTAAATACTTGGATCTAGTTTAGACACGGTCACTATTCAAACCCTAAATACTTGGATCTAGTTTAGACACGGTCACTATTCAAACCCTAAATACTTGGATCTAGTTTAGACACGGTCACTATTCAAACCCTAAATACTTGGATCTAGTTTAGACACGGTCACTATTCAAACCCTAAATACTTGGATCTAGTTTAGACACGGTCACTATTCAAACCCTAAATACTTGGATCTAGTTTAGACACGGTCACTATTCAAACCCTAAATACTTGGATCTAGTTTAGACACGGTCACTATTCAAACCCTAAATACTTGGATCTAGTTTAGACACGGTCACTATTCAAACCCTAAATACTTGGATCTAGTTTAGACACGGTCACTATTCAAACCCTAAATACTTGGATCTAGTTTAGACACGGTCACTATTCAAACCCTAAATACTTGGATCTAGTTTAGACACGGTCACTATTCAAACCCTAAATACTTGGATCTAGTTTAGACACGGTCACTATTCAAACCCTAAATACTTGGATCTAGTTTAGACACGGTCACTATTCAAACCCTAAATACTTGGATCTAGTTTAGACACGGTCACTATTCAAACCCTAAATACTTGGATCTAGTTTAGACACGGTCACTATTCAAACCCTAAATACTTGGATCTAGTTTAGACACGGTCACTATTCAAACCCTAAATACTTGGATCTAGTTTAGACACGGTCACTATTCAAACCCTAAATACTTGGATCTAGTTTAGACACGGTCACTATTCAAACCCTAAATACTTGGATCTAGTTTAGACACGGTCACTATTCAAACCCTAAATACTTGGATCTAGTTTAGACACGGTCACTATTCAAACCCTAAATACTTGGATCTAGTTTAGACACGGTCACTATTCAAACCCTAAATACTTGGATCTAGTTTAGACACGGTCACTATTCAAACCCTAAATACTTGGATCTAGTTTAGACACGGTCACTATTCAAACCCTAAATACTTGGATCTAGTTTAGACACGGTCACTATTCAAACCCTAAATACTTGGATCTAGTTTAGACACGGTCACTATTCAAACCCTAAATACTTGGATCTAGTTTAGACACGGTCACTATTCAAACCCTAAATACTTGGATCTAGTTTAGACACGGTCACTATTCAAACCCTAAATACTTGGATCTAGTTTAGACACGGTCACTATTCAAACCCTAAATACTTGGATCTAGTTTAGACACGGTCACTATTCAAACCCTAAATACTTGGATCTAGTTTAGACACGGTCACTATTCAAACCCTAAATACTTGGATCTAGTTTAGACACGGTCACTATTCAAACCCTAAATACTTGGATCTAGTTTAGACACGGTCACTATTCAAACCCTAAATACTTGGATCTAGTTTAGACACGGTCACTATTCAAACCCTAAATACTTGGATCTAGTTTAGACACGGTCACTATTCAAACCCTAAATACTTGGATCTAGTTTAGACACGGTCACTATTCAAACCCTAAATACTTGGATCTAGTTTAGACACGGTCACTATTCAAACCCTAAATACTTGGATCTAGTTTAGACACGGTCACTATTCAAACCCTAAATACTTGGATCTAGTTTAGACACGGTCACTATTCAAACCCTAAATACTTGGATCTAGTTTAGACACGGTCACTATTCAAACCCTAAATACTTGGATCTAGTTTAGACACGGTCACTATTCAAACCCTAAATACTTGGATCTAGTTTAGACACGGTCACTATTCAAACCCTAAATACTTGGATCTAGTTTAGACACGGTCACTATTCAAACCCTAAATACTTGGATCTAGTTTAGACACGGTCACTATTCAAACCCTAAATACTTGGATCTAGTTTAGACACGGTCACTATTCAAACCCTAAATACTTGGATCTAGTTTAGACACGGTCACTATTCAAACCCTAAATACTTGGATCTAGTTTAGACACGGTCACTATTCAAACCCTAAATACTTGGATCTAGTTTAGACACGGTCACTATTCAAACCCTAAATACTTGGATCTAGTTTAGACACGGTCACTATTCAAACCCTAAATACTTGGATCTAGTTTAGACACGGTCACTATTCAAACCCTAAATACTTGGATCTAGTTTAGACACGGTCACTATTCAAACCCTAAATACTTGGATCTAGTTTAGACACGGTCACTATTCAAACCCTAAATACTTGGATCTAGTTTAGACACGGTCACTATTCAAACCCTAAATACTTGGATCTAGTTTAGACACGGTCACTATTCAAACCCTAAATACTTGGATCTAGTTTAGACACGGTCACTATTCAAACCCTAAATACTTGGATCTAGTTTAGACACGGTCACTATTCAAACCCTAAATACTTGGATCTAGTTTAGACACGGTCACTATTCAAACCCTAAATACTTGGATCTAGTTTAGACACGGTCACTATTCAAACCCTAAATACTTGGATCTAGTTTAGACACGGTCACTATTCAAACCCTAAATACTTGGATCTAGTTTAGACACGGTCACTATTCAAACCCTAAATACTTGGATCTAGTTTAGACACGGTCACTATTCAAACCCTAAATACTTGGATCTAGTTTAGACACGGTCACTATTCAAACCCTAAATACTTGGATCTAGTTTAGACACGGTCACTATTCAAACCCTAAATACTTGGATCTAGTTTAGACACGGTCACTATTCAAACCCTAAATACTTGGATCTAGTTTAGACACGGTCACTATTCAAACCCTAAATACTTGGATCTAGTTTAGACACGGTCACTATTCAAACCCTAAATACTTGGATCTAGTTTAGACACGGTCACTATTCAAACCCTAAATACTTGGATCTAGTTTAGACACGGTCACTATTCAAACCCTAAATACTTGGATCTAGTTTAGACACGGTCACTATTCAAACCCTAAATACTTGGATCTAGTTTAGACACGGTCACTATTCAAACCCTAAATACTTGGATCTAGTTTAGACACGGTCACTATTCAAACCCTAAATACTTGGATCTAGTTTAGACACGGTCACTATTCAAACCCTAAATACTTGGATCTAGTTTAGACACGGTCACTATTCAAACCCTAAATACTTGGATCTAGTTTAGACACGGTCACTATTCAAACCCTAAATACTTGGATCTAGTTTAGACACGGTCACTATTCAAACCCTAAATACTTGGATCTAGTTTAGACACGGTCACTATTCAAACCCTAAATACTTGGATCTAGTTTAGACACGGTCACTATTCAAACCCTAAATACTTGGATCTAGTTTAGACACGGTCACTATTCAAACCCTAAATACTTGGATCTAGTTTAGACACGGTCACTATTCAAACCCTAAATACTTGGATCTAGTTTAGACACGGTCACTATTCAAACCCTAAATACTTGGATCTAGTTTAGACACGGTCACTATTCAAACCCTAAATACTTGGATCTAGTTTAGACACGGTCACTATTCAAACCCTAAATACTTGGATCTAGTTTAGACACGGTCACTATTCAAACCCTAAATACTTGGATCTAGTTTAGACACGGTCACTATTCAAACCCTAAATACTTGGATCTAGTTTAGACACGGTCACTATTCAAACCCTAAATACTTGGATCTAGTTTAGACACGGTCACTATTCAAACCCTAAATACTTGGATCTAGTTTAGACACGGTCACTATTCAAACCCTAAATACTTGGATCTAGTTTAGACACGGTCACTATTCAAACCCTAAATACTTGGATCTAGTTTAGACACGGTCACTATTCAAACCCTAAATACTTGGATCTAGTTTAGACACGGTCACTATTCAAACCCTAAATACTTGGATCTAGTTTAGACACGGTCACTATTCAAACCCTAAATACTTGGATCTAGTTTAGACACGGTCACTATTCAAACCCTAAATACTTGGATCTAGTTTAGACACGGTCACTATTCAAACCCTAAATACTTGGATCTAGTTTAGACACGGTCACTATTCAAACCCTAAATACTTGGATCTAGTTTAGACACGGTCACTATTCAAACCCTAAATACTTGGATCTAGTTTAGACACGGTCACTATTCAAACCCTAAATACTTGGATCTAGTTTAGACACGGTCACTATTCAAACCCTAAATACTTGGATCTAGTTTAGACACGGTCACTATTCAAACCCTAAATACTTGGATCTAGTTTAGACACGGTCACTATTCAAACCCTAAATACTTGGATCTAGTTTAGACACGGTCACTATTCAAACCCTAAATACTTGGATCTAGTTTAGACACGGTCACTATTCAAACCCTAAATACTTGGATCTAGTTTAGACACGGTCACTATTCAAACCCTAAATACTTGGATCTAGTTTAGACACGGTCACTATTCAAACCCTAAATACTTGGATCTAGTTTAGACACGGTCACTATTCAAACCCTAAATACTTGGATCTAGTTTAGACACGGTCACTATTCAAACCCTAAATACTTGGATCTAGTTTAGACACGGTCACTATTCAAACCCTAAATACTTGGATCTAGTTTAGACACGGTCACTATTCAAACCCTAAATACTTGGATCTAGTTTAGACACGGTCACTATTCAAACCCTAAATACTTGGATCTAGTTTAGACACGGTCACTATTCAAACCCTAAATACTTGGATCTAGTTTAGACACGGTCACTATTCAAACCCTAAATACTTGGATCTAGTTTAGACACGGTCACTATTCAAACCCTAAATACTTGGATCTAGTTTAGACACGGTCACTATTCAAACCCTAAATACTTGGATCTAGTTTAGACACGGTCACTATTCAAACCCTAAATACTTGGATCTAGTTTAGACACGGTCACTATTCAAACCCTAAATACTTGGATCTAGTTTAGACACGGTCACTATTCAAACCCTAAATACTTGGATCTAGTTTAGACACGGTCACTATTCAAACCCTAAATACTTGGATCTAGTTTAGACACGGTCACTATTCAAACCCTAAATACTTGGATCTAGTTTAGACACGGTCACTATTCAAACCCTAAATACTTGGATCTAGTTTAGACACGGTCACTATTCAAACCCTAAATACTTGGATCTAGTTTAGACACGGTCACTATTCAAACCCTAAATACTTGGATCTAGTTTAGACACGGTCACTATTCAAACCCTAAATACTTGGATCTAGTTTAGACACGGTCACTATTCAAACCCTAAATACTTGGATCTAGTTTAGACACGGTCACTATTCAAACCCTAAATACTTGGATCTAGTTTAGACACGGTCACTATTCAAACCCTAAATACTTGGATCTAGTTTAGACACGGTCACTATTCAAACCCTAAATACTTGGATCTAGTTTAGACACGGTCACTATTCAAACCCTAAATACTTGGATCTAGTTTAGACACAGTCACTATTCAAACCCTAAATACTTGGATCTAGTTTAGACACGGTCACTATTCAAACCCTAAATACTTGGATCTAGTTTAGACACGGTCACTATTCAAACCCTAAATACTTGGATCTAGTTTAGACACGGTCACTATTCAAACCCTAAATACTTGGATCTAGTTTAGACACGGTCACTATTCAAACCCTAAATACTTGGATCTAGTTTAGACACGGTCACTATTCAAACCCTAAATACTTGGATCTAGTTTAGACACGGTCACTATTCAAACCCTAAATACTTGGATCTAGTTTAGACACGGTCACTATTCAAACCCTAAATACTTGGATCTAGTTTAGACACGGTCACTATTCAAACCCTAAATACTTGGATCTAGTTTAGACACGGTCACTATTCAAACCCTAAATACTTGGATCTAGTTTAGGGGGGATGCACAGTGAGAAAACATTGATCTAGGTCAAAAATATCGATATTTTAAAATTAATTGATTTTAATAGTTTAAAATGTCTAGAAAACGAATTCCCTATCAGAATACTAAAAACACTGCGCTTTATATATCAATTTTGTATTTTAAAAGTAGATGTATAAGCAAAATTTTGATGTTTTGGTGAAAAATCAACATTTTGTAAGCTAAAGTTGATAAGCTAATGTACGCTCTTATCCCTAACAGATGGTATCGATACAAAGGTCTACTTTTCTAGTTCCGATTATGTGCATGGTTTCTCATTCTATAAATAAATAGTACTATAATAAACTTTCAAAATACGTCACTACCTCTTTTTTTTCCCAATATCCTCATATACACACCCACAAAGCCATATTTACGCATGCGCACTATCAAAGCTACATTGGTAACTGTTTATATACGCATGCGCACTGAAAAAGTTTCGTTGACAACAAAATTTGCACGCATGCGCACATGACTTGAACCGGTCTTTCAGTAAACATTTGGAAGCTTCATCAACACTCGATTCATTATTGAAACTCAGAATGCCAACAAAAGGTTATATGTTTGGAAAGAAAAAACGTTACTGTAAGCCCAGAGGAAGACATGCTTCAAAGACAAATGCACAATTACAAAGGTAAGTCTAGATCTACAGTTTTTTTATTTTTTATTTACTAGACCAGCGTGTGCTTACACTTACACATAAAATAATGATAATAAAACATTATTGCAACCTTTGCTTCATCAATCTTTCAATTCGACAAGGTGTTTATCATATCAATAAATCACATCTAGATCTATAGACATTAAATAAATATCATGAAAGTGATTGCAAACATAGAGATCTATCCTTTTTTAGATCTAGTATAGATTAGGGGCATAGATCACATTAGAACTAGATATTCTAGATTGACTAGATCTAAATCTAGATTATCATGTAGTTGTAGGGCTTCAACTTGGTCTTTTTTTTTTTTTTGAGATCTAGTATATAGATCTACATGTAACATGTCTCTTTACATTTTTTACTTTTGATGATTAATACAATATAAAATGCATTATAAGAGTTAAAATAATCTTCATGTACATAAATAGATGTGACGTGTACTTTATACTATTAAATTTTGTTTAAAGAACCTCTTTTTTTTTTTTTTATTTGTTTGCAGCTCTGTTTTGGATACAGCTGGATCTGAAGCAGCAACAACGCAACCTGCAAGTGCAGCTGAACGAAAAATATCCCTTACTGCAGTTACTAACGCTGATAACACCAATAAGAGGCTGCCTGAAGATTTCATATATGTCATGATGAATTCGATAGAATTGACCACAATGGTCTCCTTGTTGTGCTGTCCACATTGCTTCGACAAAAAATTAACCATGTGCATCACACAATCAAAAGGCATGGCTCATTTGATTAAAATCAAATGCCTAAATTGTGAAACATATTTGTGGTCCGACTGGACCTCAAAAAAAAGTAATAATGTTCATCTGGATATTAATGTCCGCGCTGTCGCTGCATTAAAAGAATCTGGAATCTCGCATTTTAAATTTGATAGGTTTTGTGGACTTATGAGTATGCCCTGCATGCACAGAAATACCTATAACAATCTAGCTAACATAGTCAACACTGCTATAATTGAAGCTGGTGAAGGATGTATGATTAGGGCATCTGCTGTTGTGCATGGAAGAAACATTTCACAACCTCTAACTACAGATGATAGAATAAGTTCAACAGGCTGTCCTGTTATTACAGTTTCTTTCGATGGGACTTGGCATAAAAGGGGCCACTCATCTCATTCAGGAATTGGCACAGTTATTGATTTTGATACTGGACTCGTCATCGACACCGAAGTCCTATCAAATTATTGCCGTGTTTGTGATTCAAACTCTGCAGAACTAAATTTTGATGCCTCTAAGCATATGTGTCAAAAAAACTTCAGTGGCTCAGCAAATGCAATGGAGGCCGCAGCAGCATCCAAAATTTTTTCACGCTCTGTGGCATCCAGAAAACTTGTTTATGGCACGATGCTGTGTGATGGCGATAGTAAATCGCATTCATCTGCCATTACCAACTCAGGATATGATGTAGAAATCTTAAAAGAGGACTGCATTAACCACATCTCAAAAAGAATGTTTAATGCTTTGAACAATTTAAAAATGTCTAACAAAAAAGAACTAAATTATAGGCTTACAAAGCCAAAAATTGAAAAAATTACAAATTACTATTCCAAAGCTCTGCGCCAAAATGTTCCTGACATTAAAAAAATGAAGCTGGCTGTTATGGGCTCATTTTTTCATATGATGAGCTCAGACCTAGATCATAACCACAGGTTGTGTCCTGATGGCACTACATCTTGGTGTCACTTTAAGAGATCAGAGGCACTAAAACAGCCATACAAAAAACATAATCAGACCATCACATCAGAAATAGGAAAACTGTTATTTCCTATAATGAAAAGACTAACAGACACAGATCTGTTAAAAAGATGTTCAAGAATGGGAACACAAAACGCCAATGAATCTTTTCATTCCCTCATTTGGCAAAGATGCCCCAAAACAGAATTCGCAACATTAAAAACTGTAAGGGCTGCGACATACCTTGCTGTTTTAGCCTTCAATAATGGACCTGTTGGCATCAAATCAGTTTTTGACATATTAGGCGTTCCCTGGACACTAAAGAACATTTCTTCTAGTGAGAAAAAGCAAAATGTCAAACTACAGCTTGTTAAAAAGAAAAGATCAATCGCATTAGTGTCCAGGAGAAAAAACTTGAAAAAACGAAGAATTGAGCATGAGCACCGGGCAGAGGTTCTAGAAGGTCCAACCTATCAATCAGGCCATTTTAATGAATAGTTTTTTTGTTTTTTTTATTATCTTTTATGTTGTATTATGTAAATATTTCCTTTTTTTCATGTTTATGGTTGCAATAAATATTTTATATCATTTTAAAAACTTTAAATGCGTTTTTCTCAAAATGTATTTTTAGGTGCATGTTGTTCACAAGAATCTCAAAATCTTTAGTTCTGTATAAGTTAGACTAATAATTTTTCACATGTAGTTTATTAATAGTATATCATAGGTAATAGGCTGCAAAAAATTTCAATATGTATAATAATTTTCATAAAAAAAGAAAAATAATGATGTGACCTCAGGTGAAAAATGGGGTCGAAAAAAAAAAAAAATTTAAAAAATTCATAAAAATTAAACCAGCAATAATTTCCAAAAAAAAATTAGCCAGTTACCTATGGGATTCAAATATCTATCAGGTGCAATCAAGAAATTACAAAAAAATTGAGTACTTTAGAATATTTTAAGATTTTTGTAAACATTGTTTATTTTCAAGATGGCCGCCATTTCCATAGCAACCCAAAAGGCTACACTCATAAAATGTGTATGATTACTCATGTCTCTATATGTTCTATCAAGTCATGCATAAAGCTTATTTTTTTAACTGTAAATTAAAAAAATGGAAATTTCATTGTGCATCCCCCTTAGACACGGTCACTATTCAAACCCTAAATACTTGGATCTAGTTTAGACACGGTCACTATTCAAACCCTAAATACTTGGATCTAGTTTAGACACGGTCACTATTCAAACCCTAAATACTTGGATCTAGTTTAGACACGGTCACTATTCAAACCCTAAATACTTGGATCTAGTTTAGACACGGTCACTATTCAAACCCTAAATACTTGGATCTAGTTTAGACACGGTCACTATTCAAACCCTAAATACTTGGATCTAGTTTAGACACGGTCACTATTCAAACCCTAAATACTTGGATCTAGTTTAGACACGGTCACTATTCAAACCCTAAATACTTGGATCTAGTTTAGACACGGTCACTATTCAAACCCTAAATACTTGGATCTAGTTTAGACACGGTCACTATTCAAACCCTAAATACTTGGATCTAGTTTAGACACGGTCACTATTCAAACCCTAAATACTTGGATCTAGTTTAGACACGGTCACTATTCAAACCCTAAATACTTGGATCTAGTTTAGACACGGTCACTATTCAAACCCTAAATACTTGGATCTAGTTTAGACACGGTCACTATTCAAACCCTAAATACTTGGATCTAGTTTAGACACGGTCACTATTCAAACCCTAAATACTTGGATCTAGTTTAGACACGGTCACTATTCAAACCCTAAATACTTGGATCTAGTTTAGACACGGTCACTATTCAAACCCTAAATACTTGGATCTAGTTTAGACACGGTCACTATTCAAACCCTAAATACTTGGATCTAGTTTAGACACGGTCACTATTCAAACCCTAAATACTTGGATCTAACTAAAAGTACGCGACGTTATGGCGCAGATGTTTTGGCGCCAGAGGTTTAGATCAAACATTTCATAATTTAAAAAATTCTCCCCTAAACTAAACTTTCATTATAGTATACCCCCCCCCCCCAACCAAAAAAAAAAAAAAAACTAGTTTTAATTATTTTGACTATTTCATGAAAATGAACTATAGATGGCTGCCTGGTGGTGTGGTATGTGTTCAAACCCTGCCCACCGCAATGTTCGCCATCCTGTGAAGGTTTGGGCTAGAATGTAATCTTTAATTCTGAGGGAATATCCGAAACATGAGAAACATACAAGTACGAAATGTCAGATTTCTACCTGGGACCATGATATTGGCAGCTAGAAATTTAAACTATTTTCGTATGCTCTATAAATTGTTTTTTTTTTCTATTATTGTTTCATTTTGTTTATGAACAATGTTAACCCTTTCCCCCCCCCACCACCACACACACACATTATAACATTTATGACATAACAATATTTACACAACAAACTTCAATCCTAACTCTAATGAACGAAAAATAACTCATGTTCTTTACCTAACAAATATGTTTGAACACAAACTTGCATACAAAACATAGTTAAGTATGCGGAAAAAAATATTCATTTTGCAACTAGGTCTGTGTAGTCATGTGAAACGCTGCACTCTAGCTTCGGAATCGAAGACATTGCTTTTCTTATTATCGTTCTTTTCGAAGACAAAATCAAATGAGCATACATAATGTGACTTTCCAAAACGGCTGCTCGAAAACGTCTTAGCTTCGTCTCTCTGTTTATGGAAACAATTGCCTTCTATTAGACTATGTTCTAATAACGTAACAAATGGTTCTAATGTATACAAATGTGATTTACTCTTGCTTATACTTACATGACTACTACACGAGGCTGTCTATTCTTGGTGAAACAAAAAATCTATTTCAAAATTTATGGACAATCCAAATAATTGTCAAATAAATAGGAGGAAAAATCTGGACAAAATTGAAAGTTCTGCGCGCCTTTAGAAATATCTAGATCTAGTCGTCTCTGATTTCTGAGACCCGAGTTACGTCCTTTGCGCTTGTAAGAAAGAAAAAAAAGATGAAAGAACTTGGGGAAAATAAAAAGAGATCGATTAGAAAAGATGTTCAAATAACTAGAGACTAGAGACATTTGTTTAGGATGCTCTGTAGTGAGGCTAATAGGGTACTGCATTCCTCATTCATCTTCAGACTCGAAGACAAGCCTTATTAGAGATTTAGATCCAATAAAATTTACTTTGTGCTATAAACAAAATAGCTTCGAATCTTTACACTAGTGCTAACAAAATAGCTCAGAATCTTTACACTAGTGCTAACAAAATAGTGCACACATTTGATCTTGTCACGTATTACGAATTGAATTCTACTTTTAAATGGCTTGCCTAGGGGAACGTGACAATAGAAAAGCAGTTGTGTCACTTGTCTTAAGTCTGAATTTAATCAAAGACTTACAATGAATAACAAAAAAAAAAATGACACAAGAAATCGGAAGGTAAAATATCAACTTAATGTTTAATAAAATATAACTTTGAATAGTACTTTTAACTGTATCACATAAAGCAAGAAAAAAAAAAACATTTACTCAATGCAAAATGGAAGGGTTGACCAAAACCCTTTTACAAAAATGGCATGTAAAAATATTACAATACAAGAGTTTGAAAATATAATTACAAATACAAGCAAGGCCTTGAAAAAAAGAAAAATCTTAACTTACACGATCAATTGGTATACCACGCACGGGTCGCGCAATGTCTCCGCTATTCTGTCTCACGGCTGTCTCCGTATGTCTGTCCGTCAACGTTACGCGGGCGGTCTTTATATAATCTACCGCGCGTCGATCTCAAGACAAATCTAGTAATTTCTAGAACAGAATAAGTCATCAACACCCAGATCTAGAACGCTCTTCAAAGAGACAGAAAAAAAAAAACCACCCTCCTTTCAACCAGAGGTACACACATAGGTCAAGGACCGGTCACTGTCTGTGTGGCTTGACTCTTGAAGAATAAAAAAAAACTTATTACACAAGGGGCAGACAACCTACCCGTCAACAAAACAATAGTATCTAGATACGTAACACCTCCCTCCTAAAAATAAAAAGTTTACATTTCCACGAAATGGAAATCTTTTTAGAATAATTACAAAAATGATATTTACATTACAGAATGTATTTATCATGATATATATATAAAAAAATATACATCAAAATACTTTTTACAATCTAGATAAGGCATCGGCGATAACATTTTCGCTGCCTTTTATGTGTTTAAGATCTAGGTTGTACTCTTGTAAAAATAAACTCCACCTGAGAAGTCGTTGGTTCTTGCCAGACATTTTGTGGATAAATGTAAGGGGATTGTGGTCAGTAAATACAACCAGTGGCCATCTGGACCCACTGATATAAAAATCAAAGTGTTGTATAGAAAGAATCAACCCAAGACATTCTTTTTCCACAGTAGAATAATTTCTTTGATGTTTATTAAATTTCTTGGAAAAGAAACAAATAGGGTGCTCTACTTGGAAATTATCTTCTTGGTAAAGGACTGACCCAACACCTGTGTCACTGGCGTCAATAGCTAACCTAAAAGGTTTTCCGAAGTCAGGAGCCATCAAAATGGGGGAGCTAGATAATATCTGCTTGATTTGGTTAAAGGCTTTCTGACATTCATCCGTCCAAGTAAATCGGACGTTCTTTCTCAGGAGGTTTGTTAAAGGACTGGCAATGACAGAAAAATTTTCGCAAAATTTTCTATAATATCCAGTCATTCCCAAAAATCTTCGGAGTTGTTTCCGGTCAGCAGGGATAGGGAAAGCTTGGATAGCTTCTACTTTGGCCATTACAGGTTTCACCTGGCCTTGTCCTACAATATGGCCTAAGTATTGGATGGAAGCCTGGCAAAAATCACTCTTACTCAGGTTTACAGTAATTTTTGCATGTAACAGTTTAGTAAAAAGACAATGCAGTTGTTTACAATGGCTAGAAAAATCTTGGTTAAAAATTACTACATCGTCTATGTATGCGTGGCAATTCTCCATGTCAGCAAGCAGGGCATTTATCATTCTCTGGAACGTGGCAGGAGCATTCTTCATGCCAAATGGCATCACTTTGTATTGGTACAGACCATCAGGGGTGACAAAGGCGGAGATTTCCTTTGCCCTATCAGTCAGGGGAACCTGCCAATAACCTGAAAGTAGGTCTATTTTGGTGATGTACTTAGCGTCACCAATACGATCTATGAGATCGTCTATCCTAGGGATAGGAAACGAATCGGTCTTTGTTACAGCATTTACCTTACGGTAGTCTGTACAAAAACGATAAGTCTTGTCCTGTTTAGGTATCAAGACACATGGAGAGCTCCAGCTACTGGAACTTGGTTCAATGAGGTCATTTTCAAGCATATACTTGATTTCTGACCTAAGTATGGCAAGTTTTTCAGGGTTGATCCTGTAAGGATGCTGCTTGACTGGAGTAGCCTCGCCAACATCTACATCATGCATTATAACATTAGTCTGTTTTGGTACATCAGAAAAAATGTCATTAAATTCATTAATGAGTTTCATGATAACTGGCCTTTCTGTCGAAGACAGATGAGTCAGTTTTACATCCAAATTCTGTAATACAAAAGAATTAGGTATTTTGTATTGTCCAAATTTCTCCTTTACAATATCATCATCAATAGGAGAAACATGGCTATTTGAACAACTTTTGACTGTATTTAAAACACAATTACTCTTATCTGAGTGATCTGGCCGAGATACATAAGGCTTCAGCATGTTTATATGACATAGCTGAGTCTTTTTCCTACGGTCAGGAGTTTTGATTGTGTAATTGAGGTCACTAATTTTGGTCTCAATTTCATAGGGACCAAAATATCTGGCTTGCAAGGGTTGACCTGGTATGGGCAAAAATACAAGCACCTTATCCCCGGGAGAAAATTCTCTAACACGGGCCTTTCTATCATACCAGCGTTTCATGCTGGATTGGGTGTTTTGTAAGTTATTTTTGGCCAGAACACATGCATCATAAAGTCTATTTTTAAACTTACTTACATAGTCTAAAAGTCCTTCAGTGGCTGTTGGTGACAACAAAGTCTCTTTTATACATTTCAAGGGACCGCGCACCGAATGGCCAAAGACTAAGTCAAAAGGGCTGAATCCCAACGATTCCTGGACGGATTCACGGGTTGCAAACAGCAGCATGTGGATTCCTTCGTCCCAGTCTTTTTCGTGCTCAAAGCAATAGGTTCGGATCATGTTCTTGAGAGTCTGATGGAATCGTTCAAGAGCGCCTTGCGACTCGGCATGATACGCACTTGACATGCAGTGTTTGATGCCCAACTGAGTCATGACTTGCTTGAAAAGATTGGCCGTGAAATTCGTTCCTTGGTCCGATTGGATGGACTTTGGTAGACCAAATAGAGTAAAGAACTTGATTAAGGCCTTCACAATGTTTGATGCTTTTATGTTCCTTAGAGGAATAGCCTCAGGAAAACGAGTTGAAGCACACATAATGGTCAACAGGTATTGGTTGCCAGCTTTTGTCCTTGGGAGAGGACCAACACAGTCAATAAGTACTCTGCTGAAAGGTTCTTCAAAGGCTGGAATCGGCTTCAGAGGAGCAACAGGGATCTTTTGATTTGGCTTGCCAACCATCTGACAGGCATGACAGGATCGGCAGTACTGGATGACATCTTTCTTCAAACGTGGCCAGAAGAAGTGTGACATAATCTTGTGGTATGTCTTGTGGATGCCGAGATGACCTGACATTGGTGTGTCATGAGCCAGATTCATGATGTACGCTCGGTATCTTTCTGGTAACACGATTTGATGGCATATTCTCCATTCTTCTTCGTTGGATGCGTCTGGAGGTTTCCATTTCCTGAAGAGCATATCATCTTGGATGTAGTAGCACGTTGATGCTAGCTCTGCCTCTTGTGATGTCATTGCGGTTTCTCGGAGTTTGGCGAGCTCTGGATCCTTCTTTTGGTCCTCAATCAACTGTTTTCGAGTTGATGCCGGCTTTTCAGAATTTGGCGATGGTTCTTCATCAAGAGAAGCAAAGAATGTGGTGCTCAAGTCCACATCATCTTGGTTACTGTTGGCTTTGATGACGTTCTCTTCTTGAGATGCTTTCAACCTCATTGCCCTTGTTACTGCACACGCTGGATATAACTCTAGGTCTTCCTCGGGTGTGGCAGATAAGTCGGGTGTTTGAGTGACGATGGGTTCGGCTATCACCTTTCCACCTGCTAAGTCATTGCCTAACAGCAACGAGATGCCTTCCAATGGTAATGTTGGTCGGACACCTACAACAACCGGTCCAGTAATGAGATTTGACTTTATGTCGATTAGATGTAGAGGCACATCTATACATCCAAGCTCTACGCCTCGTAACAGGATGCTCTTCCCAGTCGATGATGATTTAGACAAGGGCAAGATACCCTCTAAAAGTAACGATTGTGAGGCACCTGTGTCTCTCAAAATGGTGATAGGTCGTAGACTTGTAGAATCACCGGGTAGTGATACGAATCCTTCCGAAATGAAAGGCTTAAAATCCTCTAATAAAACATCAATTTTGGTTGATGCAGACTGGACTTGGGTCGAACTCTCGCTGGAGTCATTGACATCTCTAGGAGACGCAGTGGAGAAACTCTTTCTTGAGTCAGTAGAACATCTTTTGGATGTATTTGGAGAACTCTTGATGGAGTCATTGGAACATCGGGGTGATGTCTTAGAGTCATGGGAACATCGGGATGATGTATTATGGGAACTCTGGATAGAGTCATTGGAACATCGGGGTGATGTCTTATGGGAACTCTTGATAGAGTCATGGGAACATCGGGATGATGTATTATGGGAACTCTGGATAGTCATTGGAACATCGGGGTGATGTCTTATGGGAACTCTTGATAGAGTCATGGGAACTCTGGATAGAGTCATCGGAACATCGGCTTGATGTATTTGAAAAACTCTTGTTTGAGTCATTGGAACATCGGCTTGATGTATTTGAAAAACTCTTGTTTGAGTCATTGGAACATCGGCTTGATGTATTTGAAAAACTCGTGTTTGAGTCATTGGAACATCGGCTTGATGTATTTGTAAACTTCTTGTTTGAGTCATTGGAACATCGTAAAGATGAATTTGAAGAACTCACTGTTGAGTCATTTGAACACCGTGGAGACATTTTCGGAGAGTCTTGTACAGTCAATACATTTGAAACAGGTGGTGTCGAGGTATTCTTGATATGACTTGATGATGAGGGAGTAAACCTCGACGACCACTGTACTGTGCAAGCGCTGACTTTTGAAGGAGCTTTTTCGTTTCTCTTCCTCAATTTCCAGCAATCGTCAATTTTATGGCCTTCTCGTTTGCAGTAGGAACAAGTAGCTTTACTTGTAGTAGGTTTTCTGTCATTTGTACTGCTGTTCTTGATGGAGTTGCTAGCAGTGGACTCAGGCTGTTTGACTTGTTTTGGCTTGACATCCGTCGTATACTTGGCAAATTGATGTGATATTATATAATCGTCTGCCAACACTGCAGCCTTGTGCACATCTTCCTCGCCACGATCAGCTATATGCGTACGGACGTCCAGCCGCACACAACTCTTGAACTCTTCCATCAGCATTAGGTTCTTGAATTTTTGCAAAGTCGGTGCCGATTTCCTTGGAAGTGAGCCATTTCTCAAAGCGTCGCTCCTTTTCCCGCAGGAATTCTACATGGGTTTGGCCATCCGATTTGCGACAATCCCTGAACTGCTTTCGGTAAGCTTCCGGAACAAGTTCATATGCCTTAAGAATTAAGGCCTTAACAACATTAAAATCTTTTTGTTGTTCAATGGTCAAAGAACAAAATACCTCTGCAGCTCTACCAGTCAAAACTGTTTGCAGCAAAGTGGGCCACAAAGTTTCAGGTACATTAAAATTTTTCACAGCAAGTTCAAATTGTGGAAAATAATTGTCAATTGTGGCTTCATTAAAGCGTGGAATTATTTTCAAAAATTTTGTTGCTTCAGCAGTATGACTGGCAGGGGAAGAATCTGGTCTTACATTAGCAGCTAACTCTAATTTTTTTAACTCTATTTGTAATTTCATTTCCATTTCTTTCTGCTCTCTAGCCGCTGCAAGCTCTAATTCTTTTTGTTTAATTTCTCTCTGCTCTCTAGCCGCTGCAAGCTCTAATTCTTTTTGTGCGTCCTGTTGTTTAATTTCCTTTTCTTTTAAAGCTAACTGGGCTTCTATTTCCTTTTGTTTTAATTTTATCTGAAGTTCTAAATCTGATTTACCCTCATCGGGTCTAAAGGTTTCTAAAAGGTCTTCAGAAAACACTTCCTCGTCTACATAATGGATTACAATGTTATCTCTGATTTCTTGTTTAAGGGCATTTGATTTTATTTTTAACCCTAAATGTTTAGAAATAAGGACCAGTTCCTTCCTAGTAAAAGCATCAAGCTCTTCCACAGAGGGATTTGCAAGAAAAACCTGAATATCCATGACTAACTAGCAACTATTACAAGCAAAAATATGTATACAATGTAAATATACAGTACAAAATCAGTACAACAAAAAAACCTTAAGAGAGTTTGGTCAATACTATTGATACTTTACTTCCGACTCTTTGAACAAAAAAAAAATTTTGTTAAAGTCAACTTCGCCTTTACAAAATTACTCAAGTAAGACGAAAATAGGTTCAGAAAAATATCCGGGACGAAAGCCCTCAAACTTCTTTTGTCACGTATTACGAATTGAATTCTACTTTTAAATGGCTTGCCTAGGGGAACGTGACAATAGAAAAGCAGTTGTGTCACTTGTCTTAAGTCTGAATTTAATCAAAGACTTACAATGAATAACAAAAAAAAAAAAATGACACAAGAAATCGGAAGGTAAAATATCAACTTAATGTTTAATAAAATATAACTTTGAATAGTACTTTTAACTGTATCACATAAAGCAAGAAAAAAAAACACATTTACTCAATACAAAATGGAAGGGTTGACCAAAACCCTTTTACAAAAATGGCATGTAAAAATATTACAATACAAGAGTTTGAAAATATAATTACAAATACAAGCAAGGCCTTGAAAAAAAGAAAAATCTTAACTTACACGATCAATTGGTATACCACGCACGGGTCGCGCAATGTCTCCGCTATTCTGTCTCACGGCTGTCTCCGTATGTCTGTCCGTCAACGTTACGCGGGCGGTCTTTATATAATCTACCGCGCGTCGATCTCAAGACAAATCTAGTAATTTCTAGAACAGAATAAGTCATCAACACCCAGATCTAGAACGCTCTTCAAAGAGACAGAAAAAAAAAACCCACCCTCCTTTCAACCAGAGGTACACACATAGGTCAAGAACCGGTCACTGTCTGTGTGGCTTGACTCTTGAAGAATAAAAAAAAAACTTATTACACAAGGGGCAGACAACCTACCCGTCAACAAAACAATAGTATCTAGATACGTAACAATCTCTTTTCAAATACATGACTCGCTACATCTGTATTCTGTTGATCGGCGACTCCATTCATGACAATCTTCCATTTACTTGATATCTTTCTTGCGTTTAACTTTGACCCAGGAGCAGATTTTTTAAAAAATTATCGCGTTTGCATAGCGCGTCCTCCAAGCTCCTATAGCATGCTCAGCGCGCGCTGGTCTAATATGGACGTGGGGGGAGGGGGTAGAATGTTTCCGTTCTGCCTTTTGGCGCTCATCAAACGCAACTCACTCAAAAAGTTCTTAGTCTACGTAGGGGTTTGTACTCTAGTTGCATTCACTTAGACAACGGTTTAGGCCACTCATTGACTCTATAAAAACAATCTCTCTATTTAGATGTTAAGAAAGATTTGGGTACCTTTTCTTTATTCCCTTGCATTACTAGCTAACCATGGGCCTGTGACTATGAGTTTAATTTATATACATAGTACTTTAAAAGTCGAAAACTAGTTCCTACCAAAGGCAGCCATCGAAATTCAAAGCACTCTTTAAGATTTAAAGTTTACATTTCTGAAGAGTCTCTATGCACGGAGCATCACGTGGCTCCTTTAACTGACCGGAAACAGTCGCGAAGTGAATGGATTAGAAACAAAAAAAGGGTAATTGAGGACAAAAACGATATTTGATTTGTCTGAGGTCACGTGAGTAGAGAAGATATTGAAAAACAAAAAGAAAAGTTGAAAAAGAGAAAGAGAGAGAGAGTAAAGTTAGAGATACAAGATACATATATAGAGTCATAGAGAGGTACCGACTTAAAGCAATGAAGAGAGACAAATTGAATGAGAGAAAGAGAGAGACTAACCTTGGAATGGAACTAAACAGAGATGGAGAGAGACAGAGACAGAGAGAAACGATATAACCAGAAAAAAAAAAGAATGACCTTGAGGGAAACAAACAGACAAAGTAACATACAAACATACACACATCCCTAAAACGTTTGGAAAGAAGATGTCTTAGCTTTGAACTTGACACATTTAAAATAATTAATTTTGTGTTGATGACATATAGAGTTGTATACGTTTGTATTGTTTTTATTACAGGTATTTGGTACCATGCTGACATACGCAGTTGTTGTCATCCAGTTCCAGACAGGGACACCGGTCTGCCACTGTCACACGAACATGACATCATGACACCACATTACAGTGTAACTACCTGACTTGAGTGTAGACATTTTCTAGAAGCTTTCTTTACAAATACATTATGTTAAACAAAGAATCTAGATGGTATGATATAGTAGGTGGTGTGCCTAGCAACCAGGGATATAGCAGATGGCATGCCTAGCAGCCAGTGATATAGCAGATGGTATGCCTAGAAGCCAGTGATATAGCAGATGGTATGCCTAGCAGCCAGTCATATAGCAGAAAGTATATCCGCAATCAGCAATATAGCAGATGGTATATTTAGCAACCAGTGATATAGCGGATGGTATGTTAAATAACCAGGGATATAGCGGATGGCATGTTTAGCAACCAGTGATATAGCGGATGGTATGTTAAAAAACCAGCAATATAGCGGATGGCATGTTTAGCCACCAGTGATATAGCGGATGGCATGTTTAGCCACCAGTGATGAAGCGGATGGTATGTTTAGCAACCAGTGATATAGCGGATGGTATGTTAAATAACCAGTGATATAGCGGATGGTATGCTCATTAACTTGGGATATATTTTATTTGCGACTCACTTTGAATTAGATCTACGTACTTTTTTTCTTGATATTTTGCATTATATATCTATTGATATCACATAAACTAGTCACACCAAACCCGTGCTTGCTGCCCTGCCTCATCGTGGCGCACAGGTGGAAACTCTCGTGAGAGGGTAAGCGTGGTCGAGAGGCCAAGTGCTACCTAGAGGTTCGACACCCGACTCGGGCAGAGTTGTGTTTACTGAGCGCCTAAAGGCAGCACGGAAAACCAACTCCTAGATACCCCCTCTGGTCCACAAATGAGATTGGACCAAAAGCGCTCTGAGCATGCTATAAGCATATATAAAAGCTATAATAATAATAGGTAGAGTACGAGAGTATTTTCATTGCACTGTGCGAGGATATAAAAGAGCTTCCGCAGCGATCTGTCAATGTCCAGGCGCCGTCCCTCAAGGGGCCGTTACACTAATGAATACGACGGAAACCCCAGTGGTGCGGCCTTCGGCCACGTCTCGGAGTGTCTGTCTCCACTGGAAGTGAACGCAAGACAAACTCTAAGTTTAACTCCGAGTTTCACCCTGTCCTGTCGGACAGGATGGCGGGAAGGTAGAAACTCGCTGCACACTTCAGGCTGGTGGAAGGGAGCTTTTGTTCGCTTTTGCTGGTCTTAGTGTTCCAAGTGCGACGCACAACACTACTAGACAATTTCAAATGGTCACACCGAAAGCGTCTTCTTTTTGTCGGATTATTGGTTAGTATTGTACAAAATATCTTCATGTGTCATACAGTCACGCTTGGAGAGATAGGATTGTATGGGGGCGACAGTTTTATGTCGACACAAACAGATAGCCATCTTGTGCTACGGTTGAAACCCCCTACTCTAGAGTATGTACAAACACTTTGTTTTGGCCCATCCATTGCAGCCTTCTCGTCTGCTAGCATTTTTGGCCCTTGAATATTCAGTAAAACAGCCAGCATTCCAATAACATCGCATAATGTTCTGGCATCATCCAAAAGAAAGCCCTCTTGAAGGCCGTCACACTTTTTGTTTCGCATACCTTCAATGAAAGGCCAGTCAAGCACAGTCTTACACAAAGCAAACTTTTTGTTTGTTGCTATTGCATCCTAGCATGTACTAATGCACATGAACTACACACACATTGTTTATCCGTCAAGTCCTGATCAATAACTTGTATTCTTCCCGTGGAACAGTTTGGAAGGAAGAAGAAACATCTCTACACGTAACTTTGTCCATTCTTGACATAGTTCTTGTCAAACTTTAGCATATAGTTTCTGATGAAGGTCTAGAGACGCACCTTATATAAAATAACTCCAAAAACTATTATACATCCTCCCCCCCCAAAAAAAAAAAAAATTCCTCCCACACACACTTTTAACAGGCCCTTATATTCACTGAGATCATTTTTAGGATGTTTAATTTTTGATTTATAATAGAGGCCTATTTGTAGATCTAGAGCTAGTCGTTTTAAAATGTGCTACACATTATCCTTAACTCATAGACATCAAATATATTTTATGTCTATGCTTTAACTACAGTCTTTACATTTCCGAATGTAATCATTTTCTCCACACACACACACACACACGCTTTCATACTAGTGGCGTAGCTACGGTGGGGGGAGGAGGAGGAGAATTTGAAAATCCCCCCGAGCCCCCACTTGAGGGTAACCCCACATGAGTGTATTTTACATTAAAAATTAAATATTACGAAAAATGCAGGCCCAAACGATGGAAAATTCCCAGCTACGCCCCTGTTTCATACAGATGTTTCGTGTTCATTATAAATTGATATTCAGACTGATCTAAGGAAACCCACCACATTCACTCTGGCGATTATCTAGATGTAGAGGAGAATTACATTTAAAATCTAGATGTAGTCTACTAGATCTGGGTTGAAATAAACATAAATAAAAATTCTGGAACAAAATTTACGCACCAAAAAAAAAAAAAAGTGTTAATGCGTGATTAAAGCGGATAGAATTATAATTCACCGACATTTAAAAGATATATAAGGTCGACATTGCTATTGAAACATTGTTTTGGGTAAATTTAACAGTTGGGGTTACGATCATGAAAGTGGCTTAGTTAATTAAGGCTTAGGTTAAGTAAAAACTGGTTAAATTTTCACTTTGTCGTCCTTGGCAAGTGAGAGATGTAGAGCAACAAATATCTATATTGTGAAATGACTTCTACCGTAGCAAATAGAACTGTATGTAATGTTTTCTATGTGCTTTTAATAACATATTAAGTTCACAATTAAACCTGCTAATATCTCATTACTTATTGACTAGTCTCTCTTTAAAAACCATATTAATCAAGTAGAAAGGTGAGTGGCTCGCTAAGGAAGTGGGATATTGAAGAAATGTGTATTCAAGTTTTTAAGCCCACAGACCTAGTGTATTCTTATTTCAGAAACAGCTATACTAGTGTATTGTAGTTTAGAGATCCAGGAGGCTAGTGTGTTGTCTAGTGTATTTTAGACTTACACTCACCGACATGGTTTTTATCTCGTATGGCTTTATTAGATATTAATTATCCAATGTTCATTCCTGCCACTTCATATTTTCTTTCGATAGAAAAAAAATTGTATTGCTAAATAAACCAACATGAATTCTGGTCACTGTGTTTGATTTAGTTTAGTGTTGTTGTTGTTGTTTTTATTTTAGGGCTAAATATTCAGGGCTTGTCCCCTTAGATAACCAACACCCTGTACTGCAGTGCTGTAAAACTTCACACTATTTTTCCTAGACACAGTCTGACAAAAGAGCTGACAGCTCAGCAGTTTAAGGCTGGCTAGAAGAAAGTCTGACAAAAGAGCTGACAGCTCAGCAGTAATAAGGCTGGCTAGAAGAAGAAGTCTGACAAAAGAGCTGACATCTCAGCAGTAATAAGGCTGGCTAGAAGAAAGTCTGACAAAAGAGCTGACAGCTCAGCAGTAATAAGGCTGGCTAGAAGAAAGTCTGACAAAAGAGCTGACAGCTCAGCAGTAATAAGGCTGGCTAGAAGAAGAAGTCTGACAAAAGAGCTGACATCTCAGCAGTAATAAGGCTGGCTAGAAGAAAGTCTGACAAAAGAGCTGACATCTCAGCAGTAATAAGGCTGGCTAGAAGAAGAAGTCCCTTAGATAAAATGTACACGTTATTTCCCCTACACTTATTTTCGAATCAAGTTGAAGCTTTAAACAATTATGTATTGTACCGGAAAAAACAACATGAATCAATTAAAACATTAACCAATTAGTCAATTATTTGTTGTTAATAAATTTTGTTTGATATTGAAGAAGGGACATAACTAAATATAACATCTCTAATACATAGCTATATAGTTGTAAAGGTTTAGCTCTTCCACTTAAAGAAGTTTTTAAAAATGTATATATATATCTCCCCCCCCCCCCCGGAACCCCGACCCCCGCGAAAAAAAATATATTTATATGTATGTATGTGTGTGTGTGTACATAATCTTTATTACATTCTGACCCATCATTCTTTAGGAAGACGCTTACTGTGCCCTAGAAAAAGTTCTTCCTGGAGTTAGTGGGAAAATTGTAGACCCCCGCCATTGCCTGCAAGGGTGTCTGGGGGAGCGCTAGGACCTCCTAAAGCGCGGGGCAGAGCCCCGCCGCCAAGCACTATTTCTGGCATTGAAAGCCAACAAAATGCATATTCTGAGGTATCTACAGTGCATTTTCCTGCTATTAAAAGTTTTATTTCAAAAATCTAATGTGCTATTCTTACTGACTTACACCCTCTTACGCCGTTCGGCGCATTTGCCGTCAAGTGTTTCCATAAAAATCTGTCATTGGTAATGTATGAAGCCTCTTCCCATCTGCTCTGAAGACCTCCATGAATGCGTGGCGCCAAGTTGTACTAGGATGTCATTGCAACTCTTCTTATGCCTAATTCATTTTGTCGGAGAACATGTCCCGCAAACCTCACGCGACTCTCTGTCACAATCTTACTATGGGGTCGACTCCCAGTTCGGCATAGGATTACCTTGATTTAGACCTAATCTCTATAACTGACTTCTAAAATCTGTTTTAGCCATCTTTGTTGAGCCACATTTAGTGTTTTTCAATTTCGGCAGATGACTATTCACTGCACTTTATTAATTGAGCCCCGCAACTGGTAGAAATGTGTAGCCTCTCTTGAATACGCTCTTGGAATTAAGTGACTTTAGTTTTTTTGCTTTAGATTTTATATTGAAAAAAAAATGAAGTTTTATCGTCAAAATCATCTGTTGGGGGTTTTAAACTAAAAAATCTCTGAAGTTAACGGTTTTTTTTTAAATTCAAAACCCCATTTAGCTACGGTAATAGAATTAAGTAACAGTAGTTTGCTTTAGAATAATATTGAAGATAGAGGTTTTCCACCTCAAAACTCTCTGTAGGGAGATTTTAAACTCAAAACCATCTGCAGGGGTTTTAAACTTTTAAAAAGGCCATCTGTAGGAGAGGGAGTTTAACTCAAAACCCCAATTGTCTTGGCTGCGCTCAAATAATTTTATTGTGTAATTTGCTTTTTTTATATTGAAGAGGAATTTTTTAGCATCAAACTTCTCTGAAGGGAGGTTTAAACTGAACACTTCTTTTGACAACGCTCATAGCATTTTGAGTGCATAATTTGCTTTTTTTCTTACATTGAAGATGTATTTTTAACTTCCAAACCCCTTTGGCTACGCTCATAGATTTCTGAGTGTGTAATTTCCTTTTTTTTTTATATTGAAAAGCATTTTTTAGCTTCAAACTCCACTGGAGGGGGAGTTTAAACTCAAAACCCCTTTCAATACACTCATAACATGTTGAGTGTATAATTTGCTTTGTTATTAATATTAAGGAGGCTACGCTCATAGAATTTTGAGTGTGTAATTTTCTTTTTTTATTTTGAAGAGGGGGTTTATCGTAAATTTTGGAGGGGGGTTAAAAATGAAAATCTTCATTAACTGTGCTCGTGAAATTTGGGGGTTTGTAGTTTGGATTTTTTTTTTATGTTATAGAAGAGTGGAATTTAATTGCGAAAACCCCTGGTAGGGGTTTTTAAACTCGAACCACCCTGGTAGGGGTTTTTAAACTCGAACCACCCTGGTAGGGGTTTTTAAACTCGAACCACCCTGGTAGGGGGTTTTAAACTCAAACCCCTCCTGGTAGGGGTTTTAAACTCAAAACCCCCTGGTAGGGGTTTTAAGCTCAAAACTTTCTTTGCTGTGCTAGGGCAAGTGATAGTTTAGTCTCAAAATCTCACCTAAAATAAACAAAATCAAAGCAAAAAATCAGTCTCTAAATTCCGATCCCCCCCTCCCCCGCAGGGATTTCATTTCGGGGGGGGGGGGGTTGAACCCCCAACCCCCCCCCCCTGGCTACGCCGATGATATATATATATAGCGCCAGAGAAGAAAATCAAGGCCAATGACACTGGCTCCAGCTGGAATAACCTGCCCAGTTTGCAGCCGAACATTCCGGGCTCACATAGTTCTCACAAAACCCCAGTGCAAAGCCCTCAGCCCCCCTGGATGACAACAGTGGTCATCATCGAACCACGATGGACAAACTATATATATATATGTATATATATATATATACGTTTATGTTTGATTTCTGTGGAGTAGCTAGGGTATAGGATGTCCTGAGCGGCAACTCCTTATAATGAAGAAGAAGAAAAAATAAAAAGCTGTATATTCATTGTAAGGGTACTTCTATTAAGCAAAATAAAAATACTTAGTGCTTTTCTTCCTGAAAAAACTATCAAATCATTTTATCGAAATCAATTTTTTTGCACAAACTCTTGCTCAATAAACAAATTGACCAAATCGGTAAGTCATAGATGTCGAGACAACGAAATTCATATTTGTCTGCCACATCATCAAGTTACTAGAATGGGGGACTATTTCTTGAACAATGCTCACCAAAGAAGAATAATTAGTACTTAAACCTAATCCTACAGCGATGCCCTCCTAATTAGTACTTAAACCTAATCCTACAGCGATGCCCTCCTAATTAGTACTTAAACCTAATCCTAACTTAGAACGTTTTCGGTTTGAGTGCGCAGTCCTGAATTGACAATCTTTGTTTCTGAAGGTTAACCTGCGAGTCAATTACTTCAGTTAATACAAGGGTCCAGAACCCAAGGTAGGGGAGAGAAATCAAAGATTGCATAGCAGTTAACAATCCGCCTGCTTCAGATCTAGTCGAAGAGTTTTCATTGGTACTATTCAATGTCTCACAAATGTTGCGGGACAAACATTGGAGATCCAAGGAAAATCAACCTGCGGTGGACAACGGCTTGGTCAGCACGAGATGCGGGGAAGTATGAAGGTCTTCTATATTGCGTAGTGATGTGCTCATCCTTAATCGAATCGAAGACTGCCATTATTCAATGTATCTAGTGTTTGTATCATTTTGTATTAATCCTTTATCATCTTGACAGCTTCTCCTCTTGCTCCCCAGAGGGTTTCAACCAAGTGCTAATTACTAGAAGCAGTGAATTCTTTTCCAAAATGACTAAAACTAAAAAAGAAATCATCGTGAAATAAAAATAAACTACGGCAATGATAAAGATCGTCTTATCTTATATAATACAGACGTTACTTCAAAAAAGAAGATGATTACATCATACGCGTCATGCATTTAGTCATGCATATTAACCATTGACCTAAATCCTGCTAAGTCACTGGTTTTCCTGGATAGCTCAGGCAACCCATTCTATGCTCTAATAGCACTAGGTAGAAGGAGCACTTGTACATATTTGTCCTAGCATATGGAACTCTAGAAGTATATTATACTGGAGAAAATGTGATGCCCCTCACAACAAAAGCCCGCACCACCCATACATTGGTAGCTACGCCTCTGTTTTGTTGGCCTCACGATCCTAAAAAGAATAATGGAAAAGGAAAAGGGGGAGAGAGATAAAGAGAAAAGGTCATACTGAAGGTCATACTGAAGGTCATACTGAAGGTCCAAGTGACGGTCATAGTGACGGTCATAGTTATTTGAAGATCATCAATCCATCGTTTCTCATGGACGTGTCCACTACTGAGGACTGGACTATACCATGGAGTTAGAAACCAATAAAAAGCAGGTCCTTGCGTAGCAAAAGCTTTTGCATCCAACACAACAAATTGCACTCAGTGCTTCATTAGACTGTAATGGTTAGACCCTAGAACTATACTTAGACTGTGCCATCAATAGAGATTTAATAATTAAGTTTTCTAAATGCGTAAATGTATCGGTACTCCCCGAAATCCTAAAACGAATGAATGTCTCCAATAGAAAGAAACAATCCACTTGTTGACATGATGTGCTAGATGTAGATTTTAATATGTGCTTTATTTTATACAATTCAATCAAATATCTTGAATCTCTTTGATTTCGTCTAATCGACATAAACATATCGTGATTTCAGTCATTCTAGATCTATTTGTAGTCTTTGAACTGTAATATTTTTTTATTATGCTATAGAGATGCCCACGAGTATGATATATACAATGCAATAGTTTACAGTTAACCTGTTGAATGTTTCAACAAACAAAACAATTGAGTACAAACGACAAACTAAAGAAGAATGGAACTCCAACTAGCAGACATGTTTTCGTGTTTGGTTGTTGTCTTGATCATTTCCTGTTTTCCAGGTAAGTCTGGATCTTATGTTTGGTTGTTACTTTAGAAGAGTATTTGTCCTGGCCCAAACCTCCTTGCAAGGGATGATAGAGCTTTAAGTTTGGAACAGTCCGAAGTACTTAGCTAAAGTAATAGTCACCATTGTAGTGACGGTAAGATTACTTCATAATTAATAATGTACAGGGCAATGGCTTATACAAATGCAAATTAAAAGAGAGTCAGGGGAATAAATTTACAAAGGACATTTTCCAGGATAAAATCTCACTTTTTTCCATACTGGTCAATCTTTTGAGTAGAGTTTCAGTATACTCCATTGGCTGTCATAAAGACTTTTCAAGTCTTCAACAGACTTCATTGGCCTCATTGAAGTCTTTTTTTTCTAGTCCTAAGCATAATTCATTGGCCTCATTGAAGTCTTTTTTTTCTAGTCCTAAACATAATTCATTAGCCTCAATGAAGTCCTTTTTTCAGGTCTTTAACAGAGTTCATTGGACTTCATAAAGGCAAACTTTTTAATTAGATCTTCAGCAATTCCCATGAGCTTGCTGGAAAGATCAAGATTGTTTAGTCAAAAGAATTGTCTCAGGAACATGTACAGAGGGCTTTGATGTGTTTGGTGACAATATTCAGATATTAACAAAACTACGACATAAATTGTCGCAAAGCTTTATTGGCCTACTTTCTGTTTGCAGACGTCGTAAGAAGCAACACTTTGATTACAAGACCTGGAGCTAGCACCACGCAATGTGCACAGGCTTGCCTTGACGAACGAGAGATAGACTGTCGCTTTTATAAGTTTGACAAGGTCAAGGAGACCTGTATTCTTTCAGCGATGCCTGACCCAACTGTCACGAACATGAAGCAGCTAGAAAAACCTGGTCAGTTGTTATTAGATGCTAAGTATTTTTTAAAACTCAGATCTAGATTAAGTTTATTTATTTTCTAATCTTAAACGTTAGACACGATCTTTCAATTAAAATGAAATCTAGTCAGAAAATACATTGCAAGCTACAAATTTTAAGTTTAAATCAAATTTCACTGAGACCTATGTATAGTATTTTTAACATTAAATGTCAACATAAGAAGCCTATAGAAAATTATTTTATTTTTTTTTATTTTTGCGATATTTCAACATTACTCTAAATTCTGGTGGTGGCCGAGCTGTAAAGCGCTTGACCGAAGGGCTCCTGACTAAAGCTAATTGACTCTAATGGGTAACTCACTTGGGAAAGTAATAGTGGTTTGTGTGCTTGCCTCGTGAACAGCTTCGTCGACAAAGACACTGATTAGCTTGACAACATTAGCCCTCAATGATCTCTGAAAGACATACCTTTACTTACTTCTCTGAAAGATGTACCTCTACCTACTTCTCTGAAAGATGTACCTCTACTTACTTCTCTGAAAGATGTACCTCTACTTACTTCTCTGAAAGATGTACCTCTACTTACTTCTCTGAAAGATGTACCTTTGCCTACTTCTCTGAAAGACGTATCTTTACTTACTTCTCTGAAAGATATACCTCTACTTACTTCTCTGAAAGATGTACCTCTTATTACTTCTCTGAAAGATGTACCTTTACCTACTTCTCTGAAAGATGTACCTCTACTTACTTCTCTGAAAGATGTACCTCTACTTACTTCTCTGAAAGATGTACCTCTACTTACTTCTCTGAAAGATGTACCTCTACTTACTTCTCTGAAAGATGTACCTCTACCTACTTCTATGAAAGATGTACCTCTACTAACTTCTCTGAAAGATGTACCTCTACCTACTTCTCTGAAAGATGTACCTCTACCTAGTTCTCCGAAAGATGTACCTCTACTTACTTCTCTGAAAGATGTACTTTTATTCTCTTCTCTTAAAGATGTACCTCTACTTACTTCTCTGAAAGATGTACCTCTACTTACTTCTCTGAAAGAGGTACCTCTACCTACTTCTATGAAAGATGTACCTCTACTAACTTCTCTGAAATATGTACCTCTACCTACTTCTCTGAAAGATGTACCTCTACCTAGTTCTCCGAAAGATGTACCTCTACTTACTTCTCTGAAAGCTGTACTTTTATTCTCTTCTCTGAAAGATGTACCTCTACTTACTTCTCTGTAAGATGAACCTTTACTTACTTCTCTGAAAGATGTACCTCTAACTACTTCACTGAAAGATTACCTTTACCTACTTCTCTGAAAGATGCACTTTTATTTACTTCTATGAAAGATGTACTTTTACCTACTTCTCTGAAAGATGTACTTTTACCTACTTCTCTGAAAGATGTACTTTTACCTACTTCTCTGAAAGATGTACTTTTATTTACTTCTCTGAAAGATGTACTTTTACCTACTTCTCTGAAAGATGTACTTTTACCTACTTCTCTGAAAGATGTACTTTTACCTACTTCTCTGAAACATGTACTTTTATTTGTATTTACTTAGTGGTTAAGCTTACAATAACGGAAAGAAATGGTCCTAACTTCCACAGATGTTGGTCCCATTAAGAATGCAGCCTCATCCTGGATCGAGCAACTACAAGCAAGATTGTTGGCCCTGGAACAGAAAAACATTGACATAAAGGTGTGCACTTTAATCATTGGAATAAAATTCATGACTGTACCAGTAGGATAACATTCACTGCAGGATATGTATTGATATCTTTATTCCCCAGTCAGTCCATTTAAAACATTAACTGTACCAGCTCTCTATCGTCAAGTCACTTTGCTTTTCACCATCATTACAAAAGTAAGAGTGAGTGTTGAACTGGTCATAATAATCACTGTGTTTACTAACTGAGCCGAGTGAATTTCGTTGTCTTGTTGAGTGAATCCAATGATGTACATTCTTCGCTTGGGTATGCCCAACTGGGTTTTGAACCCTTTAGCGCGTGGACAAACTCAGATCCCAATCACAGATGAATCCATACTAATACAGGAGCAGCTCATCGAAATATCCAGGTACCTAAGACAATGTTTCAACAAAGATACCACCACTTCTGGTTACAAAAACATATTACACATTTTAACATTTATAACCTGCAGTATGAGTTGCTTTCCTGACATCTCATTTGGTCCAACGTGGATTCATTGTCGTTATGAACCTTACCACAAATCAAAAGAAACCGACTCGAGATTTGTGCTCGTTGAGCCGTGCATAAAATTTCATCCACCTCATCCAAGTCATTAATGTGTTTAAATTTAATTATAACAAAATAAAAAAACAATTTGTTACTTGTACAATATGCATTTATGTAGCTTTTTTTCACTTTGGAGTCCGTGAGCAAGTTTTGACTACATAAAGTGGTCCCCGGGTCAAAAACGTTTGAGAACCTCTGATCCAATGGATGATGATTTTGTAGATGATGAAGATGACAAACACAGCGGCCATCAGTTCTTGAGTTCTTTGCCACCATACCGTTGTCAGGCACAGAATCTGGTTATTAAGTTGACCTGTCTCTACTGCAAATCCTCGTTACAGGCACTCCCCTTTAGTTTGGTCAATGTTTGAATTGAACTAAAACCACACATTAAGTAACTATAGGTGTAACTATAGGTTTGACTTTGAGCACGTCCAGAGAACAAACATTGAGAGTAACAGTTTCGGTTTTCTTGTAGAACCTACATAAAGAGACTGCGGAGCTAAGAGCCGAGGTAGCAGCTCTGAAGAATTCTAGAGCCCTTACACATCACTTACTGAGAACCACTAAAGAGCAGACGGATCAGAACATTGCAGGTTTGGGTTCAAAATGTTTCTTCAACTAGTTCTCAATAAATTGTTTATTTGTTTTGTTTTAAAAAGTATCGACTAGATTCTAGATCTAAAAGAAAAATATTTTGTTCGTTGTCAAAGGGAAATAATGAAATCAATAATGAGATTGTTTGGTAATTTTCAATTTAACCGAGTAAATTCCCTGAACCATTTGAAGTCATCATTTAGTTTTTTTTAAATAAAACAATTAATTTTTCATTTTAAAATTGATCTGTTTAAAATTAAAAAAAAAAAAAAGAAATAAAAACAGCATTTAATCATTGAAAACAGTAGATACATTTTACCACATTTAAATTAGTTTGTACTGAAATTTAGTGATACAAGGTGTAAATCTGTCAGTATCTATAAGTTTCATTAATAATATGCAGCATCCATACCAATGTATGAAGTTCAAAATCTCAGAATAAACATATCTAAATATTTAAAGACGAATTAACCATAGATCAATTTTTGTGATCTTTCAACTAGTTTGAATGCAGTGTATGAAGCTTATGACCAAATGTTATGTGACAAGAAATATGTTATAGGAGAAGTTGTTTTGTTCATCTGGAAGTTTACAGTTCGGGTCTAATTAATCAAATAAACAATTAGATCGTGCTTTAAAAGTGTATGTAAATACTGTAGATATAACATACAAGACCTATCAATCAAATAAACAATTAGAACCTGCTTTAAAAGTGTATGTAAATACTGTAGATATAACATACAAGCAGGGCCGGTCCTACAGATTGCGGGGCCTATGCGAAACGGATTGCGCGGGGCCCAATCTGGGTAGGGATAAGAATAATAAATGAGAATAAAGATTTGGTATTAGAAAATAAATTCATCTTTGCATTTTATTCATACTTTACTAAGTACAAAATCACGGTCACAATAACATTCAGATCTGCCTTTCAGATTCACTATCGACTAGCAAAACATCGCTTTTGGTGTGTTTTTTTTATGATGTTGAGATTGACTTTAATATTTATATTCATGTGCCAATGACTATTTAAGTTAAATTAAGTATTTGAACTTCTTATTTTGGTTCTAATTCGCCTTAATATTACACTTTTTTAAATGAAAGCTGGCAATGCGGTTTTCTTTACATCGTGAGTGGGATTGGCGTTTTCCATATTGAATGACAGCACACTATTTTGTCTGTTTTTAAGGAGATTTGCTTGTATTTTCAGAAATTTTTTATAATTTCAGGAGATTCTCATGACTTTTTTGTATATTTTGCAATTTCAGGAGAATCGCAGGAACTCTTTATTTATAATTAAAATGGTTTAATTTAATAATTTACACCTATGAAAGGGCGGGGCCCGCTGCAGCCGCATAGAATGCAGTGGCCTACAAGGCCTGATCAATGAAATAAACAATTAAAACTTGCTTTAAACGTGTATGCAAATACTGTAGATGGGATTAAAGGGACATAATCCAAACCTCTAGTAATGAGAAGAAAGAGAGGAGAGTTTGAGATCCGTAGCCCCTGAAATATTTGACAAACGACTCAAACAGAACCTTGTACATTTGTGATAGTGAGGAATTGTCGTGAAAGGTTTTACCTCAAAACGACTCAAACAAACTCAAGTGCCATCTTGATGATGCTGGAGTGGCCTTGTAAGAGGAATAACCCTGTGTACAATTTGTAGAAGAATTCAAGGCACTATCTATTAAGCTACTAAACGATGATTTGAAACTATGTATTTAATATATACAAATAGGTCATTCGATTTCAGACTGCTATCAATTTTCTCATAGAAATAATCTTTTAAAATTTTTTTAATTGTCTGAGTTTTTCTTTGTATAAGCAAGGTATTTTGTTTTTTTATAAATCATGTGTACTTAAGGTAGTAATAGCATGCATGATGAAACTTATAACATAAGATCTTATGACAACCTAAATGCCATCGTGTTCATTTTTATGTCTGATCACATCGTAATTACTATTGAAGTTATAACTAGTTCAAGTGTGTGCCTTTTGACTACTAGACAAAAGTATGTAAGAAAGCAACATAGTGACAGTAGTGACAGTTGCACTTGAGTTGTTTATAATTGACATAGTTTCAGTAGTGACAGTTGCACTTGAGTTGTTTATAATTGACATAGTTTCAGTAGTGACAGTTGCACTTGAGTTGTTTATAATTGACATAGTTTCAGTAGTGACAGTTGCACTTGAGTTGTTTATAATTGACATAGTTTCAGTAGTGACAGTTGCACTTGAGTTGTTTATAATTGACATAGTTTCAGTAGTGACAGTTGCACTTGAGTTGTTTATAATTGACATAGTTTCAGTAGTGACAGTTGCACTTGAGTTGTTTATAATTGACATAGTTTCAGTAGTGACAGTTGCACTTGAATTGTTTATAATTGACATAGTTTCAGTAGTGACAGTTGCACTTGAGTTGTTTATAATTGACATAGTTTCAGTAGTGACAGTTGCACTTGAGTTGTTTATAATTGACATAGTTTCAGTAGTGACAGTTGCACTTGAGTTGTTTATAATTGACATAGTTTCAGTAGTGACAGTTGCACTTGAGTTGTTTATAATTGACATAGTTTCAGTAGTGACAGTTGCACTTGAGTTGTTAATAATTGACATAGTTTCAGTAGTGACACTTGTATGTAAAAGTATGTAAGAAAGCAACATAGTGTCAGAAGTGACAGTTGCACTTGAGTTGTTTATAATTGACATAGTTTCAGTAGTGACAGTTGCACTTGAGTTGTTTATAATTGACATAGTTTCAGTAGTGACAGTTGCACTTGAGTTGTATATAATTGACATAGTTTCAGTAGTGATACTTGCACTTGAGTTGTTTATAATTGACATAGTTTCAGTAGTGATACTTGCACTTGAGTTGTTTATAATTGACTTTGTCAGCTGAAGATGAGAAAACGGAAGTATTGAAGGCAGAAACCAAGCGAGTGGAGGACGCCATCATGACCTTGGGAGAACTTCAGAAGACCTTCAGCGAAAAGGTCAAAAAAATCAACGAAGCTGAAAAATCAACGGATCTCAAAGTCGCAATGGTAAGTGGCACTTGAACCGCAAGAAAACCTTTATAAGATGGCAAATAGCTCAGTACTTCTGAACAAACACATTTGAGAACGTTTGAAGGACAGCCATAGAAGTGCGACAAGAATGTATCCGAACTCCACCTCTTTTGTATCTTATTTTAACTTATATGGGGGTACGATGAAACCTCTTGAAATTTAGTCACTAGAGTGAGGAGCATATCATTAAGGAAACCATCCTGTCCAATAGAACAGACAACACGTCAGAATACTGAAATATATCGAAGCACTAGCATATATAATAGACAATGGCGAACTATAATGACTGAAGTTATTAGGCTAGACATTTTCTTTCATTCTTTTTGAACAGCTGTCTCAGTCTGCTAAAGACAACAGGGCCAGTGTAAGAGAACTGGGCACTGAAGAGTCGGACCTTAAGAATGGGCTGATGAATGTGAAGAGGGTAGAGGCGGAGCTGGAGGTCAGATTTGCAGGACTCTCTGCGGATGTCATGGAAAAAGTTGCCAGCATAGACTCTGTAAGTAGTCATTCAATACTTGTTTTTATAAATACTATTTTTGGTCTAATAATCCCCAGAGGAACAAATACTTGACCTCTTTCTCCATAGGTTTAATTATAATCTTATCTTATACATTACAGACGTTACCTTAAAAGAGAAGATAATTACATCCTACTCGTATACACATGTCAAGCTAGTTACGTATATTAATCAGTCACTTTAACTCTGCTAAGACGTTGGTTTTATTGGCTGATTCAGGCAGCCCATCCCATGCTCTAATAGCACTTGGGAAGAAGGATCACTTTTATGGATTTAACCCAGCATATGAAATAAGAAATGTACCTTTAACTTTGTGTTTTTCTAAGTAGTTTATTAGGTTTTGTTTTTCTAGTTTATGGTTCAGTGTTGTAGGTAGTATTGCTACTTTTCTTTTTTAGTTTATTGTCTTGAAGCATCTGTAAATGTTGTTACTCTAGGGAAACATCAACAACATTGTTGTTCAATCTTCCGACTGGTAAATAGTGATAGCATAAGTGAACCCTCCACAGGTTGACAGTGATAGCATAAGTCAAACCTCCACAGGTAAACAGTGATTCTTTAAAGCATCCTCTATGAAAGTGCTACTTGCGCACTGTCCATAAGGTGGGTGGGGGTATACATACATAATAATACCATATTGTGGAAGTATTATAAAGCAACTGAACACATATTTTGTGCACCTCTACAAAACTTAGAGCTCCTCTAATCATGAAAAAATTCATCTGTTACAAGCCCAGCAACCTACATTCTGTTTTGATTGTTTTCTCAGATGGTTGGACCGGAACTAAAGGAGATGAGAGACTCCCAGGCCACGCTAGCCGAAGCCTTGAGTCTCTTGACCAAGAAAATCATGACTCTGGCCCCCAGGATACCAGCTTTACAGGTTAAAGGTCTTTTAGGATACTTTTTACTTCACATGTTTGATCTTATACTCAAAGTAGCGATCAATGTGTTATATAGGGCCTATTTAGGGTATTGATATGTTTAGTCATAGTTAGCATGAAAATAATTTGTAATTCTTAGTTAGTCATTTAGGGCGCGCGGTGGTCGAAGGCTTAAGCTCTTGGCTTCCGAACCTGAGGTCGTGGGTTCAAATCTCGGTGAAGACAGGGATTTGAATTTCGGCATTTTTAGGGCGCCCCTGAGACCACCCAACACTAATAGGTATCTGACTTTAGTTGGGGAAAGTAAAGGCGGTTGATCATTGTGCTGGCCACGTGACACCCTGCTTGTTAACCATTGGCTAAAAAACTGATGTCCTTAACATCATCTGCCCCCATAGATCGCAAGGTCTGAATGGGGAAACTTTTTTACTACTAGTTAGTCAATTGTTTTTCTCAAAATTTAAATGCCAAAACAAAGCTGGTCATAATTTTTTATTCTATGACAAAATCAGAAGCTCTGGTAGGGATGTCAATCACCCACCACAATTAATACTTAAATCAACCAAAATTTTATCTACAACCTATGTCTAAAGCTGAGCATTTGTGTTTCAGAAACAAATCAACAAGAAAGAAGGCATCCTGGCAGTCGTCTCTAAAAAGATGCAGAGTTTTGACAGTCAGATTGACTTCTTGAATGAAAGGTTGCGCTTTTCAGAGAAACAGTTACGTAAAGTCATTGATCCAGGGGTAAGTGTCAGAGGCTCAATGTCAAGGTCTAACCACTTACCAGAGCTGAATGTCAGGTCAAAAGAGGTTATGATTGTCTGAAGGCAAGCCACGGATAGCTCTAAAGCAGTGATTCTCAAAGTGGTCTATATAGACCCCCAGGGGTCTACGAAGACTTCCAAGGGGTCTACGAAAGTGAAAAAATAAATTTGGGGTCTATGAGATGGCCAAGGGGGTCTACGATAATGGATTTCATTTCATTCGTGACTTTAAATTTCACTCCCATTGATGTTATTATTTCCTACACTAATATATAATTTGTACCTTAGTTAATCTTTTAAATATTTATCCTGCTATTCCAACGAAAAATAGTTGTATTTAATTTCAATACTTATTTAAAGATCTTAATTTTGTCTACATATAAGTTATGTTTAACAAAAAGAAATGTAGATTGTACACCGTTGATTATTTAAAATTGGGATTCATTCCTTCCTTGTCAAACAAGAGGTTGCCTAATTGCCTTTTTATGACGATATGAAACTAATTACGCTGGAGAATAATTTGAGACGATGCCACCCTGATAAAAAGATAAAAGTTTGAAAAAGATAAGTTCAGGACAGACCCACAAAATCTCTCTTCGACATCATAGAGAGAAGGTGATGGTTTGTGAACGACTTACACTATCTCTTTATTTATTTTCCTCAATACGGAAAACACTTTAGTAGGTAAACATTGATTTTACCTGCCGTTGAAGTAGTTTTAAAAACTATTTTACACAAACCTACATCTGATATTATTAAATGAATTTCTTAAAGCAACACTCTACAGTTGAAGGGAACATCGGTGTGGTAGAACATTCTTTTTAAACGACATCAACAGTTTGGGATCAGGAAATTAATTCATTAATATTTAATGTTTCAAGGACTACTTTATAGAACAACAAACTCCTATATCAAACATAATATCCGTAGCAATGGATGATGAGCCTACAAAAAAAAATTATTTCCAGTATGTTTGATGATTCCAGAAATATATATTTTGTTATTTTAATTGATTTAAATTTAAATTATATCAATAAAAATAACATCAGTATAGCTTGAATTGCAGCTTTAAATTACTTTTTCACTCTGGGACTCACAACATTAAGAAATTAGGTTTAAAAAATGTTGATGAATTTGCAAAAATGCAATACAAGTTAAGCAGGGGGTCTACGGAAAATCAGAAACCATGACGAGGGGTCTTCGAGACAAAAAAGTTTGGGAACCACTGCTCTAAAGGAAGACTTTCAAAAGTTTCGAAAGGAATTGAAAAATAGACGAAACAAAGATTTAAAATTAAATGAAAGGGTAAATTTTTTGAAACCACTGTCTCAAAATTTAAATAAATATACAAGTATATTAAATGTGCTAATCTGTCAACACAAATTGGACATGTGTTTTATGTCTATTCAAAACAAATTACTTTAACACAGACTTTAAAATAGACTTTAAAAAAGACTTTAACTTAGACTTTAACACAGACTTTAAAAAAGACTTTAAAAAAGACTTTAACTCATACACAAACTTGAAACAACATAACAATGTTAATGTATTTATAACCACCTGAGAAGACTGCATAGATTGAATACCACAGATACATTGTGGCTTACGTAATAAAGTGCTGACTAAAAGTTCTTTAAAAAGGTCTATTCACTTTAAAGCTGCGCTAAAACTCTGCCATAATAAAAAGTTGGACGTCATCTGTACGTTTAAGCTTTTTACAGCCTCATCGAAGTGCCAGTCACGTCTAAATGTGGATTAGGTTTCCATTTTCCGAGTGATATAACACTAGTATCATAATAAACTGAACATCCTTAACGCTTTATCTTTTTACTTATCGGGGGGGGGGGAGTGCAGTAAAAAAAGAATATGGGGTAGGGGGGGGACATCTTATCAAAGATTTAAAAATATATATTTAAACACTTCACTTGTTGAGATTTTCAGCTAGACCTAGAGACCGTTGGAAGACTACTAAGTTATTGAGCATATGCTTAGTATCGCTACAAAATTGTTGCTGCCAATTTGTAGCTTCAGGAAGAGGAGATTGAGAGAACGCGAGCACGCTACTCTGCCTCATTGTGTGGAAACGGCCATTAGAGGAAGTGGTTAGGCTAAATGGGTAGCAACACAAGACTCCCGTGGGGATGCCCACAGGTAGACGAGAGTCCACCCATTGCACGGGCGGAGTTGCAAAAGAGTCCCCACAAACCTGTCACAAATCCATGCGCCGTTCCTCAAGGGACCGTTACATAAATGGCGAGTCCCCCACGGTTAGCTTGGTATAACGAAGGAAAATGGCGGAGGCTCCCGGTGTCCTCGGCCTTCGGCCATGTACAGCCAAGCATGCGTCGTGGGCCAAAGGCATTGGAAACAGCAATGCTTTACATAGGCATTGACTCGGGTCTCTCTACAACAGAACTGTGTTCACCCAGGTTTTTTTTTTTTTACTGTTTGGCGTCCCAACAGTTTTTTTTTTCAAACTTAGAGCTCGAAGAGCCTTCGGCTCAGCTCTTAAGACGATCAAACGGATTGAGAGAAAGAAGAAATGGTGTGGATGAGAATAATTATCGTTATAATGGGCCTGAACATGACCAGCGACATCGCAAACCTTGAGCAGTGGAAACCAATAGATTGTTTCCACTTCTTACAAACCTGTGACGTGTGAGCGAGCTATTGGTCTCCACTGCCCACACGCAGCGACGTTCAGGTCAATGCTCAGGCCTTCTATGATTAAGTCTCGGTATAACACAGTGTCGGCCAACTTGTTCAGCCTGGGGGTAGCGGCTCCATTTTAACATCAAGACTCACAATGTACACACATGTAATGTACATACCATAGATTGGCATAGATGTACATGCATAATTTGGAATAGTCTTCAGTCCACATTAACACCACCATGGAAAATGTGGATATCACTTTGCATAAATGTCTTAATGCCTTTCTTTCTTGTTTCCAATAATCAAAAAGACAAACAAGATAAATTTTTAGTTCTCTTATCAAATATTTTGACAAGAACTTTTGATTTTGTTATATTCATAATTTTAGTTTTTGTTTTACTTACGGAAAAAAAACACAACAACCTGGCCCTCTAAGTAAGCAGTATCTGACGCTCTAAGCAGTATCTGATGACCTAAGCAGTATCTGACACTCTAAGCAGTATCTGACACTCTAAGCAGTATCTGATGACCTAAGCAGTATCTGACACTCTAAGCAGTATCTGACACTCTAAGCAGTATCTGATACTCTAATCCAGTCTATGCAGTATCATTTGTTATGTAGGTCATAAGGTTTCGCAATCATGTCTTTTAATAGCAGAACAATGGAAGACAATGACGCTACTGCGAACGTGTCTGCTATGATAAGGATGACATGGGGCCAGGTGAAAATGACATTTAAAACACTTCAAATCTATTTATAGCAAGTTAAAAGAAAGGGTTCATAGCGCTGTTGTCAGTCACAGACTCTGTTGTCAGTCTACTCTTAGCACGCTGAAACTTGTGCAAGAACAAGAAAAATCTAAAATACTTTAAAAAAAACGCAAAGCTTATAAAAGAGGAAGAACTCCAAACTTACAAAAACATCTTATTATAATGTAGAGGTTTTTTTCCCTTTTCTATATTAAAAATAATAAATTACCAATAATTACTTGACTAATTGGTTGATTTTATTAATTGATTTGTGTTTTGTTAGGTACAATAAATCTTGTATACGGTTTTCAGCTTGATCCGAGAATGGGTTATGGAGGAATAACGTGATCAAACTTTGCAACAGAGTTGATATGTGGTTTGAAAAAAATTGTAGCAACTTTTAAAGTTGTCGGTTACTCTAGTGTTGTAACATCATTTAGCTTTATGTGTGTGCAACAAGGAGATTTATAATTGTCCGCAAGTTATGGTGGATGAGTACCTACCTTCTTGGCTTTCAATCTGAGGGTCTTCATTTCTAATCTGCGATGTTAGGACGCCCTTCGTCTATTCAGCTCTAAGGGGACACTATTTTTGGGGGGGTGGGGTGAGGAGGGGGGTGGTGAGTGGGGAGGGGGTAAAGACGGCCATTTTCCCCCTAAAAATAAAGATGAAATTATCATCAACTACTACCATTGACATGGAAGTTTTAAAAAATATCGCCTTTTACTTTGCTTGCATTTTATTTTATTCTTCTGCTGTCACTGGGACTGTGTCACGGCTAAGTGGGAATAGCGATCAGTCATTATATGTGAGGCCATGAAATCCCCCCACCCTTCGGGGGGGGGGGGAGGAGTCGGAATTTAGTGACTGATTTTTTGCTTTGATTTTGTTTATTTTAGGTGAGATTTTAATACTAAACCATCACTTGCCCCAGCACAACCAAAGAGGTTTTGAGTTTCAAACCCCCTACCAGGGGGTTCGAGTTTAAAAAACCCTACCAGGGGGGTTCAAGATCAAAAACACCTACCAGGGGGGTTCGAGTTTAAAACCCCTACCAGAGGGGTTCGAGTTTAAAAACTCCTACTAGGGGTTTTGAGTTTAACCCCTACCAGGGGTTTTGAGTTTTAACCCCCCTACCTGGGGTTTTTGCAGTTAACTGCCCCTCTTCTATAAAACAAAAAACAAAAAAATGCAAACGAAAATCCCCTAATTCCAAGAGCACAGTTAAGGGAGATTTTAAAACCCTGTCTAAAATTTACGATAAACCCCCTCTTTAAAATAAAAAATAGCTAATTACGCACTCAAAATGTTAGCTAAATGGGTTTTGACTCAGTTTTGAGTTTAAACCCCACTTCAGCGGGGTTTGAAGGTAAAAAATACCTCTTTAATAATAAAAACAAAGCAAATTATACACTAAAAATGATATGAGTGTAATCTAAGGGGTTTTGAGTTTAAACTCCCCTCCAGTGGAGTTTGAAGCTAAAAAATACCTCTTCAATATAAATAAAAGAAAATTACTCACTCTAAAATCTATGAGCGTAGTCAAAGGGGTTTTGAGTTTAAACCCCCCGCCAGTGGGGGGTTTGAGGATAAAAAATACATTTTCAGTGTAAGAAAAAAAGCAAATTACGCACTCAAAATGCTATGAGCGTTGCGGAAAGGGGTTTTGAGTTTAAACCCCCATTCAGAGGGGTTTGATGCTAAAAATACATCTTCAATTTAAAAAAAAGCAAATTACACACTAAAATTAGTTGAGCGTAGCCAAGCCAATCGGGGGTTTTGAGTTTAAACCCTTCTTCTACAGATGGCTTTTTTTTAAAGTTTAAAACCCCTCCAGATGTTTTTGAGTCTAAGATCCCCCTACAGAGCATTTTGAGGTGGAAAACCCCCAACAGAAGATTTTGACGATAAAACTTCTTTTTTCGATATAAAATCTAAAGCAAACTACAGTCACTTAATTCCAAGAGCGTATTCAAGAGAGGTTACACATTTCTACCAGTGGCAGGGGTCCATTAATAAACTGCAGTGAATAGTCGAAATAGAAAAACACTAAATGTAGCTCAACAAAGATGGCTAAGTCAGTTATAGAGATCGGGTCTAAATCAAGGAAATCCTATGCCGAACTGGGAGTCGACCCCTTAGTAAGATTGTGAGAGAACGACGCATGAGGTTTGCCGGAAATGTTCTCCGACAAAATGAATTACGCATAAGAAGAGTTGCAATGACATTACCAGTGACAGATTTTTATGGAAACAGCTTGACGTCAAATGCTCCGAACGGCGTGGGAAGGTCTAAGTCAGTAAGAATAGCAAATTAGGTTTTTGAAATAAAACTTTTTAATAGCAGGAAAATGCAGTGTAGATACCTCAGAATATGCATCTCTCGAGTCTTATTATCACGGTTGAAAGATATCACTGTTAAAGAGCCTGATGTCACTGTTTGTAAGTTTCTTTATTGTTAGTTGAATTCGTTGTTGATCTTTGCCGCATTGTCAGGGGCGCTGATGTCTTATAACTGTGATGCCGAGGATTCTATAGATGTATATCTCTAGATCTAAATACTATCTTAGAGATTCAATAATTTTTTTTTTAAATTCAAATACAGAATTTTAATTAAAAACTTGGAATCACTTTGTACAGAAATAGAACTGTATCAGATACTAACTTTGTTTCAAGAGTACAATAATGAAATATTTAATTTTACTACTAGATTTAATCTAAACACAAGACTGATCTCTACAAATTCTAACT
This sequence comes from Biomphalaria sudanica, assembly GCA_036873155.1. Classification (NCBI taxonomy): domain Eukaryota; kingdom Metazoa; phylum Mollusca; class Gastropoda; family Planorbidae; genus Biomphalaria; species Biomphalaria sudanica. Next base: position 846,999 of record JAZGLO010002124.1, read on the forward strand.
CAAAACTAAAATACATCTTAACTCTACAAGATTTACATCCAGACTGAAGTATGCCAATGGCGTCCTTTCTGACCTCTAATTTGACACTTGGCTTAACCGATGAAATTATTTTCTTCAACCAATCAAACTATTTCCTATCAGATGTCATAAATGTCATATAAGTGATAGACAGGTGTCTGCTTACGTCATAGAAAAATTCCGTGATTTACAGGCATGGATATGTTAAATTAAATAACCAAGACTTGGGTTTATTTCAAATTGATACGTGTGACACTTGTCAAGCCCTTAAAGTGTTTAATTATTCTTCCTTTGTAATGCTAATACAATACTGACTGTAGACTTTTCAAACGTAATCAGGTGATGTATTTGTTTTATGTCTTGTTACAGTCGAAGCTGAATGTGGAGAATCGTCGAGTAATGACCTATTTACGAGGTCAGGTCGCCTCACTACAAGGCAACCAGAAGCGAATAGAGAATGACGTATTAGGTCAGTATGGTAGATCGGTAGTTCCAACTGTTATACAGCTTGACTTTAAATACTTAAAATCAAATGAACACGAGTCTTCATGCTTGTCTGAGTCTATGCTTGACTGAGTCTTTTTGATTGATTAAGTCTATGCTCAATTGAGTCATTATGCTTGACTGAGTCTTTCTGCTTGAATGAGTCTATGCTTCACTGAGTCAATGCTTGACTGAATCTTGCTGCTTAACTAAGTCTTTATGGTCATATTTTCCGCAGTGTTTTTTTTAAATTAAAAGTTATATTCTAGATACGCTTCTAATAAGAATTTGACAAAAATATGACAAACATGTACTAAAGAATTAGAATAAAAGTATTTTGACTTTTCCCCAAAATAAATTTCTCTGTAGAGTTTTCTCCTACATTTGTGTTGTGACAACAGAGAAGACACTGATCGTATCAGTATAACAAGAGATGTCTTAGAGAGTTACTAGTTTATCAGCGGCCTAGCATACGCCATTATTTTGCAGGGCCGGACATAGGCCATTGCAACCAAAGCGACCGCAGTGGGCCCCGCACTTTCATAGGACCAGCGCTAATTCTAGGTGTATACATTACTAAATTAAACCATTTTATAACTTATAACAGATTTCCCGCGGCCTCCTGTCGATTTACCAGCACCTGGAAATCTCCTGAAATTTCAAAATATACGAAAAAGTCCTGGCAATTTCCGGAAATTATTAAAATCTTTTGAAAGCTCATACAAATTTCCTGAAATGTATACACAAAAATGGTCATTTTGGGGTCTCATTCAATATGAAAAACGCCAATCCTACCCGCGATAAAAAATCCCGGCATTATGCAATACCCGTTCTCTATGTAAGAAACAGAATTCTTATGATATACTGTATGACTTCGCTTCACGCAAGGCTCGTAAAGTAATTCTGTATGTAGTAAAGAATGAATAAAATGCAAAGACGAATTTATTTTCTGATACAAACTCTTTATTTTCACTTATTATCCGTACTCCTACCTAAACGTGGCCCCGCGAAATCCGTTTCGAATAGGGCCCCACAATGGTTAAGTCCGGCCCAGCTATTTTTTGACGGGTGAATACTACTTGTTCTCCCCCCCCCTCTTTTTTTTCGTAGGGTAACTCAAGTCCGTCCGACTTGCAAAAATACTTCCATATTTCCATTACGTGGTGTCCACACTCTTGAGCCATGAAAAGAATTACAAATATAGATATATGTCATGGGCGTAGCCAGGATTTTTTTTCGGGGGGGGGGCTGGTGAGAGGGATTTTTTTTCTCACCCCCCCCCCCCGTAACCCCGACCCCCCCCCCCCACCGCTAAAAATATATTTATATGTATGTATGTGTGTGTATGTGTCTATATATAATCTTTATTACATTCTCACCCATCATTTATTCGGAAGACGCGTATTGTGCCCTAGAATAGGTTCTTCCTGGATTTAGTGGGAAAATTGTAGACTCCCCGCCATTGCTAGCAAGGAAGTCTGGGGAGCGCAAGGAGGTCCCCCAGCGTGGGGCGAAGCCCCGCCGCCAAGCACTATTTATGATATTGAAAGCCAACAAAATGCATATTCTGAGGTATCTTCAATGCATTTTCCTGCTATTAAAAAGTTTTATTTTCAAAAATCTAATGTGCTATTCTTAGCTGTTTCAAGCTGTTTTCACAAAAATATGTCACTGGTAATGTCTGAAGCCTCTTCCTACCTGCTCTGAGGACCTCCATGAATGTGTGGCGCCAAGTTGTACTAGTATGTCATCGCAACTCTTCTTATGCCTAATTCATTTTGTCGGAGAACATGTCCCGCAAACCTCACTCGACGCTCTGTCACAATCTTACTACGGAGTCGACTCCCAGTTCGGCATAGGATTTCCTTGATTTACACCCGATCTCTATAACTGACTCCTAAAGTCTGTCTTAGCCATCTTTGTTAAGCCTTATTTAGTGTTTTTCAAACTATTCACTGCACTTTATTAATTGAGCCCCCGCCACTGGTAGAAATGTGTAACCTCTCTTGAATTCGCTCTTGGAATTAAGTGACTTTAGTTTGCTTTAGATGTTAGTGAAAAGTGAAGTTTTATCGTCAAAATCATCTGTTTGGGGTTTTAAACTAAAAAATCTCTGGAATTATGTTGTTGTTTTTTTAAAATTCAAAACCCCATATAGCTACGGTAATAGAATTTAGTAACAGTAGTTTGCTTTAGAATAATATTGAAGATAGAGGTTTTCCACCTCAAAACGCTCTGTAGGGGGATTTTAAACTCAAAACCATCTGGAGGGATTTTAAACTTTAAAAAAGCCATCTGTAGGAGAGGGATTGAAACTCAAAACCCCCAATTGTCTTGGCTACTCTCAAATAATTTTAGTGTGTAATTTTTGTATATTGACGAGGTAATTTTTAGCATCAAACCCCTCTGAAGGGAGGTTTAAACTCAAAACTCCTTTTAGCAACGCTCATAGCATTTTGAGTGCGTAATTGGCTTTTTTTCTTACATTGAAGATGTATTTTTTAGCTTCTTTAGCTTTTTTAGTTTTTAATATTTAAGAGGTATTTTTTACTTTTGAACCCCGCTGAATGGGGGTTTAAATACAAAACTAAGTCAAAACCCATTTAGCTACGCTCATAACATTTTGAGTGCGTAATTTGCGTTTTGTGAAGAGGTATTTTTTAGCTTCAAACCCTACTGAGGAGGCGGTGGGGGTTAACTCAAAACCCCTGAAGCTACGCTCATAGAAATTTGAGTGTCTAATTTTCATTTTTATATTGAATAGGGGGTTTATCGGAAATTTTGGAAGGGCTTTAAAAATCAAAATCTTTCTTAACTGTGATCGTGAAATTTGGGGGTTTGTGGTTTGCATTTTTTTTGTTTTGTGTTATAGAAGAGGAGAATTTAACTGCTAAAACCCCTAGTAGGGGGTTTAACTCAAAACCCCCTAGTAGGTTTTTTTTTAACTCGAACCCCCCTGGTAGGGTGTTTTAAACTCAAAATCTCATTTCTGTACTGGGGCAAGTGATAGTTTATTATTAAAATCTCATCTAATAGAAACAAAATCAAAGCAAAAAATCAGTCCCTAAATTCCGATCCCCCCCCCCCTGCGTGGGGGATTTCATTTCGGGGGGGAGGGGTTTGAACCCCATTATATATGTGTCCAAACAATTTTCTTTTTGTGGTTATCCAAATCATTAACAAAATCACGAACCTAATTGCTGGCAAAATCGCTGACCAACTTACTAACTAAATCATTTTATTCGCTAGCCAAATTACTGACAGAACCACTAGTAAAATCATTATCACTAACCAGGTCACTGACCATACCAGTGACAAATTTATTCAAGAATCTCAGAGCAGAAGGTTTAGAATAATCACTGTGGTTTCATGTCAATGTTTACTGACGGAAACAAAATTGTCTATATTTGGACACTCTGATGCTAGAGTTTTGTTATTAATATTACTCTTTTTTTGCAGTTGAAATTTCCGATAGATCTCATCTTTACAAAGAATTAGCAAGCCTGAAAGTGTCCAGGAAAGCGATTGTTGATAAGGTGGTCAGCCTTGAGATGGCCATCAGAAATTTTAGAACCAGTATCAGAAAACTTGCCATTGAAGGGGTACGTAAAATATTGCTGCAAATATTTCTGGAAATTATTTTAATTTTAAATTCAATAAGTTAAATATGAAAAAGAAAAAAAAACGAAATATTAAATGAATTGTTATTCCAAATAATAGCAAGTGATCTTTGACTTGCTGAAAGAAAGGTCGTGGGATCTAGTCCAAGTGATGATCAGGACCTGTATCTGGTGTGATACTTAACCTGTAACGACCACTGTTCTTAAAAATTCCCAAAACGAATCACGATCCAATCCATTATTATTTCATACGTTTTTTAGCGGCCCCGTAAGGGGAATAACTGCTATTTGTTTTGTGTGCTCTGTCTTCCTGTCCGTCCGTCCATCCCATTTAGATGGCAAAAACTAGAAAAAATACTGAAAATCCAATATCATGTTGCAGTTGTTGTTTTGTTTTCTTCATAAAAATTCATCATTCTTTTCACTATTGATAGACTCTTTAGTAAGGGAGGTAAAAATTTTTAGCATATTTAAGCATATTTATGAAAACGGTTTTGGATTTTTTGTCAAAAAATGTATTTGAAAAATTTTATTACTAAATTAAATACCCTCTGTCATAATATTTATTTACATTTACATATTAACTGTGTAATAATAATAACATTAATAAATCTCCGTTTCCTGTCGTTAGTCGAACTAACAATACAGCAGTATCGGCAACACTTTCGACATTGCGACGTCTCTCCTTATTGTAACTTTAGAGATATATATATATTTATAAATGTTAGTAGTTTGTAGTTCATAGTTTCTGATATTTTTTCTGATATTGAAACCTGCCTATTTACATGCATAAGCTGACCACTTCGGGGGCCGATTCTGAGTTTGTGTTTCCACACAAACTTTCTTTGTAACCTTGTTTTCAATGTGCTCCCTGTTTATGGGACAGCCCGGATAGCACTGTGTCATGGGTTTAAAATGACCGTTAGGTATCGATGATTTGAGAATGTTCTCAAGTACACCTTGATCAAATTAAGTCTAATAAGTGCATGACATATGTTTTTTGTATCTAAGTGCTAGGTCACTTATTCAGCAGTTTCCAGATAAACAAATGAATGACCTATGTTTGTGACCTATGTTTGTGACCTATGTTTGTGATCTATGTTTTTGATCTATGTTTGTGACCTATGTTTGTGATCTATGTTTTTGATCTATGTTTGTGATCTATGTTTTTGATCTATGTTTGTGAGTCTTGTGACCTATGTTTGTGACCTATGTTTGTTTGTCTTATCTTGCAGCCTAAAGGAAGATTGGTGACCAACATCTTGAACCGCCAGGTGGCAGCACTTAGGAGTCTGAAGAAGCTGCGAGACACTCAGGTGGAGATCCAGAACGCTCTGATTAAGTACAAGCTGACCATGATGAAGACTCACGAGGATCTGTTGGAGCGAGACAGGAAGCGTGTCTTGAATGAAGTGGCACTCAGAAAGCTTCAGAGTAAACTCTTGGAAGTGTACCGCAAGATGGAAACTTCAGCTTCAACCAGTGTAAGATTCTTACAGCATTCAAACATGGTTCAACAAGGTTTTTCTATGGGTTCAATTTATGACGCATTGACTAGTCTGTTTCTATTATAAGCGGATTATGAATTCTTTCTTAGAGTATGGTCAGTCTTGTGTAAAAATCTATGTTTCGAGCTTTATGTTCTATTTCAGAATAGTAAAGCGTTTCCAAAAAAAAACAACCTATAACTATCTTATGACTGTATATTGTTAGACCCATTAATATTATTAATGAAGTCACACTATCAATAAATGCTATAGCAGCTAGTAGCTAGTTGACCATTAGCAGACGTTCACCTATCCCTTGGTCCATTGGGGCACCACTCTCACCACACATCCCCTGTCCACTGTATTTCTCTCATTCCTTTCCGTCCTTGGCCTCAAACACAATCTCTCTCGATGGCAGGCCCGTCCACTCTCCGATACTTTTTCCCCCATCACACTCTCCGTCCGCCTCCTCCCCCCATCCCCGGCACTGCTCCCCTAAAGGTCCCCGCAATTTTGTGAATGCAACCAATTCATCACATTTGCTGAGTCATTAACAGGCAAGAGCAACGCAGATGACATTTGTACAAAGTGTTTTTTTGTATTTTGAGGGAGAATGGGTACTCATGAGACAACACTTCTATTTATAGACTATAAGGGAAGTAATGTGGGGTATAATATCAAGACAATGCACCATTTTGTACAAAGCTTCTATCAACTCCCTCTGTCTGTCCGGTACAAAGCTTCTATCAACTCCCTCTGTCTGTCCGGTACAAAGCTTCTATCAACTCCCTCTGTCTGTCCGGTACAAAGCTTCTATCAACTCCCTCTGTCTGTTTGTCCGGTACAAAGCTTCTATCAACTCCCTCTGTCTGTCCGGTACAAAGGTTCTATCAACTCCCTCTGTCTGTCCGGTACAAAGCTTCTATCAACTCCCTCTGTCTGTTTGTCCGGTACAAAGCTTCTATCAACTCCCTCTGTCTGTCCGGTACAAAGCTTCTATCAACTCCCTCTGTCTGTCCGGTACAAAGCTTCTATCAACTCCCTCTGTCTGTCCGGTACAAAGCTTCTATCAACTCCCTCTGTCTGTCCGGTACAATGTTTGTGCACGTTATTTCTCCAACTTTAAATTCTCGGATCAAGTTGAAGCTTTACACGACTATATAGTGTACCTAACATAACATGAAACAATAACAAAATAACCAATTAATTAATTAATTAGTGGTAAATAGGTACTTATCAATATTGAGAAATGGAATAATACAGTATTGAGATATGTTGCTTTAAATGTGGAATTTTCACCCTTAGATAAGCTTTGTTTTTTTTTAAGTACTTTTACATTTCACTTTTTGTAAACACCCTCCTGATAGTTAGCACTTTTTTTTCTAAACACATTTTGGAAATCAGAAGCTGTTTCAAAGAAGTGCAGACATAATGCATTCTTTTCTCGATACTCTTGTAAAGGTTTCCTCACAGGAAATGGTGCAGCTGCTGAAACAGCAGAAGGACACCTTAATGAAAATGGCGCTTATCCAAAAGATCCAGCAGGATCTCCAGAAAGAGGTTCTTAAGTTCAGACAGACAAAGAACGAAGAGCTGAACAGGCTGGAAGAAGAGAGGAAGCAGCATCAGAGAGACCTCCAGCACTTGGAAGAGGTTAAGAGACAAACCATAAACCTGTATGAAATGCTGCAGACTAAACTGGTAAGTCACTGGTACACCCGTTGATGAATCTAGGAAATGTATTGACAAATGTATTGAATATATTACGTGGTGTACACACCAAGATTGCAACAGAAATTTAAACAACAAATATTTTTAAACTTTCGTTTGTAGTAGCTCACATATGTATACAGAAAAGTAAAAAATGTTACGGGAGATAATTGGTTGATCAGTTTCAAAAATTAGAGAAGTATTGATTTCTGAGATTTGGAAAACCTGTTAAACAAGCCATTACGTTTTGAGCTTTAAATGTTGCTTATACTTCTGACTCTATCATTAAATCTGAATTATACAGTGTAGAATTTGTTGGTCTTGAACCTTTTCGTCATTTCCTCTGGAAGAATTAAGTTATTTTAAGACGAATTCTTTTAGTTCTTTATTCAAAGACAGACCCCGCACACAAGCCTCACTTACACAGAAGATATAACTTCTGAAAATATCCAAAAGTATTCATCACCCCATACCGTTGTCGCATTGTACATATTATGATTGTACTACTTAAGAAACTAGTAACTATCTTTTACTTATCACATATCTGACCTCCCTCAATCACAAAGCCACTTTGGATCATCTCATAAGAAAACTATTTACTTGTAGGATGCCTCGGCATTTGCTATGGCCAGAATGATGTAGCCCAATCTCCAGCCATCTGATTTGTCCAAAAGAACGACAAGTGCCGATACAGCTCTGCCAGTGTGTAGCCCAATGTTGCAAGCTGCCTGAGGGTCGTCGGCTCTTCATTTTTCCTTAGAGCTGACTGAAGCCTTTTCCTTGTTTCGGTATAGCTGAGAGCGGCTTGATTTGAATTCAGAATTTTCTATCTCCTATGGGTTGGTAGCTAGCCAAGGATAAATAGCCTTCCAGCGCCCGCTGTCCGAAGTTTACTGGTTTATTAGGTGCTTGTTAGTCGCCTTTGCCCCCTTTTCTGTCAGTGATACAATTTACGCCGGACCCGATATCTTTCGTTTACCCTGCTGATAAACTGGTTAACATGTTGGATGCTGCTGGCAAAGTGGTTAACATGTTGTATGCTGCTGGCAGAGTGGTTGTCACAGGTTTCCTATTATATAACTCTATCTACTTATAATTCGATAGAATCTACCTTAGGTCTCGATACGTCTAGGTGTCCCTGGTTCAGTTCTAGTTGACGAAATAAAACAATGAAACCACTAGATCAAACACATAAACTTTAATCAGCTTTACTGCATATCACACACGCTGGTCTCTGTCTGACAACAAAACACACTTCCGGTCATTCGCGCAGATTGTAAAAATAGATTATACATACATACACACATTTATCCGTGACATCTCGCCCCTCCTAAAATTATAATCAATTTTTACAAAGATACATAAATAAAACGATTATAAAACAAATATTAAACATTACACCACAATACAACAAAATGTTCGTTCGATAGGCCACAAAGGCTCTGGGTATGCCACACAGGCGTTTATGTATCCATACAGACTTAAACATAGTCACAAAGATCTTAATGTAGTCACACATACTTCAATGTAGTCACACAGACTAAGTAATAGACACACAGTCTATATTTAAGACACACAGTCTTAGTAGAAGACACACAGTCTTAGAAGATGAAGACACACAGTCTTAAAAGATAAAGACACACAGTCTTAAAAGATGAAGACACACAGTCTTAAAAGATGAAGACACACAGTCTTAGTTGTAGACAGAAAGTCTACCATCAAGCAACAAAGTCTAAATTGTTGAAGACACAAAGTCTTTGATGAAGCAACACATGCTTGTGAGAAGCCACGCAGGTTTATATCTATGATAAGCGTGACAGAATGTTCGCTACGTTTCCTCTACCTAAAATATGCTGCACTTCGAACTGAAAGACCTGAAGCATCAGGGCCCAGCGAGTTACCCTGGAATTAACCAACTTACGTGTGTTTAAACAGCGTAAGGGTGCATGATCTGTGCGGAGTACGAATGTTCTGCGTAACAGGTGTCTCGCAAACTTGGTTACTGCCCAAACAACTGCCAAGCACTCTCTTTCTACGGTGCTGTATCGTTGTTCTGCTGGAGACCACTTTCTACTGACGTACATAACGGGATGTAGAATGCCCTGTGATTCCTGTGCTAGGCATCCCCCGATAGCAACAGCAGATGCATCAGTAGCTAGTATGAATTCCTTCTGACAGTCGGGTAGACGCAGGATCGGCTCCTCTGCAAATGCCTTCTGTATCTTTTGCAGCGATACTTCACAGTCATGTGACCATCTGATCACGTTGGGTGCTCTGTTTCTGGTCAGGTTTGTGAGTGGCTCAGTCATCTCTGCAAAATCCGCTATAAACCTTCGATAGAAGTTGCAGAGTCCTAATAAACTACGGACCTGTTGGTTGTTGGCTGACGAAGATTCATAATCCGTTGTCGCAGTTCAGGTTGTGGTTTCAGTGAGTGTCCTCCAATTACATATCCCAGAAAGGAAATGTTCTTGCAACCAATCTCCACTTTAGATGGTCTCACGGTTAAACCATTTCTCCTCAATGTATCTAGAACCATTTCTAGATGTTGTAGGTGATCTGACCAAGTAATGTCATGAATGCAGATGTCGTATAGGTAGCACAGTACATGGGGTAGATTAGACAACACCTTTCTCATCATTCTGCTAAACGTTGCTGGTGCGTTGACAAGCCCGAAACTCATGACATGAAATTGAAACAACCCAAAAGGACTACTAAACGCTGTAAGTGGTTTAGTTTTATCTACCAAAGTATCTGCCAATACCCACGGGTCAGGTCTAGCTTTGTAAAAAAATGTTGCGTCTGCCATTTGAGGTAACAAGTCTTCAGGATTGGATAATGGTTCCGAATCAAGCACAGTAACTTTGTTAAGCTTCCTGTAGTCAACACATATTCTTACTGCGCCTGACTTTTTTCTAACCACCACCATAGGTGTCGTGTATGGTGATTCTGTTGGTGATATAATATCTAACTTCAACATCAATTGTATCTCTTCTTCCAGTTCCTTCATATACCCTAAAGCTACTGGATACGGTTTCTGTTTCACTGGTTCAGAGTCTTTGAGAATGATGTCATGTTTAATTGCTGCAGTTCTCCCTGGTACATCGGTCAATATATCATCATATCTAGCCAGTACTTCTTTCACTTGCTTCGTTTGCTCTACTGATAGTGACTCTTCAATTTTGCAATCTGTCCAAGTTTCTGATTGCTTTCTCTGGTTCATTAACTATCGCACAACTGGAACGAACTACTTCATCAGTGTTAGCATTACTTCCCTGTGACTTTCCACCAAACTCTCTTAACATGTTGATGTGAAATGTTTTCAGTTTTCCTCTCATATTGATTTGGTAATCTACTGCAGTTATTTTCTTGACTACTTGAAATGGTCCTTGCCACTGAACAATCAGTTTACTGTCTTTCCTTGGAAGTAGTACATACACAAGGCTTCCTCCTTGAAGTTTTCTTAGAGTTTTATTTCTGTTAACAATGGTTCTGTGTCGTGCTAACTGTGATTCTAATGCTTGCTTTGCAAGTTGACATGTTGTTACCACTTTCTCTCTCAGCTCGACGACATGTTGATGGCTTGTTCTAGATTCGTTATCAAGATTTTCTTTTGTCAACAAATCTTTCAGCAAACTAAGTAGACCTTTCGGGTTTGCTCCATACAATAATTCGAAAGGTGAAATCCTGTACTTTCTTGTGGAACTTCTCGGTAAGCAAGAGAACAGCTGGGATGTACATGCCCCAGTCTGCTGGTCTGTCTAGTGCTACTTTGCCTAATAATCGTTTCAAAGTCCCGTTCCACCTCTCGCAAACCGAATTGCTTTAGGGCCTGTAAGGCGTTGTGAAGGTTTGACGAATTCCTGTTTCAGAAACTGATGTGTTAACTAGGACGTAAACTGAGTCTCTTGGTCACTTAGAATTTCTTCAGGGAATCCTAAGCGAGAGAAAATGTTGAACAATTCATGAGTTACATTTTCTGAAGTTATTGTCTTTAATGGCACGGCCTCTGGCCAACGTCTGCATAGGTCAACCATCGTAAGGATGTATCTGTATCCTCTTTTAGACATAGGGTTTATGGGACCCACAATGTCTACGGCTACTTTCTGAAATGGTCTATCTTGCAGATCTGTGACCTGTAATGGGGCTTTTGTATAACGATCTCTGGGCTTTGTACTGGCACAAGTGAACAATATTTTTTCACATCTTTAAATATTCCTGGCCAGTAAAAGTTATTCAGAATTCTTTGTCTTGTTCGTGCTGTCCCCAAATGACCCACAAAAGGTGAGTGATGACCTAACTCCAAAATTATTTTTCTTTCGGCGGCAGGGACGACTAGCTGTAGTTTCTCTTTGTTATCTCTTTGTTATATTTTTCACTTTAAATTTACTAGTGGGACGCTTCGCCAATTCAAAAAGTTTAACCAATGTTTGGTCCTCCTTTTGTTTCAATGCATAACTGGATGTTACATCTGATTCTGGCTGTTCAATCTGACTATGTAGTATCGGTTGTCCCATGTTTTCTGTTACACCAGATTGAGATCTAGTTACCGCATTTGTAACTTCTGACATTGCTGACCTTTGCCATTTGTAGATATCTGTGATGGTAGGCTCAGTTATGCCAGTCACGTTTCCTAGAATCAAGTCAGCTGCAGGCCTCTCCAACACACATGCTTCAACTTTCCCAGATAAAAATGGCGTATCAATGTCAATGACAGCTGGGAGATATTCTTCAATTGTTCCTCCAAATGTCATACACTGGACTTTCTTACCCGTCAACTGGGGGTGAGGGTGCACATGTAGTCTCTTCACTCCGATTGTGGTCGCTCCTGTGTCTCTCAAGACCCAAATAGATTTCTTCCCAACAAATCCAGGATACATTTTTAATTTCCCAGCGTCACAAGTTACAGCTCCAGCTCCATCTGGATCTGATCAGATTCATGAGGGAGTTGTTCACCATGTTGATAGTCTATGCAAACTGACGCATTGTACGGATGTCCAGTCGGTCTTCTCCTGTTGCTGGTTTTAAACTCCTGACTTCTGCTTGAACCCATAGTCTCATTTTGTCTTAAAGGGCTTTTGTTTCTACATTGGGCTGCTAAATGTCCCGTTTTTAAGCACTTAAAACATTTTCTTTTTTCACCCACACTTCTTTTCTGCAGACTGTCCTGTCTCCATTCTTGTTTAAAGCGACTTCTGTTATCATTAATCTTTGCAGCAAAGGCAAACTTGCTAGTTATCAAGTCTTCCTCTCTCTGAATTGTCTGCTCTGGATGTGCAGTAATATATTGCTGACACAATTTGACTGCTGTCGGCACATCTTTCGGTTTCCTTTCATGTAGGAAAGCCACTAATTGAGGATTGCAAGATGTGAGGATCTTGTCTCTGATGAACAGATCAATGAGACCTTCGAATGTCTTTTCAGTATTAGACAATTCTACCCACCGCATTAAGTATCTTGTAATGTCCTCAACAAATTCATGGAATGGCTGGTTTCTCTCTGGTTTAGCTTTATGGAACTTCTCTTTATACCCATCATCTGTCGAGTTGTACCTTTTCATCAATACTTCCTTCACCTTGCCATATTCCTCTAAATCTTTCTTAGAAAAGTTGATACAAGCTTGCTGTGCCTTTCCCTATAATAATGTGTATAGATGACTTCCCCATTGACTTAGACTTAGGTCCTCCCGCGCCGTTCGGCGCATTGGGCGGCAAGCTGTCTCCATAAAGATCTGTCACTGGCAATGTCTGAAGCCTCCTCCCACCTGGTGTCCACTGTTCCCCATTGAGTTTTAGGTATTTCTGTAGCTTGAGCATGCACTTCAAATCTCGCCAACTATGCATCCATTTGATCCACGTTCTCATTAAAAGGTGGCAACTTTGGTTTCCATACAGGTTTGATATGCTCTTTAAGTTCTCCTTTCGTCTCTCTAAGCTCCAATTTTCTGACTCTCAATTTGTGTATTTCTACATCAGCTTCTGCCTCTTTAGCTCTCTTCACAGCCTCTTTCTTTAGCTCTTGATTCTGCCTCTTTTTCTTTAGCTCTTTCCACCGCCTCTCTTTCTTTAGTTCTTTCTTATCTCTCTTTAACACGTTCCTCACTCTCTCTGTTTTCTCTTTCTTTCACCCACTCCTGTAGAGCTGTCCCCGACAATCCCATTTCTTTTCCATCGGCTATTATCTGTAATATTTTGACTGCCATCCTTGTTTTTGCGTGTAGCATCAAATATAAACAATACAAATTACTTTATCACTGTGTTTGACCTGGATTCGTCTCTGCTGATTGACTTAGTTGACTTAGTTGTTTTTTTACCGCCGTTGCACGTGAGCGCACACACTTTACGACTTCACGGCTTTCTTGGTCCTTGACCTTTTAACAATGGCGAACCGCAGTTCTGCCAAATGTCTTCCAAGACTAAGTCAAATAACTAGATAAACGAGCCTCAAAATATGTCACAGGTTTCCTATTATATAACTCTATTTACTTATAATTCGATAGAATCTACCTCGATACGTCTAGGTGTCCCTGGTTCAGTTCTAGTTAACGAAATAAAACAATGAAACCACTAGATCAAACACATAAACTTTAATCAGCTTTACTGCATATCACACACGCTGGTCTCTGTCTGACAACAAAACACACTTCCGGTCATTCGCGCAGATTGTAAAAATAGATTATACATACATACACACATTCATCCGTGACAGTGGTTAACATTTAGTACGCTGCTGGCAAAGTGGTTAACATTTTGTATGCTGCTGACAAAGTGGTTAACATTTGTATGCTGCTGATAAAGTGGTTAACATGTTGCATGCTGTTGGCAAAGTGGTTAACATTTTGTATGCTGCTGGCAAACTGGTTAACATGTTGTATGCTGCTGGCAAACGGGTTAACATGTTGTATGCTGCTGACAAAGTGGTTAACATTTTGTATGCTGCTGGCAAACTGTTTAACATGTTGTATGCTGCTGGCACAGAGGTTAACATTTTGTATGCTGCTGGGAAAGTGGTTAACATGTTGTATGCTGCTGGCAAAGTTGTTAAGACCAATGTGAAGGACGCTTTTTACTTTTAATGATACATAATACAGACACGCTGCTTTTTTATGTATTGAAGATAACAAGCCTAACCAAAGTGGCAAGTGTGATGTGCTTTAAGCCAAACTGGCAAGTGTGATGTGCTTTTAGCCAAACTGGCAAATATGATGTGTTTTTAATTTGTTTTCTTTTCTAAAATGCACCGAAGACAACACACAAATAACAAGTTAGGCATTTGAAGGATCTAGTCAGACGGTTGTATACAGGGCCGCCGCGAGGGTTGTGGCCGCCTGCGTGCGAAGTTGAAAAATCCCCACCCCTTTTTTTTTTTAGAAAAAAAAATTCATTCAGACTGATCTGGACACTGTACCTAAAGCGCTCTTTGATTTAAATCCATTTTTGTACCATTCCTTTTTCTTTTCCTATTCGCCACATCGTTGTCGTCTCCCCATTCCCTTTAAGATGTGTTACGTATCTAGGCGTTGTTTTTTTTTTCTTTCGTTGACCTGTTGCGGTCGAGAGACGGGTAGGTTGTCTGCCCCTTGTGTAATAAGTTTTTTTTTCTTTTTTATTCGTCAAGCCACACAGACAGTGACCGGTCCTTGACCTGTGTGTGTACCTCTGGTTGAAAGGAGGGTGTTTTTTTTTCTTCTGTCTCTTTGAAGAGCGTTCTAGATCTGGGTGTAGATGACTTTCTTTTCTAGAAGTTACGAGATATCGACGCGCGGTAGATTATATAAGACCGCTCGCGTAACGTTGACAGACAGACATACGGAGACAGCCGTGAGACAGAATAGCGGAGACATTGCGTGACCCGTGCGTGGTTAACCACTTGATCGTGTAAGTTAATATTTTTTTTTGTAAGGCCTTGCTTGCTTGTATTTGTAATTACATTTTCAAACTCTTGTATTGTAATATTTTTACATGTCATTTTTGTAAAAGGGTTTTGGTCAACACATCAATTCTGTATTAGTGTATTGAGTAAATGTTTATTTTTCTTTCTTGTAACTTTATATTTGATTAAACATTAAGTTGATAGTTTACCTTCCGATTTCTTGTGTCATTTTTTTTTGTTATTCATTGTAAGTCTTTGATTAAATTCAGACTTAAGATAAGTGACACAACTCCTTTTCTATTGTCACGTTCCCCTAGGCAAGCCATTTAAAAGTAGAATTCAATTCGTAATACGTGACAAAAGAAGTTTGAGGGCTTTCGTCCCGGATATTTTTCTGAACCTATTTTCGTCTTACTTGAGTAATTTTGTAAAGGCGAAGTTGACTTTAACAAAAATTTTTTTTTGGTTCAAAGAGTCGGAAGTAAAGTATCAATAGTATTGACCAAACTCTCTTAAGGTTTTTTTTTTGTTGTACTGATTTTGTACTGTATATTTACATTGTATACATATTTTTGCTTGTAATAGTTGCTAGTTAGTCATGGATATTCAGGTTTTTCTTGCAAATCCCTCTGTGGAAGAGCTTGATGCTTTTACTAGGAAGGAACTGGTCCTTATTTCTAAACATTTAGGGTTAAAAATAAAATCAAATGCCCTTAAACAAGAAATCAGAGATAACATTGTAATCCATTATGTAGACGAGGAAGTGTTTTCTGAAGACCTTTTAGAAACCCTTAGACCCGATGAGGGTAAATCAGAGTTAGAACTTCAGATAAAATTAAAACAAATGGAAATAGAAGCCCAGAAGGAAATTAAACAAAAAGAATTAGAGCTTGCAGCGGCTAGAGAGCAGAGAGAAATTAAACAAAAAGAATTAGAGCTTGCAGCGGCTAGAGAGCAGAGAGAGCAGAAAGAAATAGAAATGAAATTACAAATAGAGTTAAAAAAATTAGAGTTAGCTGCTAATGTAAGACCAGATTCTTCCCCTGCCAGTCATACTGCTGAAGCAACAAAATTTTTGAAAATAATTCCACGCTTTAATGAAGCCACAATTGACAATTATTTTCCACAATTTGAACTTGCTGTGAAAAATTTTAATGTACCTGAAACTTTGTGGCCCACTTTGCTGCTAACAGTTTTGACTGGTAGAGCTGCAGACGTATTTTGTTCTTTGACCATTGAACAACAAAAAGATTATAATGTTGTTAAGGCCTTAATTCTTAAGGCATATGAACTTGTTCCGGAAGCTTACCGAAAGCAGTTCAGGGATTGTCGCAAATCGGATGGCCAAACCCATGTAGAATTCCTGCGAGAAAAGGAGCGACGCTTTGAGAAATGGCTCACTTCCAGGGAAATCGGCACCGACTTTGCAAAATTCAAGAACCTAATGCTGATGGAAGAGTTCAAGAGTTGTGTGCGGCTGGACGTCCGTACGCATATAGCTGATCGTGGCGAGGAAGATGTGCACAAGGCTGCAGTGTTGGCAGACGATTATATAATATCACATCAATTTGCCAAGTATACGACGGATGTCAAGCCAAAACAAGTCAAACAGCCTGAGTCCATTGCTAGCAACTCCATCAAGAACAGCAGTACAAATGACAGAAAACCTACTACAAGTAAAGCTACTTGTTCCTACTGCAAACGAGAAGGCCATAAAATTGACGATTGCTGGAAATTGAGGAAGAGAAACGAAAAAGCTCCTTCAAAAGTCAGCGCTTGCACAGTACAGTGGTCGTCGAGGTTTACTCCCTCATCATCAAGTCATATCAAGAATACCTCGACACCACCTGTTTCAAATGTATTGACTGTACAAGACTCTCCGAAAATGTCTCCACGGTGTTCAAATGACTCAACAGTGAGTTCTTCAAATTCATCTTTACGATGTTCCAATGACTCAACCAAGAGTTTTTCAAATACATCAAGCCGATGTTCCAATGACTCAAACAAGAGTTTTTCAAATACATCAAGCCGATGTTCCAATGACTCAAACAAGAGTTTTTCAAATACATCAAGCCGATGTTCCAATGACTCAAACAAGAGTTTTTCAAATACATCAAGCCGATGTTCCAATGACTCTATCCAGAGTTCCCATAATACATCACACCGATGTTCCAATGACTCTATCCAGAGTTCCCATAATACATCACCCCGATGTTCCAATGACTCTATCAAGAGTTCCCATAAGACATCACCCCGATGTTCCAATGACTCCATCAAGAGTTCTCCAAATACATCCAAAAGATGTTCTACTGACTCAAGAAAGAGTTTCTCCACTGCGTCTCCTAGAGATGTCAATGACTCCAGCGAGAGTTCGACCCAAGTCCAGTCTGCATCAACCAAAATTGATGTTTTATTAGAGGATTTTAAGCCTTTCATTTCGGAAGGATTCGTATCACTACCCGGTGATTCTACAAGTCTACGACCTATCACCATTTTGAGAGACACAGGTGCCTCACAATCGCTACTTTTAGAGGGTATTTTGCCCTTGTCAAAATCATCATCGACTGGGAAGAGCATCCTGTTACGAGGCGTAGAGCTTGGATGTATAGATGTGCCTCTACATCTAATCGACATAAAGTCAAATCTCATTACTGGACCGGTTGTTGTAGGTGTCCGACCAACATTACCATTGGAAGGCATCTCGTTGCTGTTAGGCAATGACTTAGCAGGTGGAAAGGTGATAGCCGAACCCATCGTCACTCAAACACCCGACTTATCTGCCACACCCGAGGAAGACCTAGAGTTATATCCAGCGTGTGCAGTAACAAGGGCAATGATGTTGAAAGCATCTCAAGAAGAGAACGTCATCAAAGCCAACAGTAACCACGATGATGTGGACTTGAGCACCACATTCTTTGCTTCTCTTAAAGAAGAACCAACGCCAAATTCTGAAAAGCCGGCATCAACTCGAAAACAGTTGATTGAGGACCAAAAGAAGGATCCAGAGCTCGCCAAACTCCGAGAAACCGCAATGACATCACAAGAGGCAGAGCTAGCATCAACGTGCTACTACATCCAAGATGATATGCTCTTCAGGAAATGGAAACCTCCAGACGCATCCAACGAAGAAGAATGGAGAATATGCCATCAAATCGTGTTACCAGAAAGATACCGAGCGTACATCATGAATCTGGCTCATGACACACCAATGTCAGGTCATCTCGGCATCCACAAGACATACCACAAGATTATGTCCCACTTCTTCTGGCCACGTTTGAAGAAAGATGTCATCCAGTACTGCCGATCCTGTCATGCCTGTCAGATGGTTGGCAAGCCAAATCAAAAGATCCCTGTTGCTCCTCTGAAGCCGATTCCAGCCTTTGAAGAACCTTTCAGCAGAGTACTTATTGACTGTGTTGGTCCTCTCCCAAGGACAAAAGCTGGCAACCAATACCTGTTGACCCTTATGTGTGCTTCAACTCGTTTTCCTGAAGCTATTCCTCTAAGGAACATAAAAGCATCAAACATTGTGAAGGCCTTAATCAAGTTCTTTACTCTATTTGGTCTACCAAAGTCCATCCAATCGGACCAAGGAACGAATTTCACGGCCAATCTTTTCAAGCAAGTCATGACTCAGTTGGGCATCAAACACTGCATGTCGAGTGCGTATCATGCCGAGTCGCAAGGCGCTCTTGAGCGATTCCATCAGACTCTCAAGAACATGATCCGAACCTATTGCTTTGAGCACGAAAAAGACTGGGACGAAGGAATCCACATGCTGCTGTTTGCAACCCGTGAATCCGTCCAGGAATCGTTGGGATTCAGCCCTTTTGACTTAGTCTTTGGCCATTCGGTGCGCGGTCCCTTGAAATGTATAAAAGAGACTTTGTTGTCACCAACAGCCACTGAAGGACTTTTAGACTATGTAATTAAGTTTAAAACTAGACTTTATGATGCTTGTGTTCTGGCCAAAAATAATTTACAAAACACCCAATCCAGCATGAAACGCTGGTATGATAGAAAGGCCCGTGTTAGAGAATTTTCTCCCGGGGAGAAGGTGCTTGTATTTTTGCCCATACCAGGTCAACCCTTGCAAGCCAGATATTTTGGTCCCTATGAAATTGAGACCAAAATTAGTGACCTCAATTACACAATAAAAACCCCTGACCGTAGGAAAAAGACTCAGCTATGTCATATAAACATGCTGAAGCCTTATGTATCTCGGCCAGATCACTCAGAGAAGAGTAATTGTGTTTTAAATACAGTCAAAAGTTGTTCAAATAGCCATGTTTTTCCTATTGATGATGATATTGTAAAGGAGAAATTTGGACAATACAAAATACCTAATTCTTTTGTATTACAGAATTTGGATGTAAAACTGTCTCATCTGTCTTCGACAGAAAGGCCAGTTATCATGAAACTCATTAATGAATTTAATGACATTTTTTCTGATGTACCAAAACAGACTAATGTTATAATGCATGATGTAGATGTTGGCGAGGCTACTCCAGTCAAGCAGCATCCTTACAGGGTCAACCCTGAAAAACTTGCCATACTTAGGTCAGAAATCAAGTATATGCTTGAAAATGACCTCATTGAACCAAGTTCCAGTAGTTGGAGCTCCCCATGTGTCTTGATACCTAAACAGGACAAGACTTATCGTTTTTGTACAGACTACCGTAAGGTAAATGCTGTAACAAAGACCGATTCGTTTCCTATCCCTAGGATAGACGATCTCATAGATCGTATTGGTGACGCTAAGTACATCACCAAAATAGACCTACTTTCAGGTTATTGGCAGGCTCCCCTGACTGATAGGGCAAAGGAAATCTCCGCCTTTGTCACCCCTGATGGTCTGTACCAATACAAAGTGATGCCATTTGGCATGAAGAATGCTCCTGCCACTTTCCAGAGAATGATAAATGCCCTGCTTGCTGACATGGAGAATTGCCACGCATACATAGACGATGTAGTAATTTTTAGCCAAGATTTTTCTAGCCATTGTAAACAACTGCATTGTCTTTTTACTAAACTGTTACATGCAAAAATTACTGTAAACCTGAGTAAGAGTGATTTTTGCCAGGCTTCCATCCAATACTTAGGCCATATTGTAGGACAAGGCCAGGTGAAACCTGTAATGGCCAAAGTAGAAGCTATCCAAGCTTTCCCTATCCCTGCTGATCGGAAACAACTCCGAAGATTTTTGGGAATGTCTGGATATTATAGAAAATTTTGCGAAAATTTTTCTGTCATTGCCAGTCCTTTAACAAACCTCCTGAGAAAGAACGTCCGATTTACTTGGACGGATGAATGTCAGAAAGCCTTTAACCAAATTAAGCAGATATTATCTAGCTCTCCCATTTTGATGGCTCCTGACTTCGGAAAACCTTTTAGGTTAGCTATTGACGCCAGTGACACAGGTGTTGGGTCAGTCCTTTACCAAGAAGATAATTTCCAAGTAGAGCACCCTATTTGTTTCTTTTCCAAGAAATTTAATAGACATCAAAGAAATTATTCTACTGTGGAAAAAGAATGTCTTGGGTTGGTTCTTTCTATACAACACTTTGATTTTTATATCAGTGGGTCCAGATGGCCACTGGTTGTATTTACTGACCACAATCCCCTTACATTTATCCACAAAATGTCTGGCAAGAACCAACGACTTCTCAGGTGGAGTTTATTTTTACAAGAGTACAACCTAGATATTAAACACATAAAAGGCAGCGAAAATGTTATCGCCGATGCCTTATCTAGATTGTAAAAAGTATTTTGATGTATATTTTTTTATATATATATATCATGATAAATACATTCTGTAATGTAAATATTTTTTTTTAATTCTAAAAAGATTTCCATTTCGTGGAAATGTAAACTTTTTATTTTTAGGGGGGAGGTGTTACGTATCTAGGCGTTGTTTTTTTTTTCTTTCGTTGACCTGTTGCGGTCGAGAGACGGGTAGGTTGTCTGCCCCTTGTGTAATAAGTTTTTTTTTCTTTTTTATTCGTCAAGCCACACAGACAGTGACCGGTCCTTGACCTGTGTGTGTACCTCTGGTTGAAAGGAGGGTGTTTTTTTTTTCTTCTGTCTCTTTGAAGAGCGTTCTAGATCTGGGTGTAGATGACTTTCTTTTCTAGAAGTTACGAGATATCGACGCGCGGTAGATTATATAAGACCGCTCGCGTAACGTTGACAGACAGACATACGGAGACAGCCGTGAGACAGAATAGCGGAGACATTGCGTGACCCGTGCGTGGTTAACCACTTGATCGTGTAAGTTAATATTTTTTTTTGTAAGGCCTTGCTTGCTTGTATTTGTAATTACATTTTCAAACTCTTGTATTGTAATATTTTTACATGTCATTTTTGTAAAAGGGTTTTGGTCAACACATCAATTCTGTATTAGTGTATTGAGTAAATGTTTATTTTTCTTTCTTGTAACTTTATATTTGATTAAACATTAAGTTGATAGTTTACCTTCCGATTTCTTGTGTCATTTTTTTTTGTTATTCATTGTAAGTCTTTGATTAAATTCAGACTTAAGATAAGTGACACAACTCCTTTTCTATTGTCACGTTCCCCTAGGCAAGCCATTTAAAAGTAGAATTCAATTCGTAATACGTGACAGATGTTTTATTGTCAATTTTAACGTTGCATTTTTTGTAAAGAATGGAGTGAAAAATAAAAAAAAATAATAATTTAATTATAACACACTTTTTATGTTGTTGTTTTTTTCATTTATATTTTTAACATTTTGTACTGAATCCAAATTGAGGGAATGAAATTTCACTAAAATGAGTCAGTTTCACAAACCTGTATATAATATGTCTAGGGTCACGTTTTTTTTCCGGACTAGTGTTGCCTACATAAATTGTAAGCGTTGTAAAAGTTTCTTCATGGAGATAGAAGATGCGGCAGGTTTTCACTCAAGTCAGCAAGTGGTTTGATTCCGGGCGGGACTCGGCGCTAAGCGTCTCCTGGCCTTTTTCTCTTAGTAAGAAGAGATAATTTTTTTAAAAGGCTAATATAGAGATGTGTTTTCTTTCAGAACGCACTATTCATCCTAATAAAAAAAAGTCGAGAGCCATATTAAATTTAATAATAAAGGGGCAGCCCTGGTCAGTAGTATTATGTGAAGGACATTCTAGGTAGGAATACATATTGCGCACGTTCGTCTGTAATGGGCGTGGGTTTTTTAGCAATAAGTAAGACGTCTCTGTCGCGGCCGTTTTTTGTCTCACAAAAGTCGTCACTATTAAAAAATTCGACTATTCTAAGACAAAAAAAAATCCAGAAGAATCGCACTAGCGGAGACGTTTTAAAATGTTTTCTTGACCCATATTGTTGCACAAGCGCCTCGCATTAAGCGGTCTACATTTAAAACGATCTTACTAGAAGATAAAACGCCGTCTCCAACTTAAGAGATTTTAATTTTTACTAATATTCAAATAAATGACACTGAAAATAAAACATGTTTTCGCCGCCCCTTCTCCTCGTTATTAGTTGGTCGTTGACTTGTCGCTACAAACAGCTAGTACAATTGAACCAATGAAGGCGTTTTATATTTGTACTAAATAAGCTTTAAATAACTTGTACAAACTTCTTATGTAAACAAAAAAACAATATAATTGTTATTACAATTTTCACAGATTTCATTTGAGATAGAGATCTAATATTAATGAAATTTACTGATATTTAAACGAAATCTAGCTCACCACAAAATAACGTCTATAATCTTTCATGTCTCAAGATTGTCTGACGTTTTACATTTGCATTATGCTAATTTCATCATCTACAATGCCTAACCACCAATCAATCGCTTCACCTCTTCTTAACGCCGCCTAGGAAACACACACACTCTATAACCGTGACCTCCGTAACCCCGTATGTCGAAGGTGCCGCTATAACACCCATTTTGTCAGAAAGTTGCGCCCCCCCCCTAATTCATTGTTACAATGAAACAATGTTTTAAAATTGAGTTTCTAATTGCTAGATCTACTTACAGGGCGGGCTATTCGACTCGAAACAAATATTACAAACAACCCGGGAAAATTCAAGGTCAGGGAAAGAGTCGGCGCTTATGAAAAAATCCGTGGGAAACCCTCGCGTGCCGCTTTGTTTTTCTTCTTAAGTTTCCAAAATAACTTCTTATAGTACAAATATCGTCTCTTCCCCCACCCCTCCAGTTTTCAAAGGATAATGGAATCAGTAGAATTTAATAAAATATTTAATACTTTTTTTTTTTAAATTATTAAACCAATAAATTAAAAGTCAAATGTTTCTTGGAAATGATTTGGTCGCCCCTTACATTCGGCCGCCAGCGTGCAATGCACAACACATTGCACAATAGGTAGCGGCGGCCCTGGTTGTATATTCATTAGAATAGGCTCCAGTTATGTTCTCAGTGTAACAGTCCGGTCTTCTTCTTTCATTAACCAACAGAAAAAAGAGGACGAGTCCGGTCGTCTGGAGGACATCACGAAAACTCAAGATAATCTTGTGAAAACTTTATCTGATTACAAGTATAGTAGTGCCTTTACACATAGTTCATACGCTAGTGTAATACTATTTCTTATGTAGTTATACTGTGTCAGAAAAAAATGTGTTTAAATATTTTTTGGATTAAATTTGCATTTTTATTTTAGTTTTAAAAGTTTACTTTTAGAAACTTGGGATTACATTGACATAATGCCCCATAAGAAGAGAACTTTCTAACATGTATATACAGTTGGACATTATTAGAGATAGTCCAGGATAACGGAAAAAAAACAACTATGATCTTATCTTATAAAATACAGACGTTAATTCAAATAGAAGATTACGTCCTACGCATGCCCCTTGGTAAATCTAGTCATGCTTGTTTATCAATGACTTAAAGTCATTGGTTATCCTGGCTTACTCTAATCTCAGACAACCCTTTTTCATGCTCTAATCTCAGACAACCCATTACATGCTCTAATCTAAGACAACCGATTCCATGCTCTAATCTAAGACAACCGATTCCATGCTCTAATCTCAAACAACCGATTCCATGCTCTAATCTCAGACAACCCATTCCATACTCTAATCTCAGACAACCGATTCCATGCTCTAATCTCAGACAACCGATTCCAAGTTCTAATCTCAGACAACCGATTCCAAGTTCTAATCTCAGACAACCCATTCCATGCTCTAATCTCAGACAACCCATTTCATGCCCTGATAACGCTAACTTTCTGGTGTACAAAAGGAAGAGTTATTAGCTATGTTTTTTTGTAGACGGTGCTTGTCTATGATACTTTAGGTGCAATTTTTAGCCCTGCAGAATCCACATTTTCTTTCAGCTCTTTCGTTTATAGTACATCACCATTTCAATAAGAAGGAAGCTGTAGACTGTCACTCTAGGGTTTGAAACTAACTGGAGGCGCGGTGGCTGAGTGGTTCGAATCCTGGTGAAGGCGCCTCTGAATCCACCTAGCTTTAATGGGTACCTGACATTAGTTGGGGAAAAGTAAAGGCGGTAGGTCGTTGTGCTGGCCACATGACACCCTCGTTAACCGTGGGCCACAGAAACAGATGAACTTCACCTCAATTCTTTTATATTTAGATGCCAACAGTTGGGTTCAGTTTTGGCGTCCTTAACCTTGTATAGTTGATCGTGACCACAAGTTCAAGTCATTATTGGAAGTATTAGTTTTGCTACTGAATTTCTCCTAAGATACCGACAAGAAACACTTGGTGACTTAGTGGTGACATTAGTTTTTAATTTGTGTCTTTTTTTTTTTTCTCAAATTATCTTAGAGATGTTTCTTTTTTTTATATATATTTTAGATCAACGCTCGCGAAGACTCAAAATGAGCTACAAGCCCAGAGAATGAGACAAGCCCAGGAAGCTTCCAGCACATCACAACTCCGTCAAGAGTTGCGGGACTTGCATCGCTCTCTGTCCTCAGTCGTTGGGGTAAGGCAGCCAATGAGTTGGAGATTTACTTGCAGTTCTCTTTCTTGCGTACATCCCCATATGAACAATGCGGTTTAGGATGAGGTGCACGATGGTTTAGGATGAGGTGCACGATGGTTTAGGATTAGGTGCACGACTGTTTAGGATTAGGTGCACGACTGTTTAGGATTAGGTGCACGATGGTTTAGGATTAGGTGCACGACTGTTTAGGATTAGGTGCACGACTGTTTAGGACTAGGTGCACGACTGTTTAGGATTAGGTGCACAACGGTTTAGGAAAGAGAGTAGACACTCCTCCCTTGCTCCTTCCCACTTCTTGAAAGCCTCATACTGTTCTAGCCTCTCTCACACATGTCTGATCCTAGTTTTGAAAAGATCTGATTGAAATGAAAGGATTTATTATTGTTATGTAATAAATACTATTTTACTGTCTATTTTGTTTTAGTGTTCAAACAATAGGTTTACATTTCGAGAAAGACTAAGTAATGTTCAAATAGAACTTAAAATAACTAAGTTCATTAAAAATAGGGTTCTAGTTTTTTTGTTCTTGTATGTAGGTGAAGCTACTTTTAAGTAAGATATATATATATAAGGGAAGGCAATAAGCGTGATCAGTCAATAAGTTTCAAACTTCATGTTCAGTCTCTTTTTTTGTGTGACTCTATTATAGATATTAAGATATACTGCGTGTTTAATTGTGTGTGTTTAATTGTGCGTTTAATTGTGTGTGTTTAATCGTTTCATGATTTCTACTAGAAAAAGTAAAGTGTTTTGTTTCGAAAAGAGACATTTATTTCTTCAAGGAAACAAAGATTTCCCAGCGTTTTTTTTTTAATTTGGTTGATAGGATTTAATTCCCTATTTGTAAGAAGCATACAGGGCATATTGTAGTATCGTTACAATAATGATTGTGGCTCATTATAACCAATAAACTCTTCACTAACAAAATTTACTGTAATTTTATGTTACGTCTGTATCTTGAGCATGGTGGTCATTAAATAAACTTTACAATCGAGTTTCAAACATTTGTTTTGTTGTTTTCACAGGAACCAAATGAACAATCAATAGTAGCAGATACTGAAGATAGCAACTAAAGGACTACAATCTGTTGTGATGACATCTCGAGCAAGTTCAAGGCTATTACAAGAGCAGTCGTCTCGCCATTTATTTATTTTTTTTAATTTATGAGTAAATCTTCCTTCATATTTTTAGTCTATTTGTCCAGATTTCGCTGGCCACTACATACTGTTTGATTGTATGAATATCAAACAGATGTGGTTAAATTGTCATTGTCATGGCAAAATTTGAATGATTTTTTAAAAAGTGGCCACAGAAGTCGTACTTCTGGTGAAACATTCTGGCTGTAGAACAAGGAATAAACCTTTGACAGTCACATGGACAATGGGACACGGCTGACCTCCACAAGCCGCCATGTGTGTAAGGACCGAATTGAGTATTATGGTTGTCGGCCCTGTAAATGAAGGAAGCTACTGCTTCAAACACATTGTAGTACAAGAAAGAAATGTTGAGAGCAAAATCACTTTACCTTCAAAGGAAACTTTATTTTATTTACAAATACCTTTTATAAAGAGATTTCCCTTTCCCTCAAATTTTTATAGACTTCATGATAATTTATCTTTTAGAACTTGTTGTAGTGTTAATTGAGTGTTTTGAAATGTTTATAAGTGCTATTATTGGTATGTTTTGATGACTGATATTTAAATAAATAATTTGACATACAAATTTGCTTATGCATCGTCCAGGAATTGTTTTTGAGTTAAACGCAATGAGACTTTCAATCCTATAGACTACCCCCTACTTCCTGCCTAGTGTACCGAAGGTCTGCATCCATGAATGAATGACTTTATTCTTTAGAAACAAAATAGTTCTGACAGAACAACAACCCTGATTTTATATCTAGTCTGTAAATAAATCCACCGCGGTCTGAACAGTTCATAGGCAGTCATACGTACGTACAGAATACGTTTGAGAGGTAGGACGTGTGAAGTCTACAGCAAAACGTTTTGGTTCAAATCCCAGTTCTATGAATGTTCTTCTAAGTAACATTTCTTTCTGTTCTCGCTGTCTATGTCTCTATGAAATAAGTGAAGTTCCCCTCTCTTAGACTTAACATCCACCCAATGTAAAGATCATCTGACTCAATGGCTGATAGTTAACGAGTGTGTCCTCAATGAAATAAGTGAAGTTCCCCCTCTTAAACTTAAAGATTATCTGACTCAATCTGACTGTTAACGAGTGTGTCCTGTAGCCAGCACAACGACTAATGTCACGTAAGTCTTAGTTGCTCTGGTTGGACTCGGGAGAGCCCTGAAAATCTCAATATAATAATAAGGCTTGTCTTCGAGTCCGAAGATGAATGAAAAATGCAGTATTTCCCCCTGGCCTCTATCTATTTCTAAAGCATATCCTAAGTGAACAGCCAAACTTTAACTGATGTGCAACATTGAGACCGCATATGAACGTTTTTAAACTACCTTCAATAACACACGCTGGACTTGGCCTATGTATACACTGTCAGACGTCAAATAATAGATGGGCATTTGATCACTCCCCGTCTCGCGCTCTGTGTCACGTGATTACACAGACAGTGCAGCCATGACGTCAAGTTGTCATTTCCGTAATGCTAGTCACTGTCACCTTGACACCTGTATCAATGACCTTTAAAAACCATTTTACACAACTTCAATATAAACATTTCATTGTCTCTTGTTCTTTATAATGAACATTCTACAAACAAAATATAAGCACTTCAACTGATTCGGACCAAGATATCACACATACAACTCATACACAAAAGGAAAACGATTAAGCCAGTGGGTCTCAACACCTACAAGAATAATTTCTGAAAGACAGAAAGGTGAAACAAGCTTCAAATTTCCTGGCATCAATATATTACGCAAACCACAAAACAGTTGAGATAGTCTAGTTATTAAAACACTAGATCTTGATATCTACAACATATATAGAAACAAATGCGATACAAATCGAGAACAGCCTAGGTGCAGATTGTTGATAATCTAGGTGTACATTTACTCTGTGTATGCAACCCAGTTGTACATTTTAATTTTAACACTAAACGAACACCAAATGAACATTAAATCAATTCTGGAAATAGGCAGATGAAAGAGAGGGAACGAAGGATAGAAAAAAAAATGCAGGAATTCACAGCCCCCTCAACCAACTGTCAGCCACGCCCCTGAGTGAGGCACCAGAGCTCGACTTAGGCAACTGCAATCTATGCGCTCGCAGTGGGCCCCGCACTTTCATAGACCCCGCGCTTATTCTAGGTGTATATTATAAAATTATAACATTTTAACTTATTATTAAAGGGTTACCGCGGCCTCCGAATTTTCCTGGAGCTATTGGAAATCTCCTGAAATTGCAAATTATACAAAAAAGTCATAAAAATCTACTGAAATTATGAAAAGCTTTTGAAAAATGTCATTTCGGGGTGTCATTCAATTTGGAAAACGATAATCCTACTCGCGATTAAAAACAACAACAACGGTTTTGTCAGCTTTAATTTAATAAAAATGTAATAATAAGGCGAATTTTTACCAAAACAGGAGGTTCAAAATACTTAATTTCTTTTAAGTCACTGGTATAAAAATATAGATCTAAATATAGATCTAAATCTATCTCGACGATAGACTATATGATCTCGACCTCTTAGTCGATAGTAGGCTTACATCTAAAAGACACTTCTAAATGTTTTTTCAGCTTTTTTGTTGTAAAACTATCATCTACTGTATATGGCCCGTAAAGTTAATTTGACCGTGATTTTGTACTTAGTTAACTATGAATAAAATGCAAAGACAAATTTATTTTCTAATACAAAATATTAATGTTCTCTTATTATCCTTATCCCTACCCAGACTGGGCCCCGCGCAATCCGTTTAGCATAGGGCCCCGCAATCTGTAAGACTGGCGCTGTGAGTGACCTTGTGGTTTCCTCGATGTTCAACTTTAACCTTGACCTAAAGTCTTTCTAACGAGAACATGCTGACCAAAGAAAACTGTCAAGCAGCATGTTGAAGACATCAACATTTTATTGAAACAGCGAGCCGTGTTTCTCGCGCTGGTCACAGGTAAGCAGCCAACCTTTTTTTCTTTTCACCTACGTAACCTAGTCTCTTCACCATTCACACCATCCAAACATGTTTAGGTTGTGTGTGTTCATTTAGTCTCTTCACCATTCACCCCATCCCAAACATGTTTAGGTTGTGTGAGTTGATTTAGTCTCTTCACCATTCACCCCATCCCAAACATGTTTAGGTTGTGTGTGTTGATTTAGTCTCTTCACCATTCACCCCATCCCAAACATGTTTAGGTTGTTTTTTTTTTACTTTTTCGTTTTAATTTTCTTTATTGTATATGAGATTTTAATACTACTCCATCAATTGCCCTGGCGCTACCAAAAGGGGGGGGGTTCTCTTCATTAAAATAAAAAATAAAGCAAACGACAGCCACCAAATTCCATGAGCCTAGCAGACACACACAC
Organism: Biomphalaria sudanica; assembly: GCA_036873155.1. Lineage (NCBI taxonomy): Eukaryota > Metazoa > Mollusca > Gastropoda > Planorbidae > Biomphalaria > Biomphalaria sudanica. The sequence goes on from JAZGLO010002124.1 coordinate 876,648, forward strand.
ACATATACATACATAAATATAAACAAACACACACACACACAAACATATTTATATATATGAGGAAGAGAAAATAAATCCCTTAATCCCCCCCCCCCCGAAAAATAAAATGGCTACTGCCATGGTATCTGGTGTACAGAATTCGGAAGTGCTGCTAAAGCAAAGTATTTTTTAATTAGTCTTCTAATAATTTGTGTCCATTTCAGCTCAATTTTCAAAAATCTTTTACAGATAGCACAAAGTAACAGCAACAGTGATCTATCTATTTAGTAATCTATCTAGTGATCTATCTATTTAGTAATCTATCTAGTGATCTATCTATTTAGTTATCTATCTAGTGATCTATCTATTTAGTAATCTATCAAGTGATCTATCTATTTAGTAATCTATCTAGTGATCAATCTATTTAGTAATTTATCTAGTGATCTATCTATTTAGTAATCTATCTAGTGATCTATCTATTTAGTAATCTATCTAGTGATCTATCTATTTAGTAATCTATCAAGTGATCTATCTATTTAGTAATCTATCTAGTGATCTATCTATTTAGTAATCTATCTAGTGATCTATCTATTTAGTAATCTATCTAGTGATCTGTCTATTTAGTAATCTATCTAGTGATCTATCTATTTAGTAATCTATCTAGTAATCTATCTATTTAGTAATCTATCTAGTGATCTATCTATTTAGTAATCTATCTAGTGATCTATTTAGTATCTATCCTTCAGATTGTTTAAATCAGAAAATGTATAGTAAAAATCGACACTTGTTAAAAATCTTTCATTCTGTCGTCATTATCTTATAAAATACGAATGCTACTTCAAAAAAGAAGATGATTGCGACATAGATATACATAACTTTGCTTTTCTAAATTTAGTGTAGTTCCATGGTTTAAGTAGAACCTAGCAGGTCACTGACCTACACAAATCAACATGAAAGATGAAACAATGGAAATGGAAGGTTCCAGCAGTAGTCTCGTTTTCAGCCGAAAGCGTAATAAGGGATTAAAGCATTGGGTCACACTGTTCCTTGTGGCTGGACCTAGTTTGGCTATTGGCCTGTTGATTGGTAAGTTTGCAATTGGCGATGAGAAGATCGTGTCTACAAAATATGTTGCTGAAGAAGTCACGGGCTTCAAAGAAAAAGTTGAGGACAGTTCTGTTTCTCAGCTCATTATGGACGCCATTGACCCACAGAGAATTGGAGAAAATGTAAGGTCAGTATTCCTCTTATCTCTATCTCTCTATCCGTCTGTCTGTCTATCTATCTATCTGCCTATCTGTCTATCTGTCTATCTCTCTGTCTGTCTGTCTGTATCTATCTATCTATCTATCTATCTATCTATCTCTCCATCCATCAATTGTATCTATCTATCTATCTATATATCTATCTATCTATCTATCTATCTATCTATCTCTCCATCCATCAATTGTATCTATCTATCTATTTATCTATCTATCTATCTATTTATCTATCTATCTATTTATCTATCTATCTATCATTTCTCACATCCATGTTCCTGGGGTTTGAGAACAAAGCGAAACAAAAAGCAGTAAATAACCAAATGACACGAAACCGGTGACTAGACCTCTATTTGGTCGATAGACAATGTCACCAAGACTTAAACGTTTTATTGACGAAACTTTATTTAAGTTAATTAACTTTTCTCCTGTCCTTACTGAATAAGCCGAGTTTCTTTACCGGAGTTTTCTACAATCTCTTTTCGTCTATCTGAAGACTTATCTCTTCCCGTCTATCTAAAGCTTTATCTCTTCTCGTCTATTAAAGATTTATCTCTTCCCATCTATCTTAAAACTTATCTCTTCATGTCTATCTTAAGATTTATCTCTTCCTGTCTATCTAAAGATTTATCTCTTCCTGTCTATCTAAAGATTTATCTCTTCCCGTCTAGCTAAAGATTTATCTCTTCCCGTCTAGCTAAAGATTTATCTCTTTTCGTCTATCTAAAGATTTATCCCGACTTTCTAAATCTTTCAAGATCTTTCTTTCTGCAGCAGTTGCATCAATATTTAAATATGTAGTGTTTCTGTAGTCCATCCATGTTGACTTTTGAGCAGCAAGCTTCACAGCCTCTTGTTATGCCTCTTTTTCAGACTGTTAAGCAGCAAGCCTCACAGCCTCTTGTTTTGCCTCTTTTTCAGACTGTTGAGCAGCAAGCCTCACAGCCTCTTGTTATGCCTCTTTTTCAGACTGTTGAGCAGCAAGCCTCACAGCCTCTTGTTTTGCCTCTTTTTCAGACTGTTGAGCAGCAACCCTCACAGCCTCGTGTTTTGCCTCTTTTTCAGACTGTTGAGCAGCAAGCCTCACAGCCTCTTGTTTTGCCTCTTTTTCAGACTGTTGAGCAGCAAGCCTCACAGCCTCTTGTTATGCCTCTTTTTCAGACTGTTGAGCAGCAAGCCTCACCTAGCTGGACACCAAAACGACTTCGAGCTGGTGAGCCTAATGCAGAAACACTTCCACGATCACGGGCTGCGCGTGCAGACCACGCCCTATGACGTACTGCTCTCCTATCCGAGCGAAACCACGCGCAACAGTGTCCGCGTGCTGGACGAAGCTGGTCAGTTGGTCTACGACTCCAAGACAGACGAGGTGGATGTATCACACATTGAGGGCGCAGTCCCAGGGTACAATGCGTTCGCACCGCAAGGTCTTGTAGAGGTGAGTTGAGCTCAGCTACAGAATTGTCACGCTGGATGAGTGGCTGTCACGTTGAGTTGATCTAGTGACTGTTGGGTCCCTTTTTTTGGCATGATGTGGGTTAGAGAAAAAAAAAACAGAGCATAGGAACACAGTCGATTGTGAGATTTGTGGCCGAAAGTCTAAGTACGCTTGAACCTGGTTTGGCTACCTTTTAAGGGGTTCTAGGTTCGACACCCAACTCGAGCAGAGCTGTGTTTACCTAAAGGCAGCAAGAAAAACCTTCTCCCAAATACCCTCCCCCCCCCCTTCACAAATGAATGAAATCGAGGAAAGAAGGTATGAAATCTTTCTCTTTTCATTTTATTGAATGGTCACAAAATACTGGATCTATTTTAAGCCTCTTAGGAAGTTCCCGGATAATGACGTCACAGCACAAAGTAAAGCGGAACGAGAAATTTCACTTTTAGCAGTATGAAATAAAACTTAAAGCTAGACTCAAAACTCGTGTCCAGCTACTAGGTATCAATGAATTTAATTTTATTTTTGAAATATAGCGCTATTGTTTTTGTCAGATTCTTTGTGAATCCCCCTGTGACTTGCATGGCGCCAAGTTATTCCTCTTCTCCGTATCTGTTGTTACTTTTTGTCTTTTTATCTTGTTTTGAGCTTGTTGTTATCAGGAGAGCATATTGTTTACTAACAAAAGAGTGTAAACAACATTTTTAAACAATCAATAACAAAGTAATCTGAAAAAAAAGTTTGTTTTTTTTTTTGAAGGGTGAAATTGTTTACGTTGGATACGGCCGCCATATTGAGTACGACTACCTGCTAAGTATTGGCGTGAACGTAACTGGCAAACTAGTGTTAGTGAAATATGGCAAACTGTTCCGAGGGTCAAAGGTGAGAAGGTTACGTATCATTCGTCTAACATTGTTCATCTTCTGATACCATTTAAGTTTCGCATGAATTTGTTTCCAATGAGGCGGCGATGCTTCTAGTTTGAAAGTATATTCATCAATCCAAATGTTTTGTAGGCCTAGAAGTGTAGACAATGATGAAGTCATTTCACAAAATGTGAACTTAGTTGCATTCATATTCGAATCCAGACATTTCAAATCTGTAATCACTTACTGCCTCTGTAATCACTTAATGCCTCTGTAATCACTTACTGCCTCTGTAATCACTTACTGCCTCTGTAATCACTTACTGCCTCTGTAATCACTTACTGCCTCTGTAATCACTTACTGCCTAACCACCATGCCTATGCATCAAAGACTTCGACTAAAAATTTCAAAACAGCAGACGATATTACGATATTAATTAAACAAGGAACTATTTAAATAAAGTGTAAATAAAGAAAAAAGTGACACCCCCCTCCTCTGTTTGTTCCTAAGTCAGTTAGACTACTCTCAGATAGAGATGGCGCCAGCATACTTGCATTGACTACTCTCAGATACAGATGGCGCCAGCATACTTGCATTGACTACTCTCAGATACAGATGGCGCCAACATACTTGCATTGACTACTCTCAGATACAGGTGGCGTCAGCATACTTGCATTGACTACTCTCATATACAGGTGGCGCCAACATACTTGCATTGACTACTCTCAGATACAGATGGCGCCAACATACTTGCATTGACTACTCTCATATACAGGTGGCGCCAACATACTTGCATTGACTACTCTCAGATACAGATGGCGACAGCATACTTGCATTGACTACTCTCAGATAGAGATGGCGACAGCATACTTGCATTGACTACTCTCAGATACAGATGGCGCCAGCATACTTGCATTGACTACTCTCAGATACAGATGGAGACAGCATACTTGCATTGACTACTCTCAGATACAGATAGCGACAACATACTTGCATTGACTACTCTCAGATACAGATGGCGCCAACATACTTGCATTGACTTCTCCCAGATACAGATGGCGACAGCATACTTGCATTGACTACTCTCAGATACAGATGGCGCCAACATACTTGCATTGACTACTTTCAGATACAGAGAGTAAAGGAAAGTCCAGATGGACATACCCATTCAGAGAAAAAAAAAAGATTAAAATAAAACTCTGGCTCTGGCTGTATAAAAGTGTCAAAATATTTAGGTCGTAACTGGGTCCGCGGTAGTCGCGTGAGATCCTACACTTGGCCCTTGACTTCAGACACGTAGATAATGTCTCTATACATAAATATATGAAGGTCGTAACTGGGTCCGAGGTAGTCGCGTGAGATCCTACACTTGTCCCTTGACTTCGGACACGTAGATAATGTCTCTAGACATAAATATATGTCCCCACGTTTTGTCCTTTTGACTTTTCAATGTATGTTGTCATTTCGTCCAGGTAGCCATCGCTGAATCGTACGGAGCCATAGGCGTCATCATTTATTCAGATCCCATCGACCACACGGGCATCAAAAGTGGCGACACGAGGGTGTATCCAGAGACCTGGTGGCTGCCTTCTGACGGCGTTCAAAGAGGAACTTTGGTGTCCACAATCGGGGATGTTTTAACACCTGGATACCCCTCGAACAGTAAGTTAGATTGCGTTAGATGTATACAATACTTGACTTTGAACCAAAGAAAGCAACTACGAATACTCCAAAATTCTTTCAAGTTCGCTCTATGCACATTAACAAATGTTCTAACAAAAGATTGGACCAGAACAAATAAGAAATCTTTCGCATAAAATATGAAATCTCGAATGACTGAGAAATGTTTACAAAATGTTTACACAGATGTGGCTTACCGGCAACTTGTGACAGAAGCAAAGCCAACATTACCTAAGATTCCTGCACATCCGGTCAGCTATGGAGCTGCCTATAATATTTTCAGGTTAGGAACAGACAATAGTTAACAGTAAACAGTTAACAGGAAAAACATTCAACAGAAGATATAGAAAACATATAACAGAGAACAAATAACAGAAAATACATGACAAAGGACAAATAACAGAAAATACATAACAGAAAACACATAACAGAAAACACATAACAGAAAACACATAACAGAGGACATTTCTCAAGCTTAGAATGCATAGTCTTGTGCCATTCAATAGAGAAGCTCATAAAACTGCAGCTTATGGCTACTTGTTGAGTTCAGACGGTGACCAGACACCTCATCATACGAAATATTTCATCATTGCAACATTTCATCATCGCAACATTTCATCATTATAGCAATTCATCATTTAGGGTTTGGGTTAGGGTTAACTTGCTGAGTATGTGTATTTTTCATATAGAGTTACTTATTAAAACGGCGAGATTGTTGGTTTTTTTTTGTAAATTATATTTATGTATAGGTCTACTTGCTTTAAACAATACAAAATAATTACGTCATTTTTTAAATCATTGAATTCAAGGTACATGGCCGGTTCTCCAGCTCCTAGCAACTGGACAGGTGGACTTAACATTACATACAGACTTGGGCCAGGTTTTTCCCAAATAGGCTAGTAAGTTCTAGTGTCTGGTGTCTTGAAATTAAAAGTATGCACGAATCTGGATGAAACTCAGAATTAAAGTCCAATTTTCTAGGTATCAATACAAAGTGTTTGAGATTTTAGCATTAATTTTTTTGAGATTCTATTCTAATTTTAATGCAGCTAAGAGACTTCAGTTGTGATTAAAGTGAATGAATAATTAGAGAGACTGACCTATATCATCTAAACTCCATGATGATAAAAAATGGCAGATGGATCATGGGAGTGGTATGAACTATCATAGACATATGTATATGGTTCACTTTAGTTAATTTTCCAATAGCTCTTTCTTGAAATTGGGCGCGTCATTTTTAGCCTTCAGATAAGGTTTTATTTTTTTTTCTAATAAAGACTGACTTTACCCATATCAGGATAACTTTTTTTACATTACCTCTATATTAATACATGATACATTTTTATAGTTTGTAATGGCATTTAATTTTAATTTTATTGTTATCTTATGTGTTACACTTTTTGTCATTTAAATAAAAAATGAAGATACTAAATAGTGCTCATTTTATGATATTTATAATAACTATTTGTTAGATAAAATGATCAGATGATGAAAATAACATGGGATGAAATGACCTGGGGATGAAATGACCAGGGGATGAAGTGACCAGGGATGAAATGACCTGGGATGAAGTGACTGGGGATGAAATGACCGGGGATGAAAAACGATGAAGTGACCGGAGATGAAGTGATCGGGACAGGTGGTGAGTTTAAATCCAGGATCTCGAAGCAAGGCTGAAGAAAAGATGTTCTTGTGCAAATATGTATAAATATATGTATATAAATACTTTCCGCCATACAGTAGCCGGTGTTGCTACAGTATAAAGTTACTGTAGGCCTACTAGAGCGTCTGTAGCCCACTCAGTGACTATCACATACTCTCTTTCTTCACGGTAGAGAGGAAGCATTCTCGCCCTTCCAATTCAAATTAAATTTACTAATGATAAATAATTTGATGCCTGTGTTAAACCACCAATACGTGGCCTGTGTTATTTATATTAGTAACTAGATTCTAGTTTTTATACAAATGTGGGCTTTCACTACAAAGATTAATTCGGGGAATGCCTGGGTGGCGGGGGGGGGGGATATCTGTCGGTTGCTGGGAGGGGACGATAGCCTCTACCCTTCCCCTCTCCCTGGATCCGCCACTGGTTTGTTAATAACATAACTAAAGTGTACGAGCTCATACAATCAAAGTGAATGTGATTTGAAGAAATAGAGTGCTATTCATGATCTTTGATGCCCCCACCGTAATTTGATCTGATTGCAGCAAAGTTCAATTGAATGTCACCAACCGCTATAAACGAGTAACGGTTGAGAATGTGTTCGGCATCATCCAGGGAGACGTGGAACCAGGTCAGTTGATGGATAAAATAATCAGTGCCACATCATTCTGTATTCAACTGTGTCCAAACCAAAAATAAATCTGAAACACACAAGTTCTTTAAGAATATGTTTTTGTTGAATGTATGTGCTCATAATGCATTAATAACTATAATTAGAGATTACTATAATATCCGTAGTGGACAGTAGATCAAGTATAAAATTGGGGGCGATTACATTTGAATGGGATAGGGGACAGCATACTACAATAACTTCACTTTAATATCAGATAGATGGCTGTTAACAACATATAGGTGTGTTTACATCAGATAAGTATGTGTTTACATCAGATAAGTATGTGTTTACATCAGATAGGTGTGTTTATATCAGACAGCTATGTGTGTTTACATCAGATAAGTATATGTTTACATCAGATACGTATGTGTTTACATCAGACAGGTATGTGTTTATATCAGACAGGTATGTGTTGTTTGGAAATCATCGGGATGCCTGGTTATATGGTGCAACTGATCCTGTTAGTGGGACAGCCGTCTTGATGGAGATCGCAAGAGTGATGGGAGATCTGGTCAAATCTGGTAAAAACTTGAATATATGTTTGAAATAACTTATGTCAATTTGTATAATCTATATATGAGAATATCTTGATTGTAATTCATGAGAACTATACTACTAACTAACTCGGTGTCTCGGTGTTTGATTGCATTCAGGTCGTTGGAAGTCAAGGAGATCGATCATGTTCTGTAGCTGGGGAGCTGAAGAATTTGGTCTTGTCGGATCCACAGAATGGGTTGAGGTAGGTGCAATCTTGCACCAAATGGGTTGAGGTAGGTGCAGTCTTGCACCAAATGGATTGAGGTAGGTGCAATCTTGCACCAAATGGGTTAAGGTAGGTGCAATATTGCACCAAATGGGTTGAGATAAGGGAAATCTTGCACCAAATGAGTTGAGGTAAGTGAAATCTTGCACAAAATGGATTGAGATAAGGGAAATCTTGCACCAGATGGATTAAGGCAAGTTAAATTTTGCACCAAATGGGTTGAGGTAAGTGCAATCTTGCACAGAATAGTTAGAGGTTAGTGAAGTCTTGAAGCTAACAATTTAATTTAGACAAAATTAATGGATACACTGCTGAATAGTACTAAAAGAATTATGGAGTGGGGTACGCCAATATTATGTGTACATTCGAACTTGAAAGAACTGTTGTCTCAAAAACAGGTTGATATAACTAACGCTTATGTTGGCTTAGAAGAACTCCCGACCAATAAAAATGTACAAAGTTTCTGTACAAATCATTTCTCTGATCAAATTTGTATATATTGTGTTTATGTTTATTTTTTAAAATATTATTACGATTCTTACTATCCAGGCTCTCTGCAAACTGTACCACGCGACGCTACCAACTCCAAGAATTTGACAACTCAGTTCTCCAAAATAACGTAACACTTGAATGTCCATTAAATCACAGCCAATATTGTATGTATAATTGGCCAAACGTAACACTGTAGAAATGTTTCACCGTTGCTAACCGTACTGCCGTATAAGCTCTAGCACCGCTGTACTGGCCTCTCCGCCTCGTCCTGGACTTGCACTGGGTTCGACGGTTTAGGACTGATTTCACACAACGGGATCGTTGTGTTGAAATAGATTGTAAAATGACATAGATCGCGACTTCTTTTGTAGGTCTACTCACGAAATGTTTTGACTCTACTCGGAAACGAACCGTTGTAAAGCGCCGTACATAAACGCACTGCAATGAGCCGTACTTAATTACGCCATCTTGATTGTGACACCTAAGGAACATCGCTCGAAACTTTCGGATGTCACATCACCATATCCGATGAGACTGGCCTGAGTACACAACACAGATCTTTCCGAAACGTAGCCATGTCGTCACTCCAAGCGGTAGACCGCTTGTCTAGCACTGGCCTGTGTAATTTGTGTTAAATGTTTGCTTTTGTAAAATGTTTTACATGTTTGGGATGTTCCTTCAGAGTTGAAAATTTACTTCCTAGTCCAAACCTCCCCCAGGAAGATGGGGGATGGCAGCGAGCTGGGTATGAACCTGGGACCATCGACAAGTCCAAACGACTGTCCAGCACGCATACCGCACGACCAGGCAGCCATCCGAAGCTGACTACACACACACAAATTACCCATAACGACATCACACATTATAAATATATATTTCAAGACCAAAGACTTCACTTCTATTTTATATATAAGTCATGTAAAGGACATATTAGACACTCTTAGTCTACTAAGTCACTGGTTTTCCTTGCAACCTGATCAATGCTCTAATAGCACTAGGGGAGAAAGAACATGTATAAGACTTTTTCCCGGCGTTTCGAACAAGAAATGTGCCTTTATCTTTTTATTTTTCTAACTATTTTATTAGGTTCAATGTGTGCATTTGTCCGTTATGGATCAATGTTCTAACCGTGTTTGTACTTTGAATCTCTTGAAAACAGAACTACGTGACGACGTTACGTGAGCGGGTTGTTGGCTATATCAACGTTGACTCTGCGGTCTCAGGTAGGAATCACAAAACACAATGTGTCTTGAAGAGAATTACCTCCTCAGCCTCACACGTAAATCTCAATAACATTAAAGGAACTCTTTGTGTCTTATATCACTAGTACTTTTCTTACTTGGATAATGGTAGCTCAATTAGTGTGTACACTGATTGCTCAAAGAATTGACATCAGTTCTTTTAGAGTTAAAGTCTTAGAAGATTGCCTGGTCAACAGCATTCGAAGTTTTGGGCTTAAATATTTGACAGACAAACGCAAGGATCCTCTCACTCCTTTAAAGAGAATGCAGGGATGGCTTAAATACATTGTTGGAAATGATACCCTGGCAAATCACATTGGAAGACTCGATACCCTTACAAAAACACAGTGATAGAATTGATGTACTGCCACGAACACACGATTGGAATCGATACAATGGTAATAACACACTGTTAGAATCGATACCCTTGCAGGATTATCCTTCAGGTTCATGTGCAAGAAGCCATCAGACAGGATCGTCCTAAGAAACGCTAGATAAGTACAACTACTTCTCTCTTGATATGATTCTGACGCGGCTTTGGTCATGGACCAGTTGAGAGCTCTGAGTCCGTTCACTTTTCTCTTGATATGATTCTGACGCGGCTTTGGTCATGGAGCAGTTGAGAGCTCTGAGTCCGTTCACTTATCTCTTGATAGGATTCTGACGGCTTTGGTCATGGAGCAGTTGAGAGCTCTGAGTCCGTTCACTTTTCAAGTACCCTCCCCTCTCCCTTCCCACAATACAACATATCAACGAAATAAAGGGAAGAAACTCTTCTGGCCATTCAGAAAACGTTCACCCTAACATGGATATTAATTTGTTTTCGACACTAATCTCATAGTTGTTTCTTGTTTTCTTCTGTGGAGAGCTCGCTAGGAAAACTAAAGTCCCCACAGCACGGTAAAACTATGCATCACTGTTAGGCTAAACAAGAAACAGCCTGTCTTCTTTTCCACGTCAGCCATATTGATGTCTACCATTTTACTTTATTGCAATGTATATCTCACTGACCCACTTGACCCCCTTCTCTCTTACTTTGTCAGGTAATCACACCCTGAAAGTGGCCTCTACCCCCCTGTTCCACAATGTCATCTATCAAGCCAGCCAAAAGGTAAACATAGAAGACATGAAAAGATCAATAAATAAGACTTGAATCCTTGATATGGTTAGAAGAAACCCCCAGCAAAAACTCCACACATATTTCAAATACTGGAGCACAATTTCTTTTTAGTTGCTAGTAATAGAATGGGTGCATCAGTGCTGATGTTTATATAGAAAGTCAATATATATACATATATAAACAACACTAGTTAATAGTAGTTATACTTTGTTGGGAGGCGGAGAATTTTTATTACATTTCAAAATAGCTGGTCCGGATTTAATGTATTATACACCCTGGGCATGTTTTTATGGAGGTTTATCATCTTTGTTAGACCTTCATGAAAATGCAATTAGTTAATTCTAGAGTTAGAACATTTAGAGACACGTATACTTTGTTCTCATTTACTTTTGATATACTTTATATACAGATGACAGTTTGTAGTTGTGTGTATAGTTTGTGGAAGCCCCCTCCCCTTTTCCCCTTTTTTGAGGAAGAGACCCTTGGCAGCTGCTGTAAATCAGTCTGAAGTAGAGCAAGTATCCACGACTAGCCACACATCACCATTGTTGCTCATTAGCCTCGAAATTAAAATATTTTGCCATTCGAGCGTCTTCAAATGGATGTAGGTATTGTAGACTGACCTACGACTGACCTAAGAATGTCCGTCTATTGACAAATGTTTTAAAGCTACAATCCCTCAGACTTGCAGGGAGAAACAAAAAGCTTAATGAAATCGTCTGCTATATCTCCCCGCGACGTCTGCTCGGTAGAATTGAAAAGAGAAAAATAAAGTGAATGGTTGAGTCAATGAAGATCCATAAAGAATATTTTGGAATTATTGACTTTCCCTATAAGTAATTATCATTCTTTGGTTTTATTAATAGGTCCCGAACCCAAACCCGTCAGAGGTGCAGGCTGGTAGAACGACTGTCTACGACACTTGGCTCAATGTTACGCCGTACTCTGATGACCTGTTTCAGAGGAATCCTGTACCACGGTTAGTCCTTTGGTCATTAGCTACTTATCGAAATTAAGTAAATTTCACCTAACAATATCCACTGAGGGTAGTGCCGTAGGAGAACTGGCGTAAAGGGCCGATTAACTAATGGGAGAACACTTGGTGTTGATAGGTGTGTCGATTGGGCTGTAGCTCCAGACTTGAAGTTAACTTGAACGCAAACTTTGGGAAAAGCTCATCCCCAGACACACACTTTAGAACGCATGGGGCATAGAAAGAAACTCGTGTATTCATTTTGAGAAGACGCAAGTAAAAAAACATGTCACTATTACTTATAATTAGTGCCTACTAAATTTAGTGTCATGGCACTATTTTTTTAGTGAACGATTGTAATAGTACATACACCTACAACTTTTTAATTTGGGAAGGGACCACCGTCATAGTCTTGAACCCGGGCCAACGGGTAACTTGTTACGCCACTGACTTGTGGATCGGAGCATTTAATAGAAAGTAGCCATTTCTGATACACCGCTCAACATTACCCACCACCACCCATAATGTCTGCTTTGGCAAAGGATCACGTCACCAGCAGCCGTCATTACTCTCTTTGCATGTGAGTCATGTGTGTGTGTGTTGAAGTGGAGTAAATTTGTGTGTGTGTGTGTGTTAGGCAGTCCTAGGAGTTCATTGGGTGTATGTCTATAAAGTATGTTTATGCATTAATGTAAATATTTATGATGTGCATGTTTGTAAGTATTTATGATGTGTATGTATGTAAGTATTTATGACGTGTATGTGTGTAAGTATTTATGATGTGTATGTGTGTAAGTATTTATGACGTTTATGTCTGTAAGTATTTATGACGTGTATGTGTGTAAGTATTTATGATGTACATGTATGTAAGTATTTATGATGTGCATGTATGTAAGTATTTATGACGTGTATGTGTGTAAGTATTTATGATGTGCATGTATGTAAGTATTTATGACGTTTATGTCTGTAAGTATTTATGACGTGTATGTGTGTAAGTATTTATGATGTACATGTATGTAAGTATTTATGATATGTATGTATGTAAGTATTTATGATGTGTATGTATGTAAGTATTTATGACGTGTATGTGTGTAAGTATTTATGATGTGTATGTGTGTAAGTATTTATGACGTGTATGTGTGTAAGTATTTATGATGTGCATGTATGTAAGTATTTATGATGTGTATGTATGTAAGTATTTATGATGTGTATGTATATAAGTATTTATGATGTGTATGTATGTAAGTATTTATGATGTGTATGTATGTAAGTATTTATGATGTGCATGTATGTAAGTATTTATGATGTGTATGTATGTAAGTATTTATGATGTGTATGTATGTAAGTATTTATGATGTGTATGTATATACGTTTTTATAATGTGAATGTATGTAAGTATTTATGATGTCTGGCAAGCAGCAGATAATTTGTCAACCAGGCACTGTAGCTGAATATCAGAATCAGCCACAATAGCTGCATCATCAGCATACAGGAGTTCCCTGACGAGTAGCTTCCTAACCTTGGTTTTTGCCCGCAGCCTTGAAACATTAAATAGTTTTCCAGAGGATCTTGTATGGAGAAACACACCTTCGTTTATGTCGTTGTACGCATAATGCAGTAGACAGGAGAAGAATATGCCAAACAGAGTAGGTGCGAGCACACATCCCTGCTTGACACCACTGCAAACCTCAAAAGGTGCTGATTGGGCTCCATTGAATTTGACAGTGCATTTAGTTTCCTCGTGAAAACACTCAATGAACTGCAGTAGTTTGGGAGGGCAACCTATTTACCTCAGGAGTTTGAAAAGGCCACTTCTGCTGACCATGTCAAAAGCTTTAGTCAGATCAACAAAAACGATGTAAAGGGGTCTGTCTCTCTCTCTGAATTTCTCCTGCAGTAGTCGTAGAGAAGATATCATGTCTACAGTGGATCTACCACTCCTGAATCCACACTGAGACTCTGGGTAGACTCTAGAAGCTATCACTTGCAGCCTGGATAGTGCCACTCTAGCAAAGATCTTGCCCACTATACTGAGGAGAGAGATACCCCTGTAATTGTTGCAGTCACTCCGATCCCCTTTGTTCTTGTATATTGTGACTATAGTTGCGTCACGCATGTCCTGTGGGACATGACCTGTTTCCCAACAGCGGCAGAGGAGAATATAGAGTTCAGGGAGCAGGAGTGATTCGTTGACTTTCACTACTTCCACTGGGATACCATCACTCCCAGGAGATTTTCTATTTTTTATGCAGTTAATTGCTTTTTTAAGGTCACTGAGGCTCGGAAGATCATCTAGGCATTCCAGTACTGGAAGATCTGGTAGAGAAGCCAGGGCGACATCGTCTACTGTATTCTGTGTGGCATAGACTTCGAGGTAGTGTTCTGTCCAACGGCTTAAACATCAGTCAAAGCAAGACTAAGATACTTGTCCAAAACACAAACACTGCACCTCAAGTAAGCATTAATGGCCAACCACTAGAAATTGTTGATCACTTTTGTTACCTTGGCTCCATCATATCCAACAACACTCTACTGGATAAAGACATAAACAACAGGATAGCCAAGGCAATGGCCACCATGTCACGGCTGCAGAAAAGAGTCTGGGACAACATATTGCTGACTAACAGTACTAAAGCCCTAGTCTACCGGACCTGTGTGTTGAGCACCTTGCTGTACGGAAGTGAAACATGGTCAACCTACTCATGGCAGGAAAAAAAGCTGAATGATTTCCACCTCCGATGCCTAAGGCGGATCTTTAAAATAAGGTGGCAAGATAAGATAACCAATGAGGAAGTGCTACAAAGAGCAGGGTGCCAGGACATCCGCTCTGTTATCAGTAGCAGACGCCTTGGCTGGCCTGGCCACGTTCGTAGAATGCCAGAAGGTCGACTTCCACAGGACATCCTGTATGGCGATCTGATAGAAGGCAGGAGAGCCGCTGGTCGCCCACTTTTACGTTATACGGATGTATGCAAACGCGACATAAAGCTCTTCAAAATCGACACTGGCAACTGGGAAGAGGTGGCACTGGACAGATCCTCATGGAGAGAGAGCATAAAGGAAGGGTCAAAGATTGCAGATGCCATACACAACAGAAGCAGAAAGAAGGGTGAAAATGCAACGGCGCCTGGTGATTATATATGCCCAACCTGCGATCGCAGCTGTGTATCAAGGATTGGCCTCTTTAGTCACACAAGAAGTTGCAAAGGGAAAAGATCGTCTCTCGAGACGTAAAATGCCACAGATTTATGATGTGCATGTCTGTAAGTATTTATGATGTGCATGTATGTAAGTATTTATGATGTGCATGTATGTAAGTATTTATGATGTGCAAGTATGTAAGTATTTATGATGTACATGCATGTAAGTATTTATGATGTGCATGCATGTAAGTATTTATGACGTGTATGTATGTAAATATTTATGATGTGTATGTATGTAAGTATTTATGATGTACATGCATGTAAGTATTTATGACGTGTATGTCTGTAAGTATTTATGACGTGTATGTGTGTAAGTATTTATGATGTACATGTATGTAAGTATTTATGATGTGCATGTATGTAAGTATTTATGATATGTATGTATGTAAGTATTTATGATGTGCATGTATGTAAGTATTTATGACGTGTATGTGTGTAAGTATTTATGATGTGTATGTGTGTAAGTATTTATGACGTGTATGTGTGTAAGTATTTATGATGTACATGTATGTAAGTATTTATGATGTGCATGTATGTAAGTATTTATGATATGTATGTATGTAAGTATTTATGATGTGCATGTATGTAAGTATTTATGACGTGTATGTGTGTAAGTATTTATGATGTGTATGTGTGTAAGTATTTATGACGTGTATGTGTGTAAGTATTTATGATGTGCATGTATGTAAGTATGTATGATGTGCATGTATGTAAGTGTTTATGATGTGTATGTATGTAAGTATTTATGATGTTCATGTATGTAAGTATTTATGATGTGCATGTATGTAAGTATTTATGATGTGTATGTATGTAAGTATTTATGATGTGTATGTATGTAAGTATTTATGATGTGTATGTGTGTAAGTATTTATGACGTGTATGTGTGTAAGTATTTATGATGTGCATGTATGTAAGTATTTATGATGTGCATGTATGTAAGTGTTTATGATGTGTATGTATGTAAGTATTTATGATGTTCATGTATGTAAGTATTTATGATGTGCATGTATGTAAGTATTTATGATGTGTATGTATGTAAGTATTTATGATGTGTATGTATATAAGTATTTATGATGTGTATGTATGTAAGTATTTTTAATGTGTATGTATGTAAGTATTTATGACGTGTATGTATGTAAGTATTTATGATGTGTATGTATGTAAGTATTTATGATGTGTATGTATGTAAGTATTTATGATGTGTATGTATGTAAGTATCTATGATGTGCATGTATGTAAGTATTTATGATGTGTATGTATGTAAGTATTTATGATGTGTATGTATGTAAGTATTTATGATGTGTATGTATATAAGTTTTTATAATGTGCATGTATGTAAGTATTTATGATGTGCATGTCTCTAAGTATTTATGATGTGCATGTATGTAAGTATTTGTGATGTGTATATATGTAAGTATTTATGATGTGCATGTATGTAAGTATTTATGATGTACATGCATGTAAGTATTTATGATGTGCATGTATGTAAGTATTTATGATGTGCATGTATGTAAGTATTTATGGCGTGCATGCATGTAAGTATTTATGATGTACTTGTATGTAAGTATTTATGATGTGCATGTATGTAAGTATTTATGATGTGCATGTATGTAAGTATTTATGATGTGCATGTATGTAAGTATTTATGATGTGTATGTATGTAAGTATTTATGATGTGCATGTATGTAAATATTTATGATGTGTATGTGTGTAAGTATTTATGATGTGCATGTATGTAAGTATTTATGATGTGCATGTGTGTAAGTATTTATGATGTGTATGTGTGTAAGTATTTATGATGTGCATGTATGTAAGTATTTATGATGTGTATGTATGTAAGTATTTATGATGTGCATGTATGTAAGACCTCACTTAGTTTTCCTAATTTAACGTTCAGAATTTCATCACTTGGTTCCGGAAGTGACTACGTCGCGCTACTACAGATCGCTGGAATTACGTCCGTGGATTTGAGATACACTTACAGCACGGTAGGTAAAATATAAATGAATCAATGAAACTTTAATTCCTTACCAGCAATAGCAACGTAGAATTCTAAATATTTATTTTAGTAAACTTAATAGTACCCTCACCCTAGGTGTAAACACTATCACTATCAGCTATAAACTTGGCTGATTTATTGTCCTATAAATCTGTTTATGTCTATTTGTAGGACATTTACGACATCTCCTACCCGCCTCTTTATCACACTGAGTACGAGAGATTTGACTCTATACAGCCTCACTTTGACCGTGACTTCCAGGTCAGTATGTATGCACTTATTGGTCAAAAGTTGTAGAATTGATCGCCTGATAGTCATTTGAACGAAGATTCTTGTAAAAGTTGGTGACAAGATAAAATTAGTTGGTGACGTCTTTAGTTTTATAACGGCTTTGGCTCTTCTCGGGAATGAGATGAATCAGCCATGTCCGTTTTTCAGCAGAGACCAATCGTTATAGAAGGCTTGAACACTGACCTGCAACATCGCAAGCTGTGGGCAGTTTAGACCAATATCTCGTTTCAACACGTCACAGGACTGTACGGCATGGCAACAAGCTATTGGTCTATACTGCCCACAGGCTGTGACGTCGCATCTGTGTTGATGCCTTCTATAACGATTGGTCTCCCATCAGCCATAGCCGTAACGTTGTTCACTCCGCGTTCCCCCTCTCCACGCAGCTGTTGGATCCTAACAAATGTCTGAGACGCTGTGAAGGTCATCGGCTCCTGAGTTTTCTTCTCTGGTTCATGCGCGAAAAAAGAATTTCGTTAACTATGTATTTATCCTACTTTTTAACCTAGGTAGTAAATACTAGTAATATCGTCTCTAAGGGAGGACAGAGTTAGGCGAGAATGGAAAAGTCAAATATCAATAACAAGCATCATATAAAACAAGAGAAATATAAAAATACTAATGAAGTGTAGTTGTATCAATTAGATGACTTGGTGATGTGCAGCATAAGGTAAGCAAGTCACAACGACCAACCGCTTTTATTCCCCCCCCCCTACTAAAGTCAGGTACCCATTAGAGTTGGGTGGACTCAGGGGCGCCCTAAAAATCCCTAAGTTTGAAATCTCAGTCTTAACTGAAATTCGAACCCAATATCCCAGGTAAGAGACAAGCGCTTAACCACGCAGCCACCCCACCCCACTTTCAAAACTCAATACAATTTGGAAAAACAAAGGCACAGCCCTCGAGACTAAAATCAGACTGATGCGCTCCTTGATTATGGCCACTTTTTTTCTGCTTGCAAGTCTTGGACACTGACAGCAGAACTAGAGAGCAGGATTTTAGTCATGAAATTGAGATACAATAGAAAAATCCCAGGTATCACATGCAAGGACCGCATCACAAAAGAGGAGATTCGGATCAGGATCACTATTTCAATTGGCCCCCATTATGACCTGCTGACCACTGTTTAAAAAAAAAAAAGCAAAACTAAAAGTCTATAAATATTTAATTAGACAGCTTTAACAAAACTACATAAAGTTTTAGGTGTGCGTGTTTGTGTGTGTATTCAATGGCTAAGTCAGACTAAGTGATTGCATTCGATCCAAAGACAGCACTGATGTGTTTTCTCAGTTTCACGCAGCACTAGCCAGAGTGGTCAGCGAGATGACCAGGTCATTGTCAGACTCATTGGTGCTGCCTTTCAGTGTCAGGAACTACGCCGACGGTTTAGAAAAACTCAGACAGAACCTCCACATCGAGTACGGCCTACAGCTGAAAGAGAAAGTAGCCACGTACGGTAAGGATGTTTCATTTCGAATCACAGTAACTGCTGAATGGTCAGATAACATAGACATGCAAGATTACAATATAAAAAAAGTTAATTGTCAAACATTATTTTATACTATAGTAAGTCTAAAAAAATATCCCTTTTATTTTAAAAAAAATGTATATTTACACAAAAAGTTTCATTTTATAATCTTATACAATTTTTTAATAAAATTAAAATTCATTAGAACAATGGATGCATCAATCGAAATTCTAAACCACTGGACCTATCGCCCTACTTGATACACACAAAATGAACAGCCTTCTTGTATTTCAGTTTGCTTTATGTCTTTATCTCTCTTCGGTCCTTACAAAGGAGAGCTCTTCAAATGGGAATTAATGTACTAAGTCTTTTGTAGTTGCACTGGCCTGTTGCAAGTTATAAGACCTGATGTACTTTATAGTCAGCCTACATTAATAACTAGAGAGACAGTGCGAGAAGAGAGAAATAAGAGTGAAAGAGATTGAAAGAGAGATTGAGAAAAAGAGAGTGATAGAAAAAGAGCGAAAGAAAAAGGTAAAGAGATAAGTAGGAAGAATGAGAGGGAGAAAGAGAGAGTAGAAGAGATATAGATATCAATATATCTGAGGCATTATTACATGTATATCTGAGGCATTATTACAAAATACAAAATAAACGCTAGCAGATCTTGGTATTGTGGAGCAACTTGTTTCTTTTAAATATCCTTGAAAAAAAACAACACCTGCTCAAGAAGTAGGCTATAAAATAAATTGTCATCTTACTTGCAGTGACATACCAATCGGTTTTGGGCTATCTCCCCCCCCCCCCCCCCCACACATACTTTCGATGATTCCTGTAGTTCTCATGTCTCGCTTGCAGACATCTCTGTAGGCTAGTCTTGGGCGGTCCTTTGTCTGACTACCTCTGCAAGCTCAACGCATAGGATGTGTTTAGGGATTCTTCCATCTGACATGCAGGTGACATGTCCGAGCCAGCGTAGTCTTCTCTGTGTCAGAAGAGCATAGGTGATGTGCCTTTTTCAAAAATCTCTTGTTCTAGGAAAAGGTCGTCTTGAAATAGTTGAATTCATGTACTACCTCCAAGGATTAATCGATATTATGGCTGGGGACATTGGATCGGGTGGTCAAATAACATTAATCCTCGCTATGCTTATTACCAGCCCTCAATCTTTGTAGGCTTTTGCAGAACGGAGCTTTGAAGCTCCTCCAAATTTAGCAGATTACAAATTACTAGATATATCCTACAAATTATGGACATACTTTTCTTACTATATGAAATCAAAGTCTTTAGTAAATGTAATTCTTATCTTGTGTAACTTCCTGAAGTCAATGTTTCGATGTATTGAACACATCTTCTCTATGTTTTAAAACAATAATACTAACTTGTTCGTCTGTCTCTTTAGATCTCTTGAAAGATGTCGTGGAAAACTTCACAAGAGATGCGCTGAAGTTCGAGACTCAGATGCTGAAAGTAGATACAACAAAGTATGTCACTAAACCTGAGTTGACAGTGAAATAATACATTACATTAGGTCATAAAACCTGAGTTGAAAGTAAACTAATACATTAAATTGCAGTCATTTTTGTTTAACTTTTCTGCTAGTGATTGTCTCAGGTCTCCATTATGAACTCTTGTGTAGAGATTTCATTTCAGATTACTCCAAGCCGAAGCCCATTGGAGAGTTTTGAAAGCTGACCTACATTTCTTTCAAGTATCTCCAAACGGTTCTTTTTAGTTCATTATTTAGTACACAAAACATAATATCCATTGCCAAGTACCCTTGACCTCTGTCTATTGTCCAGTACCAGATAAGTGTGTGTATTGTAAATTGGGAAACTCGACCCCTAGCGAGATAACTCTCTCCTACAGTCAAACATTTTCATTCATATTAATTCATTTCAGCTTTTCATTGAATGAAAATTATTCAGTTATTAAACACACACACACACACTTGCACACACATCTTTTCTTAGCTCAACATCTTTACAAAACTGATATCAACTCTGTCTGTCTGTCTGTTCGTCAGATTTTTTCTCCCACACCCACTCTCGGATCAAGTTGAAACTTTGCACTATTATTCATTGGCGTAGAAAAGATATAAATCATAAAAATAATGAACCAATTAGTCAATGGGCTATGTTGCTGAACATAAAAATTATATATGTGTCAGACGCGAATAGCCCAATCTTTCAGTAAAAGAAATTACAAAAGTCATTTCTCTATAGAAGAAGCTACGAAGGCTGTATAATTTACAACCACAGACCTATATATACTACAATAAATATAGGTTTTTGATTTCTAGTTACGATTTATTTAGTTAGGTGCTGTTTTACTATTACATACCAAGTATTAGAGTTTAGAAAAACCCAGGTTCGTTTCTTGTGCAACGCTATTAGCTAACACCGCATATCATCTCTCCATTAGTATATTTAGATCTATAATCTAATTCTAGTCTAGATCTATATTTTAAAAATCGAATAGATCTAGTAATAGTATAGATTCTATCTTGAGACTAGAGTGCCGAGTCTATCCTATGCTATGCCTATAGTCAATTTTTTATTAGAATAAAGTCTAGATATTACTGAAGACTAAAGTTTAGTCATTCTTAGATTACCGGTATTAGATATAGACATAGGACATAGATCTAATAATAGGCTACTTTAATACATCTACTTTATTCTATACATAATCTACTAGACTAGAGATCTATCTATAGATCTATCTATAATCTAGTCAATCTAGATCTATACAACATTCATTATAATACTTATTATTATACATAAAACACTGAACCATAATCTTCAAATACAAAAACAAAATTTAATAAAATACTCTGAAAGACACAAAAATAAAGGCACATTCCTCGTCCCATATGCTAGGACAAATTTGTACAAATACTCCTTCTTCCCTAGTGCTATTAGAGCATGGAATGGGTTGCCTGAGCTAGCCAGAAAAACCAGTGACTTGGCAGAATTTAAGTCATTGGTTAATATGCATGACTAAATGCATGACGCGTAGGACGTAATCATCTTCTTTTTTGAAGTAACGTCTGTATTATATAAGATAAGATAAGAAGATACTTCTACTTATTTAATAAGTTAGTACTTAGACTTAGATCTATTATAGTTTATTAATAGATTTACTTTTCAATGTCTAAAATAATGACTGTCTAAGACTCTAGATGATTGAGACTTTCTCAAAAAGATGTTGTTAATAATACGGCATGTCGGCTGAAAGTAAGCTGTATACAAAGTATCTTCTATATATATAATTCTCTTCTTCCCTCAAGATTTTTGTCGAGTAGCAAGAAGTAAAGGAAAGATCACTCTGCGGATAGTCCACGAGAAAACATGAGGGGGGTGTTGTAGAACACCTCACAAAATAGCAGGGACCGTTGCAATATCACTTTTTTTTTTATTTCTACTTCACGTAAAAAAAGGGGGAGGGGGAAATAATCTACTCTGTAGTAACTAGCGAGGCGACAGAACACGCTCAAGACTTTGGACACAATGGAAAGATCACTCTTTTATTTTTGCAACTCGAACGGAGGGAGTTATCCTTGGTAATTTAAGAGGCGAAATTAAATGACAATTTTCGTCTATATATTTCAGGAGATTTGTATGAGTTTTCAAAATGATTTTAATAATTTCAGGATATTTCCAGGACTTTTTCGTATATTTTGCATTTACAGGAGATTTCCAGGACCTCCTATTAAATCGACAGGAGGCCGCGGGAAATCTGTTATAAATTACACCTAAAATTAGCGCGGGACCTAGAAAAGTGCGGGGTCCACTGCGTACCGTCACAAAAATATATGTATATCTCAATCTTCTTTCATTAATTTTTTGTTGGCGGGTTTATTGCTACTTAATACATTGTTACCGGATTGATTTATATAGGGCCTAAGTATACAAGCAGGATCTCGAGCATTGGATACATTTATTTTTTAAATAAAAAGTTTTATGGGAGAGGCAATATATTATTTGTTTGAAGTTTGTGACTTCTTCAATTCAGGCTAAAAATATCGAAGCCTACATTTTTACACTTATTTCTAAACAATTAGAAGAGATGAACTGACTTATAGCGTACCTTGTGTACATTTGCAAAAACACAAACTCTCTTTGTAATCTTATCAGTGAGACTTTCAAAACTATTAAAAATATTCTATTTATTTTTTATTTTTTAAATAAGGATATAAACAAAAATTTGCCATATGACTTTATCTAACAGAAAAAAAATTAAACTTACGTCTATTTATACAGTTATTTTTAGTTCCCTAGTAATATAAAATATATTGAACTAACACGTACATTCATCATAATGCAGCCATGTGATTTTTCGTTTATGAACATAACATTATTTAGGACCAATATTTTACAAAGGCTGCTTGGAGAAATCAGGTATACCCATTTGGATAAAACACGACCCCTTTACTCAAGAAAAATTTAAGAAACTAGAACAGACACAAAATAGACAGTGACATTCATAAGAAACTAATATTCAAAATTGATTAGAGTAACACCTTTTTAACTAATCATTTAAAGTTCAAAATCACTACATTTGTTTTTCAACAATTATTTTGTGTATGAAATTGTGTATCGAAAAATGCCGAGTACTTGAAATAAGGCTAGTCCTAAAATAACAACACAGATCTTGGGTAAAATACTCATCAAATAAAGTACTGCAAATGTTTAGTTTCACGCGCTAGTTTCAGGTCTTTTATTTTTATAGCCTCTATCGGGTTTGATCACACAAAAAAATAGACCATCGCTTAACGCTAGTAGTATATCATCTGCTGCTAATCAAAGTCTTGTTCTGATGTTTCAGTCCGTACGCACTACGAAGTTTGAATGACAGAATCCTGTTGCTAGAGCGGGCTTTCCTCAGCACAGAAGGCTTACCGAGGAGACCAATCAAGAAGTAAGTTCCGGTTAGAGTTCTCTTTTCTTTGTTGTTTCTGCCGAATAGAGTGAATGGTAAAGCTGTCAGCAATATCCCGGACTTTTGGTTCAGGATTCAAAAACATGACAGTCGCACATAGTATTTACATATGAAATACAAAAGAAACGACTATTTTGTCAAGATGACCTATCCAGACACACGACAAACTGACATGACCTATCCAGACACACGCCAAACTGACAAACACTTTGCAGAACTGCTTAATCTAAGAATCGCATTTGATCTAAGATTTGATCCCCTATATAAGGGTAGTCATTAGACTCTTCCAGTTTCGACTTATCTCGGATATAAAGACTAGTCACTAGACACGTCTAACGTTAGATATTGGAGTTGGACAAACTCAATCACAAGGACGAAAAAAAAAGAATAATCTGCTGACTTATTCCTTTAATTACTCCCTGCACGTTTATCTGGTAGTGTATGTTAATTAAAGACTCTGCTAAGTCATTAACTTCCTGGCTGATTCAGGCAATCCATTGCATACTCTTATAACACTGTGGAGGAAAGAACACTTGTCAGTGGCGTAGCTAAGGATTTTAGGGGCCCCTGCATTTTGACATTTGACATCATGACATGAGCACTGGCGGATCCAGGGGGGAGGCGATAGGGGCGATCACCCCCCCACTCGGCCGACCCCCTCCCCTGAAGGGGGGGGGGCGGACGAATTTTAGTATAGAATTAAACACAATATGTATACGAATTTATTACTTATGTTAATAATATACACTAATTATTTGTATTTTAACTTTTTTTTAGATTACTTCGCCCCCCCCCCCTTCTAGTAGGGCATCAATCCGCCCCCCCCTTTCAATAATCTTTCGAGTGAAAGGGGCGGTCCTATTTATTTAAGAATATCAAAGCTTGCTAACAATTTCAATTAAATATCTATATGATTAAAACTTGTTATTGGTGTTTTAACTAATCTTTATATTATGTCGTTCCCCTGTGAGCCGATTTGGGGAAGGGGGCGAATACTTCTACTGCCCTTCCCATCTAAACCCTTTGAGTGGGGGGGGGCGGTCCTACTTTTATGGGGAAATCATAGTTTGTGAGCAAAATTAGTTAAATTAAGATATAAATTTTATATTATGTCGCTCCCTTTCTGGTATCTTGGCCGATTCTGTGGGGTGGGGGGGGGGGGGGGGAATTGCAAGTACTGCCCTCCCCACTCTAGCCCTCTGAGTGGGGGGGCGGTCCTATTTTTATGGAGAAATCATAGTTTGTGAACAAAATAAGCTATAATATAAGCTACATATTGATATGTGAACCCATTGTATATTATGTCACACCACACTCTAATATCAAATTATATCATTAGTAAACATAAAATGAAAAAGGTTTGTATCAGGTGGGAGGGGCGATTCATGCAATCACCTTCCGCCCATCGGACAAAACAATACTTTTTTTTTGTTTTATAGTTAAGATATTACCTTTTTTTTAATCTGTCACTAATATTATTTATATATGCTATAAATTAAATTCTTATATCGAGTCGCCCCACCCCTATTCTTTAATGCCAAATGCAATCATTAGCAAATGTTATAAAAAGGAGCGAGGATGAATCGTTTTCCCTCTACCGCCCCGCCCCTTTCGAGACGAAAACACGATGTTTCAAAACAGACAAGTTAAATATGGCGACAGAGTTGATGTCATTTCATCATTTTTTATCGTAATGTTTTAACGAAAGACTTTGCTTTGGAAAATTTAGAATTCATACCAAATTTCTCAGTAGAAGAGTAACGATTGAGATGAGTTCTGAACCCAAATATTCTTTTCCAATCCGCCTTTTTTTACTCAATCTGCAATTTTTCTAGTTAAATTTGAGACTATAGCTCACAATTTATGCTTGAAACCTAAAAATGCAAAAAAATTTAGAGAAGAATCTAATTGGTCCACTTAATTTCTCCTCCCACTTCAGAAATTTTTTGTTAGAGCTTTAGATTATAGTTCTGCAACAAAATAAAGTTACAAACATGCCTATTGAAATAAATGTATAACTGACAAATGAGCTTTTTTTCTATAAATATTATTTTTCGAACTTTTTTTTGGGCGGCGATCCTCAAAGCCATAATCTGAATATGTGGGGTATCTTCTGATCGTTTTATTTGCAATGTTTGCATTCATATTAGAATATTTTTCAAGTAAAACATTTTTCAAAAGTTCCTTTTTAATAGGATGAATAATGAGCTGTAGATGTCATTTAAATGCGTTTCTGCAGTGAAGAATGCAAGAAAACGCTTTTGGCGTCGGGGCTTCTCCCCAAACTTCACTAATGAATAATGAGCTGTAGATGTCCGGAGAATGCGTTTTTGTAGTGAAGAACGAAAGAAATCGCTTTTGGCGTCGGGGCTTTGCCCCGAACCCCACTAATTACTATTGAGCTGTAGATGTCAGGAGAATGCGTTTCTGTAGTGAAGAATGCAAGAAAACGCTTTTGGCGTCGCTTTGCCCCGAACCCCAATTAGGAGGCTTACAGTGCTCCCCCAGAACCCCAAGCTATCAAGAGAAAGGCCTCAGCAAGACTGTACGCACGTTTATGCATAGGGTTAGGGTATACTGGGCGTTAGGGTTAGAGTTTGGAAAAAAATCGCCCCCCCCCCCCACTCCGAAGTTCTGGATCCGCTAGTGGACATGAGATAATGTCTTAATTCCATTTGGTTCAGTATATAAGTAAAATTTGTAAAAAATAAAAATTAAGACTTCTTTAATTAAAAATACCCCGTTGTTTATTAGCGAGATAGTGCACTGGCGAGATAGTGCACTGGCGAGATAGTGCACTGGCGAGATAGTGCACTGGCGAGATAGTGCAGCACTGGCGACCAATTTCAATTCATATCGCTTCACGTGGTGCTTTCTATGCAGCAAAGGTTTAAACCTCATCTCGAGAGTATTCTAGATCAATGCTGTCTAGTATTTGTGACTCCACGTGAATAGCAAGTTTACATGGCAGTGACGTTATATGTATTATTTAATGTAAAAAAAAGGACAATCATTTCGGGGATTTTCTAATTAGGACCTCTTTCCCCAATCTAGCTACGCCACTGGCACTTCTACAAATTAGTCCAAGCATATAGAACAAAATTTAGCGTATTTTTTTTTTGAGTATTTGATAAGGTTGTGTTTTTATATTTTTAAGGTTCTCGTTCAGTTTTAAATATTATTGCTAGTTTAATGTTGTACTCTTCTGTCCTGAAGTGTCTGTAAGTTATTTCATTTTATTCACACAGATACTCAAATCAGATGGGAATTTCCTCTTTTTTTAAAATTATTATTTTATTAGTATATTAACATGACCTTTTTCATACATTACTTTTATAGGTGTATCATGAGGTATCAAAAATAGTCATACAAATGAGAGAAAAAAAAAGCATGCATGCAATGTAAAAGACAAATTATGATTTATTCTATGATTTTGCTTTTCTCTTCCAGGCATGTTCTGTTTGCTGAGAACTCTTATGACATCTACACCGGAAGTAGTTTCCCAGGCCTTGTTGATCTGCTGTTCAGGATAGAACATAACCCTGAGCGATGGGAGCAAGTCAGACGCCATTTCTCCGCTATTTTATTTACCATCCAATCAGCTGGCGCCACGTTGCGTGATGTCACTGGTTTTATGTCCGAAACACTTTAATCTGCTGTTGTTGTTGTATTTTGTTTCGTTAGGTAATTATTGTTACTTTTGTTTTTGTGTTTTGTTATGGTATTGGTGAATTAAAAAGTGTAAATATTTTATTGGCAATAGATGTATTGGTTATGTTGAGTGTAGAATTTAATGATTTGTTGTATATATATTTAAATAAAGTTTTCATGAAGAGTTTCTGGCTAGAACATTTCTTTTATTGTCCATTAGAAAGTTTCATATATGGCGGGAAAAAAACTATAAATAGCTAGCTTTTGGATCTATTAGGTGTGGGTTTTTTTTTTATACGGTACATTTTTTTCACTTTTTTAGCGCTGCAGAATCAAATTTGTGAATCTCTACCGTCTGTAGTGTAATTTTGTTTTCGTAGTTGGCAACATGGAAATTCAATTTAGCGTCCTTGACCTTGTTTAGTTCATCGTGGACGCCCACCCCCCCCCACCCCCCATGTGAGCTGTTGGCTTTCAAACTTTTAAAAACGAATTCAATGAACTGAGAAATTATGTTAACATATTCATATTCATTTTAATTTTTAAAATCTTTACATTTTATTAATAAAACTTTACAAAAACATAAGATTAATTTTAAATTTAATCCTGCTTTCTTGTTACAAAAACAAGATGGATTCGTACACTAACGACACACACAGTCACATTTGTTGAAAATGTGAACATTTCTCGAGAACACTCAGACAATTCACGAGCAGTAGGACAAAACGTGAACAGTCAGACAAAAGGTGAACAGTCAGAAAGACGTGAGCAGTCAGACAAAACGTGAGCAGTCAGACAAAACGTGAGCAGTCAGACAAAACGTGAGCAATCAAACAAAAGGTGAACAGTCAGACAAATCGTGAGCAGTCAAACAAAAGGTGAACAGTCAGACAAAACGTGAGTTTTACCATCTGCTTCCACAGGTGTACAGAGAAACGTTCAGGTTTTACCATCTGCTTCCACAGGTGTACAGAGAAACATTCATGTTTTACCAGCTGCTTCCAAAGACCTTTATTAAAACATGAAATTAGTCGAGACAAATCGTCATATATATTCACGAGGAAAGGAAGAAAAAAATTACCCTCCCCCAAAACTCTACCCGTAAAAAAACTATGGCTACGCCTATGGTGAAATAGGTTTTTGTAGTTATATATATTGCTAGTTTCACACTTTAAAACAACCTATAAAGGTGACTAATAATTCAACCGATACCAAACATAATAATTAATTACCAATAGACAATTAATTAAGTCCTTAAATTTTTTATTATTGATTCTTGTTGTGTCTGACAAAAGAAATAGTTAAGTAAAATTTCAGCTTGATTCGAGATTGGGTGTGAGAGAAACATGTACAACATTTTACCAGACAGACAGACAGAGTTGATAGAATCTTTGTAAAAAATGTATTTTCATTCCATTTCTTACTTAGCACTTTAGTTCTATTTGATTTGAACTTTTAACATTTGTAATGTGTGTGTGTCCATGTCTACATCTGTCAGTCAATATTTGTGTGTGTTGACATAGAGAGCCTACATATATTTGCACACACATATACCTTCTAGAATTCTTTTTTTGGCCTTTGACCTGAGGCATGTGCACCTAACCTATATATCCGGTTTAAAAAAAAAAAAAAAACAAGACATGCATATTATTCTGCACATCTATCCAATAGACAAAGTATCATAACAGCAAGATAACAACAGAACTGTCTTGACGTGTTGTGTTTTAGTCTTGCACTTTCAAGGTAAGTATTGGCTTGGCTACACACACCTAGACGTAGAGTAATTAGTAATAGATAATACCACGTATGTTATGGTTTTGTTTTGTTTTTATAATCATAAACAAGAGTCTACAGCCACAGATATTTCTTTCTCCTGAAAGATGCAGAAAAAATGTGAACCCCTGATAAATGAAACGATATGTGCTTGGGTTAATTAGAAGCTGTTCTTTCTTCAAGAGAAATTAAAGCCAAGTGTCTATCACAATACAGAAATTAGAATGTAGTGTCTCTAACAGTACAGAAATTAGAATGTAGTGTCTCTAACAGTACAGAAATTAGAATGTAGTGTTTCTAACAGTACAGAAATTAGAATGTAGTGTCTCTAACAGTACAGAAATTAGAATGTAGTGTCTCTAACAGTACAGATATTAGAATGTAGTGTTTCTAACAGTACAGAAATTAGAATGTAGTGTCTCTAACAGTACAGAAATTAGAATGTAGTGTCTCTAACAGTACAGAAATTAGAATGTAGTGTCTCTAACAGTACAGAAATTAGAATGTAGTGTCTCTAACAGTACAGAAATTAGAATGTAGTTTCTATCTTGGTGCTGACTGACTGTATTTTGAAAGCAGTTACTAGTCAGCTAGTTCCACAGTTCCGGAACATTATGCATGACTGAAAACAGTTAAATATTTCACACCAAGTACAATAGTACATTGGTGGTGAATGTTGTGATGTAAAAGACAATAACAAAATAAAAAATATTTAAAAAATTAGTTTTAGAAACTTTTAACTCATGTTGCAATGTAAATTTAGAATACAGTAGGCCTACAAATGTGAAAGAAAAGACATATATAGTTAGTCTTATTTTTCCAAGTTATATATACACAGTGCTTTGTTTTTTTATAAAAGAAAATAGTTGTCGGTACTCAGTGATGGATTGCCTTACTTTTAACTACTTATAAATTAATAATAAACGTGGTTAAAATACAATTGAAATACATTGAAAAAGGTGCCGGTATGCTGTACCGGCGCGTACCGTCACAAAATAGCACTATATATATATATATATATTCTTATCTTATCTTATATAATACAGACGTTACTTCAAAAAAGAAGATGATTACGTCCTACGCGTCATGCATTTAGTCATGCATATTAACCAATGACTTAAATTCTGCCAAGTCACTGGTTTGTCTGGCTAGCTCAGGCAACCCATTCCATGCTCTAATAGCACTAGGGAAGAAGGAGTATTTGTACAAATTTGTCCTAGCATATGGGACGAGGAATGTGCCTTTATTTTTGTGTCTTTCGAGTATTTTATTAAATTTTGTTTTTGTATTTGAAGATTATGGTTCAGTGTTTTATGTATAATTGCTACTTTACTTTTGAGTCTTCTGTCCTGAAGGCTTTCTAAATTTAGTGATTTTACTAATGGTGTTACCCTAGTCAAATGTGAATATTCGTTTGTTATGAATCTCACTGCTCTATTTTGTGTTTGTTCCAGTTTCTTAATGTTTTCTTGAGTTGAGGGGTCCCACACGGTGGATGCATATTCTATTATTGGCCTAACCAAGCTTAAATAACATTTTAGTTTTAAGTTCTTATTTGATTTATAGAAATTTCTTTTAATAAACCCTAATGCTTTGTTGGATTTTTTTATAGCTTCATCAATATGTGGATTCCATGACAGTTTTTCATTTATTATAACACCTAGGTATTTTGCATTTTTAGTCTGTGTTACTGGTTTGCCATGAATAAGATAAGTGGAATTAATTTGCTTTAGTTTTTTTGTTACTCTTAACAACTGACATTTTTCTGGGTGGAAAGACATGCTAATTCTCTTTGTAAAATGTCTGTGTCTTGTTTTGTTTTTATTGTTCTATATATTATGCAATCGTCTGCAAATAATCTGACTTTTGTTCCTGAACTAATGCAATTTGGTAAATCATTTATGTAAATTAAAAATAGTAGTGGACCCAAGACTGTTCCTTGAGGTACACCTGAGTTTACTGTTATTGGTGTTGATTTAGAGCCATTTATTATTACAGTTTGTTCTCTCCCTATCAGAAAATCTTTAATCCACTGATGCAGTGGACCATTAATGACGAAATATTTTAATTTTTTAAGCAAACTATGGTGGTGAACTTTGTCAAAAGCCTTGGAAAAATCTAGTAAGATAGCATCTATTTGTTCACTATTATCTAAACCTTTTGAGAAATCATCAATTAGTCCTATTAGTTGTGTTTCACATGATCTATTTTCCTAAAGCCTTGTTGGTATGGGGAGAGGACATTATGTTGTCTAAGTGGTTTATGATGTTGCTACATATTATGTGTTCTAGTATTTTACATGTGATGCTGGTAAGTGATACTGGTCTGTAGTTTCCTGGGTCAGATTTTTCTCCTTTTTTAAATAGGGGGGTGACATTAGCTTCTTTCCAGTCCTTCGGTACTCTGCCCTGGTTAAGCGATGCCTAAAAGAGTATTTTGAACACTGGGGCTAGCTCAGTGCTTAGTTCTTTGAGTAATCTAGCTGGAATACCATCAGGTCTAGACGCTTTATTTGGTTTGGTGTTGGCTAATAGTTTTTTAATTCCATTTTCTTGTACTACTAAATCTTCTATGTTGTCTACTTGGTTCAAATTAAGAAATATGTCTTTGTCTCCTGGGGCTGAGAATGCTGATGTAAAGTATTTGTTTAGGATGTTTGCTTTAGTTTCATTATCATTATGTATTATGTTATGTTCATCTTTTAATGGCGCTATGCCTGTTGTTTCCATTTTCTTAGACTTAATGTATGACCATAGGTTTTTGTTGTTATCTTTAGATATTACATTGTTTATGTATTCACTCTGCAGCTGTCTGCTTACTTTTTGGGTTAGGTGTTTAATTTTTATATACTTTTTGTAAACTCTTTCTGCCTTGGTTTCTTTAAATTTTCTATATAGGTTTTCCTTCTGTTTACAAAGCTTCTTTAGTCTATTATTAAACCAGCATTTATTTATTTTGTTTGATGTGTATTTAGTTGGTATATGATTTTCTATAATGCTTTTAAGATGGTTTTTAATGAAATTCCAGAGGTCATCGACTGGTTGGTTAATGTCTTTTTCTGATAAGAATGTTTGTTGAAAGTTTAATGCAGCTTGGTGTAATTGTGTTAGGTTACATTTATTCCAGAGTAAGATTTTTCTTTTGCGTTTTGCGTTTTGCTTTTATCTGACTGTGTATTTTTATGATCTCATGGTCTGATAGACCAGGGATAATATCATAATCAACTACTAATCCAGGTCTGTTGGTTAAGAAGAGATCTAATGTGTTGTTTAATCTAGTTGGCTTTTTAATGATTTGATCTAAACTTAGGTTGTGTAAAGTTTCTATGAAAAGCTCATTTATGTCCTTAAGGTTTTGGTGTTTATCTATGGTTACGCTAGTGTCAAGCTGTTTTAAACACAGTTGTTTAATTTAAACATAATATATATGCGCCCCCCCCCATTCCCAATTTTTTAAAAGCAGCCCTCAATAGAAAAAAGGTTGCCCACCCCTGTTCTAGAGTCTTCTTCTCAAATTCATACTTTATGAACTATAATAATAAAAGAGACGCCATATTCAAATATTCTCACACACACTCACACACACACACACACACACTCTCTCTCGTCATTTAGTTGTAAAAAAAATAGTCTAGGTAAATAAAAACAACTAAAGATTTATACCATAGTTTATGTCTAAAGTGATCCGGTCCAGGGCTTGGTCAGGTATCTGTAACACAAACACACACACACACACACACTTTGTGGGACTGCTGGAAAAGAAAGTGCGTGTCTGATTCCACTGCAGGTAGAAATGTAGACTTGACCAAGCTGTCTTGTCAATAGACGTTTCAATACAGGAGAAGGGTACACGCATTGTTGTTACTCTTGACCTTTAGCAGGTCAGAAACCTGGACTTTTATTTGTGTTCAGTTTCATCAAATATTTTGCAAGGTAAGTTTTTAAAAACTTGGCCACATCAGATTTTTGAGAGAAAAACAAACAAACCAAACAACCAAACAAACATTAATAGGAGGGGGAAAATGAAAAGCTCTAGTTTTGTTGTGTAATCTATTTTGTTTTGATGTGTGATGTTCATGTTATGTAATGTTTTACTTTGTTATGTTTTTGTTATATAATGTTTTTGTTGTGCCACCTGTTGTATTGTGGTGATGTTTTATTATGGGGTGTTTTATGTTGTGTTGATCCTTACATATAGATTAGATCAAGATGTTGTACATCAATTTTAAATTAAACAACTGTGTTTAAAACAGCTTGACACTAGCGTAATCCAACTGTCTGTATAGAAATAGAAAAGACTGTTACGTACACATTACATAACGCGAGTAAAGCTAATCATTATTGAAGCTCAATCTAGAACCTGCACACACTGGTGACACTGCAGGATATAAAACAAACAATTTTCTTTTGAGTTCTTTTTATTTTGAATAGATCTTGTCGTGTGTTTATAGACTCACACTGATGGTGTGATTGGCTACTCGTGTGATCTCACACTGATGGTGTGATTGGCTACTCGTGTGGTCTCACACTGATGGTTCGATTGGCTACTCGTGTGGTCTCACACTGATGGTGTGATTGGCTACTCGTGTGGTTTTACACTGATTGTGTGATTGGCTACTCGTGTGGTTTTACACTGATGGTGTGGTTGGCTAATCGTGTGGTCTCACACTGATGGTGTGGTTGGCTGTTTGCTCGTGTGGTCTCACACTGATTGTGTGCTCTATTACTTTCAGATAAATTTCAGTGTCATTTTCAAGAGCAACAAAATATGTCGTATTAGGTCCTCCCTCGGCGTTCAGCTCCCATACCTCCACAGAGACAGCTTATAGGTGACTTTCATAGTCTCTTCCCATTTTGTGCCCACGGATTTTACGTCATCTAAGAAGGTGCCTCATGCTAGACGTAAATGGCCTTGCTTTCACTTTCCTCTTTTCGGCTACCATGTTATGGCGGACTTTGGTTACGTGTGCAAGAGAAATTCTGCTAAAGTTTTTATTACAAAGCTCACTCTGTCTGTCTTGCAAAAATTTGGACACATTTTCTCCCACACCCAATCAATAAAATAATTTACCAATTAGTTAATAAACTATTGGTAATTAGCTATTTTGTTTGGTATCGAACAAGGGAAAACAAATTACTTAACTGTTGTCTGAAATATAAGTTGAATTAGACCTCTTTATACTTCACTTTGAAGTTAGAAATTAACAATAGATAACAATAAAACCTTCTATTTTCATAAGCACTTCTCTGGTACAACGGTTAGTGTGATCGCTTGAAGAGGCTTGTGCCCTAGAGTTCGAATTTAAGTCGTTCACTTGTTTTGTTAATTCTTTGGGTTTTTTTTAACGCATTTAAAAAGCGATCACGGTAACATTTAGCCCGGTACCCCCCCTTTCTTTCTACCCCCCCCCCTCATTTTCCCAACTACTATGAAATAGCGCTAAACAAAAGCAATGGGTAGAAATATTTCTAATCACAGATTTATTATTGTTAGTCTAGATCTATTACAAATTGAATCACATGTCTGATCCAAACTATTTGATACGTTTCATATAAGCCTTGTTGTTTGTTTAAGTATTTGTTTTTTTTTTCTTGTGTTTCTTTTTCCTTTGCAGAGCTTTGTCAATCCACATTTAAAGATGAGTTCCATCAGCACTGAAATGTTGAGCACTGAGGATATTTTCGGAAAAAAATCCAAGATGAATCTGACAAGACTGATTTTATTTCTCGTCTGCTCAGCTGTTATCGGGTTGGTCGTTGGTCTTCTTATTGGCGCTTTTGCTATCTGTGATAAAGACAACAGGGACGGATTATTTCTGAAAGATGTGCCGGACACGCTGGTCAGCGAAGAGAATCCAGACATCTCGGACCTGATCTTGAATTCAATAGATCCAGAAAGATTAGAGAGTTATTTAAGGTAATGTTACCTAATTACAACTCCTAATTAACTGGTCTAATTAGGACACGGTCTGGACTGACAACGTTACGTACAAAAAAAAAAGAATTATTTATTTTATATTATTTTTTATTTCTTACTTTCGCTCTTTGTCCGCCATTGTTGAAACGTTGGTCAAACTTGGAATGTTCAACTTGGAAAGCCTTCAAAGGACACGTGACATTTATACCGCATACAATCCATTCAGAGATAACAACTGTACAGGATCGGGCATGGGGAAAAGTTTTTTGTAAAACTGAAACAATAGGCAGTTTCTTTACATTTTTTACAAAGCTTATATCAACTCACAATGTCTGTTTGGTAAAAATTTTGTACACGTTATTTCTCCCACACTCATTTTCGGATCAAGTTGAAACTTTGTACTATTATTCATCGGCATAGACCAGGGGTCGGCAACCTTCTGAGTCGGAAGAGCCAAAAAATACAATTTACAAAATTTCAAAGTTTTTAAAGAGCCACAAAAGTTTTTTTCTCGCCTGCCAACTATAAATAGTACTCACACAATCTATTCTTCAATAACAAACAATTGAGCAAACAAATGCAATGGGAGCGATGGCTTTTCAAGGTTTTAGAAAGTTTGGAGACATTTAGCTCATAACTATTTTTAGTTTGAAACACGACTCTAAATTTTCATTTATTAGTTGGCTTCATACTTTTCTTTTAATTATATTCCTGCAAGATAACGCTTGCTCGCAAGAATATGTCAATCCAAAGATAGTCAGCATTCCTAATGCCAACTTCTTCACCACACTTTTTAGAAATCTGGAAGAGTATTCCATGCGTAGAATCCACTCGCGGCATTCCTTTTAAAGCTGTCCATTTTTGTTGCGTTAGTAACTACATTTCTGTACCTCCAACACTTCCAACTTGCCTTTTAACTCTGAACATTTTCTACCCCACAAAGCTTTACTTTTTAAACGAGCAATTGCCTTTGATCCAGCATCAATTCCAAATACCTTTATGTAGATTTCGTTACTATTTGTGTTAAGATGGTGTACCAGGAATGCTTGAATGGTTTTGAACTGCTCAAATCTGTCAAGAAATTCATCTTTGAATTTTTTTATAACTTTGCTAAATATCTTCTGTAAAACGAATTAATTTTTCTTCAAAACAAACCAATTCTTCTAACAAAACATAGGCTATGTTTCCCTTTCCTTGCAGTTTTAGATTCAGCTTATTTAACTTCTCTGTTATATCCACCATAGAGTAAACTTTTTGCAACTATTTGTCGTTCACTAATTCAGGGTGATTAACGCCTTTTTCATTTAGATATGTATTCAAGTACAAAGCAAAACGTTTCAACCTTTGGAAAGCCATCGCACCTTATTGTGAAGAAGGAGGTCTGAATACCGAGTCTCCAAGTCTTTAAACTGACGATGGTAGAATGCTTTTGACGAGATGCTGTTAACAATCTTGATTACCAAATTTATGACCTTAACTATTTCGGTTTGAATTGTTTTGGGCACAAAGCGCTACTTGGTGTATTATGTAATGAAATGTAAGAATTCCAAGGTTTATTTTGCTTCGAAGAATCGTTGTTGTCATTTTATTTTTCTTGTCATATTTCTGGCTCCATAAGTTGCTTTTGAAATGATTTTATTTAAATCGATGTTATTGTCTTCAAGGTATTCTTGCACGTCATTTCCTCTATTTTCCCCTTTAGTTTGTCATGAGAGCGGTAGCAATCCTAGAAGTTCTTCTTTTGGAACTTGGGAAGACATATTCCTGACAAAAAGGGCAAATTGTACCCTGTGTATATGTTGCAAGACTCATCCACAGCAAGTGATAAGACAGAAGAAAGCTGAATATCTTCCCCCTGCAAATATGTTACATTTGAAGACGTTTTAGCTATTCTATCTTGCACTGTTTTAGCGAATAGTGGCAAATCTTTTGTTTTTCAAGATTTATGGTTTGTTTTTCAAATCACGAAACAGTTTTACAGATGCATGCAGGAAACAGCCTTGACATACTCACAATCTGTAAATTTGTTGCCATTTTGTGCAATTTCTAGTGGTAACGCAAAGTCTACCAGATTAGCCTTACTCGTAGATTGCTTCTAACTTTGAGAAGATAATCCCTTCTAAGTACTTCTAACTCATTTACTTAAAACAACACTACTATACGTCACAGCCAAAGCGAGTGGTGAAAAAGCCTATTTGTCTTGCGTCGAAAGAGAATTAAAACCTACATAAAAACATCCGACGACTGCGTCATTCGAGAGCTTCCGACAGACTGACGACAGTGACGACGTGTGTCACGGGGAAAGGGTGTGGTGAAAAGCGAGTACAAGTGGCTCCGAAATAGACTCGGTGCCTAATGCTAGTTTAACTTTTCAGAAATATTTTTAAAAATGTTTCGATAAAATAATTAATATTTGCGTATGGAACTAAAGAGCCGCAGCTTCAAAGCCATAGAGCCGCATGTGACTCACGTGCCGCAGTTTACCGTCCTCGGGCATAGACATATCACGAATAAAAAAAGGCAATTATTTACTCGTAATTAATTATTTTGTTTGATACCAGCAAGAGAAATTAATCCTTGAGTATTTATAGGTATGGTTAACTATGTAGGGTTTCGTTCCCGGAGGTGATTTCTACCACATCCATTCTTGGATCAAGTTGAAACATTAAACAACTATTTAGTGTACCTAACAAAACATGAGTAAATTTTAAAATAAACTAATTAGTCAATAATTATAGTAATTAGTAATTAATTATTTTGCCTGATATCGACTAAGGGAAATAGCTTCTTTGTTATTGAGAAATATAGTTTTAAGTACGGACTTCTTTTTCTTATATTTATATTTATAAATATATCCTTATATTTTTTTTTAACTCATGTTTTTAGGGAGAAATAGTGCGTACACTATTTGTACTACACAGACAAATAGACTGACAGAGTTAATGGATGTAAGCTTTGTAATAATAAAACAAGGTTACAAAGACAGTTTGTGTGGAAACACAAACTCAAAATCGGCCCCCGAAGTGGTCCACCCAGGCAGGCTTCAATTTTTCAGAAAGAACATCCGAATGAAATTATATCAAAGACAAATGAGAGATAAGAATAGAGAAATAAGGTTGACAGATCTTGTGTAATGCCCCAACGGTCCAGCAGATCAAAGGATAGGTGCAAGTGAATGCAAAGTTAGATGTGAACCTGGCCTAACTAGTCCCCCTTTCAGACCTTGTGGTCTATAGGGCAGATGATGTAAAGTTTTTGTTTTTGTGGCCTACGATTAACGAGAGTGTCATGTAGCCAGCACAACGACCAACCGCCTTTACTTTTCACCAACTAATGTCAGGTACCCATTAGAGCTGGGTGGACTCAGAAGCGCTTAAAGATTCCGAAGTTGAAAATCCCATTCTTCACCAGGATTCGAACCCGGGACCCCCGGTTCGGAAGCCAAGTGCTTTACCGCACCTCCCCTGGCTTAGCTTCTATGGCGTATACTCAATACAATTGTTTTGAAGAAAATGCAGTTTACAAGATTACTATTCGTTTTAAGCTAGGTCTAACTTATAATGCATACTAAATTGCTTATTCTCTTTAAAAAACTTATTGCATAAGTGATTTAAAAATTAGATTTTTCGCTTTCAGAATAAAAAAGTAGCCGTTGCATCAAAACTTTGAATGGTCTAAAATATTGTGATGTTGGATTTTCACTATCTTTTCTAGTTTACGAGATCTAAACGGAACGGACGGACAGACGGAGAGACATTTCACACAAAACTAATTGCGTCTTTTCCCCTGCTCCTTTCGGGGGCCGCTAAAAATGACTTCAATGTGAGTTAACAACACCTTGTGTTGGGCTAATGTAAAATAAAATTGGAAGTTGCCCTTTCAAACCTTGCGATCTATAGAGCAGAGGATGTCAAGCTTGTTTCTATGGCCGACGGTTGACGAGGGTGTTACGTGGCCAAAACAACGACCAAACGCCTCGACGAAGTTCAGAATCACAGTTTTCACCTGGATTCGATCTCGGTGCCGCTCGGTTCGGAGGCCAGGTGCTTTACAGCTCGGCCAATAAGAAACGTCTCAATTTGTTTTTTAATGGGGGGGGGGGGTATTTAGAAGGAAAAAAAATAAGTTGAGCAATTCTCCACAAACCATTATGAAGTAACACCACTACTAATCTTTTGTGTTTAGAGTTACAGTTTTGAAGATATACAAATGTCCATACTAGAAATCCAATGCATACTAGAAAGGGTTTAAAACTCAACTATTAAGAAAAGAGTTGAAACAGCTAAGTGAATTGAAATTATGAGGCATCACTTTTTATTATTAAGTTTAATTAGTGAATACATTCGATTTTTACTCAGCGGTTAAGGCAAAGCCCGTTTTTATTTGTGTTATCTGTACGTGTACTAGTCTCATATGATCTTCTTCTTTGTTTCCCCCCGTATTCTGTGGCCTGTATAATAATTTCAAATTGTATTCAACCTTTGACCTACTGGTCAGTGTAAATGATTATACACGATATATTTACTACATTTTCTAAATCA
Organism: Biomphalaria sudanica; assembly: GCA_036873155.1. Lineage (NCBI taxonomy): Eukaryota > Metazoa > Mollusca > Gastropoda > Planorbidae > Biomphalaria > Biomphalaria sudanica. Next base: position 916,578 of record JAZGLO010002124.1, read on the forward strand.
CAATATGAGAGATTATAATGAACCTTAATGTGGGCTTTTAAATACAAAAAAAGGGGAGGGAATAATTTCATTGACTCATTTGCGGAGCTCACTGTCAAACGTGCTTTATTTTTTGTCTTGTCATATTTCTAGACCTAGTCACAATGGCGTGTTACAATTTAAAAAAAGACATACACGATATAGATCCCTGCTTTTATTTCAGGAACCTGACCAAAATTCACACATAGCTGTTGTGATATGTTCCCTAATTTATTTCAGGAACCTGACCAAACATCCAAAATTAACTGTTATGACATGTTCCTTAATTTATTTCAGGGACCTAACCAAACATCCACATATAGCGGGCAGATCACGTGACTTTGAGCTGGTCACGTTACTTCAGAATCACTTCAAATCAAACGGCCTTCACGTCCAGACCACGCCCTATGACGTGTTGCTGTCCTACCCAAGTGACGTCACGCCTAACAGTGTCCGTCTGATCAACGCCAGCGGAAGCGTGGTCTATGACGCCAAGGAACACGAAAGCAACATCTCCGGAGAGCCAGACGTAGTGATGCCGTTCAACGCCTACTCACCAAACAGGCTTGTCGAGGTTTGTGACTTAAACCTTCTTCTAATTCTGTAATCCGCTGCCATGCTAACAAATGTACGAAATCTCGCTAATGGATAAGTTGAGTTACGTAAAACATCGTGCCTTTGTTTTGAGAAGTTGTACCGGACATGTTAAGACTATAGAACGAACACGTGTATACATGTATTTAATCCAAAACAAAATATAATATGCTTTAACAGTGCAACTAAATTAAAAACAGAACTACATATCTAGGTAGATTTTTATGTCTAAAACGGTTATCAAATCTTTGGGCCAAGGGAAGCCACTCTAAATGACAATGTCTTTTCAAAGATAACTGATTAAGGATGAGTGCAGTATTACCGTTGTCCGCCTGAGGTCTATAGAAGTGTCCTTTTCACATCTTTTGCGCCTATCAATGGCTTTTCTTTGGGCTTTCTTTGGCAAGTTGAAAATGTTTCTTTCCACTTCCTATTCTCGGATCAAGTTCAAACTTAACACAATTATTCTTTGTGCTTGACAAAACATGAATCAATAAAACAAAGTAGAAACAAAATATCTAATTAGTTATTGGTTATTAATAATCTTGTTCCAGATCGAAATAAGGAAAATAAATGCTACTTAATTAGAAATGTGGATGTATATACGGATTTAATACCCTAAGTTTGTCACATTTCTCTCATACTTCCCATTTTCGGATCAAGTTGAACAAAATTATTTATAGTCGATGACATTACATGAATCAATCCAAAAAAATAACCAATTAGTAACTCAGTGATAATTAATTAAGTTTGTTTGATATAATAGAAAGGGAGGTAAACCTTTCAATTTTGAGATAAATAGCAGTAATTATCGTTTTTTTTTCCCTTAGATACGTTTTTTTAAAAAAGAAGTATTCTTTTTTTTTTCTTTGCAGACAATGTTCTTTGAATAAGTTGACCTTGACATTGTTTCTTTTGCCTAATTATACTTCCATCTTCCTCTTTTCATAAACGGCGGTAACATTCAAATAACGCAATAACACAGGCGAAAGGCCAGCAATATAAAGGTAGTCTTACTCTAATGGACGATGTCGAAAAGTAATGAAGGGAACTGTCGAATGTTGTGCTATGTAGATATCTACTTCAGAAACTAAAGCCGACCTTACTCTAAAACTGACAAAAGTCTTATGTTAACTTTTCGCTACACTTCCTAAATTCCTAATCCTGTTTTTAATAGTCGCTCTCTCTCTAAGCAAAACTTTCCCTTTGTATGAAACAAATAATTTTTCGCGCCAAATAATTATTTAAAAAAAAGTAAATGGGACTTCAAAATGTAAATGTTAACAGAGCAGATTACTGTGATTGACTTTTAGTTAATAACAGAGTGTTTTTGAAATACTATAACAATAATTAGAGTAACTTAATGCTTGATATTACTGTTTGTTTGTTAAAGAATAGTTTGTATTCTTTATAACGACAGGGAGAGCTGGTGTTTGTAAACTATGGTAGAGTTGAAGACTATGATGACTTGCTGAGAATACAAAATATCAGTGTCGCTGGTAGAATTGTGATCGTGAAATATGGAAAACTGTTTAGGGGGGATAAGGTGAGTAAAGTGTGGTGTGTTTGATGTGGTGGGGTGCGATGACCTTGTGTTGTGTTAGAGGTGATGCAATGACTTTGTGTTGTGTTAGATGTGGTGTGATGCAATGACTTTGTGTTTTGTTAGATGTGGTTTGGTGCAATGACCTTGTGGTGTGTTAGATGTGGTGTGGTGCGATGATCTTGTGTTTTGTTAGATGTGGTACGATGACCTTGTGTTGTGTTAGATGTGGTGGGGTGAGTTCAATGAATTTTTTAGAAACTAGCTTATACCCGTGCTATGCAACCTGTTGAAATAGTTGGTATATGTTGTTTTTTGTTTTTATGTTGTCCGGACTACTTTTTCCTCCTTCAGTAGAACGACCGCTCCTACCTCCACCCAATGTTCTGACCCTTACAATTTGTTAGTCTCCCTTGTTTGTCTCTTTCTTCCAAACAACCTGCAACCAACACATTTAGACAATGCACAAATACTTACTTGGAGACTCAATTGTAATCCTAATGAAAAATACATTCTCGTCTGCCTGTATCATAAGGTCATACACACACCCATTTCATTCCTTCAATGAAACGCCCGTTCCCAAGTTCACACTTTTATGCCCTTGAATTCCAGAAGCGCTTAAAGATAATGAACTTCTGGTTAGTTCCACTTGAATCATTTATTTTAGACATTTTATTATTTGGTGGAATAGTCAAAAGGGTTGCAATTGTATTACAACATATGTTTTAGCATCTTACAGTGGAGACCCTCCCCTCCAACTAGGAACTTTTGAGTTCTAGTTCTTCAGAATACCACAAGTTTGGTTCGTGTAACTGAGAGCACAGTGCTTATCATTGTCCAAGGCTAAAGAGCTTAGTAATCTAATCGACTAACACACGAGTTATATTGTTATCGAATAAACAACAAATTTAATTTGGTTTTATTCATTGATTTTGATTATTTTCGACCTTATAAATCTAGATCTACTTTCCTAAAAAAAAAAGATAAAATGTTTAGAAATAAACTTAAAAGACTGGATCGAATTTTGCTCATCAAAAAGAATGTTAATGAATGCTTTAAAAACAGAAATTACATATTGTATGTATCCTCAAACATTAGTACTTCGGCTTATGTAAGAACCTGTTGAGAAAGAACTTCATATTTCGTTATTGGCGTTGTACTAATAACTAGTGTTATTTCGTACTTTTTCGTCCACCTGCTGACCTAATCACAGCGCCCTCTGCAGTGACGATATGTTTGACTTCTTTCACAGAGGCTATCAAGGAGTTGTAATGTCCAAAATTTTAAAATAGTTCTATTTATGGGGAGTGTCGATGAAAAGAAACGAATACTTGTCATATTACACAACGACGATTACTTCCCCTTTCTCTTGAAATAAAGGAAGCTAAATTACACTGATGTCAATAAAATGGAGTTAGATAAACAGGTATTTGAATGACAAACGGGGATTTAGCTGGCAAACTGGGATTCGACTGACAAACTGGTATTTAACTGATAAACAGGGATTTGCTGATAAACAAGGATTTGACTTCTAAACAGGGATTGACTGAAACCGGCATTTGACTGAAACAGGCATTTGACTAAAACAGGCATTTGACTAAAACAGGCATTTAACTAAAACAGGGATTTGACTAAAACAGGGATTTGACTGAAACAGGCATTTGACTTAAACAGGCATTTGACTAAAACAGGCATTTGACCAAAACAGGCAATTGACTAAAACAGGCATTTGACTAAAACAGGGATTTAACTGAAACAGGCATTTGAATAAAACTGGCATTTGACTAAAACAAGGCATTTGACTAAAACAAGGCATTTGACTAAAACAGGCATTTGACTAAAACAGGCATTTGACTAAAACAGGGATTTGACTAAAACAGGCTTTTGACTAAAACTGGCATTTGACTAAAACAGGCATTTGACTAAAACAGGCATTTGACTAAAACAGGGATTTGACTAAAACAGGCATTTGACTAAAACAGGGATTTGACTGAAACAGGGATTTGACTAAAACAGGCATTTGGCTGAAACAGGCATTTGACTAAAACAGGCATTTAATTAAAACAGGGATTCGACTAAAAAAGGCATTTGACTAAAACAGACATTTGACTAAAACAGGCATTTGACTAAAACAGGCATTTGACTAAAACAGGGATTTGACTAAAACAGGCATTTGACTAAAACTGGCATTTGACTAAAACAGGCATTTGACTAAAACAGGGATTTGACTGAAACAGGCATTTGACTTAAACAGGCATTTGACTAAAACAGGCATTTGACCAAAACAGGCAATTGACTAAAACAGGCATTTGACTAAAACAGGGATTTAACTGAAACAGGCATTTGAATAAAACTGGCATTTGACTAAAACAAGGCATTTGACTAAAACAAGGCATTTGACTAAAACAGGCATTTGACTAAAACAGGCATTTGACTAAAACAGGGATTTGACTAAAACAGGCTTTTGACTAAAACTGGCATTTGACTAAAACAGGCATTTGACTAAAACAGGCATTTGACTAAAACAGGGATTTGACTAAAACAGGCATTTGACTAAAACAGGGATTTGACTGAAACAGGGATTTGACTAAAACAGGCATTTGGCTGAAACAGGCATTTGACTAAAACAGGCATTTAATTAAAACAGGGATTCGACTAAAAAAGGCATTTGACTAAAACAGACATTTGACTAAAACAGGCATTTGACTAAAACAGGCATTTGACTAAAACAGGGATTTGACTAAAACAGGCATTTGACTAAAACTGGCATTTGACTAAAACAGGCATTTGACTAAAACAGGGATTTGACTGAAACAGGGATTTGACTGAAACAGACATTTGACTAAAACAGGCATTTGACTAAAACAGACATTTGACTAAAACAGACATTTGACTAAAACAGACATTTGACTAAAACAGACATTTGACTAAAACAGACATTTGACCTGATAAATTGCGATTTAGTTTAGCTTTTTCTTTTCTTTCTTATTTTTAGGTTGACATTGCGGCTTCTTATGGCGCCATTGGGATCATTATCTACAGCGATCCCTATGATTACACTGGGTTCAAGGAGGGTGATTACAGGGTCTACCCAGACACTTGGTGGCTTCCTTCCACTGGGGTTCAGAGAGGTACAGTCTTCACTGGTGACGGTGACCCGCTGACTCCTGGATACCCTGCTAATAGTGAGTCATCTCAGCCAATGCAGAAACACTTTATTGAGTTGTGTTTTTGTCAGACTGTGTGTGTGTTTTTTAAGCTCATGTGTGTGTGTGTATCTAAACAGTTCTAACATACCTACAAAAAAATGTGTACGCCTTTGTAATCAACGTTATAATAAAAACACAGTGTCAGTTCCGGAAACAATCCTCTACTCGTCATGCATACATGAGTAGCCTAATAAGTGACACGATTGTGTTGGTTACTAGAAGGAATGTGCTAAACATAACATGCATTACGGAAATGTCCTAATCTCTCGTGTTCTGCACTCTATTAAATTAGATTTTAGAGCTTTCTTTTTTACTACCTTAAACCAAAGCGTCACAAAAGTAAGCCTGTTCTGGGTGGCGCGGTGGAAGTGTCTTAAAGTGCTTGGCTTCCGAACGAAAGAATCTCGTTCGAATCTCCATGAAAAATGTGTTTTGGAATTTTAGAACTTTGAGGGCGCGCCTGAGTCCAACCAACTCTAATGGGTACATTTGTTGGGGACAAGTAAAGGCAGTTGGTCGCTGTGTTGGCCACATGACACCCTCGTTAACTGTGGACCTTTACATCATCTGTTCAATAGATCGCAAGATCTGAAAAGGGAACTTAATAGGCCTGTCCTACGTTGCCTGTCCTACATTGCTACATTGCCTGTTGTCACTGGCTATCAAACAATGGCCATACTGGCCACCATTATGTCAGTGTTTTATTTGGATGAATGCTTCTTGGATGCCTCTTCTGGCACATTAATTAAATAACTTTATCCACACTCAACTTGTTGTTGCGTATGTACACGTTACTGAGTAGTATCGCCACAACACATAGACTTAAATAAAATACACAATAGTTAGCAGACGACATTTATTCTTCATAGAAAGATAACACACAATAATTGGCAATCTCAGCCATCAATGAATCGTATATCATATCTTCTACATAGTCCAAAAGGAAATTCCATAAGTGCATATATCCAGTACTACTTTCAACTTTAATACAAGACACGTCTGTCTTCTTCAGAATCTCTGGGGTCTACTACTTGACCATTTGATTAACATACCATAATTCATTGTGGTCCCTTTGATTTTCCCGTGCGACCTCATACTCTTCATAAAACTAATAAATCTCGAGCTTCATAACCAATTCACGTCACTGGCTATCAAACAATGCTGTGACACCTGTCCTACATTGCCTTCCACAGAAAACAATATGAGCTAAGTTTCAATGTATTTCCTTATTTAAAAGTGCCTTAAGATGACAGCATCCTGACCCCCAAACTTCTTGAATTTAGTGCCTAAGTAATTGTCTCCTCACTCCTCCTTCTCTTGCTTACATACTCATAGCGCTTTCTAGTGGTGGGATAGGGTAAATGAGTAGGCCTACCTCTATTTAAAAACAAAAAAGGAGCCATGGCAGTCCAAGAATCCTTACTATCCATTTTAAATCAATTAAACGAACCCGGGGCCTTTGCGACCACCAGTCGCCTGTTGCAAGACTTTGGGATTAAACAAATTAAGCAACACAAAAGCCGTTGTAAGTTTTGTGAGGGCCTTTCTATCGTCGGTTCGTCCGTCCGTCTGTTATGTTTGGATCGCAAAAAAGCTAGAAATGAAATTGAAAATCCGATATTTTTAGATCTTGTAAAGTTCTGGCTCCTTAGTAAACAAAGTTATTTTTTAAATAATTTTTCAAGCATTTTTTTTTAAACATCACTTTTTTTTTTATACAGAAAACTTCACGAAGGTAAACTATCAAGAATGATGTTTTTGCCTATTTTATAAACTAATATTTGGCTTTCTTACAAAAAATAGACTTCGTACTTGTGTTTTGTAGGCTAATCTAAGTATTATTTGTATAAAAAGAAAGCAATTAGTATTATATATATATATATATATATATATATATATTTCTTCTATCAACTCCCTCTCAAAGATCTGGCCTATCGCTATGATGAGGACAAAGTGGATCCACCTCTGCCTAAAATTCCTTCACACCCTATCGGCTATGGAGCCGCCGCCGAAATATTAAAGTAAGTTTGTACGGTAAGTCTGCTTATGTCCAGAATGTATATAAAGAGAATGATCATTTAGCGAACAGTGTCAGAAGTATGTGGTGGCTTTGAAAAAACAAATCAGCAGTTGGTTAGTAATTTTTTTAGCGATTTTATATGGAATGATCTTATTTGGGATTAAACAGAGTGCCTTTATTCCCATTTCCTATTAGAATCACTAAAGCTATTAAAAGAGCCCACGTAGCTGACTCTATGTTATCTTTCTATCTATCTATAATTCTCTTCTTCCCTCAAAAGTTTAAACAAGAAGTAAAGGAAAGATCACTCTCTTATTTCTGCGGAATCACCACACGAAATAACAAGAGGGGGGGGGGGGAACACGTGGGTATTCACACGTCGCTACGGATGGCTGCGCGCTGGACTGTCAAACCCTGCCCGCTACTATCCCCCTTCGTCTTGCGGGAGGTTTAGACTAAAAAGTAAACTATCTTCAACTCTGAAGAAACATCCGAAATATGTATAACATGTTACAAACAAACATTTTACAAACACTAAATAGCAAGGCCGGACTTACGCATTGTGAGGCCCTATTCGAAACGGATATCGCGGGGCCAAGTTTGGGTAGAAAGCGGATAATAAGTGAAATTTAAGTAAACTATCTTCAACTCTGAAGGAACATCCAAAACATGTAAAACATTTTACAAACACTAAATAGCAGCGCCGGACTTAATCATTGTGGGGCCCTATGCAAAACGGATTTTGCGGGGCCAAGTTTGGGTAATAAGTGAAATTCGTCTATGCATTTTATTCATTCTTTACTATGTACAGAATTACTTTACGAGCCTTGCGTGTAGCAAAGTCATACAGTATATCATAATAATTCTGTTTCCTACATAGATCCCGCTCAATAGCAAGAATTACCAACTGTTCAATCTATCTTTGAGAATTGTTGACCTCCTGGTAAATCGACATGAGGGCGCGAGGAATTTGTTTTAAGTTAAAAAATGGTTTCATTTAATAATGTATACACCTTGAATTAGCGCGGGTGCTATGAAAGTGCGGATCCTTTGAAAGTGGGGGCCCACTGCGGTCGCATAGGTTGCAGTGGCCTAAGACGGCTATCCAAAATAGCGGCGTTTGCTACGCCGCGGTCGACTAGTCTATTTTAACAGCGCTCTACCTGATAATAAAGATGTCTTTGTATAGCTTCTTAAACGGTATAAATATGGTGATGTTTTTTTAGTGGTCATGTTTTCAGATATCCAGGATGTTGAGAATGTCCCCCCCCCCATCCCTCTTTTTACTGCCTCAGTTAACCTTGACCTGTTTAGCAAGTACTGTCTGTGTGGAGTCCAGTGTTTTTGGACCTCATTCACCACTCGTAAACAAACAACATAGAGCTACGTACTTCCCTATCACTTCTATACAAATTAAGGCCTAATTTGAATCGACAAAGGATATCACGTGACCGTGTTTTTTGTTGCTTTATCAATGGTTCTCACCTGACCGTTCATTTTGATGAATGAGGTCTATTAGCACGTGGCACGTAATCATCTTCTTTTTTTGAAGTAACGTCTGTATTATATAAGATAAGGTTTACGCGAGGCCACGAACTAAATCGACTGAAAGTAACGCAGCTTGTGTCTTTATAACTGTATCCATAAAACATTTACAAAGGTTGAGGGAATAAAGCCATCTCGCAATGGTGAATGGCAAGGGTTTGAAAATAAGATCGCAGTCTTATTTTAACATGTAATAGAACTATGAGAAAACAATTAGACAAAACAATTAGATCTAGTGATGCCAGCATTACTACTTGTATCACTTAGGTCTACACTTGGTCCACTCATCCCACTTGTTGAAAATCTTTAGAGTGTTAACAAAATCTAAACCAAACCAAGTCTATCCGTTTCATTGTTATCAAAAGTAAATATACAAATATATATAACAGTAAACCACGATGTATGCTTCCACAGATCATCTGCTGTTTATAGTGGTCACTTTGCATTTCATTAAAGGAACGATATCAGATTCTGGGTTTTTACATTGCATTTAATTGTTTTGGTCAATCAATTATAATCAGACGAAATTTGTTCTGCAGGCACTTGAAAGGAGCATCACTACCAAACTGGAAAGGAAGTCTGAATGTGTCGTATAATACTGGGCCAGGATTTGTACAAGATGGAATGTAAGTTTAAATCATGCACGTGCATCCTACATAGAAAATATCTACACAAGACAAGGTGATCCCTTATCACTGCAAGTAAATGTAGTCTACCTCTAGTGCAGACATGTGAAAGTTATTAAGGTGTTTGGTCCACATTAAAAACCTACTATGAACTGAAGGGCCGCAGCCCAAAATCAGTTGGAAAACATAGCATACTAATTTTATGTAAATTACAAACAATACATTAGAATACACAAATTAATGGAATACCTGTCCCTTAGCTAAATTAATGTAATTTACTAGATATTACTATGATTACGCATTATTTTCGTTGTCCTGTGATACAAGTTTATTCATGTCTGGTTGAAGTTTGTTTACCACTTTTTCATCATTGATGACAAAATTTTGATCAGATAATCTCGAACGGTGAGGTGTTTTTGTACCTTTCATTATGGAAAAGAACTGCTCACTGAGACAAGTGCTTGCAAACACAGCAAGAATTCTTGCTGCACTGAAAATGAGCAAATTTAAAATTAGCAACAGTCTCTCTTATTTTTGCAAGCAACTTTGCACCAACACCATTTCTAACCCCAATCATGGTTTTGTGCTCCATCCGTTGCTAGACTAGCTAGCTTTACCAAAAGTAAATTGTACAGCAATATCACATCCTGTAATTTCTCAAAAACATCCTCGCTTGTTGTAGTGTTATGCTTAGAAAAGAGCTCAAGTAGTTCCTCATGTATCTCAAAATTTCTGTCACCGGCCCTTATGAATATAACCAACTGTGCTACACCCTTTACATTAGTGGACTCATCGAGAGCCAATTAAAATAATTCAAAATCAACTATTTCATTTTTTAATTGTTCACGCAAGCTGACTGACATGTCATTTATTCTATCTGCCACAGTGTTCCCTAGTTAACGCTATTTCTTTGAATGCTTTCACCTTTTCTGGTCAAATTACTTTCGCACACTCCTTAATAAAATCACCTTCACTAAATGATTTGCTATGGCTTGCAATTAAGTTTAACAAAATGTAGCTGGCTTTCACTGCAGACTCACTCTCGTTGTTCAGCTTAACAAATACTGTTTGTTGCCTTTTAAAACTATTTTTCAATTCAAGTAGCTTGTCATCCCTCATTGTCCAGGTGTAAGCATCATACGCCTTTTTGTGATTAGCGTAATGTTGTTTGACATTGTACTCTTTGGGCACACGAATGCAGTAATTGTATATTAAGCAGTGAATCTTATTTGATACCGATGTGTAAAAATAATTTAACTCCCATCTTTCTTGAAACGATCTATTTTCGTCCTAAAATTTTTCTTTTAGTAGCAGTTGCTGCTGTAGTTACTGATTCTTAATCAGTATTTAAATCCAGTCTTGTGACCGCAGACAGTACTGAATAAACTGAATATATAGGGGGCTAGGGTTAGGGTTAGAGTTAGGGTTAGTAGTAGTCAATGAAATAAAATAGAATGACAATATTAAACACTGATAATTTTTCTGTAAGTCTAACATATTGCTTATTTATGAAGTGATTATTAACAATTAATAATAATCAAAAGTTAACAAATCAACACTAAACTTGAAAGATAACTTGAAAGATAATTCGAAATAAATAAACGAAATTACCAAATCTAATTTAATTTAAAATAAATGTTCAAAAAAGTATTTGTTTCAAACAATTTGATCATTAAAGAATACCTAATAAGGTCAACGAAATTGGTTGTTACGTTTTAGTTTGTTTTGTTTTTTTGCAGTAACTATTTTACCTGAAAATGAGTGTTGAATTAAAAAAATAATTTAATTACTTAACATTATTTTGATAATTCTTGAGGTGGCTAAGAGGGCTGCATGCAAAGTGGTCTCGGGCCGTATGAGGCCCACAAACACTATGTTTAACAAGCCCGCTCTAGTGGCTATTTTTTGTTGTATTGTACTGATGTCATTTAAAAGAAATACAAAACATATATAACAAATTATTTTTAAAAAAAAAAGCAAATCGAAAGTAAGAGTTCCGCACTTACAACTTTATATGTCAATTACGTAGAAGTTATTTCCTTTATTTGATATGTTTAATTACTAATAATTAATAGACAAATCGGTTATGTTTTTAATTGGCTCATGTTTTGTGAGATAAAAGGTTTGTTTAAAGTTTCAACTTGGTCCGAGGATGGGTGTGGGAGAAATAACATGTTCAATTGTCTAAAAGTACGAAACCCTACATATTTAGCCGCATTTTTAATACTGGAGGATTAATTTCCCTTGTTGGTATCAGACAAAATAATTAATAATCAGTAATTAATTGACTTTTTTTTTCATTGATTTTAGTCTTGTCTACGCCAATGAATAATTGTGCTAAGTTTCAACTTAATCCGAGAATGGGTGTGGGAGAAATAGCGTCTACAAAACTTTTTACCAGAGAGAGTTGATGTAAGTATTGTAATAAAATTGCAAGCGTTGCCTTTCTAATTAACATATCAAGAAAAACATAAAATGTACTTTTAAAAAAAAACATTAAGTGTAATTGTATTTTGGATCAGTCATGTAATTTAATTTTAATAGATACTAGATAGATACTAGACTAACAATAATAAATCTGAGCTATTAGAAATATTTTTTTACAAAGCTATATCAACTCACTCTGTCTGTCTGGTAAAAGGTTTGTACACGTGATTTCTGCCACACCCAATCGAATTTAACAAACGAGCATGACGTTCTAGCCTTACACGAGACCTGGGAAAATACTAGAGAGGGAAAAGGTCGTGCTGATAAGGTTTTAGAAATTGTAAACCACCTCTTTACACCAAAAAAAATAACAATGTTTTTTTTTATTTATTTAATGTACTCCTTTCACTGTTTCAACAGGACAATTCAACTGAATGTGACGACCACAAATAAAAGAGCCAAAGCAGAAAATGTTTTTGGTTTGATTCGAGGAACAGTTGAGCCAGGTAGTTGTTGTTGTTTTTTTTTTGGAAGACAATGCGTTGCTTAGTATTGAGCTGTTTGTCACTCTCTGTACAAGTGGCATACCAAGTTAAGGGCTGGGAACGAACACCGGAGAATAGGGGGCGCCTAAAGGGGTACCAGAACATTACATAAAATATCATCTACCTCTGTCGCTACGTTGGTTAGCTTCGTTTACTTTTTAGTTTGTAGAATTGACTAATGACCGAACAGGCTGTAAGTTGTCATCATGCTCTGGCTATAATTCAACAAACAGAAATGGAACAGTGGTTTGAGTGCTGGGACAAGTCCCAAAAAGCCCGTGGAGACTGGGAGCGCATGAGGCGCCCTGACCGCACTTCCCCATGGTGGAAGCTGTCCAGGCCTGAGCAAGCTATTATAGCACAGTGCAGGACAGGCCATAGTCCTGTTGGCTCATATTTCTCACGGCTATGGTCAAATTTCAATTCACGGTGCCCCCGCTGCGGGGAGGAAGAGGAAACCGTGCCTCATATTCTGTTTGACTGCCTCAGACTTGCTGATATCCGTCTCGACAGGTCTGGGAAACCAACAATTCTCGACCTGTATGGCGACATTTATGCACTACGCAAGACAGCAGGGTTTCTGTCCAGGCTTTTGCAAGAGAGGATTTGAGCCTCTCAAGCCCTCACTCTAATGGAGTTTGAGGATGAAGATGATGACTGACTTTTCTTATGCAAATATGATTGACGTACACTACTCGGGGAATGGGGATGAGGTGGTGACCACAAACCTATCTACTACGGCGTCTTCATCGCTTCATATCATCGGTACGTCGGGTAAATACACTGTCATTTGGTATCCAAGGACGCCGAACTATTTCATGCTAAATATTTGTAACATAAGCTCCGCCCTTATTAAATGACAATCTTACCCTTATCTTACCTATCCCTTAGTCTGTTAGACCGTTGGGGCACCATGCAAGATTCGTTTACCGTCTTTTTCCATTCCTCTGTATTTTGCCTTAGTTAGAACCTCTTTCGATGGCAGATCCGTCCATTCTTTTATGCTGTCCTCTCATCGCTTTCTGCGTCTGCCTCTTCTTCTTTTTCCTGGTACTGTTCGTTGAGTATGCAATATGGCAATCTAGAGCTATGTATATTTTTTTTCAATAAGCAGCCCACCTTTTACTTTGTTTGGATACACTATAGTCAACTAACACATCCAATAGACATCTCGAAAGAAAATGTATGTATAGGGTTTCTTTGTATAATGTTGTAGACCGGGAATAAGCTAATTCATCATCAATGTAAGAATTGTTTCCCCTTGACTTTCTGATCGTATATTACACACAAAAGAAAGATCCGTCGCTCCTTTATGAAGCCGATGGTGGTCTGTAATTTCTTGGAACTTTCCAATAAGTTTGCACAATCAAGTTTTTTGTCTCTTCCAGTCCATCTAATGTCTACAGAAGACGGTGCGCAAAATGTGCATGAACTTTTATTTATATATTCAACAATGAAACATTTAATACCAGTGCGGGAATACCCGCTGAAAAGTGTATTCAAAACAGCCTAATTTAATTTACGATGAACAATTATAACGGTCAAACTAGATTTTACAGAATGTGGTCAATTAGCTAGTAATGGTAAAATCGTTTGATCCGTTTTCGAAATACTCATCCAATGTGCAGGTTCCACCCAAAACCCAAGAAAAATTTGCGAACTAATAGGAGGAACTGTAAAAAAAAAAATCAGACACAATCTATCTATATAATTCTTTTCTTCGCTAAACAGTTTGGACGAGCAAGAAGTAAAGGAAAGATTACTCTCTTATTTCTGCGGATAGTCACCCCACGAAAAAACAAGAAAGGGGGGGAGGAGAACAAGTGGTATTCACACGTCGCTACGGATGGCTGCGCGCTGGACTGTCAAACCCAGCCCGCTCCCATCCCCCTTCGTCCTGCGGGAGGTTTGGACTAGGAAGTAAACTATCTTCAACTCTGAAGGAACATCCGAAACATGTCAAACATTTTACAAACACTAAATAGCAGCGCCGGACTTAATCATTGTGGGGCCCTATGCAAAACGGATTTTGTGGGGCCAAGTTTGGGTAATAAGTGAAATTCGTCTATGTACTTTATTCATTCTTTACTACGTACAGAATTACTTTACGAGCCTTGCGTGTAGCAAAGTTATACAGTATATATTTATATATCATAATAATTTTGTTTCCTCAATAGTAAGAATTACCAACTGTTTCAATCTATCTTTGGGAATTGTTGACCTCAAGTTTCATTAGTTTGAGGCGCGAGACGCTTCTTTCACCAGATTCCAATTACGGGTATTGCATAATGCCGTTTTTTTTTCATCGCGCGTAGGATTGGCGTTTTTCATTAGAATGACACCCAATTTTTTGTCTATATATTTCAGGAAATTTTTTTTTTAGTTTTCAAAGATTTAAATAATTTTCGAAGATTTCCATGACTTTTTCGTATTTCGTATATCTTGTAATTTCAGGAGATTTCCAGGAGCTCGACAGAAGGCTGCGAAAATTATGTTATAAGTTATAAAATGGTTTAATTTAATAATTTACTTCTAGAATTAGCGCGGGCCCTTTGGAAGTGCGGGGCCCACTGAGGTCGCATAGGTTGCATTGGTCTAAGGCCGGCCCTGCAAAATAACGGCGTATGCTACGCCGTGGGTCGACTAGTCTCTTATATTTATTTATTCTATAATTTTCAAACAGATCGCTACGTTTTAGTTGGCAATCACCGTGACGCCTGGATCTATGGGGCCATCGACCCTTCAAGTGGTACAGCCGTAATCATGGAGCTAGCCACAGTGATGGGATCATTGGTCAAATCAGGTAACAGTCCAGTTGCGAGCATTGACATACAGAGATCATCAAAATAAATTGAACAAAATAAATTTGTGATAAGAAAATAATCAAGGAAACTTCAAAGTGTGGTGAAAAGAAAAAGAAACGACTAAATTACACAGACATAAATAATTTGCATTTGAGAGAAAGCGTAGACTATTCATTGCGTTTAGACTTTAGGCTCATCCAATCCATTTTTTCTTCTTCACAAAGGTCAATGGAAACCCAGAAGGTCAATCATGTTCTGTTCCTGGGGAGCTGAAGAGTTCGGGATAATTGGTTCTACAGAATGGGTTGAGGTCAGTGTTTACAACTTTAAGTGTCTAGAGAATTCGTTGTGGTCAGTGTTTACAACTTTAAGTGTCTAGAGAATTCGTTGTGGTCAGTGTTTACAACTTTAAGTGTCTAAAGAATTCGTTGAGGTCAGTGTATAGAGAAAGGATATTGTGCTGGCTATCCTTCTGCTCATGTGTATAACATTCTGTTATCAGAGACAACCTCGATTTTTTTTCTAGTGACCCAGTCAAACGTTAAGAATGAGTGCTGATTACCTTACTGAAGCAGTGCACTAAAAAGATGTACAACCATACAAGTATTTAGCCAGTCTGTAATCCATCTAGTTCAACTCCTGCCACTCCATCCATGGCTAGACATTCCCTGAACTTTGGGCTTTCATTTCTTTCAACGTTGCCCTCAGTCTCGGATATGTTCATCGAATGAAGGCAAATCCACAAATGGCTGGCATTTTTTGGTGTATCCGGTGTACAGAATAGGGACGTATTTACAAACTATACATTTTAAAAATCATGTACAGTTTTATTTGATTTATTTATGTACATTTTTTTAGCTCTCTTAATTAAATCTTTATATATAATTCTCTACGTCGCCCAACCATGCGGGACACGCACGCACGCCGACTCTTTAACCCTCGATGAAAAAGTAATGGAAAGATAACTCTTTTATTTCTGCAAGTCGGAGTTTCGCGGCGACAGAGAGCGCAGCTTAGAAAAAAATGAGGGGGGGGGGGGAGGACAAGTAACCTTCTCTGTCTATATAATTATTTACGTCGCCCAATCATGCGGGACACCACGCACGCACGCCGACTCTCTAACCCTCCTCCCGCGCCTTCCTGGCTCTCCAGGCATGCGCACACAGTCGTTTTCCCAAACCCACCCCATTTGGACAACTGTTTTTTAGGAAGTGTTCACCCGTCACTAAATAGCGACGTATGCTACGCTGCGGGTCGGCTCGTTAAATAATTAAAAATGTGTAAACCAAGAGAAGATAACTGTGAAAAAACTGCTAATGTGGCGTCACTGTCGTGAACATTTTTTCCTCTTTCCAGCGACAATGGTCCAGACTGACACAAGATGGGTACGTGCCAATTAGATAAGGCCAGCTCGCTTGCAAAATAGCCTCCAAACTATGAAGCTATGCCCAAAACATTTATCCCTTCAATCTTGCGTCAAGGATTAGATAAATTGTGGTGATTGTTGAATAAGTTGCCAACTTCAACCCTAGAAGTTTGTCCTTCAAGTTTCTAAGATAACGTTAGTACACACTATGCTGACCTACTTAGAACGTGCTGCTTTAGACGCGGCAAATCTTCTGGAACACAAGGGAATATGTCTTACTTCATGGCCAATCATTGTGTTTGTTATTTGAACTTAAGGACAATGTCGGGGGTAGCTTTGAGTTTTGTTATTTGAACTTAAGGACAATGTCGGGGGTAGCTTTGAGTTTTGTTATTTGAACTTAAGGACAATGTCGGGGGTAGCTTTGAGTTTTGTTATTTGAACTTAAGGACAATGTCGGGGGTAGCTTTGAGTTTTGTTATTTGAACTTAAGGACAATGTCGGGGGTAGCTTTGAGTTTTGTTATTTGAACTTAAGGACAATGTTCGGGGTAGCTTTGAGTTTTGTTATTTGAACTTAAGGACAATGTCGGGGGTAGCTTTGAGTTTTGTTATTTGAACTTAAGGACAATGTCGGGGTAGCTTTGAGTTTTGTTATTTGAACTTAAGGACAATGTCGGGGGTAGCTTTGAGTTTTGTTATTTGAACTTAAGGACAATGTTCGGGGTAGCTTTGAGTTTTGTTATTTGAACTTAAGGACAATGTTCGGGGTAGCTTTGAGTTTTGTTATTTGAACTTGAGGACAATGTCGGGGGTAGCTTTGAGTTTTGTTATTTGAACTTAAGGACAATGTCGGGGGTAGCTTTGAGTTTTGTTATTTGAACTTAAGGACAATGTCGGGGGTAGCTTTGAGTTTTGTTATTTGAACTTAAGGACAATGTCGGGGGTAGCTTTGAGTTTTGTTATTTGGACAATGTCGGGGGTAGCTTTGAGTTTTGTTATTTGAACTTAAGGACAATGTCGGGGGTAGCTTTGAGTTTTGTTATTTGAACTTAAGGACAATGTTCGGGGTAGCTTTGAGTTTTGTTATTTGAACTTAAGGACAATGTTCGGGGTAGCTTTGAGTTTTGTTATTTGAACTTAAGGACAATGTCGGGGTAGCTTTGAGTTTTGTTATTTGAACTTAAGGACAATGTCGGGGGTAGCTTTGAGTTTTGTTATTTGAACTTAAGGACAATGTTCGGGGTAGCTTTGAGTTTTGTTATTTGAACTTAAGGACAATGTTCGGGGTAGCTTTGAGTTTTGTTATTTGAACTTAAGGACAATGTCGGGGGTAGCTTTGAGTTTTGTTATTTGAACTTAAGGACAATGTCGGGGGTAGCTTTGAGTTTTGTTATTTGAACTTAAGGACAATGTCGGGGGTAGCTTTGAGTTTTGTTATTTGAACTTAAGGACAATGTTCGGGGTAGCTTTGAGTTTTGTTATTTGAACTTAAGGACAATGTCGGGGGTAGCTTTGAGTTTTGTTATTTGAACTTAAGGACAATGTCGGGGTAGCTTTGAGTTTTGTTATTTGAACTTAAGGACAATGTCGGGGGTAGCTTTGAGTTTTGTTATTTGAACTTAAGGACAATGTTCGGGTTAGCTTTGAGTTTTGTTATTTGAACTTAAGGACAATGTTCGGGGTAGCTTTGAGTTTTGTTATTTGAACTTAAGGACAATGTCGGGGGTAGCTTTGAGTTTTGTTATTTGAACTTAAGGACAATGTCGGGGGTAGCTTTGAGTTTTGTTATTTGAACTTAAGGACAATGTCGGGGGTAGCTTTGAGTTTTGTTATTTGATCTTAAGGACAATGTCGGGGGTAGCTTTGAGTTTTGTTATTTGAACTTAAGGACAATGTCGGGGGTAGCTTTGAGTTTTGTTATTTGAACTTAAGGACAATGTCGGGGGTAGCTTTGAGTTTTGTTATTTGAACTTAAGGACAATGTCGGGGGTAGCTTTGAGTTTTGTTATTTGAACTTAAGGACAATGTTCGGGGTAGCTTTGAGTTTTGTTATTAGAACTTAAGGACAATGTTCGGGGTAGCTTTGAGTTTTGTTATTTGAACTTAAGGACAATGTTCGGGGTAGCTTTGAGTTTTGATAGAAAAACTGACTAAATAGAGTAATGCACAACATTGAGAGATTTCAAACCACTACATTTCTAAATGTTTCAGCAATATGTGGCCACTTTAAGGGAGCGAGCAGTGGTCTATATCAATGTGGACATTGCAGTACTTGGTAAGTTGTTTTTGTTCAGTTTTATACATTGCTGTACTTGGTAAGTTGTTTTTGTTCAGTTTTATACATTGCAGTACTTGGTAAGATGTTTTTGTTCAGTTATATACTTTGCAGTACTTGGTAAGTTGTTTTTGTTCAGTTTTATACATTGCAGTACTTGGTAAGTTGTTTTTGTACAGTTTTATACATTGCAGTACTTGGTAGGTATTTTTTGTTCAATTTTATACATTGCTGTACTTGGTAAGTTGTTTTTGTTCAGTTTTATACATTGCTGTACTTGGTAAGTTGTTTTTGTTCAGTTTTATACATTGCAGTACTTGGTAAGTTGTTTTTGTTCAGTTTTATACATTGCAGTACTTGGTAAGTTGTTTTTGTACAGTTTTATACATTGCAGTACTTTCTCAGTTGTTTTTCTTCAGTTTTATACATTGCAGTACTTGCTAAGTTGTTTTTGTTCAGTTTTATACATTGCAGTACTTGGTAGGTTGTTTTTGTTCAGTTTTATACATTGCAGTACTTGGTAAGTTGTTTTTCTTCAGTTTTATATATACAATGCGTGAGGGCACAAATGTTATGGTTATTATAGTTATATTTATCAAGTTTAAAAGGCTTGCCCTGAATAATTGTCTTTAGAAATTACTCAACGAATTGAACAAACGTTAAAAAGATCATATACAATAAATTATTATACATATATCTTCTGATGGGATATGTTGGGCATATGCGTTTCGTTTCTTTGGTTTAAAACTAGAATTATAATTTGGGCCGGAAGTGCCTTTTTCCTTTTATATCTTATGCATTTTTCAGTTCTCTATTTAAATGAAATAGACATTATTATGCTATAGTTTTAAGTGTGCCTGATAGAGAAACACATTCTGCACAAAAATACGGGTAGTTGGGATCAAACCCGATAAACGTTATAAAAAGAAAAGACCTGAAACAAGCGCCTGAAACTACACATTTACAGTACTTTATTTGATGAGTATTTTACCCAAGATCTGTGTATTTTTTTTAGGACTAACTTATTCGAAGTACACGGAATTTTCCGATACACAATTTCACACACAAAATAATTATAGAAAAAAATTGTAGTGATTTAAAACTTTTAATGATTTTTTTATCAGGTTTTACTCTAATCAATTTTTAATATTCGTTAGTTATGAATGTCACTGTCTATTTTGTGCCTGTTTTAATTTATTAATTTTTTTTTTTGAGTTAATGGGTCGTGTTTTCTCCTGATGTTTATATCTGATTTTCCTTATCAGCCGTTGTGAGACTTGGTCCAAAATAATGCTAAGCTTATAAATATAAACAAATCGCATGTGAATATATGAATGAACTTGTTTTAGATGAATAATAGTTGCTTTGAAAAAATGATCTCACACATGCCATAGGCCTTGTCATAATAGTTATAGATCTATAAAATCTAGTTATAATCTGTAATCTATATAATCATAAATATTCATGTTGAATTCCAATTCTAACTATAGAATCAGTATAGATCTACTTCTAGAATATATATCTAGGTTCTAAATATAGTATACATAGAATCTAAGATAATCAGAATTTACTTAAGACTGTAATTGAATCTAGGCAGTCCAGATCTAGAGTCTTAGACTTTATTTCATCTTAGTCTAGATTTTAGACTAGATTTAAGTCTAGTATACTATATAAACCTTTATATACGCTGCCTTTGTGGACCTCAACAAGGCTTTCGACACGGTCCTTGGTTAATGGAGGATTCTGGCTAGGTTCGGATGCCCAACTACGCTCCTATTCATTATCAAGCAGTTTCATGTGGGGCAAAAAAGGCCAGATTAGACACAATGGTGACCTGTCGATCATTTGCCATTTCGGAAATGTTCAATCTTCGACGTCTAGGCCTACTATCCCAGACAAAAAAAAAGAAATGGTCATAACAGAGCTTCTCTAAGCCGATAATTGCGCCCTGCTAGCTCATAATGAACATGATCTCCAGATCGCGGTCAACGAATTCGCATATGCCACTTTCTGTTTATCTATAAGCCTTGGAAAACAGAAGTAATGTTCCAGAAGTGACCCAATAAAACCTACTCAGCCCTAAAGATCACCGTAAATGGACGTCCCCTTGTCGTGGTAGACCACTTCACATATCTAGGAAGTATAGTATCGAATGACACCTCTCTTTCAAGGAAATTGATAACCGTCTGGCCGTGGCCAGTACCCGGTAGGGCTTTTGGACGTCTCCAGGAGTGAGTTGGCTGAATAGATCGCTCCGCCTGCCTACAAAAAAAGTGTTTACCAAGCAGTGATTCTCTCAACCCTTCTATATGGATCTGAGAAATGGGTATTATACAGAAAACAACTAAGACTACTTGAACGCTTTCACCAAAGATGCTTGAGCTCCTTCATGAACATACGGTGGCAAGACAGCTCTTCAAACATCGATGTCCTTGCGAACGCCGGTATGGACATATTGACTAGTATAGAGGGACTTCTTATGATCCGACAGTTACGCTGGGCAGGGCACGTACCGTGTATGAGGGACGAACGTATGCCAAAAGCAGCAGTCTTTTTTGGTGACCTTTAAGGTGTGTCGACTTAAAAGAGGTGCCCCACGGAAACGCTTTAAACACCATCTTAGGCGCTTAGTGCCATAGCAGACATAGAAGAGAGCACCTGGTTGCATGCGGCCTCAGAACCGTACAGACAGACATCTGGAGGTCACTCACGAAGGCCGCGGGATGCACATTGGAGACCAAAAGGAAATCCGCTGCCGAAGACAGACGCAGACGGCTAAAAGAAAATCTTAATCGACCATAGGCGGACAATGGTTATGCTTGCTCTAATTGTGGGAAAATATGTAGGTCACAGCTAGAGCTGCGTATCGACGGGAAAATATTGCATTCCTCATTAATCTGCGGACTCGATAATAAGCCTTATTATTATTATATTGGTATATTTGGTCTTGGCGTGGAAAAGTAGAT
Source organism: Biomphalaria sudanica (assembly GCA_036873155.1). NCBI lineage: Eukaryota > Metazoa > Mollusca > Gastropoda > Planorbidae > Biomphalaria > Biomphalaria sudanica. The sequence continues at coordinate 938,518 of JAZGLO010002124.1, forward strand.
TTATAAGTTGAAGTATATTCAAAATTGTATACATAGTAGATCTACTGAGTCTGATCTAGACTAGCTATAGAATAATCTAGATAGTAGATGTAGGCCTATCCTAATTAATAAACTTTAGTCAGGTAGAGCTAGATCTAGACTAGTGTGACAATCTAGTCTCAAGATAGAATCTAGATTTCTAATCTAGATTCAAGCTGAAATGTAGATCTACATATAAAGTCTACTTAATGACAATGTCATTGTTTCCCAATATTAATGATGAGTGCAGTGTTAACTATTTATTTGAATGTTTCACGAATCACATGTGCTTATGTGATGATATGACTACGTCTACAGTATACGCAGAACCATGAATGGTATAAGCAGAACGTATTGCGACTTGACGGCTTTTGTATGTCTGTCTGCAGTGATGTACGAGATGACAAAAAATATGTACATTCTAAAATTCTAAAACAATAAACTAGTCAATAGACCTATTCCACTTAATTTATTAACATAAATCTACTAATCTCATTTATAATATGTAGCTCTAGATCTACTGTATTACCAACACATTATTACATATTTTAATATATAAATTTAATTATACTAATAAAGAGATGTAATTTAGACCTATACAGTGTTAGCGAATAGCGTTAGGAAAAAAAACAACTGGGTTTCTAAAATCTGATACTTGGTGTGTAATAGTAAAACAGCACTTACCTAAATAAACCGTACCTATATTTCTTATAGTATATATAGGTCTGTGGTTTTATATTATATAACTTTCGTAACTTCTTCTATAGAGAAATGACTTTTGTAATTTCTTTTACTGAAAATTTGGGCTATTCGCGTCTGACACATATGGAAAAGGACCAATGGCGAACGCTTTTGTGCCAGTTTTTAGTTTAGAATTTATAACTCCGCAATAGTTAAACTTATTTAAAAAATGAAAACATCTGCGGACTCCTCAGCTATTGGGCGATAAAACTAAATTTGACTCTTTTTTCCATATCAGCTATTAAATTTATCATTCAAGTCAACTTAGGGTAGGGGTCGGACCTAATCAGCGAACGCAATTTTCGCGGGCGTCATAATGAGCGAAAGGCCGTAAAAAATAGCCAAACAGCAAGTTAAAATATAGGAAATGATGCTTCCATGAGTTCTATCATCTAACTTCTTCCCTGAAGCAGTATAACTTTTGTCCTCCTTGTGACATTAGGTCTAAATTTGTTTTCACTTTTCTCGTGCTCCACATCTCCTTTCTCTGCTTGGAACATGATGTCTATATATAGCCTACAAAACTTGCGATCAATTTTTTTTTTAATAGAAAGAAAAAAACTACAAAATTCTATTCCCCCGCCTTCCTATAGGCTAGTCCAGGTCGTACTACTCTCCATTTCATAAACTCTCGTTACTGCGACTATTTTTTTTTAAAGAACTTATGTTCAGTGCACTTAATCACCATCAACTCGATCTCCCCCCCCACACACACATACACACACGCACGCTGATTGACCTAAAGGCAGATCCCGAATGCGATGGATTGATGATGTATGGAGACAGATCTACAACAGCTTGGGTTTCGGGCATTGAGACGAAAGGCTTAGGAGAGATCTTGTAATTTTATACATGTATATTATATGGTAATTCTTATATTTATTACTTAATATTTAGTTCGCCTTTTTTCCGCTCCTGAAATCGAATATTTTCTCCTGGAAAACTCTTGGAAATCTCCTGAAATCCAAATCTCAGAATGGTGGGGGAACCCCGTGAAAATGAATTCTGCACTTCTTTTAAACATTTATACACATATTAATATCAATAATTAGTAAGAAGAAGTTAACCAGCCAGTTAAAAAAAAGGAGGACGGCAACACAGCGGTCCCCCCCCCCCCCGTATAAGCGCTGTTAAGATCAACTGAAGCGTCATTTCACCCTCACTGGCATACAGGAAAGTAACTGCCAACATATGACCTCTGAGAGACTGTTGGAGAGCTGCGAGTCAAACATTTTAGGCGGAAAAAAATGCGGGAAAATATGCTTGTCGCAACTGGGAGTAGTCATGTGAAACACGTACTGCACTCATCCTTAATCTTCGAAATCGAAGACATTGGGTTAAGATTAAAAATAGGCCTATTATTTTAATATTTCAGTTTACAAACAATAACAATACATAAGATAAAAAGAAAAACAGATTAAATCAGTCACTAAATTATCATTAAATGACTTTTTAAGCTTATTATAGGGGCTTTCGCTGAATAGGTTTTCAGTTTAAAAGATCATTTTGAGCGAACACTCCATAATTTTTTTCTCCAACGGAATGAATAGCCTTAGCTATTCTAGCTAACTATTTCCTCATCTATTTAGAAGCATAATATGCTTTTTTTTTTTCGGCCGATGTCCATTGGTACTTTAAAATCGCCTTAAGTTCGGACCTATTCTCGTTTATCCGGAAATGTTTTGACAATGAAATTTCCATACATGTCAACTTTGACCTTCAGTTATGCTTTATTGTACGAGGGAAAACGAAAGTGAATATGTGGGAAATGTAGAAAAATGGAGTCTTTGTAATACCATTTTATTAGTTCTGCATTTACATTCGAAATAAATAAGAATGGATAAAAATTACGGGGAGGTGTTCGCTTTATATGCCATTTCGCTGATGGGCCTTTCCTATATATAATTTGTATGTGCATCAACTGAACCCATTGGATTTGAGCTTTTGCACTATTGCTATACTATTTTTGTACAATTACATTTGAACTCTGAATATATGTACTTGAATATTTTTATGCTAGGAATGCTTCCCATTATGCTACTGTTTTAAATTATATTCGCCACTTCTGTATTGTTTCGATATTTAGTTCCTTTTTTTTACTATGTAGTTGAAATGAAGATTAAGAGTTGCGTAATAGCATGAAATCCTAAACCTCTATGTATGTTTTCGTCACCTAGGCAACGACACCCTCAAAGTAGCCTCCACACCTCTCATGCATAACATCATTTATGATGCCAGTAAAAAGGTAATGTTCTTGTTGTAAGTTGTAAACATAGCAGTTAAAAATTGACACCATCAACTGATAAGACTGGACTGAATGTATTGATTCCACATGTTATTAAAACTGTGGCATAGTTCTAAATATTGCTTTCGATACCAAAGCCACTAAATACAAGTGGACCAGTTTCACATTTTACTCAGGTTAAAGTAGTTGAAGACTGTGATTTTTTAGGGCACGTTTGAGTCCAATTCTAATAGGTACTGAGGTGTTGAGGTAAATGGGGTTGTTCATTGTTCTGGCTACATGACACAAAAGTTAGCAGTCGGCAATAGAAACAGATGAGCTTTACATTAGCTGTTTCCATTTCTGGACTATCTTTTCCTTATTCCTTTCGCCTTCTTCACTGTTACTGTCTTCTTGATTCTGGTGGGAAGATTCATACATAAAAAACGGTTTTGTTTGTAAGTTAGTTATAGAAATGATGCGATGATATGTGTATAAAAATATATATATTAAAAAAATACTTTATTAACAAACAAACCACAAAGCTTATATTGAGCGTAATTTTATCAATTAGTTTGGATCAGTAATGTAATTAAATTTTTTAATCTAGACTAACAATAATAAATCTGTGCGATTTGAAATATTTTTACCAATTGTTTTTTGTTTTAGCGCAACTTCATGCTTTTAGCTTTCTTATTACGCTATGATCCTATCACTTGTCTGGTCCAGTTGGGAAAAAGTGAGGGGACGAACAGGGGCGGACTGGATATATGGGCAAATGGGCAAATGCCCGGTGGGCCGGTACCAAATGGACCGGTCTGGTCGCGACCAAAGAAAAAAAAATTAAATGCAGTCAACTTAAAAAAAAGTGACAGCAGCGAGACACAATATTATTTATTACAATAAATTTTTTTTTGAAATTCAACAAGAATATCCCCCCCCCCCAAAAAAAAAACACTATATACTGTAAGTATTATCATTTGCAAAACGTTAGACCGTACTTTCTGCTATGCACGAGAGGCATGGACTGCTTTGATGTCTTCGAGGTTGTGTTTGGCCTAATCATTTTGCTGGTCGGCATGGGCCTTTGATGGCACTCCCATTTTTTTTTTGCTCCTTCCCTTCCCCGTCTTTTAATGGTTCCAATGAAATTGAACCAAAATGAGATGAGAGATGAGAGAGTTTAAGTTAGAAAACATTGATATAACGCAGCCAAAAAAAAAAGTAAAAAAAAAAGATAGGCGCGACAGTTAGCTCTTTAACAATACTTAATATAAATTAACTTTAACACATACACACAGCCGCGAAATTGAAAACAACTCAACTTATTCACAGCTCAATATGCGTATAAAGCTCTACTTTCTGCGATTTGAAAAGAAAAAGTAAGTTTTCTTTGTGTTTCTTTTTAAAACATTGATCTAAAAATACTACACTTAAGGCTTACACACAAAAAAATTATTTAATTAAAAAATAAATCTAGATCTAAATCAATTTTTACACTATTATAATTAATGGCAAACTTATGCTTAGTATGAAGTGATTAATGATGAAAATTATTACAATAATTTTAAAAAATTTTAAAGCGCTGTCACATCCGATATTTAATGAAAGGAGATTTGTATTTTAAATAATGGGTCATGGTATATTCATATACAAATCGCGTTTTTTGAGAATGTACTAGGACGAAGCAAGAGCTTTTCACACTAAGTAAGTGCCTCTCTAACCGTTCTGCTTTCTCTTATCTTTTAATGGAATGGGTTGCCTAATTCAGTCAGGAAAACCAATGATTTAGCATATTTTAAGTAACAGATAAACATGCATGACTAGATTGACACATGAAATGCGTAAGACGTAACAATCTTATTTTTTGAAGAAACGTCTGTAATCTATAAGTAATACCAAAAAGCTTCAAACTCATTAGGCTACTATTGTATTGTTTATAGTTTTCAGACTACATATATGTATAAATAGAATACATTATGTAGTCCTACGAATGCATACATCCAGTTTTCGATGCGTTATCCAACTTTATATATTTTGTAGAGAATTAGGCTTACACTTATAATATAATAAATGTGCGTAGCCGGGAGGGGAGGGTCTTCAAACCATCACTTGATGCAGACCTCATTGCCTGAAAGGGAAACTTTACTTACTGCTCCAGTGCAGCCAACTTAAACTAGTCACCAAATTTCATGAGCGTAAAAGAGGTTTTGTGGTTTCCCTTCCCCCTCCAATACAAAAACTAAAGCATTTTACCATTTTCTACCAGTCGCTGGACTCCATTGAATAGCAGAGTTGGTTTTTGAATTTTTTTAGCGGAAGAGTAGCAGGCTAATTGCATTGTAGATCTTATCTTATCTTATCTTATATAATACAGACGTTACTTCAAAAAAGAAGATGATTACGTCCTACGCGTCATGCATTTACCTCAGAATATGCATTTTTAAAGCTTAAAAAAACGGAAATAATGCTTGGTTCCGGGGCTTCGCCCCAGACCCCACTGGAGAGAGCTCGCGGCGCTTCCCCGGACTCCCTAGCTGCCCTTTTGCGGTGTTTACTGTCTTTCCACTAATTATAAAAAGAGCGTATTCTAGGGTAGAAAAAACGTTTGAAAGAATGAAAGATCAGAATGTAATGAAGATTAATTACATATACACACACACTAATATATATATAAAAAAATTGCGGAGTGGGGTAAAAATCCCCCCCCCCACCGAAAATATATGACATGCCATTTGTGGGCCGGTTTATGTAGTAATGCCCGGGCCGATTTTGATACCCAGTCCGCCCCTGGGGACGAAGAAGGGGATATCTGTGTGAATGTTACCGTGATCGCTTTTGAAATGCATTTAAATTTTAAACAGTTAAAGGGTCTGAATTCGAACTCAATGGCTCGAGCCTCCTCAAACCAATACATAATCGCTGTGCCTTGCAAAATGCTTATGAAAATATAAAATTGTATAGATATTTATTGTTATTTTAAAACTTTAAAGCGACGACCTATTTCTCTCTACAAAGAATAAAGGTTGCTGATTCAACCATTTCAGTCAAGTGCAATTTCTTTCCCTAGCTCAACACCAAGAAAAATAATTAATTTACAATAGTTAATTAACTAATTGGTTAATTTTATTATTGATTCTTGCTAAGTCAGGTAATATAAATAAGTGTGCAAAATTTTCAGCTTGATCAGAAATTGGCTGTGGGAGAAATAACGTGTGCAAACTTTTTACCAGACAGACAGACAGTGTGAGTTGATATAAACTTTGTAAAAAGAGAGAACACTTATTTGTGTGTCAACCAGCTCGACAACTATTCAAATGAAAAACTAACAAACTAGGTTATTGTCATTTCTGCTGAGCATAATGTACACCAATACATTCCCATCACTTTATAATTACAGGTCTCAAACCCTAACCCTAAAGAAGTTGAGTCTGGTCGAAAAACTGTTTATGATACATGGCTTCATGTCACTAACAATTCTGGTCTCCCTTTGTAAGTGAATGATCTTTTTTGTTTTACTTTACATATTGATAGAGGAACAAGTTGCAGAGTTATAAAACACATAGATTGGACATTCAAGTCTCTTAGAAATCATTCTGTAACGTCTAGGGAAATGTATGTCATTAACATCAAGTGTGTGAGCAGCATCAGCACCGCAAATGTTCTAATATATAAAGCAAATTGTAAGGTGCATGTATGAATGTCCTGAATAGAAATCAAAACCAGTTGACCAATCTTGATAAAAAGTTGGCCTAAATGTTCCTTAGATACTAGCGTTGAACCTAAGATACATAAAGTATTTCTACCACAAGCTTAAGACCCTAAAAATAAAAAATAAACTTTTTTAAAAAAGCTTATCCAAGTGAAAGAATTACACGCATACGACAATATATCTCAATAATATAGAAGTAATTACCATTATTCGAGATCAAATAAAATAATCAATAACCAGTATGGAAATTAATTGACTAATTGGTTAATTTTTTACAGATTCATGTCATGTCTATGCCAATAAAAAATTATGCAAAGTTTCAACTTGATCCGAGAATGTGTGTGGGAGAAATAACGTACAAAGTGTTTACCAGACAGAGAGTCAGTTATTATAAGCTTTGTAAAAATACCTAAATTTATCTCTGTTGAAGAACGAAACTTTTCAACATATCGGGTAAACCCATTTTCACAGTATTTTATATTTGCTATGAATATTTTAGCTAAACTGGTAAACCCCATTATCGTTATCTACTTTCATTTTCGTGTAAAAATTATAAAGTGGTAAGGGAACATCTCACCATATTTGAGTTTGACATAGATCTAAATCCAATGCCATATATCACTCATACACAAACTAAGGCCCGCGGGTCATATCCGGCGGGTATTTTTCATTAACGTGTAGGGGGAAAAAAAAGGTAATGTTAGTTGAAAATGGACTGATGTTGAGGAATACATGGATACTAGTCAGTTATATCGTAGGCCCTTTGCGTTTGGAGGTTTTCACTGCCTGCGGAGTGAAACCCTCCCAGATGCTGTCATGGATATAATATGTTCACAATTAAAAAGCTTTTCTTGGGCAAAAGATGTGTGGTCGTTTTTATTTAACTTTTATTTAATATTTGCTTACTACCATTATGTACAACAAAAGGCTGTTCCTTCTAAACTCAACAGAATTACAACTCCTGCCTCTGGGAGTGACTTTGCACCTATCTTACAGCGAGCTGGTATTACCGCCCTTGACATGAGCTACGCCTACGACAGTGTAAGTCTTTTCACTGGTTACTTCTTCTTATAATTATAAAATAATTCTGATACAGCATTATATACGAAGAAGTAAAATCCAAACTTCAAATCTTGAAACTGAATCAAATTCAATGCATGGGTCTCTCAGAATGAAATGAATAAATCTAGATGTTTCTTTAATTCACTTCTAAGTAAGCTCTAAGTGAGTGTTCAGAAGTAACAAGCAAACAAATTTTTTAAACTAGTTTTTTAAAAACAAAGCTTTTCTTATCTTATCTTACATAATACAGACGTTACTTCAAAAAAGAAGATGATTACGTCCTACGCGTCATGCATTTAGTCATGCATATTAACCAATGACTTAAATTTTGCCAAGTCACTGGTTTTCCTGGCTAGCTCAGGGAAATAATCATAAAAATCACTTCCATATATCTCAATACTGCAGGAATAAGCTCTTTTTTCTGTACTAAACAAATTCACCCGAGAATGGGAAGTAGGAGAAAAAGACGTGTATAGAACCTACAAAGGGAAATAACTCCACACATAAATCCACGTATCTCAATAAGTAGCAGTGTTTTTTTCCTTTTTCAATACCAAATAAAAATAATAATTACCAATAATAAATTAACTAATTGTTTTTTTAACTGATTCATAAATAAACAAATAAATACAAGAAATACTTGTGCTCAGTTTGAACTTGATACGGGATGACGTGCGAGGAGTAGAAACAAATGTGTAATACGTTTTATGGATGTGGAACAAAAAATACATGTTTACATACAGTACTTAGAGAGAATCTTATTTAATTTAAGTGAATTCATTGTCCGTGGGGCGTCTCTCCAATTATTTGACTATACAGTATGTTATGTCTTTTATATTCAGAACAAATACAAGATTGCTTACTACGCTTTGTACCACACAGAGTATGAAAAGTTTGCAATCGTCAAGTCACAGTTTGATCAACAATTTCTGGTGAGTTTTCTCAAAAGATTTTAGTGGCCCCCGAAAGCGACTAGCCGCTATTGGTTTTGTGTAGTCTGTCTGTCCGTCCATCGGTTTATCTCACGAAAATCTCCAAAGCTAGAAAAGCTATTGAAAATTCTAATTCAAGATTTTTTGCAGCTTGCAAAGTTTTGGTACAACAGTTACATTTTGTTTTCTGAACGCGAACAGTTTTATTTTCAAAAATAGTTATATAAGTTTTATTTTCATAAATAATGCTCCACTTAAAAACAATACCTAAATGTAAGGTAGATTATTATAAGAAAGAAATTTCCTTTTTTGGGGGGGGGGGGGGGCTTTTTGTTTCTTTTTTGCTTGCATTTACGTCTAAAAAAAATTAATTGTAACAAAATTTCTTTATAATCGCGTATGAATACACAGTGGTTCGTGTTATAACAGATTTAGGACTAGGTCAGACGTTATTTCATTGCGATATTATTTATTCATCAAACCAAGTCTAAATATTCCTTTTTCTAGATAATATATCTAATTAAAGAGTACGCTCCACGATACAACAGGACAATGCTACTACCTAAGAGTTTTGATCAAAGCTACGTTATGTGTATTGCAATTAAGGGCCAATTCGGTCTTTCTTATCACGTTTGATTTTAATGAAGGGGCCAGTCGCTTTAGAAATATGGGCAATCACTCTGATAGCGACTACTTCAGAAGTAAACTCATTTCCTTCCCATGTTACTTTTATGAATGAAAACAAGACCCTAACTCAACTCGTCCTTGTCCACGTGTTTGTCCACTGTCTCCAGTTCCACGCTGCTATTGCTCAACTGAGTGGAGAGATGTCAAGGCGACTGGCTGATGCACTCATTCTTCCATTCAACGTTTCCAACTACGCTGCTGGCCTGGAGACTTTGAGGAAAGAATTGGACAAAGACTATGGGGCATCACTCAAGTCAAATCTCAGTAATTACGGTCAGTAGTCTGTAACTAGACAGTACCATGTAAATATGCCAACTACGGTCAGTACACTGTAACTAGACAGTACCATGTAAATATGCCAAGTCGGGTCAGTACACTGTAAATAGACAGTACCATGTAAATATGCCAACTACGGTCAGTACACTGTAACTAGACAGTACCATGTAAATATGCCAAGTCGGGTCAGTACACTGTAAATAGACAGTACCATGTAAATATGCCAACTACGGTCAGTACACTGTAACTAGACAGTACCATGTAAATATGCCAAGTCGGGTCAGTACACTGTAAATAGACAGTACCATGTAAATATGCCAACTACGGTCAGTACACTGTAACTAGACAGTACCATGTAAATATGCCAACTACGGTCAGTACACTGTAACTAGACAGTAAATATGCCAACTACTGTAAATTGACAGTAATACGTAAATAGAAGAGACATGTACTCTTTAACGGCGATAAAGACAATTTATTTTGCTACGATTTACCCGTGTAGTGTAAATGTATAACAAATCTTCAAAACAAATATATATACGTATATACATCATTTTCTAAAAAAACAAAGCTTATAAGAGGGGGAAGAGCTCCGCTCTTGCAACTATATATCTCAGTATTGGATAAGTTATTGCCCTTATTCCAGTGGCGTAGCTAGGGTATTTGATGCCTGGTGCGGCAGGTCCTCATGATGCCCCCCCCCCAAACAAAAAGTTCTTTTCTTCTCCAAAAGAAATGTGTTTTTAATATTAAAATATTGCTTATTTGGAAAAATATATATTTTACAAAAAAGATACTACAAATAAATCTTAGTGCTTTCTTACTAGCAATTTATCAATAATTTTATCAACATCTTTTTTTAGCGGCCCCCGAAAAGGGAAAAGACGCTATTAAATTGTGTTGAAATTCTGTACGTTCGTCCGCCCGTCCCGTTTAGACTAAAAAATATAATGAAAATCCGACATCATAATATTTTAGACCATTGAAATTTCTGATGCAACGGCTACTTTTTTCTTTTTTGAAAGCGAAAAATCTAATTTTTTAAATCACTTATGCAAGCAGTTGTTTTTTATAAAAATACACCACTTTTACAACTACTCACTATTCATAATAACAAACATGGGAGGCTCGTTAGTGGGGGAAACTATAACCTACCATAACTCATTTATGCAAATGGTTTTAGATTTTTTGTTAAGGTAACATTTGTATTGCTAAGTTATGTAAGTTCTGCCATACTAACTACTACATTAACACAAAAAAATGTTTACTTTTTCTAAAGAGAAAAAATCTATTTAGTGTGCATATAAGTCTTAGACTTAGACTTAGACTTAGGTCCTCCCGCGCCGTTCGTCGCATTGGGCAGCAAGCTGTCTCCATAAAGATCTGTCACTGGCAATGTCTGAAGCCTCCTCCCACCTGGTGTCCACTGTTCTGAGGTCCTCCATGAAGGTGTGTCGCCAAGTAATACGAGGGCGTCCCTGTTTGCGCTTTCCTTGTTTTGGCTTCCATGTTGTCGCAACTCTTGGTGTGCGTAATTCATTTTGACGTAGAACATGTCCCGCAAACCTCATGCGACTCTCAGTCACAACCTCACCAAGTGTTCGACTCCCAGTTCGGCATAGGATTTCCTTGTTTGAGACCCGATCTGTGTAACTGACTCCCAAAATCCGTCTCAGCCATCTCTGTGGAGCCACATTTAGTCTTTTCTAAATTTTGACAGATGACTTCCACGTCTCACATGCATATGTAGCAGTTGGAATGACGATTGTGTTGAGAAGGTGTATTTTTGTCTCGAGTCCAATGGCTTGGCTAGTCCAAATAGGCTGCAGCCTTTGGAAAATGCTCCCTGCCTTTCCTATTCGGCACTCTACATTATGTTAAGCATCTCCATCATTTGTTATGATGCTGCCAAGGTACGTGAACTTTTCCAGCTCTTCAAGCTTTGACTCGCCAAGTCTGACGGGGACACCCTTTGCCTTATATCCCACTCGCATAATTTTAGTCTTATCCAAGTTTATGCGTAGTCCAATTTTGGGGGCCTCTCTGTCTAGGCTCTCCGTCATTTCTTAAATTATTATTTATATTAATATTAATATTACTTATTTGTAGCCCCGAGTAGTGCAACATCATCAGCAAAGTCCAAGTCCGTCAATCGGAGCTGTTCATGCCATGGAATACCAAAGGCAGTCTGGTTCATTGCTCTCCTCATTATGTAGTCGATGACTAGGAGAAAAAGGAAGGGAGATAAGATGCACCCCTGTCTCACACCTGTCTCGATTGTAAAAAACTCTGTTGTTCCCTCTTCTGTTTTAATGCAGCAACTAGATTGACTGTAAAGGTGTCGTAGGATCTGGACAAATTTTTCTGGGATACCGTATTCTCTAACAATTTTCCATAGTGATTCTCGGTGGACACTATCAAACGCTTTTTTGAAGTCCACGAAACTGATCGTTAGCCGTTGTTGGCACTCAAGACTTTGTTCTATGATATTTCGTAGAACGAAAATCTGCTCTGTACATGATCTGCCTCTTCGGAAACCTGCTTGTTCTTCTCTGAGCCTTTCATCTACAGACTGTTGAAACCGTCTCAACAAAACAGTGCTGAAAACTTTGCCCGGGACAGAGAGGAGAGTAATGCCCTCCAGTTGTTGCAGTCTGCCAAGTTGCCCTTTTTTGGAAGCTTTACAATCACTCCCTTTTGCCAGTCCTCTGGGACATTTGAAGTTCGGCAACAGAGATTTAAGAGATCAGTCATTCTGTTAACAATGCACTGTCCCCCATATTTTAGCATTTCTGCTGATATCATGTCTAGCCCTGGTACTTTGTTATTCTTTAACACTGCAATGACCATGGTAACCTCCTCAGCAGTTATTGGGTCTGTCTTGACCTTGAGATCATTGTCTGGAGAGGGGTCCTTGAATATGTAAGTTTGGTCTGGCGACGACAGTTGGTTAAGGGTCTCTTTAAAGTGCTCTACCTATCTTGCATCCTGTTCTTCTTTCGTTAACAAAGTTTTGCCTTGCTTGTCTTTTATCAGTGCCCCATGTCCACTCTTTGCTCCAGTGAGATCTCGGACAATACGATGGAGGGTTTTTGTGTCATTTCTGCTTGCAGCTGCTTGTGCCTCTTGTCCCTTCTGCTCAATCCAGTCCCGTTTATCTCGCCGACAACTTCTCTTTACTTTCAGATCTGCTTCCCTATAGGCTTCTTCCGCTAGGCTGCGATCCTGTGTTTCATTTTTCTGATCTCGTCAACGTTTGGCCTCTTTCCTCTCATCTATCAATTTCCATGTTCTTTCTTGTATCCACCGTTCCTTGTATGAACCTTGCCTCCTTCAGATAGCTTCTTCCGCGCACCCAATAGTGGTATCTTTGAAGTTGGCCCACTCTTCTTCAAGGGTCAATATATCTGCAAGAGCCTCAAGGCGGTTCGTTAGTTTCAATTGGAACACTGCTGCAGTATTGCCGTCTTTAAGCTTCTCTACATTAAATGGGCGTGGTCGTGTGGCTCGTTTTGGTTGGCGTTTCAATCGGAGCTTACATTTGCCACTGACAAGGTAGTGGTCTGAGCCAATATCCGCTCCTCTGCGGGTCCGCACGTCTAACAGAGATGACCTCCATCGTTTGGAGATGCAAATGTAATCTATCTCGTTAAAGGTTTCTCCATTTGGTGATCGCCATGTTTTTTGTGTATTTGTTTGTGCTTAAAATATGTGTTTCCAATTGAAAGGCTGTTGGATGCACATAGAGAAATCAAGCGCTCGCCATTATCACTGATGTTTTCTGCAGAGCCATATGGTCCCATTACATAACCAAAGCCAGTTCGGTTGGGATTGATTTTAGCGTTAAAGTCTCCCATTATTAGAATTAGGTCGTGAGTAGGTGTTTTATCAAGAGTGGTTTGTAGTTGGTTATAGAAATTATCTTTGATGGTATTTTCTGCATCCTCTGTAGGGGCATATGCTTGGATGGTAGTGACTTTGATTTGCTTTGTTTGGAGTCGAGCTGTAATGATGCGGTCACTGACAGGCTTCCAAGCAATTAGCGCTGAAGCTGCTATTTTAGATATGATGATTCCTACACCACCAATATGCTCCTTATCATGTCCTGAATATATTATTGTCTTGCCATCATTGATTATTTGTCCACTTGATGTCCACCGCATCTCGCAGATCCCAAGGATGTCCAGCCGGTAAGAGTCAAACTCTCTTAAAAGTTGGGCCAGTTTACCGCATTGATTCAGGGTTCTTACATTCCACGTGCATATAAGAGTCGGTTTCCTTGCGTTGAAAGGCTTGCCATGTATCGGGTATTGGACTTCCAGTTGGCTTTGATCCAACACCGTCATCAGGGTTAGGCCGCCCTCGCCGCATGTATAGTTTTCTTGTATATGTATGTATATAACTCCGCCATCTGCCGGTCCCAAGCCCGGGTGAAAAAGGAGGAGGGTTTGGCGTGGGGCTAGCGACCCCACCCTGTAAAACCAATATTGCTACAGAAACGGCAAACTCGACACATAATGTGCATATAAGTAGGACATAAATTAAAACAACAGTTAATAAGTAGTTTTCATAATATCGTGTGAACTGCAGCACTGTCTCACTGCTGTAAAGCACTGAACTAAAGGGGAAAAAATTATGGAAATGTTTTTTTTCTTGAGGATTTAAATAAGAGATTGGCCCTTTACAAAACAATTAGATCAATTAGATATTCATTATAAGACATCAGTTAGGCAAGGTTCACATTTTAATTCATATTCACTTTCACCTATCCTTGGTCTGCTGGACCCTTAGGGCACTACACAAGATCTGTCAACCTACTTTCTCGATTCTTCTCTGTCATTTATCTTTGCTAGAATTTCATTCTGATGTTTTTCTGAAAATATTAAAACCTGACTTTTTACCTGCCTGGGTGGACCACTTTGTGAGACGATTTTGATTTTGTGTTTCCACACAAACTGTCTTTGTAACCTTGTTTTTCTACCACCTTTTGTTCAATTAACGAAATTGCCAAATGAGTTTGTCGTTAATATGTCATCAGTTGATCGAAAGTAATGCTTGATCAACTTATGTTAAGAACTGTTTCGCTTGAATGTAGCCACACTTACTACAGTTGTCATAAATATGCGAATCAAGTTAGCGATATTTGAGACTGATTCATCTAGCGAATATGTTTTTATAAAACTCTAGATCTCAACGACCCTTGTTTCGTTAGTCGGAGGTTTCTGAAGAAACAGCAACAACAGTGGATGTCTCTTTCTATTCATAGTAAATTTGTTTTTGTCAACATTTCTATGAATAAAATCAAGATTTTTTTTCATCTGAGGATTCAATAGTAAGGAAAGCGGCACAAATTAATACCGCATCATGATATTGCTAAAGTTTGATGAAAATTTCTAGAAAAATTATGTCCAATGAAAAAAAAAATCCACCTGTAGCTCTTATATGTGTGTTTCTACAGAATGTTTGTGATTTTGCCTGTTTTTTTTTTCATGCAGCCTATATTGAACTAATTTTGGAAGTTTAATTCAGCCTTGACATGTCAGGTGTAGGCTACTGTCCAATAAAAATGATATTAAAAAAAAAGGAATCACTTTTTGTAGGATTTGATTTCGTAATCGTCCAAAATTACAATAAACTCGATTTGTATTTGTTGGGACATTTGCGCATTCGGTGTGGAACTAAACGTGGTTCGAAGCACATGTTATGTCAGTAGTGGTTTGTTCTTGGATAATGGTTTCAACAAATCCAAAAAAAATGCTTTCATTTTTTACCCTCCACTACTTCCTTAACTTAGCGATGTCCACGGAAAGCCATATTTTACTTTGAAAGAAAACGAATGATATCCAAGATTCTCTTGAGATAATCTCTGTACTCTTTCCCTATCCTTTAATTAAATCTTGCGCCTTTTCGCCTTGCTGTCAATAGAGCTCCCTACTCGCAGACAACTGAAAGTTTCCTCAAAGCGATTGCCGAATGTGAACTCTGTTGGTCTCATTTATAGTTTTGCCCCAGACTTGCTGATCTCCGTCTCGACAGGTCTGGGAAACCAACAATTCTCGACCTGTATGGCGACATTTATGCACTTCGCAAGACAGCAGGGTTTCTGTCCAGGGCTTTTGCAAGAGAGGATTTGAGCCTCTCAAACCCGCACTTAAATGGAGTTTGATGATGATGATGATGATGATAGTTTTCCAATTTCATAGATAACCTCCATTACTCATTGAATTTGTCGTTGGATTCAAATGTAGATGTAGTACTTCAGCTTGTTGAGAAGAGTAAGCAAAACATATTTTTGTTTAGTAATACATCCACTTTCTCAAAACTTTGGCATTAACTGGAAAAAGGAGACTTTCCAAAGCTTTCTGGCCTGTCCTATAGCTGAGTTTGTGTTTACATTTCAACATTACAATGATCTCGAGATGAAACAAAACATGCGCCGAAAATAAAAGTCAAAATGTAAAAATATGGGCAATAAAATTGATAAGAAGTAGTGAAGTCTTTCCAAAATGAGTTAATCTAAAAAAAAATCACAATGAAATGAAAATAAGCTACAAAAGTTAACTAGAGTCAATAGGCATATTAATAAAATATAGATTTAGAGGAAACCCGTGTACTGAACAATTTAATTTTTTTTTAAATTTACCAACACAACTTTGTCCCCTATGGTAATACAGAGCATGATCAATGAATGTACCTTGTGACTCTGAAGAATGTGTAAAAGTGTGTTGGCTTCAGAGCTTTAAACAAATGTAATTCAATTGATTCAAGATAATCTGCAGCTTCAATGTATTGTAAGGAAGCATATAGGAGAAAAACAAAGCAGCGAAATAAATACATTTGTTAGGGTTTCTTCTTTTTTTATACTAATATGTAGTTTTTACTGGCAAAGTTTATCCTCGGCTTGATGCCCCTCATCCCTTGATGCCCTGTGAGGCCCGCACCACCCACACACTGCTAGCTACGCCACTGCCTTATTCTATATAAAAAATAATGAATTACCAATAAAAATTGACTAATTGGATAATCTTTTAATTGATTCATTGTGATTCATGTTTTTTTTTAGGTAAAATAAATAGTAGTTTAAAGTTTAATCTTGATCCGAGAATGTGAGTGAAGTTTGTACATCTTAATTCTCCTTTAACCCAATCTCGAATGAAGCTGAAATTTTGCACAACTATTTCTTTTACCTGCAACACAAGAATCCATTTTGAACAAGGTTACAAAAGACAGTTTGTGTGGAAACACAAACTCAAAATCGGCCCCCGAAGTGGTTCACCCAGGCAGGCTTCAATATTTTCAGAAAGAACCTGGCCTAACTAGTTCCCCTTTCACACCTTGTGGTCTATAGGGCAGACGATATAAAGTTCAGAGGCGCCCAAGGATTCCAAAGTTAAAAATCCCAGTCTTCACCAGGATTCGAACCCGGGGCCCCCGGTTCGGAAGCCAAGCGCTTTACCGCTCAGCCACCGCGCCTCCTCTGGCCTAACTGATGTCTTATAATTCATCTAATTTTTGAAAAGGCTAAATAATCATAGTTCCTGTTACTACATAGTGTAGTGGATACAAAAAGGAAGGAAAATGATACTTATAAGATTACTATATGTTTTGAATTAGGTCTAACTTATAATGCATACTAATTAGCTTTTTCTCTTTAAAAAAATACTTGCATAACTGATTTTAAAAATTAGATTTTTCGCTTTCAGAAAAAAAAAGTAGCCGTTGCATCAGAACTTTGAATGGTAGTTACTGAATGTACCGTGTGACTCTGAAGAATGTGTAAAAGTGTGTTGGCTTCAGAGCTTTGAATGGTCTAAAATATTGTGATGTCCGATTTTCAATATCTTTTCTAGTTTACGAGATCTAAACGGGACGGACGGACAGATGGACAGACATTTCACACAAAACTAATAGCGTCTTTTCCCCTTTCGGGGGCCGCTAAAAATTAACCAATTAGTTACTTAACTATTGGTAATAAATTTGTTTGCTTTCTCGAACAAGCAGAAGAAATTGTAATTGACTGAAGTGGTGATATAAGCTGAATTAGTCCCCTTTATAGGTCGTCGTCTGACCACAAACCTGAAAAATAGGATGATACTATAGAAGCAATCGTCCATGTTCATAAGCTCTGCATTAGCAGAGTGGTTACCGTTTTGGCGAGAGAAGGCTTAAGCCAAGAGTTTGAAATCAGGTTGTTTCTCCTTTTTGTAAATTTGTATAAATGCCTTTTTATTGTTAGTCTAGATCTATTACAAATGTAATGACATGACTGATTAAACTAATGGATATAAGTACGCTTACTATGACCTCTGTGTTGTTCTGTTATTTATTTTGTCAATGTATTTCATGGTTTCTATTTGTGTCTTGTCTATATCTTGCTTGTTGTTGGTTGGCGTTTGTTACATTGGTTTGTATTTTCCACCCTCACTGAACCAGGCAAATATGTCTTCATACTGCACTATTGAAAACAATCCTTCTGTCTGTCTGTTTGTCTGTCTGCATTGGCAAGAAATTTATGTTTTACATGTAAAAACATTTTTAATAGCCGCAACAGTTGCTTCCCTCTATTGATCTACATCCTAATTTTAGAAATGTGTTTTATCGCAGATCTGTTAGAGACAGTGATACAAAACTTCACTAAAGATGTTCATGACTTTGAAACAAGACTGAAATCTGTGAATAAAAATAAGTGAGTGACAGTTTGACACAAAACCATCAATAGATACTGCACTTCATTTTAAGACTTCAGTTATCTTAGTGGTGCATGAGAAGGAAAGAGAGAGAGAAAAAGATCTATGGATGGATGGATTATATTAGATTAGAAACAGATAGATAGATAGATAGATAGATAGATAGATAGATAGATAGATAGATAGATAGATAGATAGATAGATAAGATAGATAGATAGATAGATACAGACAGACAGAGACAGACAGACAGACAGACAGATAGATAGATAGATAGATAGATAGATAGATAGATAGATAGATAGATAGATAGATAGATAGATAGATAGATAGATAGATAGATAGATAGAGACAGACAGACAGACAGACAGATACAGATAGATAGATAGATAGATAGATAGATAGATAGATAGATAGATAGATAGATAGATACAGACAGACAGATACAGATAGATAGATAGATAGATAGATAGATAGATAGATAGATAGATAGATAGATAGATAGATAGATAGATAGATAGATAGATAGAGACAGACAGACAGATACAGATAGATAGATAGATAGATAGATAGATAGATAGATAGATAGATAGATAGATAGATAGATAGATAGATAGATAGATAGATAGATAGATAGATAGAGATGTGATATAACAGTATCTAACTTTCTCCAGTCCATTTGCTCTACGTGCTGTGAACGACCAAATCATGCTACTAGAGAGAGCTTTTCTGGAGCCAGAGGGTCTCCCTGGTAGACCTAAGAAAAAGTAAGTTGTTTGCCCTTGTGTTTGGGAGTTACTTGCCCTTGTGTTTTACGATACACACGCTATTAGTGTCTTTGGTGTTGCTGGATATTTTCATTGATTTTCTAACAAGGAAGGGGAGACGTGTTGTTTGTTTCTAAGGTTCAGAAGTTCCTACAAAGAAACCAAAAACTTATATCCTTGCCCAAACCTCCTGCAGGATGGCAGGGGATGTGGGTAGAGTTTGAACTTAGGAACATCATAGTCCGACGAGTATGATCTACTTCACGACCAGCCAGTTATCTGTTTTCATAAAAGATTTCCCGTCAGCCCTGAAACTGCACTCAAAAGACTCAACACACTTCGAATGAGATCCCCAATGAAAAATAAGTTTATACGGATACGCAGAGACATCATACGGGTACGCAGAGACATCATACGGGTACGCAGAGACATCATACGGGTACGTGTCACCTGATGCTACGAACTAATGGTGTCACTTCCTCCCATCCAAAAATTAACTTTCCAATAAAATCTTTTTCTTAACCCGAAATCATATTTTCTGTAAAAAAGTTTGTGTACATTTGATTACTTAGGAGCACTCCAAACCTCGCAACAACCCAACACTCGCTACCACTCCACACCTCACAACCACTCCACACCTCACAACCACTCAGACCTCACAACCACTCCACACTTCACAACTACTCCACACCTCACAACCACTACACACCTCACAACCACTCCACACCTCACAACCACTCCACACTTCACAACCACTACACACCTCACAATCATTCCACACCTCACAACCACTCCACGCCTCACAACCACTACACACCTCACAACCACTACAACCTCACAACCATTCCACACCTCACAACCACTCCACACCTCACAACCACTACACACCTCACAACCACTACACACCTCACAACCATTCCACACCTCACAACCACTCCACACCTCACAACCACTACACACCTCACAACCACTACACACCTCACAACCACTACACACCTCACAACCACTACACACCTCACAACCATTCCACACCTCACAACCACTCCACGCCTCACAACCACTACACACCTCACAACCACTACAACCTCACAACCATTCCACACCTCACAACCACTCCACACCTCACAACCACTCCAAAACTTCGCAAATTGTTCGAGATTTCGTTGAGCTTTGAGGTTCTCATCACATCGATGGTAACATGTTTAGAGTTGCCATTACTAGTTATGTATGTTCGCTTTAGGAAGGAAGTTGGCTGTATTCTATCAAACCTGTAAGTGACTGCTTGATATTTACTTCTTGGACCGTCGAGGCAACTTGCTGCCAAAAGGATTGCAAAATATCTCAACCTGGAAACATTCTCTTTTTTTTTTCGGGAAATATGATGAAATTAAAGTAAAAGCTTTCATCAATTTATCCCACTGGAAACTCTTTGAATAATGGAATTCAGTTTGTCAATCTACAGAAAAGAACGTATCTCTGTGTCCACATAATATAAAAGAACAATCTAATTATAGACAATCGCCTTGTAACGATTTATCCCTAATCAACAAGCCAAACAATTTTTTTAATGTAAAGAATGCATTATGCATGATTTAGCGAGTCATTCCTTATGCTGCACAAATAACCTTGTTTAACTTACTTACCTGTTGTTTCAGACATTTGATATTCGCAGAGAGTGACCACGATTCTTACGCCGGAAGCAGTTTCCCTGGACTAGTGGACCTGATGTTTAAGATTGGCACAGAGCCGGAGAGATGGGAAAAAGTCAAACAACATTTTTCTGTCGTCTTGCAGACCATCCAATCAGCTGGCGCCATGTTGCGTGACGTCACGAACTTTATGTCTGAAACTTTATAACAATCACGTGACTTTTAGGACTCTTAAGAAATCGTCTGTCTTAGACATTGTGGTCAAATGGTCACTCCTTTCCATAAACGTCAACATTAGACTGACCTCTTCCTGTCCCACAGTGGACAGTTATGATGACAGAGCCAAAATGAAAAGCGCTTGTGTATTCTTTTAATGTAGCGTAAACAAAACTAGACTTCGGGCGACATTCTCTTTAAAAAAATAGATCGTATTCAAAACTGATTTCTTCAGTTTTCTTTTATAAATGTGTGGACAACATTTTACGAACATATCAGTTGCCTTCGACCACAGCATCCACTTTAGTCTGACCAGTCCTCACAGATATCCTAAACAAAAAGATCCATGATTCTTTGACTTTTCTGTTCATACAGTATTTAGATCAATCTTTCTTATGAGCTTTGTATTTTGTTATGTTCTCATGGCGCCTTCAGTCTACATGTTGGTTAAATTGCTATGAAATTAAATTATGACTATTATTATATGTATAACTCATTTTCAAAAATACACATTTTTTACTTTTTGCTATGCCTGTTACATGTCTGCAATATTCCCCATATAAACAAACATCTGAATCTAGTTTGTTTTGATAATTTGCTTTATTTTTTTAAAAGTGCCCTTTGATTTTGTATTGATGTGTTAATATAAAAATATAAAGAATTTCGTTGTCTTCCTAAATTTCTTTGTTTCTTTAAATCTTTCTTTGTTTCTTTAAATCTTTCTTTGTTTATTTAAATCTTTCTTTGTTTCTTTAAATCTTTCTTTGTTTCTTTAAATCTTTCTTTGTTTCTTTAAATCTCTTTCTTTATTTCTTTAAATCTCTTTATTTGTTTCTTTAAATCTCTTTTTTTTTTAATTTAAATCTCTTTCTTTGTTTCTTTAAATCTCTTTCTTTGTTTCTTTAAATCTCTTTCTTTGTTTCTTTAAATCTCTTTGAGTGTCGTTGTCAGTCATGAAATGCTATGCAGAAGCCTACCGATGTGTACGTTTACCAACACTTTACTTAATGGACAGCCTACCGATGTGTACGTTTACCAACACTTTACTTAATGGACAGCCTACCGATGTGTACGTTTACCAACACTTTACTTAATGGACAGCCTACCGATGTGTACGTTTACCAACACTTTACTTAATGGACAGCCTACCGATGTGTACGTTTACCAACACTTTACTTAATGGACAGCCTACCGATGTGTACGTTTACCAACACTTTACTTAATGAACAGCTTCATCTCCATGAAAGTAGGACAATGAAGATCAAGCCTGACTGTCTAAGATGACATTGGCTCATTGGCTCTACATTTAGGCCTACTATCTTAGCATTTTACGAACTATTGACCAGACTTTGAAATGTGTAAGAGATGTGCTTACACTTTGCATACAAATATTTAGAAAGTGTGTCACGTACAAGGTCTAGTATTTACTACTACTTTTCACAAAATAAATGTAAGTTAATTCTAAACCCCAATAGAATTTTGACAGAGGAGTTTGGAAAATAACATTTTGCATTCTAGAAGATATACACTGGAAATAGACCTAAACACTTCACAATTTTAGGTCAAGAGCAATCATTTTTACTTAAAAGTCATTTTATAATTTACCAAAAATCGCGATTTGGTTGCTAGGATTTTAGAAATCAATTTATATTTAACATCTGAAGCTGCAACCAAAACTTGCCACGTATTTTGTTGTCTGATTACGCAATGTTTTGTACATTATATTATATGGATCGTTTTCTTATTTATTTATTTTTTTGTCTTTAAAAACACTTTTTTAAATCCAAAGAATAAAAACTAAGGAAAGAAGGATTAATCTCCAAAATTCAATTTTAATGTTCAAGTCGTTGACTTATATAAAGGCCTATTGTATTTACACTGGACATGTTGATCTTTTAAAACTACAAAAACTGTCGTCAATTTTTTTTAACAGTTGAAACAATGAGTTGTTTTGTAAAGTAGTTATAAGAAGTAAAGCTTTTTTTTCAACCTTAACCTATGTAGGCCTAATAAAACATCAAAAATAAGAGTACTCTTGTCTCATATTTATAATTTTGCAATTTTTAGATACATAATCTAGAAAGATCTAGGAAATCGATCTATTCAAATGTACATCTGATGATTAAAATCAACAGTCATGAATTATTTCGATCTAGGATTTTTGAAACATTATCTCAATGGAAACTAACAGGAAATGACTTTGTCTTATATATTAACGTGACTATATAGTTCTGTGATTAATAACCCATTATAAAGAAAATCCGAGAAATGATTCTGCATTATTTCTAAACTTTGAAAACTAAAGATCATTACTTTTCTAAGACAGAAAAAATTGATTTGGGCGATTTCCCTTAGAGCTTGAAAAAGAGTTACGTACATAAAAATCTATATAGCTTACATAGGTCTGTGAATCGATCCATAGCGGATAAGAATTTGTTTCTGGTTTCCAGTCTAGATATAATATATAAGTCTATGCATGGTCTATGGTTCAAGCCTTTTAAGTATAGATTTTCATCACGCTGTCAAAATGTGATGTCCAGTTACAAATTGTGTTAGCTTCATGCCCGGCTCGTTTTCAATACGAGATTAGAATCTATATCATGTAAAACATGGGACATTTTATAATTGAATAACTGACATGTATCTTGTAACAAATGTTGAATGAAGTTCTACTGTCACTTTGACTAAATTGAGACATCTAAACGAGAGTTAAAAACTAATCTAAATAAGTTTTCAACAGGCAGGTCTACAGTCTTATTAGAATTAGAATGCTCTTTAAGAGTGTAATAAATACATAAGAGAAGTTAAGAGCTAAAACAGTGAATAATGAATACATATGATATAGTAGGATGTGTATACCCTGGTCGGTGCAGTTCTTTATTTCGTTACATTTTCTCTCATTAAAATGTGGTCGCTGCCTTTGTGCATGTAATATGTAACCATCATTCATAGGTGCAGTGAAGCATGTGGCACATACTTAAGTTTTCTTTATGATGGGATTTTTAAGACCAATGGTTGACTTTATGTTGATAGAAGTTATCAAGTCTATGGGAGTTTTGAAAATGATTCATGAATTTCTCTGAAGACTCTGAGACTTTGTGATACCCCCCCCCCCATCTTCAATAAGATGACCAAATGGTCCTGATTTAGGCGTGACAGTCCCGCTTTGGACCAAATGTCCCGTTTTCATTTTTAAAAAAGTCGATCAATGTCACGCTTTTATTTTAAAATCTTAATCTTTTGACTAGTAACTTAAAAGTTCCGCCTTGCGGCGTTTCCTTCTTGATCTTTATTTTATGTTTTCTGCTTAGCAGGCTCCTGTGTTAAAGACTTATGATAAAGCTTTTAGTTTGATGTTTACTGGCTTCCTCTCAGAAACTGACGTCAGCACGTTTTCTTTCGACTGTTGGCATTTTGTTGTTCCACATGATACTCTCTGATTCTGTGAATCAATTCCAGCCTATAGTATTCCTTGACTTGACTTTCCTTTCTGTTCAAATCGATGTCAGGGTAAGAAATGTCCAAGACAAAACGAGCAACGAAGTTCATGGCAGAATTCCCGTTTCTAGAGGGCAAGAACAATCAATAACCACAGGGGAGTGTGATGTCGACACAGTTTTCTGTCGCACATGTGGATTAACCCAAACATCGTAATTTTCAATTGGAAGCTTCTAGTAACCCTACAACATTTAAATATTTGTCTTATAGTTCAACTTAGCAGCTGCTAAAGGTACTTTTGCATATCCTACAGTTTTCTTTAATGACAATTTTTCATCAGTGGATTGCACTTTGAAATTGCTTAAAAATGTATGACACAAAATGCATGTGTGCAAGAATCAAAACCAATTGTTACTAAAGGTTTGGCCACTAAATAATGAACAAAGTAAAGAAGCGGGTTAGTGATTCCCAGTTTTTTGACACCGTTCATGTGTGCTTTGAGCCTGCACTAAAGGAAATTGTTTCCTTTGATGATAAAATTCTTTTCTCAACCCTTCAAGGGAAATTTTAAAACATAATTGGGCTACGGAAAGACCAGGTGGTTATCTATAAAGCCTTCGATGAAGAGACTATTTAAATTATATCCTGATTTGAAATGATATTGCTTTTTACAAGAGATCTGCCCCACCATAATCAAAAGCTTCTTTGAAAACCCATGCTGAATTGTCAATTATTCTTGTTATTTCTGCTATAACTAGGCCTACTGTTCGAGGCTGTTGTATGGAACAAGATGCCAATTATTCTTGTAATTTCTGCTATAACTAGGCCTATCTGTTCGAGGCTGTTGTAGGCTCTTTTTTATTTAGCATTGAAGTAAACGTTACGTCTATGTCAGCCAAGGAAAGTTGACGCCTTAGCTGGTCTTTGAAGCGTTTCCGTGGGGCGCCTCTGTAACGTCGACCACCTTTTAGCTCACAAAAAAAAGACTGCCTTTGGCATACGTTCGTCTCCCAGACGGGATATGTGCCCTGCCCAGCGTAACTGTCGGACCATAAGAAGTCCCTCTATACTGTCCATACCGATTTCGCTGTTTGTAATGCGGTCTTACCACCGTATGTCCATAATGGAGCGCAAGAGAGCACATGGTTGCATGCGGCCTCAGAACGAGACAGCTGGAGGTCACTCACGAAGGCCGCGGGATACACATTTGAGACCATACGAAAATCTGCTGCCGAGGACAAACGCAGACGGCGAAAAGAAAATCTAAATCGACCACCTGCGGACAATGGTTATGCTTGTCCTGGATGTGGCAAAATATGTAGGTCACAGCTGGGGCTGCGAAGTCTCTGGAAATACTGCATTCCTCATTAATCTTGGGACTCGAAGACAAGCCTTATTTTATTATTATAAACGTTACATCACTTGTAAAGCCACTCGCTATATGAAATAGAAATTAATAGCGTTGATCGAGTTGGCCTATGAAACGGTCAGTTTAAAGCAGGGGTGGGCAAATTGCGGCCCGCCGGAGTGTTTTATGCGGCCCGCAGACACCTACAGAAATCATGTGCGCCCACAGTATATACATATAAAATTGCAAATATATTTAAAATAATATCATATATTATTGAAACTGTCTCATAATAAAAAGTTTAAAGTAAACGAAGATTATGCTTATTGGCAAAACATCAATACACTCAATAGAGGTCACAATCTCTGATCAGTATGAAGAACTGTGTTAATTGTTGGGTATGCTTGAAAAAAAAAGTGAAATGTAACAACTGAGAAAAATATTTTTTTTTATATAAAACCATAAACTCTAAACAGGAAAGTTTGCACAAAACTGTTTAAAGTACAAATAAACTTAGTACAGTAAGAAATATTTACCACGATTAGTTTCAAAATAGCAACTATTTAGCATGTACAAGGCAAATGAGAGTATATAAACTCGAAGAAGAAATTGTTATGTTACTCGAAGGACATTGACTGTGCCAATATTTCTAATGATGAGTGGGAGACTAATTTCTTATTCTCAACAATATCCATTCCAATGCAATTTCTACAAGCAAGCTAAAGAAAACAGGTTTTGAAAGATTAAACTATTTCTAGTGAAATGATTAAAATTATAACACTTATTAAGATTCCTTAATTGTGCAATTTATAAAAGCAAATTTTAAGACGTCATGAACCAGTTTTCAATACCTTCAGTTCACCACTTAGTGAAGAAGCTGATTCAGCTCCAGAGGACATAACTCCAAGCAAAGAGACGTTTCAGTCAGTACTTCCACAGAAGTCTTATGGGTGCCAGAAGCTGTTCACACTATTTATGTAAACGTACATCTGTTCTTCTAATGATAAATGTTGTGGGGTTAAATGAGATTAACCGCGCAGTGGCTTGCAGATCAGGCAGTTCTCCGAATAACCTTTGTTCTTTAGGAGGGCTTTGTGGCCAGAGTCTTTTCGAGTCTCTTGATTTAGTATGCACCATTGAAGGACATGGTCAGGTATCTCTGGTGTTGCTCCACATGGGTAGGTTTAGCTCGTTTCAATATTTAACTTTCGGAACATACATTGTCTCATTCAGTGAACAAGCATTTTTTTTTTTTTTTTTGTGGGAACTAAACTAAAAAGTATAATCACTGGTCGACGTTGACTGACTGTAATTTGACAGTAGTCACAAGCGTAACAGCTAATACGCTAGTTCTACAGTTCCGAAACATTATGCACGAAAGTAATTGTAAAATACTGCACATTAAGTACAACTGTATATTTGTGATATAAAAAGGCAACAACAATTTGTTAAAAAATCGTAAAATTGGCTTCAAAAATTAATTGCTAACTCTTGTAATTCCTCAAGTGGTGTGGAAACAAACAAGAAACTTCAATATAATACAGCGCAAATTTAAAAGGCATTTTACACAGTTATCAAGCGTATCTTTCTAATTTGTGTGTGTGTATATATATATATATATATATATATATATATATATATACGGTGAACCGTCAAATTAGCGCGGACAAAATAGCACCGACAAAATATATATATATGCGGCCCGCCATTCCCTTTTTTTTTTTAATTCGGCCCTCGATACAAAAAGGTTGTCCACCCCTGATTTAAAGAATAGAATAAAATAGAAAAGGGACAGTTATGCCTCATTTGGGCCCGATAAAATCCACGAGGGGATCTTTTATCTCATCCTATTACAGACGTTACTTCAAAAAAAAAAGAAGATAATTATTATATGCTACGCATTTCATGTGTCAATCTGGTCATGCGTGTTAATCAATGACATAAACTCTGCTAAGTCGTTGGTTTTCCTGGCTGATTCAGGCAACCCATTCCATTCACTGAGGCACTAGGGAAGAAAGCCTATAGGCTTCAAGACATTGCTTTCATATCTTCACCTACAACAAACAAACCGCATGTTTCTTTTTATCCACGTCTTTTGATAAAGAGATTTGTGTCAAGCCTCTCGAATTTACTTAGAAATAGATCTAATGATTTTAAGAGAAGTAGGGCCTACAACAGAATAAGACTAGATCTAGACCCTATATGATTTATCATAAGAATAAATTTCTTTTGGTTTCTATCTTAAAATCTAAATCTAGACTAGACAAAATACCTAGATCTAGATCTTTTTACTTTGTAGAAATTCGAAACAGCTCTATACTACAACTAAAATAATAAATTTGCATCATAGATATGGTTTGCTTATAATGTCTTGTTTTGTTGCGTGTTTTTGTTTTTCTTTTAACTTTTATGTGGTATAAATTTTAACTTATTCTAGCTTTCAGATCATTTTAAACTATAAAAATGGCTGCGCCCATAGCTTGGTGCAGGGTACTGGAGTGTAGAAAGTGCATGAGTGTTTGGTTGCGTTATAGTCGCTTTACTCATACAAATCCATGGAAAGATACTAGCAATAGTGCAGAAGTTGAATTTGAGCTCGGTGAAAGGTAAAGCAAATACTCGAACACTGTGCAAGGTCACAATTCACAATATTGAATAGTCTATGTCTATTAAATAAATTAAATAGTCACACTCTCAGGGCCAGGGGTCAGTACTCTCATTAGTCTCACTCTGATTGATTGACTCTGATTCATATCATTAAATATTGAATAATTAAATTAAAGTATTTAAAGTCAATTTGAATTTCATTTAAAATTTGATAATCAATCATATAGTCTACTTACTGATTCAATGAATGCTTTTTATAGATCTAGATCTATTTTAATTTCTATTGAAATTTTTTTATGAATCACAAATGAATGGACCACCACACTCTTGTGACTCTGACTCTACCATTCCCTGGCCATTACCAACACATACATTACAATATTACATAAATAAAACCACTACTTTTTACCATTCCCTAGCAACTTGGAACATAAGGTAGGTAAGGACACCAACCTGGTAAAGGCAACCCCGCCCGCCAATATGGACATTACTACTGCGGTAATTCTGAATGAGTGCATGGGTCAGCCATCTTTTTTATTGTTTTAACTGTAATCTTAAATCTTGGGTTTTCTTTCAGATTTGGGTTTTTGTTTTGTTTTTTTTTAGTCGCTAAAAAATATGCTCTAGAAGATGAAGATGATCTTGACTTTTTTAGACTTAAAGTTAAAGCCAGGGCCAGATTTAAGGGAGGGGCTACAACAACCCCAGGGCCTCCACAAAAGATATATATCCAAATTTTGACAGGCCAGAAACTTTAAAGTTTTTCTAACATTTTTACGGCTGGCAAAAATGGTGATTAAAAAGTGTTTCATGCAAGTAGCATGCTCAGAATAAGTAAATACAGCCTTGAATTTACTGCAAGGGCTTTATCAAAAGAAATTGAGATTAAATTTTACAAGAATTTCACTGAAGCTTATATATAGCGCTACTTTCATGCTTATAGCATGCTCAGAGCGCTATCGTCCAATCTCATTTGTGGAGCAGTGGGGGGGAGGAGGTATCTGGGATATGGTTTTCCATGTTGTTGCCTTTCAGCTCTCAGTAAACCCAACTCTGCTCGAATCAGTTGTCAAACCTCGAACCCCTTCATAGGTAGTCAGTCAAGTTGAAGCATTCTTAGCCTCTTGACCACACTTCCCAATAGATACAAAACCTAAAATATAATAAAACATTGTTGCCTGCCTGGTCATGAATATGATATGAAGTGATTCATGTACTAATAGTACTAATACCACGGTCACTGTCTGTATTTTGTTACAAAGTTTTGTTGAGTTAGGTAGAGTGTTAGATTCTAAGGGTTAGACAGTGCAGTCTGTAGCATACTATGATGTACTAAAACTGGGATTAGGGGTTGGAAGAGAATGTTACAAATAGTCCAACCCCTTGTTAGTTCAGAAACAGAGTAGTATACAAGCATAGAATATTTGAATATCTATATAGATCTATCATATAGAGTGCGTTTATCATAGTTTATCATAGCATATGGCATGCAAATAAATGCTGATAAAACCCAAATTATGACCAATAGCCATCAGGGCTTTAAAAGAGGCATCAGTATTGGAGGTGAAAAGCTAACTAGTGTTAACAGCTTCAAATACCTCGGAGCTATTGTCTCAGATGAGGGAGCAAAAGCCGAACTATTGGCCCAAATAGCACAATCCACAGCAGCCCTTTCAAAACTTAAAATAATATGGAAAGACAAGGGCTTAGCCCTTGGCACCAAAATCAGAAGATGCACTCCCTGGTCATGGCCACATTTTTATATGCTTGCGAGTCGTGGACGTTGAATGCAAAGCTAGAGAGGAGGATCCTAGCAATGGAATTGAGATGCTACAGAAGGATCCTAGGCATTACATTCAAAGACCGCATCACAAACCAAGAAATCAGAGACAGGGTTACTGCAGCGATCGGAGCACATGACGA
Organism: Biomphalaria sudanica; assembly: GCA_036873155.1. Taxonomy (NCBI): domain Eukaryota; kingdom Metazoa; phylum Mollusca; class Gastropoda; family Planorbidae; genus Biomphalaria; species Biomphalaria sudanica. The sequence goes on from JAZGLO010002124.1 coordinate 968,803, forward strand.
CCTGCTAACTATTGTAAAAAGGCAAAAGCTTAAAACCTTTGGCCACATTACAAGATCTACGGGGCTCGCAAAGACCTTTCTTCAGGGAACAGTGCCAGGCAAAAAGAAGAGGAGGCAGACAGAAAAAGCGATGGGAGGACAACATTAAAGAATGGACGGGCCTGCCATGGAGAGAGGTTCTAAACAAGGCAAAAAAAAAGGGAGGAATGGAGCAAGGCGGTCGACAAATCTTGCCTGGTGCTCCAACAGACTAAGGGATAGGTAAAGGTAAAAGGTAAAATAGATCTATAGTTGAAATATGTCAACTTGTTCACCTTTCAAATAGATCCAAAAAATGAGAGGAATGCTGAGGATGAAGGCGGATTTTAAAGTTCTTAATGAACACTTACCAATCGGATATATATATATATATAATAATATACAATGTACTGCTAGATAAGTATATAAGAGTCTAAATCCTAGAACTATGTTATACTGCAATAGGTCTAATCTATTACTTTATTAGGTGTAATTAAAAGCAACCCCCTTAGTCAGGTAATACTGCTAGATCTAGATTCTATTTTATGAACTTTTCTATGCTTACAACTCCTCCCCTTTAATTCTAGTCTTCAATTTCATATTTTGTTAAAACTTATCAAATATTTACAAATATCTAAGAGAAAAGTGTTTTTTTGAAAGTGAAAAAAACATGTTTATAATATATTTAAAATTAAAGTAAAATATGTGTTGTGTTTCAGAGTATATAAGTTTAGTACTGGGAAACTTGCAAGATTTGCAGATGGAGCTGCTGTTGCTCAGGTAAAATTTGTTAACACTTAAGTCTTACTGATGACAATATGGTCTAAAGGGAAAAGGTTCTTTTCTGAAATACATATTATGACACAGAACACCATATTTCTACATTGGGAAGTATCGTCATCATCAAACTCAATGTGAGTGAGGGTTTGAGAGGCTCAAAATACTCAATTCTAAAAGTCTTGGGTACTGCAGGGTACTGCAGTTTTGAGTGATGCTAGGATGTCACCATGTCAAGAGCTTGTGACTTCTTAGCCTTGTGGAAGTGGAATTCATCAAGTCTGGGACATGATTTCCTCTACTGCAGGAGCACATGATTTGAAGTTTGACCTGAGCTGTGCAAAGTACAAACCAACATGACAATTGTGCCATAATGGCTTGTTCAGGCATCAATGGCATGAGTATCATCCACCATGGGGAGGTCCAATCAGAATGCTTCATGTGCTCCCAGACTCCTTACTCTAGTCCTATCGCTTAAACCGTTTTTCTCATTTTTGTCATTAGGATCATTGCTAGAGTAGGAATAGTAGTAGGCCTATCAGTAATAATTGTGTTAATCAGTTCTCTTCTAGTTTGATTTTTTGTGTTAACTTTAACTTTTCTTTTTTAATAACATATGTTTATATTATATTTTCATCATAGTCATGTTTACTTAATTACTAACTTTAACTATGATGTTGACGTATAATTAAGTCATTTTTTTATCTTTCTCTTGAAATTGTAATTTTATGATCCAAAACTGAAACCAAACATAGTTTTCACCTTGATTAATTGGATTACTATTGAACAGTCTATTTGAATGTTCACTATAATACAAGCATAAACATTGTTTTATCATTTTCAGTTGGGAGAAACATCCGTCCTTGTCACCACTGTCAGCCAGAAATCTGGTGGAAATCAATCATTTCTTCCACTCACAGTAAGTTGATGTGTCATGGAGCTCTCCTTTCTTTCCTGACCTCAATGAAAGCTCATCTCAAGTGTCCTGTCGGCTTTTTTCTTCAACATGAATTCTAGAGTCTTTATTTGTAAATTATTATAGAAGCCTGGAATTGGAAAATGCAGCAATAAAAAGGTCCTTGGTATTTCATGTTAGCCAATAATGCTGGTCACATGATCACAGTAGTTAAACTTTGCATCATTTGTCCCGTGGAGCTCCGTGTAAAACTTTTTTTTTAGTGTGGTATATTTTACTTTTCAAAATATTATCAACACCTGTGGATTGATCAAGAATTACATGCTAAATGAAGGATCCTTTTGCTGAAAAGTTTAACATAATATAATATTTTAATTAAAATAAATTTAAAGTTTTTCATTGCTTTTATTTACATGGCATAGGAGCTGAAAGAAAAGGATTTTAAAAAAAAAACGAATACATGTTTATGTAAACATACACCAAGTTTATAATCAAATTGTTTATTGATGTTTTTAACTTGATTACTTTGTACTGCAGGTTGATTTTAGACAAAAAGCTGCTGCTGCTGGAAGGATCCCCACAAATTTTTTACGGCGTGAACTTGGTCCCTCGGAAAAAGAAATACTTACAAGTAGAATCATTGGTGTGTAGTTCCAGCTGAAAATGTATTGTTTACACATCATGGAAGTTGTTTCATCCTTAGTTACACATGATATTTTTATAATAATTACAAATTCAAGATTTTCTTACTACTCTTATATAGTACTAGTCATAAAAAAATTCTTTATTAACATTGTGCATTTCCTAGTCAGTGATTGATTTTTAAACAATTCTACATATTATTTTCAGACAGATCACTGCGACCATTGTTCCCTGCTGGTTTTTATAACAACACTCAGGTGAGGCTAAGTTCCCAATTCCTGCAGATTAATTTCTTTTTTGTAATCAGTCTGTGATCTTGTAATATTTATGCTGAAATTTTAATTGTACATTTAGAGTACAAAAGTAATTTTTAGTTATGAAACATTTTGTAACAAGTTTTACTTGTATTTTAAAAACAAAAAAAAAGTTTATTATCATTATTGCCTGAATTGCAGATTATCTGTAATTTATTGGCTGTTGATGGAGTCAATGACCCAGATGTTATCAGTATCAATGCAGGTAAAAGATTATATACCATTGACTGTCTTTTTTATTACATGTAATTTAAAATGATTAAAGTACTTAAGTTAGCAGGAAACATGATAACTAATTTAATCAAAGAAATATACAACTTTCACTAACACAGTACAAATATCAATTTACAAAGAAAATCAAACATTTTATTTGACTTGGCAAAAAAAAAAAAAGCAAAGAATATCGTGGGCTTTGTCTCAATCTACTTACTATCTGTACTGATTTATTTCAGCTTCAGCAGCATTGGCAGTCTCAGATATACCCTGGGGTGGGCCTGTAGGTAAGTAGTTACTGGTCTAGTGAGTAGAAATAGAATCTTATAGAATGTAATTACCTTTTATTTCCTACATATTGAAGATGAATCTTTGATAGAATTCTATCAATATTTGTATAGGTGCTGTAAGACTGGGAGTCATGGGTGAAGAGGTATTAATCAACCCCACGCGTAAGCAGCTTCAGAAAAGTAGTTTAAATCTGGTCATAACTGGCACAACTGAGCGTAAAGTAGGTAAGTCTTGATTTCAATTTAGAAGTTACAAAGACATGTCTCCCCCCTCTATGGTGGCCATCCTCATTATCTATGTAGAAAGTGGAGAACAGTGTGGGCACAAGAGACTGGTATTTAAGCAAGCCTTTCTTATATCCTCTGTTTGCTTGAAAACATACTGTGGAAACCCACTGAATGTCATGTGCCTTTTTTCTCCTTGCCTGGCCCAGCTTCTCTGGTACACATTTCTACAAGAATGACACAGTGAGGCCAAGAAAAAAGGGACCAATAACTTACTTGACTCGTAGCATAAATAATATTGTATAATATTTTATTTTGGGTGTTGGAGAACAAATACAGCTTAAAATATCCTTATATATAAGATATGCACATTAGTATATTATGACTTTTACAGACTAGATATTAATATTTATTTATATGACGTGTAATCATTGGTTATTTCTTTTTGGCTCTGCTAGTCATGTTAGAAGGTGAAGCAGACAGATTAAGTTTACACAAAGTAGAGCAAGCCTTATCTCAGGGTTTAAAAGCTACACAGACTATTATTAACCAGATAATAGAACTTCAGACGAAAGTTGGTAAACCAAAAAGGACAGTAGAACCACTCAAGCAATGTCCACAGCACATATTGGATGGAATAAAAAAGTTAGTTGGCTCTTTAAGATAAATTGTTTATATTCTTATTTTTTTATGTTATTTCTTTTCTAATCATACATGTGTAATGTTAGCGTGTCTGAGTTGTTATAGAATGCATGAATCTGTTCATCTTATTTTAATGAGTTTAACTTGTTTGATAATAAGATATTTGTACTAAGTTATAATAGCTCCATATCAACTATTGTTCACTTGTACTTTCAGTTTAGCCATGAACCATGTGAGAGATATTCTGTTCAACAATGAACATGACAAGGTAATTGACTTTCATTAACAATCTTTCCTATTATGAATCATGCAGTAACTGTTCTGTTTCTGCAGAGAATTATAATAATGTATAATATTAAACACAATATTAAATTGAGACTTGATATTTTTAGTAAACATTAAAGCTCTCATTTTAGTACATACAAGCAGTTTTCACAAGCAGCAACAACAAACAATGGAGCAATTCTTCAATATAATTTATCCGTAAGCTTGGAAACATGTACTTCCTGGGGACTGAATTCATTGAAAACCATTAATAGAGAGTGTAATAAAAGAACTCTGCTTGATTTGCAAAATACTTGGTTATATTCAACAAGACAGTAAACACGTTCACTTCTGACGTGACTGATGGACACAAAACAGACATGACCTTCTCAGACACTGGACACATGCAGAAAATAAACAACTGCGTTACACTACAGAGGGGGGAGTTTGGTTTTAACAGCACAGCTTAGTTATGTTGTTTGACAGAAAATACTAGATTGGACACAGGGGGAGAGAAGCAAGAATTCAGAAAGCTATTGCATTAAGTTATCAGCCAGGCTTGAAGTCATAAAAAACTAAGCATGAGCCCAACCTGGATCCCAATAAAAATGGTCAAAAAGAATTGAAACTTGAGTTAAATGAGAAGCCTCACCCTAAGAAATACAAGTCCATAAATTCATATATATGTAAGGTTATGTCTGGAGAAGAATTCCCTAAAATAAATAGGACCTAATAAAGGTAGTCAAATGCCTAAATGAATAGATGGAGTGAAACAGCACAAGGGCCCAGCCCAAGCAACACACCATCTGCCCTGGACACCTCTTTAGTATAAAAGAAGGATCAATGAAAGTATACAACTTTTAACAGAACAAACTTTAGCTTTATTTGTTGGGAAAAGACTGGTAATGATAAAAAAGTGATCTACTAGTGCCAAATGTTGAAGTTAAATTTTGTTGTTGTATAGTATTGTGTATAGTGTAATGATCTATTGTTTCCAAATGTTAATAGGCTAACATATTTGTTTTCTATAGATATCTCGAGATGAAGCCCTGAAGGCTTTGGGTGTGTCTGTTGTCACTGGGATTAAAGGTTGGTTGCATTTTCATTCTACGTTTAACTGGACAAATATCAGCAGAGTTTCTTTTATTTTACTGTAAATGTTTAGTATTATAAATGTTAATCATGTCTTTGACATTTTGTTAACTATTTAGAAAGCTTCCCTGATGAGGAAGAGAATGTTATTCAAACAGCTTATCAAGCATTTGTGAAACAGACATTTAGAGATTTGATCCTAGATGAAGATAGAAGGTAATAGAATAGTCCAAATACTTTACAACTGTGGCATATTACTGAACAATTAGTTTTGTTTGTTTAAATGAAGGACATAGCTACCATTTATTTATCTTTTCAATTTGACTGTCTCAAATATTTAAAACTTTTCCATTTATTTCTAAAACTGTTATAAGCAGTTTATTATTTTGAATTGATGTACACTCAACTTCTCACAGTAATGTCGTGATCATTGTTTTTCTCTCTCTCAGATGTGATGGGCGTGCCTTAAATCAGTTGAGAGATATTTCCTGTGCTGTTGACTTGTATAAACCTCTCCATGGCTCAGCATTGTTTCAGCGTGGACAAACACAGGTTTGTTCTTTCACAATGGCATGGGACAATTTGTTTCTTTCTTTCACCAAAATGTTAATAGTAAATAGTTATTATACTTCTTATCAAGTAAAGTCTCATCTAGTTTTAATTAATTAATTGAGCATTACTATCTGAATACTCAATTAATTAAAGATTATTAAATTTACTTGATTTATTCAATGCTGTGCATTATATTAAAAACTCTGTATTGTTACATACAAGAAAATATGACATTTTTAATTTAAAAAACAGTTCTAAAAAAACAAATTGTAATTAGTTGTAATTTTAAAAAACAACTCATCTGCTGAATTCTAAAATTTGATGCAATACTTAGAGAACATGAAGCCTCAAACAAAATTATGTGTTTATATTTCTGAAGGTGCTGTGCACAGTGACCTTTGACACTTTGGAATCTGCATACAAGTCTGATCCTATATCTGTGATAACAGGGTACACACAACTTTTTATTGCCTATTTGTAATAAAGTATTAATCTTACAATCATTTAAAGTCCATAGTTCTAAATGTCCCTGATCAATGACTTTGCTTTTTTAAGTAATGACATTCATTCTATGGGTTCGGAACTTTGTTTAAAAAAGTGATTTAGTAATCCTCATAGAAGCTTTTACTTTCAATACCAAAAAACAAAATTGAGGAAAGAGTTGTATTTACTGCAAGCTTTTTGAAATGTTATTGCAGAAATCCAAGGAATTACTAGTCAACTTAAGTATGAAAATGTCCCTACATTTGTTTTTTTCCAAACTAGATACTACCTTTATTTGAAACAAGACACTTTCTCCTTAGATACAAACACAAAGAGTAAACTTTATTTAGAGAGAATCAATCACATCTATTTGACCATCTTGAAGTCATTTTTCTTTCATATATTTAGGCTGATTAATTTGAAAGCTATTGAGATTAATTTAGAAAAGGTTTTTAAAAATCAGCTCTGATAGAAACCATAATTAAAACCCTTTTACTGAAATTCCTAGTACACATATTTTGGTCTTTAACTTAAAGTATACTGTGGTGCAATGTAACTCATTTTTATAGTTGAGAGTCAAAAATACCATTTCTTGAGGAACATTGCAGTGTGTTGTCAGAAGATGGTTGCTCATTTTTCTTTTTTGTATTCATCTAATCAGATGTTTGCTGCTAAACTAGTTGAATATGATGCATGTCTTTATGTCTTTCACTTGAATTTTTTCAGGAGTATGAAAGAGAAAAATTTTATGCTTCACTATGAGGTAAATATTTTCATATTCTGCAGTTCTAATTTGACAAAATAATGTAACTATAAAAATTGATGTTTATACCGGTACTTTTTAACTCAATGATGCAACTATAGATTTTGAAAGGATTGACAATACCTTTGTTAATATATATTCTAGCAACTTTCATGTTTTCAAAAGCTATATTTTTTATGTTACATTTGTTAAAACTTAGAATCATTTTCCTGTCTGTTTGGCTTGAGCTAGAAACATGTAAGATGTAAATCTATAAGTGACCATATTTTTTAATAACCAATATACAAGTATAAGTAAGTTTATGTTCTAGAAATATTTTTAAAATTTACACATTTTTACTCTTTATCAGTGATTTGATTCTCAGAGAAGCAGCATTATTAAAATAGTCGCAAACAATCTTATTAGTCTTGAACATAAAAGTTAATGAGTATTTTAAGATTGGTGTTATTACTGTTAAAATGTCATTTTCGTATTTATTCAGTTTCCACCCTATGCTACCAATGAGACAGGGAGGGGAGGTATTGGTAGGAGAGAATTAGGTCATGGTAAGTACTGAGGAAAACAACTTATGAAGTAATGTACTTTTATTTAAGAACAGAATTGTAATCACTTGTTTCTGTTGCCAACAAAGATTTGATTCTTAAGTCATTAGTACCCTGACATTTGGAAAATATACTTTGAACTGGGTGAAACAAGCAGCTCCATCGTTACATTAAAGAAACATTGTCTGCAGTATATCCCACTTGAATATGAAGGGTGGCTGCCTGGTCGTACAGTATGAGCGCTGGATTGTTGTCTCGATGGTCCCAGGTTCATACCCTGCCTGCTGCCATCCCCCGTCATCCTGCAGGAGGATTGGAATAGGAAGTAAACTATCTTTAAAGGAACTTCCGAAACATGTAAAACATTTTACATATGGGGGTAAAAACATAGAAGATGGAGGAACTAAGCAATAAAAAATAACTTGAATTTCAATTAGTTTGAACAATATGAATAATAATGTAAACAAGCACAAAAGCATATCTGAGTACAATAATTCATTGTTATAAAATTATTTATTGAAAGAACAATTACAGAGTTTACTAGAACTTACATTGAAACCACTTTGATAAAACATTTCAACTCCCTACCAACCCTACACTCCTAAATGATATGTGAATAGAAATCTACATTTATTTTGTATAAGTTCATAATGATTCAATTTTGAATATTCATCTTGGTGGGCCAGTGCTCTTTCATTCAGTTGCCACATCTTTAAAGCAAATAAATATCAGGATTAATAATGTCAATGAGACACTTTATCTACTAATTTATGACTTAAAATCTTTCTTCTCTAAGGTGCTCTGGCTGAGAGGGGTTTAAAAGCAATACTTCCAGAGGAATCAGACTTTACAACAAGACTTACAGCAGAAGTTCTAGAATCTAATGGTAATTGTGGTTTATTTCTTACAAATTTGGGTTGATGATTACATCTAGGAGGTGAAACTGTTCATCTTAGTTTGGCACTTTGAGAACTTTGTTCTCTTCCTTTTCACATACATTTAGAGCAGAAATGCTATAAACTAAAAGTTCATTGCTGCATCTTCTCATTTAGGATCTTCATCAATGGCTTCTGTGTGTGGAGGAAGTATGGCACTAATGGATGCTGGTGTTCCAGTAAAGGAAGCAGCAGCTGGTGTGGCAATGGGGCTTATTACTCGAACAGAACCGGAAACTGGAAAAATTGTCCATTATAAAATATTAACTGATTTGTTGGTGAGTAATTAAGGATATGTCTAGCATTGTGTCATAAAAAAATGTTTTAAAATATCTTTATTTTTTAATTATGCTGAAGCATTTACAGTTAGATTAACCATCACACCTTTTGAATTTAAGAATAATATCAAAATGTTTGACTGTGATTTCAATCTGTCCAATGGCAATTAATTTCTTATGGGGAAAATTGGTTATAAGTACTATGTAAAGCATACAAATTACACAATAAAATTAGTTAGTTACAGTTCTTTTCCAAGTGATGATCTGCACACTCTCTGCGTCTTGTCTGATAAAAAAGGCAAACTCGTGAATCAAATAGCAACATTGGAAGCTATTGGGTGCTGAATAGCTTTCTCATGTAAACTAGTCAAGGTTGACAATGAATTCCTTGCTTGTAGATTTGCTTCTAGCAACTTCTATGTGGGTAACTTGTGGATTCTTTTTCCTGTTTACTCTCATATTCTTGGATTTGCTTCGTCAGGATTTCTGTCCAAATAAGTGAGAACATTAAGTTTATATAGTAGGATTTTCTTCTGTCCAATTAAGTGGCTGGTTGATTGACTATTGGATTGAATACGATGAGCAAGATTTAACATTCATAAATAATGCTTTTTTTGGGGGGGGTATTTTATGAAATTAATGCTAAGTCATCATTGTTTTAGGCTTTAATAATCATTCAAAACAAAGTAATAATATTCTCATTTTAAAGTATTCTTAATTTCCACCTGTCTCATCAGCTATTAACTATAGTACTACTTAACTTTTACTGTTTCTAATCTAGGGCATTGAAGACTATATGGGGGACATGGATTTCAAGATGGCTGCCACTGCTTCTGGACTGACTGCTATTCAGGTTAGTTAAAATACTGTCAGTGTTTTGTTTTTTTCTCATTCAAATATTCTTTTCTGATTTACATGCCTTGATATTTTTTAAGGCTTGTGAAATTATTTTTTTCCCTAATTAGGCTGACATAAAATTATCTGGCATTCCATTTTATGTTGTGGTCAAAGCTTTGGAAGGTGGTTTTGGTGAGTACAAAATTAATTTTAAAATCAATAGGAATTATAAAAGCTTTACATATTCTTTGTTTATCAATATTTATGTCAAAATAAATTTGAGATAATGTTTAGTTTATATTTATTGTTGAGCTGCATCCAAAGGAATCATGGACAATTTTAGATAATGTTTACTTGATTTTTGTTATTTGTTTTTTTTAGCTGCAACCAAAGAAATCATGGAGATTATGAACAAAGTGATATCAACACCAAGAAAAAATATGAAAGTGTGTGGCCCAGTCACAGGTAAATACATTGATCACTTCTCCTTTGATCTCTTTAGTCAACAGACTACAAGATCTCAGTTCCAAAGACAAACAGTGGATGAGTGGTTAAGTGCTTGGTTTCTGAACCTGGGGTCCTGGGTTCAAATTTTGAAGACTGGGCTTTGAATTTCAGGATTTATAGGACACCCCTGAGTCCTCCCAACATCATCTGCCCTATAGATCGCAAGGTCTGAAAGGGGAACTTTACTTTTACTTTTTGCACTCAGTTAACACAGATTAGCTTTAGTCAGGGTCCTAACTAGAGCCCCCTTGAACTGTAACCAAGCAGTGTATGCCAGCCACATTGCTGAAAATGTCTGCACACCAACCTTACTCCCACCCCCCTTCAGGATTTTTTTGTATTTCTCAGTTGCATGTCATTTTTATCAGTGTTTAGTTTTATCTTGAAGCATTTAAACAAAAAATGTACATTCTTTACATAAAATAAAAATAATGCTCCACTTTAGAAATTGGTTTTAGATAATCTGCTGCTCCAATACTTTTTTAGACAAATGTTAAACTTTCATTGCCAGTACTCTAATGGCACAACTCTCTGTGATAGTATTTTAGTCTAGAAGTTTCACATGCTTCAGAGCTGATGCAGAAAATAATATTTAGTGCAGCATAGTACTTGATGCTTTTATTGTGGTTCATATTTATTACATTTTTGTACAATAGAGAAATTAGAACTGGATCACTCAAAACAAACAAAGCTTGCTGGTCTTGGGGGATACAACATCAGGAAAATTAAATCAGAAACAGGCAAGTCCAGACTTTTTAAATTTAATTTTTCATGACAGCGATATGGCAGAGTTTATGTTTATTGGATAAATGATTGTATTTTTAGCGGCTCCCCTAAGGGGAAAAGCTGCAATTAGGTTTGTGCAAAATGTCCGCCTGTCACACTCAGATCTCGAAAACTAAATAAAAAATATTATTTCACCATGCGATGCGGTTTGAAAAGTTTAGGTGCAATGGCTACTTTTGGTTTTCTAAAAGCAAACCGTTTTGTTTATAAAATTAATTATGCAAGCGATTTTTTCAAAAAAATACACCAATTCTAAAACAATTACATAAATGTTTGGCCGGTAATGGAGGCGCAGTGGCTTGGCTTACGAACTGAGGACCGGGGTTCGAATCCTGGTTAAGACTGGGATTTTTAATTTCGGGATCTTCGGGCGCCTCTGGGTCCACCCAGCTCTAATGGGTACCTGACATTAGTTGGGGAAAGGTATAGGCGGTTGGTCTTTGTGCTGGCCACATAACACCCTCGTTAACCGTAGGCCACAGAAACAGATGACCTTTGCATCATCTGCCCAGTAGACCACAAGGTCTGAAAGGGGAACTTACTTTATGGCAGGTAATGTTACAATATGTTTACAAAGAAAGACATATTTATGTGTATTTTAAGTATCACTAAGTCAAATATATTTATAAAATGTACAAGAAATGTTCACAACAAATATAAATATTAGTTAAAGGTGTTTTTTCTGGTCAACTAGCTGCTAAAATTAAATGAACCGACAGGGATTCAACTCCGACTCCCGACAGGGAGCCGCCTCTGAGTTTTTGTGATAACACAAACTATCTTTGTAATCATGTTTTATAGTAAAGTTTGTTTTGTGCCTTGTTAAAAACTTTACTAATCTAATTAAATTTAAAAGAAAAATGTTATAAAAAGTTTTTTTCTTTTTCCTAAGTGAGAGTTTATCATTGAAAATTACTATGACTGTTTATGAATTAAAAATTGTACTTTTAACTATTAGTATTGATGAATTGAAACAAATGCTCTACATGCCATTCAATGAGATCTTCAATGCTTCTTGCGAAAATAATTAGTTGCAACTTATTTTAGAATGACTGTTTCAACAACATTGAGGTATGTTTCTATTTTTCTTCATTACATTTTCCAGGTGTGACAATCACACGAATAGATGACAAAAGTTTTCAAATCTTTGCCCCAAACATGGAGGCCATGGCAGAGGCTAAAGAAATGATTGATAAATTAATGGAAGAACAGGTAAAACATTGACAGCACTTTTACAACTCTGGTTCCTAGATATTTTTTTTCAGTCTCAAACCATTTCATTGTATTGAAAGATATTTCATTATATATCTTTAAAAGACTTGTAAATAGTAAAACAGAAGTCATTTGCAAACTTATTTTGCAACATCAGTTTATATATCTGTTTTATCATTTGAGCTTTGTAAAGAAGTTTGTTTTTATGTTTTTGTAACTTAAAAAACAAAACAGCCATTGTTATTTTTTTTTTATTTGACAGAAAGAACCAGAATTAGAGTTTGGAGCAATTTACACTGGGAAGGTTGTGGAAATTAGGTTAGTTGGTTAAAGAGTTTTGGATTAATAGAACTTAGTTTGTGTAAGCAAAAGAAATGTCAAAAAGAAAGATAAACGCAAACAAAAACCAGTCAACACAGTGTGCATTGAAAAATCTCTCTTTCTCTATCTAGTTAAATGCATTTCAGTTGCTGACATTTTGTTTATGAAATCCAATTGTTAATTTTGTTTGGATCTAATAGTTATATTCTTTATTTTACAAACTTTGATTTGATGTAATTGTTATGCTCTTTCTTTAGAGAGTTTATTTGGATCTAATTAATATGCTGTTTATTTTAGAGACTTTGGTGTGATGGTTGAGCTGCATCCAAGATTAAAGCCAATTTTGTTACACAATTCACAGTTGGATCAGAGAAAGGTGAGATGTCACTTTGTCTCTTTTAATTGTTCCTGATCAGTTTCTCACAATGATCAGCTGCAAGGAAGCATGTCAGACCCAACACTAAAAGTCAACCTTCATACTTAGGAGAGGAGTAAAACTTAGTAGTTTAAACTTTATCATCAAACATGGAAAGAAAAAATTTCCTCATAGTTCAGTTAGTATTTTGTTTTGCACAAGACTTTAATTGACGTATTTATTGACGACAGCAGTGAGAAAAAAAAGTTTCAGATGTTTCTTCAAAAATGAACATTATTACATTCTAGTCCAAACTTCCTGTATGACAGCAGCTGATGTCAGCAGGTGGTATTTAAATTTGAAACCTTGTGACAAGCATGTACCAAATGGCTAAGCTTTTATACTTTAAGTTAACTAATATTAGCTAACATTTTCATTTTCTGTGAATTTCATCATAGCACATTATTATTATTTTATTTATAATACTTAAACTTAAAATATTAGCTAAAATATTTTACCCATTAAAAAAACACTTCAGAATTTTCTAGTTCTCTCTACATTATTTGAGTAATTTTTTGTGGATTTCGCTGTCAACAGATGTTAAAGACACTTTGTTTAACATAGTCTGCCAAACTTAGTGGAGTTTTTTATGATAACTATCACAATCTTTTTTTTATTTATGGCAGGTGTCTCATGCTAGCTCTCTAGGAATGGAAGTTGGAAATGAAATAACTGTCAAATACTTTGGCAGGGACCCATCCTCCGGGTCTCACCGCATATCTCGGAAAGTCTTACAAGGTCCATCTGTTCCACTTATCAGAAATCTGAACCCTCAAGCAACAGAACATCAATGAAAATAGTTGGCCTATGTGTATGTGATAGCTACTTGGTTTGTGTCATGTAAGGATGTATGCAAGAGGTAATGCTAGTTGGATAGTGTCATGTAAGGATGTATGCAAGAGGTAATGCTAGTTGGATAGTGTCATGTAAGGATGTATGCAAGAGGTAATGCTAGTTGGATAGTGTCATGTAAGGATGTATGCAAGAGGTAATGCCAGTGTTTAAAGTGAGTGACAATATAAATCTGAAAGAACTTGTTGATATGACAGTTTCCGTTTGTATAAAAGATAGATGTAACCAATAGTTCATACAATTGGACAACAATACAAATGTTGATAATGTTGAAAAAAAGAATAAAAATATTTTGATATCAACTTTAAAACAGGTTATTTTGTTGTTCTATCTCAGATTGTTCAATGAGAGTGTACCTTTAAATTTTAGTCTTATAATTTGTTGCATGTTGACATGGAACATCACTTTTGTTTCTCTATTCTATCTTTAAAAGAAAACAATACATGTATTCAAATGAATGCATTTACAATCTGAACATTTTGATTTTAATTAACATGTTACTTGACATTTGAAGGAAAATACTTTTTTAAATTAAACGAAAGTTTGATAAAAAAAATAAGTATTAAAAGCATATTTTAAGAATTATATATATAAATATAATCTCAATCATTGACTGATTGATCACAAGATCTCTTACACACTACGTATCCACAACAATTTCGTACACAAGTTCCTAGATGCTCACTAAGAACGTTTTTTGACAGATTCCCAACCTGAGGCCTACTATCAAATTTATGAATTTTATTTCTGGTATTTCCCCAAAAAGTTGCAGTCTAATTAGAAAGCATAATTTTTTTTTTTAAATCCTTTCCACTTCCACTTAGAAGCGGTCTAAAAAAATAAAGACAATCCTAATAGCATTAATGAGATAGATCTAGAGTCTTATTCTTTTTTCAAGAGAGAGCAAGTAATGGTACTTTGTAACAGTGTTTAAAAAAATAAAAAATCCTAATAGCATTGCAAAGATAAATACAGATCTATTGTCATTTCGCTACATTCAATGGGTTCAAATAAGCAATTACAATTAATACAACGAAATTGATATTTCTTTTTATTTAAAGAACAAATACTACGATAAATATAGAAAGGGGAACAGTGTGTATCTATAAATAAACTTATATATGTATATATAAATATATATACACACATATATTCTGGACTGCCCAAGCATATTATTATTCTCTATTTTATTTTATTCTAGATATGCTTTGATAACTCTGGTACTGCTGGTAAATGTTAAGAAAACAGTGGTCATTGCAGATGGACGCAGATCCTATATCAGAAAGCATCTGTATTAACAAAACATGTATACAAAATATCAATGGTACCAGCAGGGGCGGACTGGCTATATGGGCGAATGCCCGGTGGGCCTGTACCAAATGGGCCGGTCTGGTCGCGACCAAAGAAAAAAAAATCAATGCAGACAACTTTAAAAAAAAGTGACAGCAGCAATAAGACACTAAGGCCCGAACACATACGTTTTCTTGTTATTGTTTTTTTTATTATTATTACAATTAATTTTGTTGGAAATTCAACAAGAATATTGTTATAAACCTGGTGGTATCACAGATGGGGGTAGTGGTATGTGTGTAGTCAGCCGACGCAAATCGCCCCAGGCCAGCGCTAGACGAGCGGTCAACCGTGACGAGTTACGACGGTCGGCCGAGACGAGTGTCAACATGATGGTTCAGGAAGGATCGAAATCGTGAACAGAGCTCAGGAGCGTCACGAGAGTTGTAGTCATCTGACCACCCAGAAACGTCGAGCGGCGTTCTGTCCGGTTCTAGAAGGCCAGTAGGGATCCTATATAAAGAGCGGAGGTGTCGCAGTCAGTGTGGTTCACGACAGAAGGTCAACGACAGGGCTCAGAACACGGTCGACTAAAGCACAGTTCAACGGTGTGGTTCTGTACGGAGCATTACGACGGTTCAGTGCGGAGTACTGTCAAGTACAGTTGAGACGACTGGCGTCTTGATCTTGGTCTGTGATCGAGTCCGACACAACGAGCCTAGTGTGTGAAGTCAGTCCTGAACTGTTGAACCCAGTGCAAGCCCGGAACCAGACGGAGAGGCCAGTGCAAGAGTTAATACGGCGGTACGGTGTTATCGGAGAGATATTGGTACAGTGTACGTGTTGCCAATTGTACAGTATTGGCTGTTATTTATTCAACTATTAAAGTGCTACGTTACTTTGGAGCCCCGAGTTGTCAAGTTCTTTGAGTTAGTGGTGTATGGTGCAGTTTGCAGAGAGCCTGGATAGTGAGATTCGTAACAACTGGTGTCAGAAGTGGGATCGGATCGGAATCGGATCGGATCGTATCTACTATGGCTCGTCTGAAGCTGCTGTACGAACTTGAATTTATAGAACTGAGGCGAGAACTGCGTGAACGAGGGCTGAAGAATGGCGGAAAGAAGGAAACCTTACAAGCACGCCTTCGAGAAGACATTGTGGAAGAAGGGAAGATCCGGACAAATATCTGTTTGAAATTAAACCAACTTTAGGAGAGCTCTTAAAATCTGCGAAGCAAGAGCAGATGGCCACAGTACGAGAAGAGATTCGTGCAATGAGTACGTCGTGGAACATGGCGAACGAACAGATCTGTTCTAGACTTGAACAGATGTACTCTTCGGTGAAGGAAGTGAGGAGCCCCGTGTTGAAAACAATGAACGTGGTGGATGAAATCCTGTGCAACCAAAGAGAATCGAAAGATAAGGAAGCTGAACCATCATTGAACATCGAATGTTTACTCGCCCAATGTTGTGATAAAACATACAGCTATAACGGCAATGATGGTGATGAAGGTTGTGCTGCCTGTGAATCCGAAAACAAGGAGTACAGACCTGTGGGGCCCAAAGAGAAAGATGAAGAGACAATGGAAGCTGCCCATAGTTCGAACGAATCTTGTGCTGAAGCTTTACCTGATATGAGCCACTCAAACAGCAAGACAGATCAAGAGAACACTTATTCTGCCTACAAGCCTGTTGCTGAGGGACGTTTACATGATGAAAGCTATCAGCGAGGCTTGGACCCTACAGACGTTCGTCCAGATGCTAAGCTCAGCGAGAGAAGCCCTGGTGGTGATCATGAGAACCCATTGAAACCTGACGAAGTCTTTAAGAGACATTTGCAAGTCGAGAGATCCCAGCCAGGTCGGCACCCAACAGACATTGGTCAGGCTGCACAGACTGGAGAGGAAAGTCCTGATGGTGGTCAAGAGAATCCAAGGAAGCCTGACGTTGGTCCAGCTGCCAAGACTGGAGATGAAAGTCCTAATGGTGATCAAGAGAATCCAAGGAAGCCTAAAGTTGAAGTTGATGGACATTTGCACGACGAAAGTCATCGACAAGGTCTGAAACCAACAGGTGATTGGCCTGATACTGAGGCGAGAGAGAGAGAGGTCCTGATGATGATGAGGAAAGCCGAATGGAGCCAGAGACCGAAGATGAAGTGGAGTGTTACCAACCTTCCCCAGGATCATGTCCTCCAGACACGACTGAAGGTGATGACTTGTCCCACCATTCTCAGTCCTGTGGATTTGAAACCCATCCCAGTCCTTCTCCGCAAAGCCCTAGGAAGTCACCTCTTTGGCCAACGATCTTGGTATTCCCAGCCCTTACATCCTATACCTCTCCATGTGCCAAGCGGCTGCCCTCAAAACCGAAGGACAAGAGAGCGATGCGACCACGACATCACTGCAGCCACATGAAGACCAACTGGCGGAGAAGAAGAAGAAGGCTACTTTTATTGAATGCAACATGTATGACGATACAACCACGACATCACTGCAGCCGCATGAAGACCAACTGGCGGAGAAGAAGAAGAAGGCTACTTTTATTGAATGCAACATGGATGACGATACAACCACGACATCACTGCAGCCGCATGAAGACCAACTGGCGGAGAAGAAGAAGAAGGCTACTTTTATTGAATGCAACATGGATGACGATACAACCACGACATCACTGCAGCCACATGAAGACCAACTGGCGGAGAAGAAGAAGAAGGCTACTTTTATTGAATGCAACATGTATGACGATACAACCACGACATCACTGCAGCCACATGAAGACCAACTGGCGGAGAAGAAGAAGAAGGCTACTTTTGTTTAATGCAACATGGATGACGATGCGATCACGACGTCGATACAACCAGGTGAAGGCTAACTGGAGGAGAAGAAGAAAACGTTTTCTGAATTCAACATGGATGGCGATGAAAGCACGACGGCGAGGCAACCAGGTCAAGGCCAACTGGAGGAAGAAAAAGAAGCGACCATTGCTGACTGCAACATGGATGACTCGTCAAGCTCAAGTGGCAAGCCAACCGCCACCGATCGACCCCCACCTACAGCGATGAAGCTTCACGGCCAATGTCATTAGGTTGATTCTGTCCGAGACGGACAGATCTAAGGAGGGGGGGGCAGTGTTATAAACCTGGTGGTGGCACAGATGGGGGTAGTGGTGTGTGTGTGTAGTCAGCCGACGCAAATCGCCCCAGGCCAGCGCTAGACGAGCGGTCAACCGTGACGAGTTACGACGGTCGGCCGAGACGAGTGTCAACATGATGGTTCAGGAAGGATCGACGTCGTGAACAGAGCTCAGGAGCGTCACGAGAGTTGTAGTCATCTGACCACCCAGAAACGTCGAGCGGCGTTCTGTCCGGTTCTAGAAAGCCAGTAGGGACCCTATATAAAGAGCGGAGGTGTCGCAGTCAGTGTGGTTCACGACAGAAGGTCAACGACAGGGCTCAGAACACGGTCGACTAAAGCACAGTTCAACGGTGTGGTTCTGTACGGAGCATTACGACGGTTCAGTGCGGAGTACTGTCAAGTACAGTTGAGACGCCTGGCGTCTTGATCTTGGTCTGTGATCGAGTCCGACACAACGAGCCTAGTGTGTGAAGTCAGTCCTGAACTGTTGAACCCAGTGCAAGCCTGGAACCAGACGGAGAGGCCAGTGCAAGAGTTGATACGGTGGTACGGTGTTATCGGAGAGATATTGGTACAGTGTACGTGTTGCCAATTGTACAGTATTGGCTGTTATTTATTCAACTATTAAAGTGCTACGTTACTTTGGAGCCCTGAGTTGTCAAGTTCTTTGAGTTGGTGGTGTATGGTGCAGTTTGCAGAGAGCCTGGTTAGTGAGATTCGTAACAATATCAAGAAAAATACACTATACACTGTACGTATTATCGTTTGCAAAACGTTAGACCGTACTTTCTGCTATGCACGAGCGGCATGGACTGCTTTGATGTCTTCGAGGCTGTGTTTGGCCTTATCATTTTGCTGGTCGGCGCTTTGATGGCGCTCCCATTTTTTTAGCTCCTTCCCTGCCCCGTCTTCTGATTGTTCCATTGTCAGTTAACGAAAAAGAGGGATGAGAGAGGTTAAGTTATAAAACATTGATGATATAACGCAGCAAAATTAGCTCTTTAACAATACTTAATAGAAATTAACTTGAACACATACACACAGCCGCGAAATTGCAAACCGCTAAATGCACTGTATATACCTCAGAATATGCATTTTTTAAAGCTTAAAATAACGGAAATGATGTTGGGAGGCCCGACCCCACTGGGGGAGCGATGTGAGCTCCCCCCGGACTCCTTACCTGTCTTGGCAGTGTGTACTGTCTTTCCACTAATTATAGGAAGATAGTATTCTAGGGTAGAAAAAACGTTTGAAAGAATGAAAGATCAGAATGTAATGAAGATTAATTACATATACACACACACTTATATATTGTTATAAACCTGGCGGTGGCACAGATGGGGCTAGTGGTGTGTGTGTAGTCAGCCGACGCAAATCGCCCCAGGCTAGCGCTAGACGAGCGGTCTACCGTGACGAGTTACGACGGTCGGCCGAGACGAGTGTCAACATGATGGTTCGGGAAGGATCGACGTCGTGAACAGAGCTCAGGAGCGTCACGAGGGATGTAGTCATCTGACCACCCAGAATGGTCGAGCGACGTTCTGTCCGGTTCTAGAAGGCCAACAGGGACCCTATATAAAGAGCAAAGGTATCAGAGACCAGTCAGTCACAACTTCCCGATCTACAGTTCGTTACAACGACTCAGTACAAGTCCGAGACGAGACAGAGAGACGAGTGCAAGAGTTGATACGGCGGAGAGATATGTGTACAGTCTGGTGTTGCGTGCTGCCAATTGTACAGTGTTGGCTGTTATTTATTGACATTAAACTATTACGTTATTTTGAAGCCCAGAGTTGTCAAATTCTTTAAGTTGGTGGTGTCGTTTGGTGCAATTTGCAGCGAGCCTGGATAGGGAGATTCGTAACAATATATATATAAATTGCGGAGTGGGTAAAAATCTCCCCTTACATAGAAAATATGTGACATACCATTTGTGGGCCGGCTTATATGGTAATGCCCGGGCCGATTTTGATACCCAGTCCGCCCCTGGGTAGCAGGCATTATAGAGCAGTACCCTCATCCATTGCATCGTGCATACACTGGTTTAAACTAGGATTGCTGACCTGCCCACTCTAGCACCCAGATTGTTATTTTTGGATCATACTTTTTTGGTCATGATAAAAATTAAATCAGCACAAACCTATATATTTAATATAGATAGTCATGCTTTTCAGCGAGTGACTTGTCTAGATCCAAATTTTTAACAAATCAACATGGCTGTCGTTTTAGATAAATAAATACAAAACAGAAACATTGATGGTACTTAAAATTTCATCCTCGTCCATACAAGTTTAAAGTATCATAAATGGAGTCACCAGGAAGAAAATTTATTAGCACTCCTCTAGGGTTAAGTAGACGTGAAAGAGAAGGCAGTTCCCTATCTACGTCGTTTATTAAACAAATGGTGTATGGTCACAGAATATCGAAGTCACAAAGTTTGTTTAAGCGTGATTTATTGGGTCACTATGGATGTGTTAACGCCATTGAATTTTCTTCCGATGGAGATTTTATAGCATCAGGTGAGACTAGACTCTATATAGATCTAGTTTAGAATAGTAATTAGTATTGATTGTAGCATGTACACTCTTTGAAGTTACTTGAACTTATTTATCTAAGAAGTAGATTTCTGAATGATTTCATGGTTATTGGATGATAATTCATTTAAAATTGGATGGGCGTAGCCAGGGTGTTTTTTCAAGCTTCTAGATCTATTATTATTATAGAATTAGTATCTACCCCTCCCTCCCTGAAATGAAATCGGGGGGGGGGGGAATTAGTTACTTTTTGTTTTTCTTAAATTTTTTGTATTGGTCATTGTAGAGAATTTAATGTTAAACCATCCCTTGCTCAGTGTTGCCGGGCAAGGGGGTTTGAGGTTTAAAAATTCCCTCAATAAAAATGTAAAAGGAAACTAGATTTATCTACATTCATTGATTCAACTATTTCAATGAGCTTTGTCAAGGGTGGATTTGAGTTTAAATCCTCCTCTAGAGTCTAGAGGGTTTTGAATTTAAAACCCCCTACAGAGCCTGAGAAGAGGGTTTTGAGGTTAAAAACCCTTCTTATACTAAAAAGAAAAGCAAAACTTACAGTTAACAAAAAGTATGTGGCCAGCACAATGACCAATCACCTTTACTTTTCCCCAACTAATCATGGGCCACAGAAACAGATGACTTTACATCATCTGCCCTATAGACCACAAGGTCTGAAAGGGTAACTTAACTTTTTTTACACATTAGAGTTGGCTGCACTCAAAGGCACTCTAAAAATCCAGTCTTCACCAGGATTCGAACTCGGAACCCCTTGGTTTGGAAGCCAAGTGCTTCACCAGTACAGCTTTAGAACTAATTTCATGGGTAGAAACTGAAAGGGGTTTGTGGTTAACCTCCATCACCCCTTCAATAAAAACTAAAGCAAAACTTGTTACCAATTGCTACCATAGACATGTCTAAAAAAAAATCTTTGCTGTGATCTAAAGGTTAGTTCACACTGCATTGCTAGGTGAAGTTGTTCCAATATGTGTGATGAATCATATTATAGGCAAGCTGATTGGTGAAAAGGGACTACAAGATGGGGTAGTTAAACTTAAAAATGCCATAATTAGTGAAGCTCTTGGTATCATCACCTAAATGTTTAAGAATATAGAAAGAGAGAAAAAACTATTTAGATGCAAATGTC
The DNA here is from genome assembly GCA_036873155.1 of Biomphalaria sudanica. Taxonomy (NCBI): domain Eukaryota; kingdom Metazoa; phylum Mollusca; class Gastropoda; family Planorbidae; genus Biomphalaria; species Biomphalaria sudanica. The sequence goes on from JAZGLO010002124.1 coordinate 990,783, forward strand.
GTGGTATCAATATATCTGTCCAAAGTCTGAAAGTGTACTGCTATTATATATCCCAAAGAAAGGAAAGATTGCCTGCATTAACACAGTTTACACTAAAACTTGCATACTTTGAAGGATAGAAATACACATTTTGAGAAACTTTGAAAGTCATTTTAGACTTAAGAATTGAAGCTATATACATGTCTAGAATTGTTAAACTGACAGTCTAGGACATTCTATTTCTCCTATTAAAAAAAACAACTATTAAATTGAATCTCTTAAATTATCTGGTGCCTAATTGATGAACTACTTTTTATTTATATATATTATTATATTAGTCTAAATAAAAAACAAAATTCTCCCTATTCTGCTTATTGTTTTTTAGGTGGGGATGATCGTCGCTTTTTATTGTGGAATGTTGGACAGGCCATCTACGATGTGAAACCTCCGGTAGTATTTGAAACACAGCACATAAGTAATATTAACACCTGCTGCTTCAATGCCGAGAACAAAAAGATTGCCACTGGAGGTAGCGAATTGCTTAAAAGAAAAATGATTTTAATTTCTATAGTTTCTATTATATTATATGCTTACTGAACCATACAATGGTATAAACATTTAAACTGACAAAAAAGAAGAAATTCAGACATAAATTATTATTTTTTAATGTTATAATGTTGTTAGTTACAATTGCTCCTTCAGACACGAAGATAGTTATGATTTAACCCAAAGCAGCAGGAGAATAGTGGCAGGCAGATTTCAAATTTGAAACCTTCCTGTAGACACTCAAAGAAGCTAACACAGCTAGTCAGTCATCCAAATATGCAAAATGCATTCATATATACAAAAAATTTATATTATTATAATACTTATTATATTATTTAAATACATTCTCGTCAACACCCTTCCTAAATCACTGTACTGGGATTTGAATCATAACTTACCTTTATCTCTCCTCCTCTCTCTCTCTCTGGTAATCTCTACCTCAATCTCTCATGTTTTCTAAATCTCTCTCTGACACTTCCCTGTTGACAGAATGTGTTTGTTCCTACAATAACAGACTTAGGAAACCATTGCCTCTATATACTGCAAATAGCAAGTGTTGAACTGGTTGTGTAGGAAATAATTTATTTCTGTTTATGTATTGAAATTGAAAGTTGGTTATTATTATTTCTTAACATTGGCAGAGTTAGTTTTTCTAAATAATCTGAGACTACAATAGCTATGAATTAAAGTAAGAATTGTTTGTATGTTTTTCTTTTCTGTATTGACTCATTTGTTCCTCTTCTCTCTATTCACACTCAAACTCTATTGCACTAAGTTATCTCCCTATAAGTAGTGAGGGTTTAAGGAGAGACTAAGGAAACTGGGTTAGCCCAACTGAGCAGCACTGTAATATATATTGTGAAACCTTCATAACAAGGTCTTAGATTAAATAGAGCATTAAAACTAAAACTACTTACAAAAAGTTCAATTTGTAGTCCTTTTTATTAGCTTACCATAACATCACATACTGAGACTGAAAATACATTTTGTTTCTGGTTTGTATGTGGATCTGAAAGATGAGTGTGTGGGTTTGAAAGATGAGTGTGTGGGTTTGAAAGATGAGTGTGTGGGTTTGAAAGATGAGTGATAGAGAGTAGAATAAATGAGAGATGGACTAGCAATCAACCAAATTTCAAGAAAAGTGATGCCATTTACAAGCTATCCTGACACATTAACCAATTTTTCGACTCTGTACACAACAGAATGAGACCACTTGTTCTGGAAGCTAAAAATTTGGGACTAGCGAATCTTGCCCTTGTAATTAGTGTATAATAAAGGACAGATGTTCCCAAACTTTCATTCAGAATGATTGTACTTTACTTGTTGGTTCATTCAGTTTTAATAAATGAAGAGCACTTTACTAGTTCCCAAATGTATCTATAATTTTATCATTAATACATTTAAATATTTCAAATATTTTCAGGGAATGATGGACAAGTTCTAATACATGACATTAGTGTGTAAGTTTATAGTAGATGTTCTAGTACATGACATTAATAAGTTTATTGTATAAATCCTTGCTTTATATTTGTTTTTGATAAGGCAAAGGTTACTTGGAAAGTTTTGGTACATCTTTGTTAAACCCTTTTAAAGTTTAATCTTTGCTGCATCTGAACATGTGTAGAAAGATATTGCTTTTTATTGCTGCAAGTTTTGATACTAACTTTAGATAGCAAGCCCAATCTTACACATGTGAAGGAAATCTTCAATACAAAATAATGCAAACATTTTTATTGAACAAACACAATCTAAGCAGAATGTCAATCAAAAAATAGTTTGATGAACACATTTTTACATCATCATCATCATCAAACTCCATTAAAGTGAGGGCTTGAGAGGCTCAAATCCTCTCTTGCAAAACCCTGCTGTCTTGCGTAGTGCATAAATGTCGCCATACAGGTCGAGAATAATGGGTTTCACAGACCTGTCGAGACGGAGATCAGCAAGTCTGGGGCAGTCAAACAGAATATGAGGCACGGTTACCTCTTCTTCCCTGCAGCGGGGGAACCATGAATCAAAATTTGGCCATAGCCGCGAGAAATATGAGCCAACAGGACAGTGGTCTGTCCTGCACTGTGCTATACTAGCTTGCTCAGGCCTGGACAGCCTCCACCACGGGGAAGTGCGGTCAGGGCGCCTCATGCGCTCCCAGACTCCACTGGCTTTTTGGGACTTGTCCCAGCACTCAAACCAATTTTCCATTTCTGTTTTTTACAAGATCTCAACAAACTGAAATGTACTTGCTGGCGTCTTTAAGGTCCCAAATGTCTCCACCTTGTGACTATCCCAAAATTCTCTTTTTGTCTACATGACCCACCTACAGTTTGAAAAAAAAAAGTCATCATTTCTTAAAATGAGAAACTAGATTCATTCAATGACAGTTTGAAAGTCACTCTGTGATGCAAGTGTTGTTTGTAAGGCCAATGGTTATTTTAGGCTATATATAATAGATTACTATTTACATTCATGCTTGGTTACTAAAAACTTTCAGTCTCAAACTTATGTCAGCTGAAGCCAATCAAGTTATGCTGGCCACCACTGTCTATTTACAAACTAGCTAATAGAATATAATAGTCTTTTAAAGTTGATTAACTGGTATGGCTTATAAAAGATTTAAATTAATGTTAAATATAATCACTTTAATAGGAAACAGTCAACATCAATCTATGGTTTAAGTGACGCCATCTACGCTCTGTCTCCAGACCCGGTCAGCTCTACAATCATTGCGACTGCTAGCGATGATGGTAAAGTGCGAATTCTTGACACCAGGGTGCCCACAGACAGCGGTTAGTTGTTGTTTTTTATCCAAATTTGTTTCTTATTTCCTTCTTGCATTCTAAAACTCAGCGTGAAATCTGTACTGCAATAATGAAAGTACCAAATACCTACTGGTGTTGTTGTAATTTATGCCATCTTTTTCCAACTCTTGTCATGTCCCCATAAAGGTAACATAGATCTTCTAGGGCCCTGAAGCCCTTTACTTGAACAACTAAAGGATTGGAGAGTGATATGCCTGACACAATGTTTTGTTGTTTTCTTCTTTTCTAACTCTTAAAAACCGTAATTTTTTTTCTCATTCTGCCGGAATTATTTTTTTTCCCCATAATTTTTATCACATAAGCCTTTTTATAAACGTCCTACTGATTTTTCTGTTTGTTAAAACATAGACATGTTATATAAAATTTTGTTGGACATTAAATGTACTACAAGATAATTTATCTTTCAATGTTATAGATAGTCACTGGAAAAAAAAATTAGGTAATTTTAGAGATGAAAAATATTTTATTTTTTTTTAAATTTGATCTTTAAAAACTGACTTTCCCAAGTAAAAAAAAAGAATATTCCAACAGTCCTCAAGCATTATTATTGTATGAAATATTAAACTCTATCCAATTATCTATTTAAAAAACATAACTTTGTCAAACTTGATCAATATTTTCACTTTTAGTGAGGTTTCTTTCTAGATCTACTTGGGCCTGGCTGGGGCGACGTCCCCTTTCGTTTACTACTTTTACTAGATCTAGGGATGAATAATTCACTATCAAACTCGCTTGGGTCTGAAAATCACTTTCATGATAACTTTCTAGCTCTAGAATCTCTATCTAAGTCTAAGTCACTCATGTCACTATCATTCATATCTAAAAAGATATTTAGAGCCTGATCAGCAGTAAAATGGCAAGAAGGCCTGTCAGCCATGATGTCTGATGCAAAAAAACTAAAAATTCACTAGTCACTTACAAAAAAAAATATTTAGAACAATAAAAACAGCTTAGATCAACATAGTATCGGAAGGAAAAAACTTTCAAAATGGCCGCTCTAGCGTTTCCTTAAACCATTTAAGGGATTAAAAACGTTGATTAGAAAAGAAAAAGAAGTAAATAGGGAAATAGTGATCGGACGCTGGAAGCGTCATTACGTTATCATGGCCGGGGGACTGGAGGCTGTCAGCGTCAATGCAGTCGTGAAGAGCTAAAGATAAGCGTCATTACGTTGAGCATTCACTTAGCATTTGTTCTTTTTTTTTTTTTTAAATTACTGTTTCTTTGTGATGATAGCTTATAGTCAGTGGAATTTTTAAATAGAAGCTTAATGATAGGAAATATTTTTTAATGTTCAACTACATTTCTACAATTATTTTTTCTTACAGCGCCGTTTGTTCTGGCTGACCTGAGGGCTGCAATGCATTCTGTGACATACAATCCCATGGACCCCAGACTGCTGGCAACTGCAAACTCCAAACATGGACTTGGATTGTGGGACATTCGTATGCCTTTTATGTAAGCCTTGTTTTGTAATTTCTATTAGAAGTAGTAGGAAAGTGAACATAAATCTGTAATTATTATTGTCACTGAATTTTTTTCTTAAATAAATCTTTGCATTCTCATAGGTAAAGTTTAAGATTTATATATTGTTAGTCTAGTCTAAAACAGCAAGCATTTGTATGTGTGTGTGTTAAATTTTCATTCGTCAGAATTGCAATGCTCCACTGTATACATACATACAAGAATTATTCGCCTAATAGTATAGGATTATATACATACTTAATTATAATAGTATATAATAATAATATCAAATAATTATGATTAATTAATTAAATATGTACATATTTATATTTTAAAAAAGCTTGTGGTTTAAAACTTTCTATCAAAATTGTGTTTCTCCTTTGATTCTAGGTCACTGACCTACAGAAGTGGTGTATACAACTGTATGAGTGTAAGATTCAATAACCAAGGTGATCGTTTGCTGGCTCTGAGACGTCGTTCCTCTCCTGTCCTGTTTGACATTGCTAAGATGCAGCCTATGTTTGAGTTTGATTACAAGACATATTACAATGCTTGCACACTGAAAAGTTGTAGCTTTGCAGGATTACAAGATGAAGTGAGACATTTTTTAATGAACCTTTTTTTTTCACAACTTATCCCACAAAATTTGAAATCACAAAAAGTTTCCACAAATATTATTCTTTTCAATGTTCAGGTCCAGACAAGTTATAAGAAGCTAAATTTATTAGTCCAAACAAATGGACATTCAGTTTGTCCACAATTGTCCACACAGTAACGATATAGATGCAGATAAAACAACATTTAAAAAGACAAATACACAAAACTTATTGAGCAGAGTAAAATATAACTTTTCAATTTCTTTTTTGATCAGTATGTTATGTCAGGGTCAGATGACTGTTCTGTGTATTTGTGGAAGATACCTAATGATACAGAAGACAACTGTAAGTTTAACACTATAACTGTGTTTGTAATACCTGTTTTTGTTGAGCCTAATATAATATAACAAGAGATTTAGGGTCAATAAAAGAGATCAAACCCATTTAATTTGACATCCATTGCCATGAGCAAACTGTGGACAATCTGGAAGAGTGAGAGTCAAATTAAAACTGTACTGCTATTCTTTGTTCTTGGTCTCTTTATGCTTTGGAAAGTTGAGCTCTGAATTCTGAGGCTGAAAGAAGAATTGAAGCCTTTGAGAGTATATACTACAGAAAATTGCTGGGCATCAGAGATCAGTAAAAGAAGACAAATGAATTTGTACTTTTACAATTCAACACACTCTGGCTGGCAAAAAGGAAGAACTCCTCAAACTGTGAAGAGATGAAAGCTGAGTTGGTTTGGTCCTATTATAAGACATGACTCACTGTTAAAAGGTACACAAAGAGCACAAAGAAAGGGTCATCCAAAGAAAAGCTGGCTGGATAACGTAAAAGAATGGACCGGTCTCTCTCTTGATGTCCTGCTAAGAACAGCAGCTGTTCTGAAAGAATGGAGGATTTGGTTATGGGAATTGTCAAAGCAGCCCTAAGATGAAAGTCAATGGGCAGATGATGGGATATCATGTTTAGTACGAGATTTTGCTCTTGATGTTACATTCAAGATTTCATAACTTTATCTTCTGTAATGTATTGTTGTTGTTTTTTGTTGTTGTTGTTTCTCTTGTATTGTATATGGTAGAGCAGGTTACTAAAATACTGTCCAACTTGAAGGTAGCTCGCATGAAACGTCTTTATTTGTCTGTCCTCAGTCACGCACACAGAGCCTCACATGATTCTGAGAGGTCATAGGTCTATTGTGAACCAAGTGCGTTACTGTCCTCAGAATCAGTTCATTATATCATCAGGCGTGGAGAAGTTGATCAAAGTAGGTCTTTTTAGTATGTTTACTTCTAATCTAGATTTTTGTTTTTAAAGAAACAAACTGATACCATGATTCTTTAATGTGACCTCTGTACTACACCTTGCTCCATCCTTATGTCTGCATGTGTATGTGTAAAACAACAATAGATACATTCAAATTTGAAGATAACATAACCACAACTTTCAAATACTTCATTGAACTAAAATACATTTGAAGACCAAGTCTAAAAGTTGTTCTTTATCTACATACAAGTACTATTTCTGTCAAAGTCAAGCTTGGAATGGTTTACCTGACAGCAAGAATTATTAACTAAACACATCTAGGGTGTGGTGGATGAATGGTAAATTTCTTGGCTTCTGAACCGAGGGGACGTGGGATTGAATCCTGATGAAGACTGTGATTTTGAATTTTGGGATCTTTAGAGCACTTCTGTCCACCCAGCTCTAGTTGGGGGAAAGTATATGCAGTTGGTCGTTTTGCTGGCCACACGATGCCCTTCTTAACCATGATCCATAGAAACAGATGACCTTTACATCATGCATCCTCTGTCTCACTTATCAAAAGGTCTGAAAGTTGTTTTTTTTTTTTTTTTTTGTTTACATTGAAATCTCTAATCAACATAAACTCTTAGATTAATACATGAATAATTGTAAATCTTTTGTTTTATAGAAGAATATGATGATTGTCGGATGAAAGTGGAAACTAGTTTCAGATACATGAATAGTTAATGTCATTTTAGTCACATGACTATGGTTAAAACTTTATTATCTTTGTACAAACAGGTCTGGAGCCCTTATGCTCTTCCAAACTGCACTGGCCATCTTGTTCATAATCGTCGCTATGGTGATGATGATGAAGTTGAGAGGAACGCCTACAGCCATGAAGAATACATTCACATGGTGTTGCAGGCTGGAAGCTTCCTATCACATGACTACACCCGTGGCACCACAGAAGAGGAGCCCTGCATGATTGCTTTTTTTGACAGCCTCATCCAGCGTGAGGTTGAGCACAGCATTGAGCTTGAAGATTCAAGTTCTTCTTCATCTTCATCCTCTGGGGATGACCATGATGCTGGCAGAGAAAAAAATGGTGCAAAGGTTGATGGAAGAAAGAAAAAATTATTCCAGTACGACTCAGACAGTTCATTGGAAAGTCCATCGTCTTCCAACACTAGGCTAAGAGATGTGGAAGCAGCAACTGGTACCCATTCTCCTGATAGACAAGCAGAAGCGTCACCAGCCCGACAACGTGAGTCTGAGTCACCTTCATCTTCTTTTTATAATGATCTACTCTCCTCATCAGACAGCGACACTGAAGTAGAAGAAATATTAAGTGCAATGTACAGCCGCTACATGAACTCCAGGGAGAGACTTATGAGTGGGGAATCTAAGCCTTCTGGGAAAAAAATCTCTGCTATAATTGCTAGGGGAAAGCAGAAGAGCATGTCCTCAAAAAAGGGTGTGTTTCAGCGAAGACTGCTGCGCATTCGAGAAGATCTTCAGCACAGTGGGGATCAGTACTTAAGAGATAGTGCCAACAGCATTGGTATATTAGTAGATGTGATTGACAATTTCGTTGATAATTTAGTCACAGGCGAGTCTGGTAACAACAGAAGCCTCAGTGACATAAGAGATGGTTTGACAGATTCCACTAGCAATTTTGCAGACGCTGTGGCTGTACCAGAGGATGTTGCACGCCAAGCAATAGTTCGTGAAACTGACAGAACTCTGGCTGAGACTCCTACCTCCAGGCAAGAGACCCAGTCCACATCTACTATCTCAGCTCCCCCTGATCACCTATGCTCACAAGAGGCTAGCATGTTTTTTATGCCAGAATTCCAAGCTTTTCCTCCAGAGTCTTTCCCTGCTGTTGTCAGTGTCACTTTTGACCAATCTCCATTAGATGCTGACAGCACAGTCTCAAAGGTTGTGGGCCCTAGTCTCTCCACAGTACAGTCTAAATGTGGCAATCATACAAGGCCTGACCCTGTTTCTTCAAAGATAAAAATTCTCAAATGTAATGGTGGCAATAGAGATGTGTCCTTGAAAGATGGGAATACACCACAGAATAGAACTCACACTTCTGTGACACAAGAAGACGACCTCACAAGTAAACCCAACAATGCAATAGACAGTTCTGCCTGTTCACAGAAGATTTCATCCATGTCTAGATTAGGTCACCTTAGGTCAGCCGTGACTACTTCTTCTATATTCACACCCATTACAGTGAGCCAGAGGGACACAACAGACCTTGAGACCCATAAAGTGACTACTCCAGACGCCACTCCAGGCACATCAGTTGAAGTTCATTTTAAAAAAAGCAAATTAAATAGAAAGAATATTCGCTATCGTCATCGAACAGATTCTGGGTCATCTAGTGAAGATGAAGAACGCTAAAATTGTGTGAGAAACTTTGTGTAATTAGATTATTTAAAAATAATTTTAATTCATTGTAATAAAAAAGACAAAAAAACCCTCCCAATGATTTGTTGATAATCCAACTTCAATCAAATGTATTTACCAATAAAGAGTCTAAATACAAATAAAAAAGGATTATAAAACACACACACATATCAGTCATTGCTTTCTAAGTGACACCTACTGCTGTGGAGACTGTTTGCTGTTAAAGTCTGTTAGTGTAAGTATGTAGTAAAAAGTCTGGTACCAGATATTTTTTAGTCCATAATGCAGTATATTACCAGTGCTTTGAAATTAGCACACACAATCAGGTGCTATAGTTAAATTGATCTTGCAATATTTTGATGTTTTAAAATCTTTTTCACAATTCATAAATAATAATAAATGATTAATACTTGTTAAAAAATGCCTTAAATGACAAGAGTTGAACCCCTTGAATATGAAGTTCTGTAATCAACAGCAGTGCAACATTTTTGTTATCTAGTACTTCAGACCTTACCTGAAGTGCATGATGGCTGAATTTGTGTGTGGGCATTGAAGACAAGTTTCCTGACTTTCAGTGCCTTTTATATTGAGCTATTCAATGTAGTGAAATTTTGAGTCTATCTTATTGACTAAATTGAAGGTAACAAGCATGGAAAAGAAACAAGGTTGAGTTCAATCATTCCCAGGAGTCACCTGGAAGTTTATTGGTTTAGCTTTGCAAGAGTAGTACATAAGCTACATACATACATTCCTAGATCAATACTATTATACTACAGCACATCCCTCCTTATCAAACTATTCAATACTAATACACTAAAGCACCACCCTCTTCCTCAAAGAATTTTTCAAATGCAGTAATCAAAATAAAAAGCCCTGAAATGAGCATGTTTCCTAAGTACAGCACATAAACAAAATATCTTGATATTAGTTTACTTATAAAGTAGCCTACATCACTTGAAAAATTGTATGTCTTAGTGGTCATTGCACTAGACAAACGAAAATTGTCAAACTCATTAGATTAAGTTTTAAAAATTCAGGTCCGCTCGTTACAATGTCCAGAATATACAAATGGAGCATGGGAACTTGAGGTTGAGGTTCAGTAGATCTTGACCTGGCTTTAAGGTAGGATGATATATCCATAGATGGTAGTGTGACCTGGCTTTAAGGTCATTAAAGTAGGGTGATGGAATCTGGTGGTGAAGTTTCAATTGGAGAATATTAATATCCTTCAGAACTGGAAGGAATTATTTCTCTAGTAGCGGTATCAAGTCTCTAGAATGGTGGAGTGCTGATCAGTGTGTCTCCTGAATATGATACCTTAGCAATAACTCTGCTGCACACATTAAAGGTCCTATTTTTTTTATCACAGTCACTTTTCTTGATTTGGTCTGCACTCACCTGAATGTTTATCTCCAATTTAAATATACTCTTAATTTTGCTTTGTAGTCATTTCTGGTCTGTTTTGAGCATGTCTAAACTAGTTCTAATGTATACTCTGGTCCAACTGTCTTGTCAAATGAAACTAAATACTTGTGAATCCTGGCCTAATGATTTCATGATGTTTTCCCTTTAGCTGTATTCTTTCCATAGAGTCCGAGTTATTAACTATAGAAAAGATTGTTTGCCAAATAATTATCTCTGTTTAGTGTAATCTTGTGTCTATTGGCATGTGGCTTAAGATTTTCCATGATCGAATTGAGTTGATGAATCCTGTTGAGAACTCAGCATATCTTTGCAGCTGGCATGGCTGGAAAACCTTTGGTTGGACAGAAAATGCATTTTAGTGGCACATGATCTGTGATAGAGCAAACTGTCTCCCACACAGAACAACATTCTTCACTGCCCTAACTATTGCTAAGGCCTCTATCCAATTAAGATTAAATCTTTTGTACTTTTTTTTTTTAAATGTTCTTGAGGCATAAGATTTTAATCATTTGGTCTTGTGGGATATGAAACTGCTGTAACGCCATACTAGTTTTTAAGGGTTTATAGATGAATGACAGCCTGTTTTTCAAGGAAGAAACTTAGTATTTCATCTTACAAACTCAAACACCCAGTGCTTTTTTTTTTTTTAAGGTTTAAGGCTTTTTGAATAAGTAATTTTCTATGTACCATTGCTATGATGGTTTTTTTTAGGGGGTCAGGGGGCTTCAGTCATTATTCTCATCTCAATGTTTAGAACTTTGTCTACTTTGATAAATTTGCTTTGTCTGTTCTGTGAACTCCCACTCTATGTCAGATTTTAAAATGAATCTCAAGTCGTTTTTTTTTGGTCCAGAACTTTTTACTTCTCAGAGTCCGACAATGTTTTCATAAATTTGTTTTCTAGACCTTTTTTTGCAGTTATTTTTATAAGCTATTCCCAGGTTGTAAATGAATACAAGAATTATGGAACTATAATGTGTTGTTTTTTTCATGCTATCTAATGTAGTAATATTTTATCATAATAATAATAATCATTATTGTCCGTATGGAAATTTGTCTTACAATTTGTGCATTACACCAAACAAAAAACATTATAACTATAAGAAACCAAAGTGTACATTCACACCAGACTAACTCATAATTTACATGTGACAAAGTTTATCTGCATAACTAATTACAAAAGAACATTCAATATACATCCAGCAAGAAATAAGAATGAATAATGAAAGCACAAATTGCATGTTGCCACAGTGAAGCTCCAGTTTCTTTGTTGATAATCTTGTCATCTTTTTATCTTCAAACCAATAGCTCAGTTTATCAAGAGATTCTTCAAGTTGTAATTTATTTAGTTCTCAGTAAAATTTATTTTGATATAACTTGCAATAGTTTCTGTTGAATAATCATCAGGTACTATCTTGAGATTGTAAGATATTTATTATCAGATTGTAGTACTATCTTGAGATTGTAAAGTATTTATTATCAGATAGCTGACTGAATGTAATAGTCTCTCAGGTTCAGTGAAGCCTTACTTGAAAACAGTAAATATAAAGACCTACATCATTTATGACCAGGAAAAAAAATTTCAATATAAAGTAATTATGGTTACAAGTATATTATATCAGACTAGCACAGACGCATGAATTTTAAATTGCCGACAAAACTTAAAAAATATGTTATGGAGATTTGATCTCTTCCCTTACTGAATCTTGATTTGTGCTGTTCAGTGCCTATAGGTTTGGAAAATACAGCTTTATGTGAGACATGAATTCTAATTTAAAATAGGTTGGCTCTGAAAAAAATGTCAAAGCCTCATGGATCAATGTCATTGAACTCTTCAGAGATTTAGGACCCAGCACCTTCATATTATTGTCATTCTTCAGTCTCAGTCTTTTGGTACATCTGTCCTCACAATGTAGGAAGCAGCCTTTGTGGATACACCAAAGAAAAAATTAGGAGGAACACTCAAAGGATCAGGAGACTGAGTCTCTATTTTGGCCATGTTGACCACTAGACCAGAGGCTGAGAACTGGGTCATGTAAAAGGCAATAGATATTGGGCCGATGTCACTGAGGTTGATAGACTTGTCCTTAGGGTTGATCAGCTGCAAATACAGTTTGTAATAGGAATACATTAGTTGATTTCATAAATATAACAATAAATCTAATTGAGAGAAAAAAGAACTATGGGCTAAACAATCAAAGCCTAACAAATATGGTTTTTTTTTTGTTTGTTTCGAAATGCAGGTTAAGTTAAGGGTTCACTTATTTCATTGGGTCAAATTATTGCAGACCTATGTGGACAGATCAATGACCCACCAGCTATACTTTCCAACTCTTACTGATGTATAAGTGATTAATGCCTTAATATTCTCAAATCCAGAATAAAGAAATGTAAAACTGGGGGATAAATTCTGGACTTTACACTTAGTCAAAACATTTGTCAGCAAAGACGGTTTACTGCCAAGACTTTTAAAATAAAATACCAGTAGTGTTGTGTATGATTCTTGTTTATGTGGAAGTTACTAAATTTGATAAAACTATTTCGTGTGAGTTTCCAAAATGTTTCTTTTTGTGCTGAACAGATCAACATATTCAAATGGGTGGCTAATTACATTGTAAAAAATTTTGCAGAATTCAAAGATCATAAAAAGCTAATTTCTTATTAATCATTTACCAGACTTCCATCTGGAATGTATTAAATGCTTACACTATATTATATATTAGAAAGAATTGGGACACCACTCTGAGCATACTGTAGTTCAATCATTTACTCTTCCTTTACTCAAACCTTATTTGGACTTCAGCAACAAAGAATGTGATCATTACGCCCAGATCAATCGTCATAGTAGGCATGAACTGATGTGGCAACCTGTGGTCAGAGGAGATCAAAAGGCCATTGCCAAATCCCAGGTCAGTATTCAAGCCTACTAAGATGATTGGTCTCGATTGCGTCCGTCTGGCAGTAAAAAAAACTCCAAGACAAGCCAGTTCCCTTTTAGTGTAAATAATATGTGTGATAACTTGGTTCTTCTACTCTACTGTGATGGCTGGTACAACCGAGACAATTTTAATGTTAGGATCAACAAACTTTATCTGAAGTGCAATAAATTATCATCAACAACAGAACACAGGCTGACCTCAATGTCCAAAAAAACAATAATTGTATTTGGAATTCAATATGCAGAAAGTGAAGGAGATTGTGCGCCCAAATGAACAGGGATTTAAATATTAAGATTGCAATTTGGCTGGAGTGCAGAATTCCTTTAGTGAAGCCAAAGATTGAAAGTCTTGACCAAACAATTGAGCCTCTTACCCTAAATGTTATGAACGCCTCTGTTCCACCAGCTGATTTCTTCACTTCCCATTCAGCACATGTTTCCTGAGAGTCAAAATGACTGGACTGATTGTCCCCTGACTTTGTGGTGGACACGCTAACATAGAAACACAAATCAATGTCAGTTGGAGAAAAATTCATTTCCAAAATAAATGACAAAACAAATGACAAAATAATAACAAAGTCAATAAAAAAAATGGCATGATACTAATTATGTACACAACACTAAGCAATCTTTTTTGTTGTTGTTGCTATTGCAACATCAACTTGTAATATATGAAAGTTGTTAGAAATAATATCAAATTAATGATTGTATTAAACATATTGCCTACTTTCTGCTACAAAAATAATTAATTTCATTCATGAAAGCATTAAAACCTATGTGCTCAGACATAAGTCAATTGTAAAAACATCACATCAATTCATGTGGTCTCAATAAAATCATCTTAGTACCATAGCTAAAGGAAAACTTACATGCAAACACATGCCTAGTCTGTCTAAAAGCTTTTCAATAGTAATATTTCCAGTGTGCACATTACCATACTTTGAAATTTATAAGTCTTTTTAATATTTGTATGATTCCAGTGATATTGTAGGTCAAGGTAAACGTTGACTTACCTTGTCACCCAAGAAGGTAATTTTACTTTCACTCTGATGTAAGAAGCTCTGGCTCGGCTCTCTGCTTGGTTTATAAGTCGAAGAGAAAATTTATAATCTCTGTGCAAACAAAATTACATTTCAGGCAAGCGTTATGAAAATAAGATAAGAGATAAATGTAATTTTGTTTCCCCACAATCTTATACTGAACAATACATGAGACACAAAATGCTGTTTAAATAGTTTAAAGTGAAGAAAAACAATTGAGGGGTAACAGTAAATAAATGAGACAAATAAACACTACCATGCTGCCTAAAAAAACTTTTCATTTTTTGTTCTGCTATGTGTATAGCTCTTGAGAAGATGAAGTTTGTTGACCAATGATTTTAAAATCATAACTGAGCTATATGCTGGATAACTTTGGCAGTTTCTTAATCCTGTTGCCACATTGACAATATTGTCAAATCTCTCAATGCTAGGAGAATTCAACAAGAAACACCTCAAACACACAACACTGCCTCAAGTCTTCTGATTAACCAAACTTGTATACCACTGCCTCAAGTCTTCTGATTAACCAAACTTGTATACCACTGCCCCAAGTCTTCTGATAAACCAAACTTGTATATGACTGCCCCAAGTCTTCTGATTTACCAAACTTGTATACCACTGCCCCAAGTCTTCTGATTAACCAAACTTGTATATGACTGCCCCAAGTCTTCTGATTAACCAAACTTTTATATGACTGCCCCAAGTCTTCTGATTAACCAAACTTGTATATGACTGCCCCAAGTCTTCTGATTAACCAAACTTGTATACCACTGCCCCAAGTCTTCTGATTAACCAAACTTGTATATGACTGCCCCAAGTCTTCTGATTAACCAAACTTGTATACCACTGCCCCAAGTCTTCTGATTAACCAAACTTGTATACCACTGCCCCAAGTCTTCTGATTAACCAAACTTGTATACCACTGCTCCAAGTCATCTGATTAACCAAACTTGTATACCACTGCCCCAAGTCTTCTGATTAACCAAACTTGTATACCACTGCCCCAAGTCTTCTGATTAACCAAACTTGTATATGACTGCCCCAAGTCTTCTGATTAACCAAACTTGTATATGACTGCCCCAAGTCTTCTGATTAACCAAACTTTTATATGACTGCCCCAAGTCTTCTGATTAACCAAACTTGTATATGACTGCCCCAAGTCTTCTGATTAACCAAACTTGTATACCACTGCCCCAAGTCTTCTGATTAACCAAACTTGTATACCACTGCCCCAAGTCTTCTGATTAACCAAACTTGTATATGACTGCCCCAAGTCTTCTGATTAACCAAACTTGTATACCACTGCCCCAAGTCTTCTGATTAACCAAACTTGTATACCACTGCCCCAAGTCTTCTGATTAACCAAACTTGTATATGACTGCCCCAAGTCTTCTGATTAACCAAACTTGTATATGACTGCCCCAAGTCTTCTGATTAACCAAACTTGTATATGACTGCCCCAAGTCTTCTGATTAACCAAACTTGTATACCACTGCCCCAAGTCTTTATTAACCAAACTTCTGATTAACCAAACTTTTTATTAACCAAACTTTTCATTAACCAAACTTTTCATTAACCTTTTCTCCAGTCTTCCCTCAGTCACCTTTGTTTTTGTTAATATTATTAAATATTTGAAGCACTTCTATTGATAATAGTGAACAAATAGATGCTATCTTACTAGATTTTTCCAAGGCTTTTGACAAAGTTCACCACCATAGTTTGCTTAAAAAATTAAAATATTTCGGCATTAACGGTCCACTGCATCAGTGGATTAAAGATTTTCTGATAGGGAGAGAACAAACTGTAATAATAAATGGCTCTAAATCAACACCAATAACAGTAAACTCAGGTGTACCTCAAGGAACAGTCTTGGGTCCACTACTATTTTTAATTTACATAAATGATTTACCAAATTGCATTAGTTCAGGAACAAAAGTCAGATTATTTGCAGACGATTGCATAATATATAGAACAATAAAAACAAAACAAGACACAGATATTTTACAAAGAGAATTAGATGAATTACAGAAATGGGAATCAAATTGGAGCATGTCTTTCCACCCAGAAAAATGTCAGTTGTTAAGAGTAACAAAAAAACTAAAACAAATTAATTCCACTTATCTTATTCATGGCAAACCAGTAACACAGACAAAAAACTCAAAATACCTAGGTGTTATAATAAATGAAAAACTGTCATGGAATCCACATATTGATGAAACTATAAAAAAATCCAACAAAGCATTAGGGTTTATTAAAAGAAATTTCTATAAATCAAATAAGAACATAAAACTAAAATGATATTTAACCTTGGTTAGGCCAATAATAGAATATGCATCCACCGTGTGGGACCCCTCAACTCAAGAAAACATTAAGAAACTGGAACAAACACAAAATAGAGCAGTGAGATTCATAACAAACGAATATTCACATTTGACTAGGGTAACACCATTAGTAAAATCACTAAATTTAGAAAGCCTTCAGGACAGAAGACTCAAAAGTAAAGTAGCAATTATACATAAAACACTGAACCATAATCTTCAAATACAAAAACAAAATTTAATAAAATACTCTGAAAGACACAAAAATAAAGGCACATTCCTCGTCCCATATGCTAGGACAAATTTGTACAAATACTCCTTCTTCCCTAGTGCTATTAGAGCATGGAATGGGTTGCCTGAGCTAGCCAGAAAAACCAGTGACTTGGCAGAATTTAAGTCATTGGTTAATATGCATGACTAAATGCATGACGCGTAGGACGTAATCATCTTCTTTTTTGAAGTAACGTCTGTATTATATAAGATATAAGATACCCTCTTAGTGGAAATGTTGCTTGTTATCCTACATTCTGAGGAATCCAAATAAAGCTTTTTTATGGTGCATCTGTTTAACTTCATGATTCATTCATTTTTCTGTGTTAGAGTTTTCTTTCTAGCTTACTTATCAAAGAGTAGGGTTCAGCTTGATCTAACTATTTACCCAATCAGCTTAGTCAACCAAGAAAGTGACAATAAACTTATGAATGTATGATATATGAATTAAAATAAACATATGGTTAACTTCTTACCTACTGTCATCTATTGGCATTAAATTGGGAATCAAAACAACAGGAATGTGAATGCAGGCTGAGTCAGACAATGTATACACCATAAGACGGGTCTGAACATGTTAAAAAAATTGTAATGGTTGATTCGAGCAACTTGACTTCAAACAGAATAAAACACTAAGGTATTAGAATACAGAACATTTTAATCCATAAATGAAATGAGAATTATATCAAATATCCAAATATTAATGAATAAACACAATAAATCATACTGATGAGTGTAGCATCAATGATGTGCTGATAACGCAAATGTTCAATTGTATGATATTAGGGCCTCTTCTGGCCTTATTAGTGTGAACTTGTGTATGCATTAAATATCATTACCCTGATCACTTTAATTGCAGCATAGTATCACTAAGGTTGATGTGTAACTTGACTTCAACACATATATATATATATATATTCAAAGACTAACTCAGTCTCAGCAGACGACATAAATTTATTGTATGAGAGAATAAGATAACAACTTGTAGGCAATTCTAGCCATCACAAAATATATCACATCACATAAGTCCAGTGGAATATCATAAGTTTACACTTGATATCAAATCACAAAATTCAAACAGAGTAAAATACATACATCCTAACTCTGCTGGAGCTCTAAGATAACTAAATTATTCACCCCGTATTCAGTTACAGACTCGATATTTTCTCGTGGAAAAGTCACGAGCTCAATTAATGACTTCCCAGTCACATCATGTCACAGTGGATCTAAAACTAGTATGTGACAATGTGCTCCTTGATCATGGCCACATTCTTGTATGCTTGTGATTCTTGAAGCTAACTGCAGACTAGAAAGGAGGATCCTTGCAATGAAATTGAGATGCCATAGAAGGATACTAGGTATCACCTACAAATACTGCCTCACAAATGAGGAGATTCAAAACAGGATCACAATGGCAATAGGGCCCCACAATGTTTGTTGCTTTGTTTGACCTGCTGACCACTGTCAAAAAAAAGCAAACTAAAACTTTATGGCCATTTCACAAGGTTCTCAGAGCTTGCAAAAGCTTTCCTTCACGGAACAGAACCAGGAAAAATAAGAAGAGGCAGAAAAAGAAAGCGATGGGAAGACAACATTAAAAAATAGACGGGCCTGCCATTAAAAGAGGTTCTATCCAAGGCAAAAGAGGAAGAGAGGAATGGAGAAAGATGGTAGACAGATCTTGTGTGATGCCCCAACAATGGAACAGACTAAGAGATAGGTGAAGGTGAAACACACTCAGTAAATGTAATTGTTAGGCCAAGCAGAGAGATTAAATATTAAAAGAAGAAATCTTTCTTATTTCCCCACCCCAAGTAGGTTGCATGGTATTAATATAATTATTTTACAAGCCCAAAAATTGACTCATGGAAAGTTTTGAAACTGTGATGTCACAGGGTTTTTCCCAATTTTTCCATTGCTACTTGAAAACAAAGAAACTCAAGCAAATCTAGTCCAGCCTAAGGATTTCTTGAGTTAAAATACACTTCTGGTCTAAGCTCATCTACTACTAATTGAAGTTTTTCCCATCACAAGTCAATAGCATTTTTTCCTCTTATTTTTACTATAGCAAGTTCTTGGTTCTAGTCATGCTGCTCTGGGACAATGTGATTGAAGTATATTTGTTTCAGAACTAGTTTCTGGTGAATTTATTTCAAAATTTCATTGTACAATTTTGACAATATTTTGTACATATCGATAGATTTCAGATACGACACATTGTGACTGATGAAATGTGAATAATTGTCAGAGTATATAAAGTCACCTGATCAGGGGGAGGTAAGACTCTCAAAACTTTCTTTTTCACCAAAAGCGATGTGTCCACACTTGGATGGAAACTGGGATTTTCAATGTGCACTGCTCCTGCCACTAGAGAAATAAGAAAGAGTTAGTTGAAATAAGATGAACTAAATGGAGTGAAAGCAGGGCTTGCTGGCTGAATGGTAAAGTACTTGGCTTCTGTACCAAGGGGTTTCAAGTTCAAATCCTGGTGAAGACAGAAATTTTGAACTTGAAGACCTTGAACTTCAGGATTTGTAGGACCCCTGAGCCCAGCCAACTCAAAGGGTATCTGACATAAGTTAGAGAATTGAAGACCATTGTTCACTGTATATTTTTGTAAAGAAAACAATATAGACTCGTGTCACAATTAGCTTGCAGATTTACACTTTTATTTTATTCAGGCTAATGAGCTGTAATTATTATTTTATCTAGTTATGTATAATTTATATGAAGAAAAAAAAGAATACTTAAGTTCCATATTACCTTGACCTTCATTACATTTCGAGGTGAGGATGACAAGGTCAGAATTCAGTTGTATAAAGATGGGACAAGGCTGATCCAGAGTACTTATCAATGTCAGCTTGCCCCACAACTCAGCACTACGAACTTCACCCTATTGACCAGGTCAAGACATTTAACATTTTACTGGTCTCATTTATATTTATATATGTCAAATAGGTGTATTAAAAAATGAAATTTTTAAACATTTCAATTAGTAAGAATGAAGAAACAATCCAATCTTATTGTTACAAGAGATGGAGATTAAACTTAAGTTTTCAAAACATGAAGATTGACATTTTTAAAAGAAATGAGAGAATATTCCAGTTGTCCCAATTCTAATGTTATAATAAAGGTTAATTAAAGGTGAATTAGACAACTTGTTAGATTTAAGATTGAGAAGTTGGAGAAGAGACTCAAAAAGCATATTTAGAACAAAAATTTAAAAATTATCTTAAGAAATGATTTTGCATTTGATTTTGATTTGATTTTGGGCACATCGGCACAATTTAGGCCATGTTGTGCCTGCAGTCCCTTAAGGACTACTCTCTCTCTAAACAACAAGGGCCAAATCTATACAGTCATATCATTAAAATCAAGGTCTATTCACACTTAAAATAGTAAAGATAGTAAAAATTTAATTATTTGGTAAAAATCTAATGTAAATAGTACATGTTCACAAATTCATAAATCAGATCTTTGTAGATAACCCCACTTCCCGGATAAAGCCCAGTACCTTCCCAGGGTCGACATTATCAAATAGTGTTTTTAAGTTAGTGACTCTAAAATATTTCTCCCGACATCCTGGTATCTGGGGCAATCAACGAGGATATGTTCCACAGTGAGGCGAGAGTCACAGTACTCACAAAGTGGGGGCTCGTCTCTCTTCAGCACAAAAGAGTGCGTGATGTAGGTGTGGCCAATCCTAAGTCTTTACATGGTCGTGCTACCACGCCTTGTCAGACCCTTAGATGAGGGCCGCCACCTGACATCCGCTACAATGTGCCTGAGTTTATTGTGAGTCTCAGCCTCCCATCGGTTCTGCCACTCTCGATAGGTGGCAGAGGCAATACTTTGTCTCAGGTTCGAGCAGGGAATTTGGGTTCATGACACCGCAATCCAAGAGAAACACCCAACAAGAATAGAATGCATTTAAAACTAGCTGAACAGGATAATGCAAGAAATAGATTTTTTGCTGATCGCACTTATTACCAACCAATTTATATTTTCTTTAAGATTTAAATTCTTACTATTTGAGCATTGACCTTCTGGTCATTCATGCATTAAATCAATATACTGGGTAGAAAAAAACAAACTCTATAAGGCAGTTACTAACACTGGGACTAAACACTGCAGATAATTCTTCAACTATATTAATGTATGCAGAGTTAGGGGCCTTGGACTTCAGCTGTGAAAAAAAGAAAGGAAAAAATGACATAGACATTTGATCGACAAGGATGATATTCATTGACTGAGTCAAAGGGAAACAAACATTGTGTTAAAATCTAAGTTACAGAGAAGTACTCACTGAAAATATTAAAATCAAAATCATTTGGAATTTCTGTAGTTGTAAATAAATATATTTAACTGAAGTACTATCATTGTATATGAACCTAGTCAAATCTAAAACTAAAGGAAGTACTCAAATTGTCACAGAATTTGTTAAAATTAATAGTTGACTAACTAAGCTTAATTAGATTCTCCATGAGATTTTTGATTCAATAATACTAGTTTTAAAGGGCCAACCATTCAACATAATCTCAACTCATAAAAAAAACATTTGGTCACTAAAAATGACAAAGAGATAGAAGAATAAAAGCAGAGATCCTTCTGTCTTAGGATTTACCTTTATAACTATATATTCAACTCTTTTAGGTTTTTGAGCTAAACACCAGGTAACTTACTTCAGTTGAGCTTGCCTGTAGACGAGCTCCATCACCAACCGTAATGCCAAACTAAAACAAATGTAAAGATCTTCATAATAAATGTTTCCTTTCAACTTTTCCAATATTCAAATCCATCTAATAATATAAATAATTGAAAGTTAAGAAAACAATAAGTTAAAAATACATTAGCTTACAAATCTTGATGCCAAATCATCAGGTTGTGGAATAGTTGGTCGTATTGGTTCAAAGGTTAAATGAGGTTTCACTTCTGCATATGATGAAACAAAACAGTAACCAGAGTTCTGTATTGAAACAAATAATGGTATCAATTAACCTTTTGAAGATGTGTTTAAATTAAAACCACAAACCAACAGAGATGCCTCAGAGTTTCATCTATAAATAATTGAAGGGAAAAATGGGGAAAAAAAGAAAAAAACTTAACCAAAAAATGTCAATAATTCAGATAGGCCTAAAATTTGTAAATTATTTATTATATAAAAATTAAGGATACATTTATAACAATTAATAGATGTTATAAACTATGGGATAACAGATTTATGTTGACAATGTTGATACGAGTGTTATGCAACCAGCTTCTTTACTAATTTTTAGGTCATGTAACCTTTAGAGATGTATAAAGAAGCCTTAGAAATCTTAGATTTAAAAATAAATTCTAGGGACAAAAGGAGATTCAAACTCAATACCCTCTAATTTAAAGCCAAGCACTTTACCACTAGTAGTAAACAAACATTATTGACAAGGATGGAGGCAAAGTGGCTGACTTGTAAAATGCTTGGCTTCCAACCCGAGGGGTCATATGTTCGAATTCTGGTGAAGACTGGGATTTTTAATTTCAAGTTATTTAGGACACCTTTGAGTCTATCCAGCTCTAATGGATACCTAACAATAGTTGGTGAAAAGTAAAGGTGGTTGGTTGTGGTGCTGGCCACATGACACCCTTGTAAAAGTGGGCCACAGAAACAGATGATCTTTACATCAGCTGTCCCATAGATCGCAAGGTCTGAGAGGAGAACTTTACTTACTCTATTGACAAGGATAAAGACTACAGATCATGGAGACTAACATAACACACACTCTAGTTTCAATCCTCAGCATTGCCTTGTCTTGGCAAAGCATAGAAAGGTTTAGGAGAAATGTTTATTTACCACGACTTCATCCAGCAGTTCAAAGATGAGCATCCTGTTCACAGTCACATAGGCTTCAGTCACAGTTCCAATGCAGTCTTTCATAATGTCATACAATCTAAGGCAGGAGGTCACAAGTTTAAACTAAACATTTCTACATACATATCACCAAATACAAATTGTGACAAAAGCAAACAGTATAATAGTGAAATTAGGGACACACAATATTTTGTTGCAAGTAGTTTCTTTATGATTACAATTATCTGAAAAATAATTAAATCATCTAATATACCAGTATTAAATAAATGTGGTGTAAAAAATGCGATTTTGCAATAAATTAGGGATGTATGAGAATAGATAAAAATTATGAATAAAAAAAATGTTCTTTATATGTACAATTTATTTAGTAAAAAACCATATACTATCAATATTTTTTTTTTATTAAGTGTTGCTGATAACTGATAGGTTTTATAATGAGCTATCATCTTTACTTTACTTTACTTTACTTTTACTTTTACTTTTACTTTACTTTACTTTACTTTACTCTACTTTACTTTACTTTACTTTACTTTACTCTACTTTACTTTACTTTACTTTACTTTACATGTAAATGTAATACAACCCTTTCAAAACAAATGGTAATTGCAATTGACTTTATTACAAACATACTTATTTGGATTGTTTAATTAGTAATTTTACAAACATACATACAATTGTTAACTACTGGCAAAATGATCTAGCATGGTCAGTATGTGTATGTGTCAAAGAAATCATTTACATTGCTCATTGTTTCGAGCATTGTCATTGTATAATTCTCTTGTGTTTCAACTGAATCAACAGCTAGCAAGAAGAGTCCTAACCTTTGAAGAAGGTCCAGATAAAGAACAACAGAAATAGCCTCATCAGAGTCTGGTGAAACAAAGGCAGCAACTAGGTAAATGTCATGTCTGCAAAGGTAGAAGAAATCTACACCCTCACATCTCTGTACAAAATGGAAGGTATTCATTGAGGCATTACTGAATAAATAAAAATAGAAATAAATAAATACATATATATAAAGTTATTGGCATTATGAGTTAAATACATATATATATAAAGTTATTGGCATTATGAGTTATTTTGTCAAATAAATAAAATAAAATAAACCTCATAAACTCAATTTAATTTTAATAAATCTCTGTATTAAGGAATTCAATGTGTGCAGAAAGTTAGAAGTAGTATACTATAATACTTTTATTTTTCACTTACGAAATAAGGATTCAGACATTTCTGACCCAAGAGTTTCATCTGTTTTGAAAACACTTCAAATGCTTTACGATGGGGTAGATTCTGAAGAGCTAAAAATATATATTAAAAGATAAAGAGAAAATAGTTTATATTATAATACTGGACACCTATATATTCAATAAAAACACAAATATAAACCAATGTCTAAACCAATATATGAAAATTAAAATGAATTGTAGATCAAGACATTTTTATTTTAAATGTTGTTAGATGGAAATAATTACTTTGTAGAATTCTTTTCAAGAAACAGTGGTGTTTAACTCCGAAATGTCCTTATACAGTTAATTTACAAGATGTCATTAGGAACATGAAAGACTTAAACTCCATTAGCCAAGCCTTCCAAACTATCAGCCACCATTTTCCTATTTAAAAAGATTAGAAATAGATCTGCATGGCTGTGGTTCTCAATCTGTGTGTCCACAAGACATAGGGTATCCGCAGAATGATTAAAATTGTATACAATTAAAATAACTTTACTAAAGGCCAGTTTATCCAGTCGGATAATTTTAATAATAATCAACTTGGCCCTTGTTTAATATGTCTATTAAGTAATAATCTATGATGACCTAAAGTTCTCAACCAAAGATTTGAAGACATTCATGTGATCACTTGAATATTCCTGACTAGGTATTGAACTCTTTTTCACATGGACAAACTCAGATCCCAATCACAGATGAATCCTTAATAAAATAGAAATAGCTTATTGAAATATCTTGATCTAGGAATAAAATGTTTGAAGGAGACCACAAATTCTGGTTACAAAAACAGATTCCAATTTTATATCCTGCATTATGTGTGATCGAAAGGCTAAATACGCTTAAACTTGGCTTGGCTTAGTTACCTGTGAAGGGGGCTCAAGATTTGACACCTGACTCATGCAGAGTTGTGTTAACTGAGCGCCTAAAGGCAGCAGGGAAAATCTTCTCCCAGATACCCCCCCCCCCCACTGATCCACAAAAGAGATTGGACCATAGCACTCTGAGCATGCTATAAGCATGAAAGTAGCACTATATAAAAGCTATAATTTAATTATTTAAAGTGGATTGATTGCCATAATGAACCTCATCACAAATAAAAGAAACCAACTAGAAATTTGTTGTATTTGAGAATTGCGGTTGCTACTTACTTCATTCAAGTCTTTTTTTTTTATTTTTGAGTTTTGACTATATTAAGGGATACCTGGGTCAAAAAAGTTTGAAAACCACTGAGCACATTTTTGGAGGCCTCTTCCCACCTCTTGTAAAAAGAATGACCCTTAAAATGTTTCCACAATGCTATAGTCTTTCACAGGTGTGCTAGACCTTTTAAGGTCAAATCAACTTCATCTTCACCTATCTCTTAGTCTGTTAGACCAGTGGGGGCCCCAGGTTTGATTTGTCTACCATCTTTCTCCATTCTTCTCTGTTTTTTGCCTTGGATAGAAACTATTAGAATGGCAAGCCAGTCCATTCTTTTATATCGTCTTTCTCTGTCTCCTTCTTCCTCCTGAAACTGTTCTCTGAAGGAAGGTATTGGAGAGCCCCAAAGACCTTGTAATATTGCCAAAGAAATTTAGTTTGTTTCTTTAAAATAGTTATAAGAAAATACCTTGCAATGGGTAAATAAATCTTATAATCTTTCAAGACAACAAAGTCAATTGTGACTTATGTAAGAGTGATTACTTCAATCCAAATAACTAATGAATAATAGATTTAAAAAAAAAAAGTATAATTAATTCTAGCAGTCCAGCTGATAAGACAGAGTCCAAAATCTTCATGAAAGTCTAATTATTTATTAATCTTTTTTTTAAATTCAAGCAAGAATTCCCAGTTTCACTGTTTTTACTATAAGGCCAATTAGATAGTAATTTACTTCTCAAAGTGTTAAATTTCTATAAAAAAAATAATAGTTACTGTCATTATCAAGATACATGTCCAGATTCCTGAATCCATGAAGAGTTTACAAATTTAAAGAGGAACCATAAAAAAAGGATAAAAATCCTGAAACAAATCCAAGTCTTCTCTGTCAACTATAGTGGAAGTCATACATGAGTTAATACAGAAACTCAAGAGTTTCATTCCTCCATCCCCAATCCGGTTATTTTGGTGAAAAGTTTTGTAGTTGTTCTATTTTTACTGCATATTATACTATTAATGAAGCTACAACTTAATGGCGATGTTGATTAAAGTAACATAGCTTTCCCATCAAATGAGGAGATTTAAATGAATTAGAGTGCAATCTATTTTGATTCACTTTAATCCATGTTCTACTAAATTTGAGTTTTCTTCTTTTTTCCAACTCAGTTTGCCTGGTTCCTGATAATTCTAAAAAAAAAAAAAGCTTGACAATTTTGCATGTCTTTTTAGTCCATCCTTAACAAGTCAGTGGCTAATCCTTCAGCAAGCTGCCATCAATCAATTTTAGCATTGCATATTTTGTGTTTCTGTATGGGGTGTAGTATGCATTGGTAGTCTGGGTGAGTTTAGTGGATGATCCTAGTGAGGAATAAAGACTGACCAAATGACACCTCTCCAACCTCTTCTCTTTTAGTCATACACACACCAGACAATATGCACTCTGTTGTAATCACTATTCCTTGCTATTCCTTCCCTCCTGATGTCTCAGTTAACTATCTGTCTCCTTTGTCCTCATCTCTCTTCCCTCCTGATGCCTCAGTTAAGTATCTGTCCCTTTTGTCCTCATCTCTCTTCCCTCCTTATGTCTCAGTTAAGTATCTGTCTCTTTTGTCCTCATCTGTCTTCCCTCCTGATGCCTCTGCTAAGTATCTGTCCCTTTTGTCCTCATCTCTCTTCCCTCCTTATGTCTCAGTTAAGTATCTGTCTCTTTTGTCCTCATCTCTCTTCCCTCCTTATGTCTCAGTTAAGTATCGGTCTCTTCCCTATTTCAAGTTCTAAACAAAATGACATTGTCAATTTTTTTAAATTTTAATTCTTTGAAGAGAAAATATAAATCTCTACAATAAAAAAAAAAAGCATTAGAGCAGAATGTTGACCAAACAAAATAAAAACACTGCCTAAGAAAGTTATTGTCACTGATGTAAGCAAATATAGAGCCACTGCTAGGGGAAGTGTTAGTTTGGGATAAATTTAGCTTCCTTTATGAAACTGAAATCTTCATGTATCATGATGCAGAAATATATAAAACATCACCCTTTTCCCATCAATCTAATATCACAACCTAAAATAATTTAGATTAAAAATAAGTATCTTACATCGTTTCAAAACTAGAAGCCCACACTGGCTGTCTAAGATCATTACTTCAGAAATACGTGTTAGGGTATGTGCTTTTAAATGACTTAGTGTGTCTGGCCTTTTCCATTCACTGTCTTGATTAAGAATATCAGTATTATGTTCTTGCATGTTGATTAAAGTTGTCATTCCAAGTTCATCACCAATTCAAAGCTTTCATTATTTGTAGTTTGTAACAGAAAACATAAAAGAGAAACTAGATAAAATATAGAAAAAAAAAATTATTAATAATAATATATACATTTTCCAAAAGCATATAAAAAAAGGACATCACATGGGGATCCATGAGACTTATGGGGGGGGGGGCAAAGTAGCCAGCAACAGATTGGTGAGTGGGGAGTTGGGAAGGGGAA
The DNA here is from genome assembly GCA_036873155.1 of Biomphalaria sudanica. Classification (NCBI taxonomy): domain Eukaryota; kingdom Metazoa; phylum Mollusca; class Gastropoda; family Planorbidae; genus Biomphalaria; species Biomphalaria sudanica. The sequence continues at coordinate 1,018,541 of JAZGLO010002124.1, forward strand.
GGGAAAAATGTGGCCAAAAAAAAAGAGGCGGGAGTGACTGTGGGCAAAAGAGGCAGACACTTGACAGGCATAAGGAGGGAAGAGAGATGAGAACAAAAGAGACAGATAGTTAACTGAGACATCACGAGGGAAGAGAGATGAGGACAAAGGAGACAGATAGTTAACTGAGGCATCAGGAGGGAAGAGAGATTAGGACAAAAAAGACAGATACTTAGCAGAGGCATCAGGAGGGAAGAGAGATGATGACAAAAGAGACAGATACTTAGCAGAGGCATAAGGAGGGAAGAGAGATGAGGACAAAAGAGACAGATACTTAACTGAGGCATCAGGAGGGAAGAGAGATGAGGACAAAAGGGACAGATACTTAACTGAGGCATCAGGATGGAAGAGAGATGAGGACAAAAGGGACAGATACTTAGCAGAGGCATCAGGAGGGAAGAGAGATGAGGACAAAAGAGACAGATACTTAGCAGAGGCATCAGGAGGGAAGAGAGATGATGACAAAAGGGACAGATACTTAACAGAGGCATCAGGAGGGAAGAGAGATGAGGACAAAAGGGACCGATACTTAACAGAGGCATCAGGAGGGAAGAGAGATGAGGACAAAAGAGACAGATACTTAGCAGAGGCATCAGGAGGGAAGAGAGATGATGACAAAAGAGACAGATACTTAGCAGAGGCATAAGGAGGGAAGAGAGATGAGGACAAAAGAGACAGATACTTAACTGAGGCATCAGGATGGAAGAGAGATGAGGACAAAAGAGACAGATACTTAGCAGAGGCATCAGGAGGGAAGAGAGATGAGGACAAAAGAGACAGATACTTAGCAGAGGCATCAGGAGGGAAGAGAGATGAGGACAAAAGAGACAGATTCTTAGCAGAGGCATCAGGAGGGAAGAGAGATGATGACAAAAGAGACAGATACTTAGCAGAGGCATCAGGAGGGAAGAGAGATGAGGACAAAAGGGACAGATACTTAACAGAGGCATCAGGAGGGAAGAGAGATGAGGACAAAAGGGACAGATACTTAACAGAGGCATCAGGAGGGAAGAGAGATGAGGACAAAAGAGACAGATACTTAGCAGAGGCATCAGGAGGGAAGAGAGATGATGACAAAAGAGACAGATACTTAGCAGAGGCATAAGGAGGGAAGAGAGATGAGGACAAAAGAGACAGATACTTAACTGAGACATAAGGAGGAAAGAGAGATGAGGACAAAAGAGACAGATACTTAGCAGAGGCATCAGGAGGGAAGAGAGATGAGGACAAAAGAGACAGATACTTAGCAGAGGCATCAGGATGGAAGAGAGATGAGGACAAAAGAGACAGATACTTAGCAGAGGCATCAGGAGGGAAGAGAGATGATGACAAAAGAGACAGATACTTAGCAGAGGCATCAGGAGGGAAGAGAGATGAGGACAAAAGGGACAGATACTTAACAGAGGCATCAGGAGGGAAGAGAGATGAGGACAAAAGGGACAGATACTTAACAGATGCATCAGGAGGGAAGAGAGATGAGGACAAAAGAGACAGATACTTAGCAGAGGCATCAGGAGGAAAGAGAGATGATGACAAAAGAGACAGATACTTAGCAGAGGCATAAGGAGGGAAGAGAGATGAGGACAAAAGAGACAGATACTTAACTGAGGCATCAGGATGGAAGAGAGATGAGGACAAAAGAGACAGATACTTAGCAGAGGCATCAGGAGGGAAGAGAGATGAGGACAAAAGAGACAGATACTTAGCAGAGGCATCAGGAGGTAAGAGAGATGAGGACAAAAGAGACAGTTACTTAACTGAGGCATCAGGAGGGAAGAGAGATGCGAACAAAAGAGACAGATACTTAGCAGAGGCATCAGGAGGGAAGAGAGATGAGGACAAAAGAGACAGATACTTAACTGAGGCATCAGGATGGAAGAGAGATGAGGACAAAAGAGACAGATACTTAGCAGAGGCATCAGGAGGGAAGAGAGATGAGGACAAAAGAGACAGATACTTAGCAGAGGCATCAGGAGGTAAGAGAGATGAGGACAAAAGAGACAGTTACTTAACTGAGGCATCAGGAGGGAAGAGAGATGCGAACAAAAGAGACAGATACTTAGCAGAGGCATCAGGAGGGAAGAGAGATGAGGACAAAAGAGACAGATACTTAGCAGATGCATCAGGAGGGAAGAGAGATGAGGACAAAAGAGACAGATACTTAGCAGAGGCATCAGAAGGGAAGAGAGATGATGACAAAAGAGACAGATACTTAGAAGAGTCATCAGGAGGTAAGAGAGATGAGAAAAAAAGAGACAGATACTTAACTGAGGCATCAGAAGGGAAGAGAGATGCGGACAAAAGAGACAGATACTTAGCAGAGGCATCAGGAGGGAAGAGAGATGAGGACAAAAGAGACAGATACTTAGCAGAGGCATCAGAAGGGAAGAGAGATGAGGACAAAAGAGACAGATACTTAGCAGAGGCATCAGGAGGGAAGAGAGATGAGGACAAAAGAGACAGATACTTAGCAGAGGCATCAGGATGGAAGAGAGATTAGGACAAAAGAGACAGATACTTAGCAGAGGCATCAGGAGGGAAGAGAGATGAGGACAAAAGAGACAGATACTTAGCAGAGGCATCAGAAGGGAAGAGAGATGAGGACAAAAGAGACAGATACTTAGCAGAGGCATCAGGAGGGAAGAGAGATGAGGACAAAAGAGACAGATACTTAGCAGAGGCATCAGAAGGGAAGAGAGATGAGGACAAAAGAGACAGATACTTAGCAGAGGCATCAGGATGGAAGAGAGATTAGGACAAAAGAGACAAATACTTAGCAGAGGCATCAGGAGGGAAGATAGATGAGGACAAAAGAGACAGATACTTAGCAGAGGCATCAGGAGGGAAGAGAGATGAGGACAAAAGAGACAGATACTTAACTGAGACATCAGGAGGGAAGAGAGATGCGGACAAAAGAGACAGATACTTAGCAGAGGCATCAGGAGGGAAGAGAGATGAGGACAAAAGAGACAGATACTTAGCAGAGGCATCAGGAGGGAAGAGAGATGCGGACAAAAGAGACAGATACTTAGCAGAGGCATCAGGAGGGAAGAGAGATGCGGACAAAAGAGACAGATACTTAGCAGAGGCATCAGGAGGGAAGAGAGATGAGGACAAAAGGGACATATACATAGCAGAGGCATAAGGAGGGAAGAGAGATGAGGACAAAAGAGACAGATACTTAACTGAGGCATCAGGATGGAAGAGAGATGAGGACAAAAGAGACAGATACTTAGCAGAGGCATCAGGAGGGAAGAGAGATGAGGACAAAAGAGACAGATACTTAGCAGAGGCATCAGGAGGTAAGAGAGATGAGGACAAAAGAGACAGTTACTTAACTGAGGCATCAGGAGGGAAGAGAGATGCGGACAAAAGAGACAGATACTTAGCAGAGGCATCAGGAGGGAAGAGAGATGAGGACAAAAGAGACAGATACTTAGCAGATGCATCAGGAGGGAAGAGAGATGAGGACAAAAGAGACAGATACTTAGCAGAGGCATCAGAAGGGAAGAGAGATGATGACAAAAGAGACAGATACTTAGAAGAGTCATCAGGAGGTAAGAGAGATGAGAAAAAAAGAGACAGATACTTAACTGAGGCATCAGAAGGGAAGAGAGATGCGGACAAAAGAGACAGATACTTAGCAGAGGCATCAGGAGGGAAGAGAGATGAGGACAAAAGAGACAGATACTTAGCAGAGGCATCAGAAGGGAAGAGAGATGAGGACAAAAGAGACAGATACTTAGCAGAGGCATCAGGAGGGAAGAGAGATGAGGACAAAAGAGACAGATACTTAGCAGAGGCATCAGGATGGAAGAGAGATTAGGACAAAAGAGACAGATACTTAGCAGAGGCATCAGGAGGGAAGAGAGATGAGGACAAAAGAGACAGATACTTAGCAGAGGCATCAGAAGGGAAGAGAGATGAGGACAAAAGAGACAGATACTTAGCAGAGGCATCAGGAGGGAAGAGAGATGAGGACAAAAGAGACAGATACTTAGCAGAGGCATCAGAAGGGAAGAGAGATGAGGACAAAAGAGACAGATACTTAGCAGAGGCATCAGGATGGAAGAGAGATTAGGACAAAAGAGACAAATACTTAGCAGAGGCATCAGGAGGGAAGATAGATGAGGACAAAAGAGACAGATACTTAGCAGAGGCATCAGGAGGGAAGAGAGATGAGGACAAAAGAGACAGATACTTAACTGAGACATCAGGAGGGAAGAGAGATGCGGACAAAAGAGACAGATACTTAGCAGAGGCATCAGGAGGGAAGAGAGATGAGGACAAAAGAGACAGATACTTAGCAGAGGCATCAGGAGGGAAGAGAGATGCGGACAAAAGAGACAGATACTTAGCAGAGGCATCAGGAGGGAAGAGAGATGCGGACAAAAGAGACAGATACTTAGCAGAGGCATCAGGAGGGAAGAGAGATGAGGACAAAAGGGACATATACATAGCAGAGGCAGCAGGAGGGAAGAGAGATGAGGTCAAAAGGGATAGATACTTAACAGAGGCATCAGGAGGTAAGAGAGATGAGGACAAAAGAGATAATTAATTACCAGAGGCATAAGGAGGGAAGAGAGATGAGGACAAAAGAGACAGATACTTAACAGAGGCATAAGGAGGGAAGAGAGATGAGGACAAAAGAGATAGTTACTTAACAGAGGAATAAGGAGGTAAGAGAGATGAGGACAAAAGGGACAGATACTTAACTGAGACATAAGGAGGGAAGAGAGATGAGGACAAAAGAGACAGATACTTAACTGAGACATAAGGAGGAAAGAGAGATGAGGACAAAAGAGACAGATACTTAACTGAGACATAAGGAGGGAAGAGAGATGAGGACAAAAGGGATAGATACTTAACAGAGGCATAAGGAGGGAAGACAGATGAGGACAAAAGAGACAGATACTTAACTGAGACATAAGGAGGAAAGAGAGATGAGGACAAAAGGGACAGATACTTAACAGAGGCATAAGGAGGGAAGACAGATGAGGACAAAAGAGACAGATACTTAACTGAGACATAAGGAGGAAAGAGAGATGAGGACAAAGGAGACAGATACTTAACTGAGACATAAGGAGGGAAGAGAGATGAGGACGAAAGGGACAGATACTTAACAGAGGCATAAGGAGGGAAGACAGATGAGGACAAAAGAGACAGATACTTAACTGAGACATAAGGAGGAAAGAGAGATGAGGACAAAAGAGACAGATACTTAACTGAGACATAAGGAGGGAAGAGAGATGAGGACGAAAGGGACAGATACTTAACAGAGGCATAAGGAGGGAAGACAGATGAGGACAAAAGAGACAGATACTTAACTGAGACATAAGGAGGAAAGAGAGATGAGGACAAAAGAGACAGATACTTAACTGAGACATAAGGAGGGAAGAGAGATGAGGACAAAAGGGACACTTGACAAAGGCATACAGGGGAAGAGAGATGAGGACAAAAGGGACAGATAGTTAACTGAGGCATCAGGAGGGAAGAGAGATGAGGACAAAAGGGACAGATAGTTAACTGAGGCATCAGGAGGGAAGAGAGATGAGGCCAAAAGGGACAGATACTTAACTGAGGCATCAGGAGGGAAGAGAGATGAGGACAAAAGGGATAGATACTTAACTGAGGCATCAGGAGGGAAGAGAGATGAGGAAAAAAGGGACAGATACTTAGCAGAGGCATCAGGAGGGAAGATAGATGAGGACAAAAGGGATAGATACTAAGCAGAGGCATCAGGAGGGAAGAGAGATGAGGACAAAAGAGACAGATAGTTAACTGAGACATCAGGAGGGAAGAGAGATGAGCACAAAAGAGACAGATACTTAGCAGAGGCATCAGGAGGGAAGAGAGATGAGGACAAAAGGGACACTTGACAAAGGCATACAGGGGAAGGAAGATGAGGACAAAGGTTCCTCTGCACCTGGCTACATTTCATTTTACAAATTTGGGACATACAGAAATGAAGATAATTTACACCCAAGCCGAAACATTCTTCAGGACAGCAAGGCAAGATCTCAGCTACAGCAGGGCAAGATCTCAGCTACAGCAAGGCAAGATCTCAGCCTGGAACCATCATGTGGACAGTCCAGAGCTCATAGTGTAAGTACAACAAAACTCTACCACTACTACCAGTTAGGCAGCCATTATAGTTTAATTTGTTTTTAACTGGACAGTCACATACTTTCTAGATAGTAGATCAAACTAATAACTAATAATAATATGTCTTAAATCTATAATCTAGTAATAGTTATGAATTAAATAATAAGAAACATCATATGATATAGTGACATATTTTATATTTATTCCTAAAATACCACTTACTGATTACTCAAGAGATCTTTTAAACTATCAATTAATCAAACAAATTTGCATGAAACTTTGTACACAGGTTCCTGTTACCATTTAAGATGCTCACTAACACATGTTTTGAGATTCACAGCCTAAAGGCCGCAATTCACAAAAAAAAAAGCAAGTTTTGTATAAAAACCATTCTATTCTATTTTCGGTATTTCCCAAAAAGGTAGATCTAGCAGTCCATATAAAAATCAGATATAATTAAATAAAGCATAAATAGAAATCGCAAAAAAAATGACTGTATTACTGTATTTTTTAACAATTTTTTTTTCCCTTAAGTCCTAAGAGTAAAGACAGGTTTAAGACTTTTCTAAGTCAATTTTTAATTTGCCTACTTTTTGCTTCCTTTTAGACAGTTTAAATAAATAACAAAGCTTAGCCTAATAGCATCAAAAAAGAGAAATCTATTATAATTATCTATTTTATCAAGACTCCCCAGAATCTATATTATATAATGAGTTTCTATTAAATCTATATTAATTATTATAGATCTAAAAATCTATACTACATAGATCTAGATATCTAGACTATTTGTAGACTTTAGAAGTTCAAACTAGAAGTGTAGAAGAGTTAGTGCCAGTTAGAAGTTATATAATCATGATACACTTGATGCAGACGTTACTTCCATGCTCTAATTATAGTATAGCGCTAGGGAAAAAGGAGCTTTTGTACAAAGTCTATGAATATAAATATACTAAATATTTATATAGACTATAGATATTGTATATAATAATATAGTAATATAGACATATAATGATATACTATATAGTAGATCTAGTTTTTTTATTTAGTATTTTTGTTTTGGAGATAGAGACAGAGAGCAAGCAAGGAGTGATCAAGTTCTTTGCACGTGTATATTAGTAGTATATCTGCACTGTCTCTACATTCAAAGGGCGTCAAATAAACAATTACAGATGCTGATATGTCAAAATATAGAATGCCGTCATAGGCGTCAAAACCAGATCTAATCTAGATCTAGATTCTACATGAATTCGGACCAGCAGTCATTGTTGACAATTGCAAACAAAGTAGAATGATCTCCCTTTTACCAAGTGTTCACATTCTCACTACATATATTTTAAGAAACTTAAATTTTAAAAGTATTCATTATATGCTATTGGAAAAAATAACGCCATATACAAAGCAATTTAAAACGTTAAAATATTATGACAACCTAAATGTAACTATTTGCATTGCCATGTTTGCAATCATTGTATTTTAAAATGTAACTATTTAATTTGTACGCTTACTAATGAAATATGCATTTTAAAAAATTGAATGATCTCCCTTTTCTGTAGATCCATAGACATCTCCCCAAGTAAGAGCCTTCCATGTCAGTAGAGTCACGTTTGGTGTGGGGGAGAGGCGACACGCCCTGAAAAAGAAAAGAATTTTGAGGGGGGGGGGGCGAAGCCGGTCACTTAATTTGTCAAGGGACAAGAAAAATTAATTTCCGATCAAAGACAAGACGGAGAAACCCGCGCTCTTAACATTAGCATCTACTTGGTTATATACTAGTGAAGCAATGCGATGCTGGTAAAGTAATACACACCAGCATTATGCCAAGCGCCGACTGCTATACAGACCATCGCCTTATTTGTGCCAAGTTTATAGCCATGCTTGAGTCTAAGCTCAGAATGCCCCAGGAAGCTGACCAAGAGGCAAACTGGAACCATGCACTGGGCCCAGCAAAGACTGGATTGACGAGAACAAAGCAGCAATCCAAGAGTTATTAATTTAAAAACAGAAAACGCACCCACTACTGTTTCGTGCTTGCGAACCCTGACAGCAATAAAAAAAAAAAGCCCCTCTACAGAGCCTCGTGTAATATTTAGCAGACTAAAGTTCACGAATTAAAAAAAACAAATGGTGGCTTGAGCTTTCAGAAAACATAAAAAGATACGCGGACGCAGGAGACTCGAGTTCACTCTTTGAATCAATCCGTTCTGCTTATGGCCCATCATACCAGAATATGGCGCCTCTAAGAACTGCTGACAGCCTCGTCTTGCTAACCAAAAAGTCCGACTGACTTAATCGGTGGATAGAGCACTATAGCTTGCTTTTTAGTGACTTAAGCCACTGGAACCTATGCGGTCGCAGTGGGCATCTCACTTTCATAGGCCCAGCACTTATTCCTGGAAATCTCCTGAAATTAAAAATCTCCTGAAAAATAGCCAATCCTATGCGCGATTAAAAAAAAAAGTAATTTTCTGCTTTCATTTAATAAAAATGTATTGCAAAGACAAATGTATTTTCTAATATGAAATCTTAATTTTGACATTTTGCTGGCTATAATCCTATCCCTGTACAAAAAAAAGGCGACAATTCAGACTGCTCCAATTACCGTGACTTAACCTTGCCAGTATATACTCCTTGACAGATTGACGAATTTCATAGTCAGCACTGTGTTTTCTGAAAGTCTGTGTGGTTTCCAAGCTGGACATGATTTTTGTCTTGCGTCAAATGCAAAAAATGCAGGGAGCAGAATCTGGATATTTACGACAGCATTTAAGGCTCATCAAACGTTTACATCAAAGGTGCCTTCGCCACATGATGGGCATACGCGGGCAAGACTACATTAAAAATAACTATATTCTGCTGGAGGCCGGTGTGGACAATATAGAAGTACTAATTACCATTCGACAGCTTCTTTGGCGAGCTTAGAGGAGGACGGCGTAACAAAAGTGCCCCCCCCCAACGGTATAAAGATCAACTCAGGCACCAGTTCGTCCTCACTGGCATAGAGGAAAGTAGCTGGCAGCAGAGACTGAGAGAGACAGTTGTAGAGCTCGCACAAAGGCTGCGGGGAAAACTTGTGAGACTCAAAGAAAGGCCATTATTGAAGACAGGCGCAGAAGACGGAAAGAAAAAAAAACTTAAATAGACCCCCAGGTTCCAGCGGACAACGGTTTTGTCTGCATGAAATGAGAGAAAATAATGAAACTATGCATGTGACAACTGGGTTTGAGTAGCTATGTGAAACACTGCACTCATCCTTAATGTTCGGAGTCGTAGACATTGCCATGATTATTATCTACCATTTTCCTAAGATGCTCCTGGAACAATATCGACCCAAAACTTTTTAGAAGACATTTCGCTAACGTGTTTCTTGTCTTTTTGCCATAATGATTAAATTTCTCACGACATCATTGAGTTGACAACTTTTGTGTGCCTCCAAAATCTAAAATTTTGTGGCGAAATCTCTTAGCTTGTGAACAAAATTAGTTACTGTCTACATAATTTATGCTAATCATTTATATTTTAACCCATTCGTATATTATGTCGCTCCCCACAATATATGCCGTACACAACCAGTGGCGTAGCTATGGTGGGGGATGGGGGAGAATGTGAAGATTCCCCGGGTCCCCACTTGAGGGGGATCCCCAAATGAGTGTTCGAAATTTGTTTTGTTGATGTCATCATTGTTCACTAGAAAGCTTCCAACAGGAGAAATTTGCAACCGATCTTGGCTCCTATTCTCTCCACACTTGGATGCCTGTTTTTTTTTTTTTTTGCATGTGTATTTTTTTCTGAGGCATCAGAAAAGACATTCAGTGCATTGAGCGAATCTGAAAGAACATGAAGAAGGAGTCCACCACAGACAAGCCTTTTTGAAGTGGAAGTTAGAAGAAGAAAAGCTTAAAGCAGAACCAGATGAACTGCCACATATGTTTCATGCGCAAATTTAGAAAATTCAGCAGTATTGGAGAGATATTCTGAAGCGTGTAGCAGCAGCTATTAAGTACTTTGTAAAAACAAAGTAAAACTTACGTGGTCACAACGAAAAACTGAATTCACCCAATACTGGGAACTTCCTAGCATCTTTGCAGAATTTGATGAAGTTACGAAACACCACTTACAGATAATTGAATATGGGAAGACACATTATTTCTCACCATAAATTCAAAATGAGTTTATTAACTTGATGGACACTAAAGTTAGGGAATCAATTGTTGGGAAAGTCAAACAAGTTTGTTTCTTTTATCTGATGTTTCTCATCAAGAACAGGTATCCATGGATACTTGGAGGTTGATAATTTCGAAATAAAAGAGTCATTCATAGGTTACTTTGAAATTTTGAAACCTTATGCACAGCATTGTGAAGAACTTGTTTTGAAAACTCTAAAAGACATTGGACTGGACTTTGATCCTTGCAAAGGTCAAACCTATGATAACGCAGCCACAATGAGTGGCCGTCTGTCTGGCATGCAGAAATGTCTCTTAGACATAAATCCAAAGACAATATTTCTGAACTGTGATAATCACTCTCTCAACTTGGCAGTTCTTCATCCTGCTGAGATAGATCCAGCAAGTGTCACCATTTTTTTGGAACTGTAAATGAATCGTTCAACATTTTTTTCCCATTCACCCCAGAGATGAGCCAAACTGAAAGTAGCTTGTAACGGGAGTTTAAAAAAGGAGAGTACTACAAGGTGGTCCTTGAGAGAAGAAGCTACATCGGCAGTTTCCTTGCCTCTCGACCAAATCATCAAGATGTTAAAGAAACTTACGAAATCGAGAACTGAAAGAATGGACACTAGAAGCAGTGCGCAGAATCTTCTTCATGTGGAAAATTATTTTTTTTTTGCTTCTCTGGAATTCTGGTCAATTAATAGAGTTCAGAAGAAACTACAAAAGTCTGGACTGCACATAGGGAAGCTGTTTTAGAAATGAAACCCTTTCATGCTTTCTGCAAAATGATGAGAAACGGACGAAACTAATCACCCAGTACATCGAAAAAGCAAAAGAATGTAATGAGTGCTGTGGATTTCCTGTAATCAAAACAACAAGAAGAAAGAAAAGACTTGATGGGGGAGTTGATGTTCTGATGTAGGACTGTCAAAAGAACTGCAATTCAAACGTGTTTCGACAAAAGTGCTAGACAGACCTCATATGGAGATGAAGGACAGATTCTAAAGGCTGGAAAACCATGTGGACACCTTTGGGTTTCTTCTTAAACAAAGACACCTCTTGGAGTCTATGGATAATGACACGTTGATGAAAAACTGTTACTCTTTCCTTTTTATATGATAAAATACAGGCAAATCGCTTGTTCAATGATGTCTTTGACGCACAAGCACTTTTCATCAACAAACCAGTACCACAATCACCAACTGGCATATTGAGGAAGTTGGTTTCATAAGGTAATGATGTGTGCTCAAACCTTGCAACCTCCATCCGAATACTGCTAACTCAGGCAACTTCCATTGCGTCATGTGAGAGATCATTCACAAAGCTTAAGTTAGTCAAAAACTATCTCAGGAGCACAATGACGCAAGAAAGGCTTAGCAGCATGGCTTTAATGTCAGTGGAGTCACAAATACTAAACAGTGTCTTTCCACACAGAAAAAATGTCAGTTATTAAGAGTAACAAAAAAAAACAAAAGAACTAAAACAAGTAAAAATTCCACCTATCTTATTCATGGTTGTCACGTACACTAATTCTATATTTAGCCATAGTCTATATTTAGCTTGTCGGCAGAATTTTAGCTACCTCGGGATTTTCTATCACGCAACTAAATAATGTTTTGAAATGGATATGATTGGTTTGAGATGTTGATTGTTGTACATTGAGCTGCATTTATTGGTCAGATTTTAACCAAGCGGCAAAGAGATATTTAGTCACATGACAAAACACCCAAGCTTTGTAAGCTGAGAGATTTGACCGCCAGTCTTGTGCGGAACGTGTTAGATATAACGTGTACGAGAGTCTAGTGTTAGAACTCAATTATATTATTGTGTAGATCAGTTATTCTATTCAAGTACATTTAACCATTGTAATATTTGTGAATAGCTTTTCGAAGTTCTGAATTAAAGTATTTGTTTTAGACGAAGAGCAGTTACTTTATTGAATATATAATAATATACTTAGATCGTCTTGTCAACTAGTAACTTCTAGATGATCCTCTTATCAACTAGCAACTTCTAGATGATCCTCTTATCAATTAGCAACTTCTAGGTGATCATCTTATCAACTGACTATTTCTGAATCCTCGGCAATTACGATCATTGATTGTGCTTCAACGTGACATCTTGGCATCAAGTGTGATCGTAACATCTAGCACCACTGATGATCGTAACATCTGACACCTCCGACTTTCGATAAAGATCATCAAAAGATCATCAAAAAGATCATCAATTTTTTTTTCAAGATCTAAGGAAAATTTTCAAAACTTTTTCAATTACAAAGCTTCGATTTTTCAACTTGAGAATATTTCTACTGTGTTCAAAGGTCAGTTTTGTTATCGATATCTTATCTTATCATAGATATAGATATACGATCGAGTTTTCACTATAACTCTCGAGATCTAATATTATTATTTTGTATTGGCATTGGCGATAAGACCAATATCATTTAACTGACACGATACATAAGCCCAGTAATATTTAGCTGGCATAACATAAGCCCAGTATTATTTAACTGACACAGTATATAAGCCCAGTATCATTTAACTGGCATTATTATTATAGATAAGCCCAGTAGCAATTACCTGGCACTATAATTTATCAAGTAGACATTTTTCTACCATTACATATCAAGTCAATCGTACAAAACGACGACGTTACTACAATTTCTACTAGATCTACAATCTCAAGTGAGAACAAGTTCATAGCCTACGGCTCAGCAATATTTTATTAACCGGATACGGTTAAATAAACCTACACTTCCCACGACGACTCCAGTAGTAGATATAATCCTACTGTTCAAGATTACTAGCCAGTTACGGCATAACTAACATTGCTAGATCTATATTCAAAACAGTACTATATTTGTATATTCAAGTTCATATATTAATAAACATACAAGAACTATACAATGGATTCAAGTTCTCAACCTAAACCTAGAACACAAAGATTGCTAGAATTAATCGACAAAGCAGAATCATTTAAATTACCGCTACATGAATAACAAACCTGGTCACAAGAGCAAATAGATAAAGAAGACGAAGCTGAAGAAAAACGAAGTCGAGAAGCAGAAAAACAAAGAGAATATGAAACAAAGAAACGTCAAGAAGATAAAGAAGCTGAAGAAAAACGAAAAGAAGAAGCTGAAAGACAAAGAGAACATGAAAGAGCACAAATGGAATTTGAAAAATTGAAAATGCAACATGAAGAAAATAAACTTAAGACAGATCCAAAATCAACAGAAGCCAACACTAATCAAGCAAGTTCCAATGTCTTTGATCGATATAAACTCATGTCAAAGATTTATTCATTCAATGAGTCTACAGACAACATGGACTCATACCTTATTAGATTCGAGGAATTAGCAACAACGTCTGGCTTACCAGAAGACCAGTGGTCAAGTTCCCCACTTAGTTTACTGACAGGAAAAGCAGTTGACATTTGTTCGCAGTTGTCAGTCAACGAACGCAGTGACTATCATGATATCAAGGAAGCATTATTACGCCAGTACGGAGCAACTTCAGACAACTATAGAAAGAAATTCTATAGCTCAAGACCAAAACAAGAAGACGATCCTCAAATTTTCGTGTCTAACATGACCATGTGGTTCGACAGATGGATATCTCTTGCCAAAGTGGAAAACACTTATCAAGCTATCAGACAACATATCATAATTGACAATATCACACATGCTCATTCAGAAGACATCCAATCTTATATAATTGAAAGAAGTCCTTCTGATATTCCAACGTTAACCAAAATCATCAGACAATATAAAGCTGCTTATCCAAACAAGCCAGTCAAACCAGCAGCAGACGAAAACTTTTTCTGTTTTTCACAAGACAAAAGAAATTCACAGAATACAAAATATGACAAAATAATTTTCAACAGATGCAACAACATAGGACAGTTTGCTTCTCAATGCCGCACCAAGATTATTGAATGTTAACATTGTCATATGAAAGGTCTTTAAGTTCATGAATGCAGAAGAAAGCAGTTCAACACCAGCAATCCATACCATGGCAAGCAATCTACAAGAAATCAAAGATATAACGACAGACCTCGTTCCGAAGCCACTCTCAAGACTCTAAACCACGATATGTATATAAGAAGAACTTTTCTAGCAGAAATGATAGAGCGGAACATTCAACCATGACTGTCATAGCGAAAACAAATGGTCTTAAATTCTATCCAGGTTTGGTAGGAAATCAAAAAGTGCAGGTGCTACGTGACACCGGAAGCACATCTATATTAATCAAGAAACGTTTTGTCAAGCAAAACCAACTAACAGGCAAATCAGTTCAAGCCACAGCATTCAATGGCACTGTTAGCAGTCTACCAGAAGCCATAATACACATTAAAACGCCATTCTTTAGTGGTACAACCGAAGCCTTGGTTGTCAGCAACTTACCAGTTGACTTCATCATTGGCAACATTGAAGGAGTCAGAGACTGCACCCCACAAGAACTTTTAGAGTGGGCAAATAATAATGAACGAAATCAAGAATGTTATGCAGTAGTAACCAGATCAATGACCAAACCAAAAGAACATTTTGAATCCGAACGAGCAAGCCAAAATGAATCGATACATAAGACACAATTACAGACCATTCAAAATGAAACAGAAGCAGTAATCAGAGCATTACCTGAAAATGACGATGTACTGCCACAATTCCAAATATGAACAAAAGATCGATTCATCATTGCAAAGACTTTACAAGAAGGCGCAAGCAAACAAACAATCCAAATTCACAAATGAACCATATTTTCAAAATGGTATTCTTATGAAGAACAGTCACAATAAAAATGAAACAATACAACAAGTACTTGTACCCAAAAATACAGAAAAGAAATATGGGCAACAGGACATAATCTTCCACATGCAGGTCATATGGGTGTAACCAGAATGAAGAAAAGAATCCTTCAAGAATTCTATTGGCCAAGCATCACCACAGATGTCAAGAAGTATGTCAGCTCTTGCCATTTTTTCCGAATAAAACGTCTCAAAGGCAATACAATAAAATCAAGTCAAGCCACGAAGTTGATGAGCAAGCCAACATGGACATCCCTACTCACTGTATGCCCATCCCTACCTATCACAAGTCCATCCCCATCTCCCACATGTCCATCCTTAACCATTGGCAACAAAGACTCTATATCTCAAGTCTTATAAAGAATTCAAGAACACTACCCTTTAGTGCTGCACTATACAGAGACAATTTATACGACAAACAAAATAGCCTATGTAACAATGCAAATATCAAAGAATCCACAATACAATCAGATTCAAACTCATCGGAGACAGAAACAGCATGTCAGCAAGCCTCAAATACAAAGAACTTTGTCATATCAGCATGTGAACAAGTTAAAGAAGCCACAGCTAAAGCAAACAGAAATACTCAAGCTAGAGTCGACAAAACCAGAAAACTCAAGACAATTTGAACCAGGAGACAAAGTATGTTTATTGTTACCAGACAAAAACAACAAGCTATTTATCAAATGGCAAGGTCCATTCTCAGTACTCAGAAAAATCACAGATGTTGATTATGAAATTGACATTCATAACAAGAAGAAAATATACCATATCAACATGCTACAAAAGTACAATACTGAAACAGATGATAATACAAGTACAGAACAAACAGAAAGAGTTATGTCATGTTTAGCAGTCATACCTGAAGAAGAAGAAAATGATATGGATGATTGCAATGATTTCATAATACCAGATACACCGCCGAAGCAAACTGAATTTTGGCATGATATCAAAATTGATAAATTATCACCTCAAAGGAGACAAGAATTGACAAACATTCTCAAAGAACATTCAGAAATATTCACAGATGTTCCAGGAAAAACTTCTATTGTCGAACATGAAATCATACTTACAGATTCCAAGCCTACATAATCAAGACCTTATCCTTTACCAATACACTACAGAGATTTCCTTCAACAAGAAATTAATCAACTTTTAGATCAAGGCATCATAGAACATTCTAATTCACCATATGCTGCACCAATTGTACTTGTCAAACGTAAACAAGCATCAATTCCAAGAATGTGTGTCGATTTCAGACAATTAAACAAAATAACTCGCCTCGATTCATATCCCATGCCTAACCCTGAAGATCTTATGACACAATTTTCAGAGGCAAGATTTTTCACCAAACTAGATTTATCTAGAGGTTATTACCAGATACATATGAAGGAAGAATCCAAACCTTTTACAGCCTTTACAACAGCTTTCGGACTATTTCAGTTCAACTACATGCCATTCGGATTGGTCTACGCCAGCAGCACTTTTAACAGAGCTATACATATAATACTGAACCAACGAAAAGACACAGTATCTTACATAGATGACATTTGCATATTCCATAAAACATGGAATGAACACATGAAAGGATTACATGAAGTATTCAACTTAATACAACACTACGGCTTCACGTTAAAACCCAGCAAGGTTGAATTGGCCATGACTGAAGTATCTTTCCTAGGTCATCGAGTTAGATACAAATCACTTAGACCACACGAAGATATCATCAAACGCATTTTAGACATCAAAGTTTCCACAACTAAGAAGCAAGTTAGAAGCATTCTGGGACTGTGTAATTTTTACAGAACATTTATTCCTAATTACACAGCACTCACATCAACATTGACCAACCTCACAAAGAAAGGTCAACCTATCAACCTACATGACACAATTGAGAATATCAAAGCAACTTTTTCCAGAGACAGTATGCTCAAACTTCCGAACCGAGAAAAGCCTTTTCATCTCGCCACCGATGCATCGTCATAAGCCATAGGAGCATGTGTAATGCAGGATTACCAAGGGACTTTACATCCTGTATTTTTCATCAGCAGGAAACATTCAACAGCCGAAACTAGATACTCCACTATTGAACGTGATTGTCTGGCCATTGTCTGGGCCATTTCCAAATTTACCAAATATTTATTGGGTGCACACTTCACACTACTTACAGACCATGCACCACTAGAAGAAGATGGCAAACGGACCATTAACACGTTGGAGTCTACAACTCATGAACTATCAGTTTGATGTCAAGACAATACCAGGTCACTTGAATGTATTCGCTGACACACTGTCCAGATGTATATAGTTAATTACTTAGTTTCGTCATTACATTTTCTCTTCACAGATATTTTATTATCAGATTGTTAAGTTTGTAATATGTTCATTACAGATCCAAAGTACCTTCTAAGAAAAGATGCTCATCTTTATCATATTTCATTATAGTCTTATTTTATTTCGAATGTGACATCAAGTGTACAGCAACTTGTTATGTTTGAGGACATTACACATATTTTTTTATAAACCATGACTACAAATGTAACTATTCATTGCTTACGTATTACAACTTACTGTGCAACTATAATCATCTTGTAGTATATCAAACATTTTTTATTTTTCATATGTAATGTTTTTAGATGTGTACATTTTCACATTAGTACTAACCAAATGAGTTATAATTTCATACTTATTTTTTTATATTTCAACATGATGACATTTTACATGTATTATTTTATACGCATTTCTATTACCATACAAATTCTTAAGAAAGCGGGGGGTAATATGTCACGTACATTATATCTATATTTAGCCATAGTCTATATTTAGCTTGTCGGCAGAATTTTAGCTACCTCGGGATTTTCTATCACGCAACTAAATAATGTTTTGAAATGGATATGATTGGCTTGAGATGTTGATTGTTGTACATTGAGCTGCATTTATTGGTCAGATTTTAACCAAGCGGCAGAGATATATTTAGTCACATGACAAAACACCCAAGCTTTGTAAACTGAGAGATTTGACCGCCAGTCTTGTGCGGAACGTGTTAGATATAACATGTACGAGAGTCTAGTGCTAGAACTCAATTATATTATTGTGTAGATCAGTTATTCAATTCAAGTACATTTAACCATTGTAATATTTGTGAATAGCTTTTCGAAGTTCTGAATTAAAGTATTTGTTTTAGACGAAGAGAAGTTACTTCATTGAATATATAATAATATACTTAGATCGTCTTGTCAACTAGTAACTTCTAGATGATCCTCTTATCAACTGGCAACTTCTAGATGATCCTCTTATCAACTAGCAACTTCTAGATGATCCTCTTATCAATTAGCAACTTCTAGGTGATCATCTTATCAACTGACTATTTCTGAATCCTCGGCAATTACGATCATTGATTGTGCTTCAACGTGACATCTTGGCATCAAGTGTGATCGTAACATCTAGCACTATTGATAATCGTAACAATGGTAAACCAGTAACACAGACTAAAAACCTAGGTCATGGAATCCCCATATTGATGAAACTATCAAAAATCAAACAAAGCATATTAGGGTTTATTAAAAGAAATTTCTATAAATAAAACTAGACATGTTATTTAATATTTTTTTTAACCTTGGTTAGGCCTATAATAGAATATGCATCCTCTGTTTGGGACGCCTCAACTCAAGAAAACAATAAACAGGAACAGACACAAAACAGAGCAGTGAGATTCATAACTAGAGTAACATCTTTGGTAAAATCACTAAATTTAGAAAGCCTTCAGGATAGAAGACTAAAAGTAAATTAGCAATTATACATAAAACACTGAACCATAATCTTCAAATACAAAAACAAAATTTAATAAAATACTCAGAAAGACACATGCTATGGCAAATTTGTACAAATGCTCCTTCTTCCCTAGTGCTATTAGAGCATGGAATGGGTAGCCTGAGCTATCCAGGAAAACCACTGACTTGATACATTTTAGGTCATCGGTTAATTAAGCATGACTAAATGCATGACGCGTAGGAGTGATCATCTATTTTTTTAGAGTAGGCCTATAAGATAAGATGATGTTATAGCTGCCTTAATTGCTGCACAGAAAGCACGACGTGAAGTGAATTGAAATTTGTCTCTTGTGATTTATTTCGCCAATACACAACTTTATTATTCATTAAAAGAATCTTAATGATTATTTTTTGTTAATTTTACTAATATACCAATTTGAATTTAGGCTTATATATTTATTAAGTAAAATATGTCATGATGCCGAATGTCAAAATGCAAGGGGCCCCCAAAGATGTTAATCCCCCCGGGCCCCCAAATCCCTAGCTACGCCCCTGTACACAACAGTGGTAGATAGAAGGGTGAAAGTGCAACAGTCCATGGTGATTACAGATGCCCAACCTGTGACTGCAGCTGGGCATCAAGGATTGGTCTCTTTAGTCACACAAGAAGTTGCAAAGGGAAAAGATCGTCTCTTGAGACGTAAAATGCCAGTCATCTACAGAATTAGTATAATGAACCGAAACTATTTAAAACGCACATCCGGGAATGTAGATCTAGATCTAGGTCAAAGGCCTGCTGCTAAATCTCAAGACTAGAGAGAATTCGCGTTGTTAGGCTAAGAAATCAACAGTTAACATTTCCTGTTTCATTTCTCTTCTGTTGTGTGTCAATGAAAAACAAATTTATTTTCAAACATAGATCTGTTACAACGGGTTTTCTTTGGTAAGTAGATCTAAATCTTGAATAGGCCTGAACATGACAGTTGATGTGAGTATCGACTTATGACTATTGTACTATTGTGAGATTCAGAAATATTGAAGGCCAATCCGATCTCTCCTCTGGCTAAGTCACACTAACTTACTAAGTCTAAGTGTACGTAGTCGTAGATCTAGCTTAGTAGCTGGTCGTGTGTAACCGTGTTGTTCAAACTTTAGCTTACTCACGATGACGACTAGACTCTAGATCTAGATATTTGATGTCACTATATCAATATCTAGACTAATTAGAATTTAGATCTAAATCTAATCTAGATCTAGATTATTCTAGATAGCAGACAGAACAGAGTGTAGAGATAATAAATATTAATATATTCTAAATTATACTAATTATAGTAAATTATAATTATTTTATTATATTATTATAATTAATATAGATTATAATTACTTTAATTAGAATAATTAGATCTAGAATCTAGACTAGACCTTAAGTCTGTTAAGATCTTTGTCTTTATAAAATAATCTAGTCATAGTCATCTAGTCAAATCTAGTGACCACTAGTGTAAATAATTCTAGTCTAGTCTTTATTTTTATCAGTACATAGATCTACATGATGTACATCTATTCATGTATTATTGTAGATCTATATTAATATTACTAATATTAGATAATATATTACATATAAACTCATTTAATAAACATTATATCAGACTCATTATTATAGTAAGTATAGGCATTTATATAAATCAATCTCTAGATAAACTCTAGATCAAGTGATTCTAATCATTCTAGTCACAGTCTTTGTAAACTGTAAATGTTACTGACACTCAGTGAGTGTTGTATTATCTATTCAGAAACTATTCTAGTCATTCTACTAATAATCTAATTCTAGACTTAGTCTAGAACAGGGGTTCTCAACCTGTGGGTCATGACCCCCTCGGGGGTCGATTGACGATTTGCCAGGGGTCGCCTTAGACTATCAAAAATAAGGATTGGGTAATTTCCGCTTTTAGCTGTCGTATTTATGTCTCTAGGCGGCCCTGCAACCACTGAATCAATGCTAAAAAAATATTTTTAGGGGGAGATAACCTAATTGATTTTTATATCAACAGCTGAAACCATATTCGAAGAGAGAAAATAAAACATATAGAAATAAAAGAATTAATAGCGCTGTAGAGTAGACTCACAAACCTATATAAATATTGACAGCTTATAGTGGATTGCAAGAGAGAGAAAATAAATCAAATAGAAATAATAGGAATATTTACTATTGTAGTAGAAGTAGCACTTTAAAAAAGGAATTGATAGGGAGGGGTAATATATTATTATTTAAAATTAGAATGACATCAATAAAGCGTAAATTTAGGTACCCATTTTTTTAAAAATAGAAATTGAATTTAAATAGATTTTTTCCTATATATGATGGAATTATTGTATAGATCTAGATGACATTATATGTAAAATGTTTTGATGAAAATTTAAAGTGCTGACAACTTGTAACATTTTTCAATAAAGCTGAAATGAATGTTGAATTTAAATAGATCAAACCATCGCTTCGTATCCGGCTGGAGTGACCACTATCTACACGGACGGATCTGTGCAGACGCTCGAGGCCACTGTGAAAGCTGGGTATGGGGCGGTGTAAATAGTTTTTTACAGTGGGTTCTGGTTCAGTCATCAGAGGGCTGACTTTTTAGCGAAGGCTGCGGCGGCAACGTGCACCCAATGTGATGAACCATGCACTCTCCCAAGTGTACGATCCCTAGCCGACACCTGTTTGTTAGCACATTGGTCCGACGGTTAGGACGCTTCCGACAAGGGCCGAGAGCTACACAGGCAGATGAGTAGACCAGACTGAAAGGACGATTGGTGGGAGCTCTGCCGTGTGGAGCAGGCAGTCCTAGCCCAGTTCCGAGTTGGACACTGTCCAATAGGCACGTACTTTGGACGGTGGAAGGAGAACTATGACACACTGTGCCGCCACTTTGTCGAGGACGACGAGACAATAGAGCACATTCTTTATGAATGCCGAGCTCTGCAAGAGGGATGATCAGGACAAGGAACTGATAGAGAGAATACTGGTCTATGTGCGGCAAGAGGTCTGTCCTTGTACAGGGTTAAGGCGACCTTAAAACTCACTGCCCGCTTCCTCTTCCGTGCTCTAAGGGAGTAATCTCAGCATGGTTCGTTACTAATGGGGTTTCTGATTTGTGGAAAGGGGGTCGGGTGGCGGGGCGAAACTGCGGTAGCGGGCTGTTAGAGGTGGGGGTGTAGACCTATATACATGGTCAAATATGAGATATCCTTTGATCGGGAAACAATAGATTAACCATAGAATGATGACGTCCAGATGGGAATGTTACTGTAACGGGGCCATATGCGTTGTGCAATCAGACGGGAACTCTTGTCGCTGTAGGCCAATGAAGGTCATGCTTTGGAGTGACTATCAGTGCTTGCTTACTGCTTATGCAAAAAGTGAGCGGGGCGAAAGACTGGCTAAAAGTTCACTATAATATATCTCTTTCATCATAGCAAAAGCATTTTTTTTTCATTTATATTTTCTTTTTATTTTATTACTATTAAAATTTATGTGCCATTGTTATAACCTGCTAGTTTCATTGCTTACTTTAGTATACATAGTCTCTATTTTGTCAAAGACAGACATTGACTTTTAAGTCCTGATTAAAATATTTCACAGTGGACCGTAGTTGTGTCATAATTCTTAGAAATTAAAAAAATATTTCTGATTTGGCTTGTATTTGACTAGTATTCTTATATAGAATGAAATGTAATATAATATAGATTATAATATAGATCTAGACTAGTTTTATTTTATAGAATTTATATATATATATATATATATATATATATATAAATAGAGGTTCTAGAATCTAGATATATAGACAAAAACCAGTAAAACTAGATGATCTAGCTAAACTGTGACATCTAGATTAGATTTAGCTAAATCTATATCAAGATCTCTAGATCTATAAATAAAATATGTATATTATAATAAATACTTTAATATATCACTTCGTTCACCTAGCCCTTAGTTCATTGAACCTTTGAGGCACCATATAAGATCTTTGTCGACAGTCTTTCTCCATCCTCTCTGTCGTTTGCCTCTGGTCTACAGAATTTCATTCAAAGACAGGGCTGTCCATTCTTTGATCTTGTCTTCCCATTGCTTCCTCTGTCTTACTCTTTCTTAATATATATACATAATTATATAGAATCTAGTATTCTAGATACAGATTAAACGTAAATCAGACAACACACTTAAATTTTGAGTTTATATATAGATCTTTTTAAAATAATACAATTCTGTATACTTTATGCAGTATTAAATATAAATTTATTTTTTATTTTTAATGGCTTAATAATATACAATTTTTATAAAATAATAAATCATTTGGCAGTCTAAATTATATATTTGATATTTTCACTAGACTATATAGAAAGGATGATCTAGTGCTATAGAAAGAAACAAGGAATTAAGGATTGGCCTTTCTGGCAAGTAGGAACTTGCTTACTCATTTTAGCTGAATATATTCACTCTGTATGACTAATTATTATAGTATATATATATATATATATATATATGCCTTTTAAAAAATAAATTAATAATTCTTAGATTCTGGTATTAGTTTGTTACTTAAGCAACTAGTTTAATTTGATTGTTGTATTGATAGTTTTTTATTTATTAAAAAAAAATCATTCAATTAATTAGTCCTTGTTATTCTCATTCATTTTTTACATTTATCTGTTCTGGCTGGCATCAGATATATTTTTAGAAAAGTTAGGTTTCCCTAGGTTAGCCACTTTTTTTTTTCCCCACAATGATTATTATTCCAATGACAGTCCTGACACTGTCATGGTGGTACAGTGTAGGAATCTAAGGGCTTTATCAGGGTATTTTTGGGTAATGGAAGGTCAGTTTAAGGGGCTGAATTCACCTATTTAAGTAGCGTTATCACAAGAGATGAAGATGCATATCACAATGTTGTATGTAGGTAAAGCAGGAGCCATTTTCCAAAAACTAATGGCCTATCTGGGCAAACAAATCAATCAGCCTGGAGACCAAGATCCATCACATCAATACCATCAATGTCCCCACCAATGCTTGCAAAACATGGAAATCATTGATAAAGGTTAAAAAGAGACTAAACATGACTCGGCAGTGGTGGCAGGAAAGGGTCAAGGGAGTAACATATCAAGATCATGTCACCATTATAGAATTCCTTTCCCACACTGTCAATCTTTCCCTGAGTGGGATATATCCTCAGACAAGACAAAACATGTTTACCAAAAAAGTCAGCTATAACATAGACCGAAAAAAGGATAGCAAAAAACATGGCCGCCCACTTGTAACATGGCAATAGGCTTTGAAAGTCACCTATGACCCATCTCTGTAGAGAGAGCTTGCCTTCATATGCCCAAATGGCACAGTAGGGAAGAAATCTATATTAATTAAATGAGCATTCTGTCTGCAGAGCTTATCAGACAGAGAGTTAATGGAGAGCTGAAAATTTGTATTGGAAGTAGTTTTACAGTGTCTCTTTAATCCATTAGTGTAATTTAGTCAATTCAAATCAAAAGGGAATTCTCTCACCCACTTATTATTTATTTCTATGGTGTACAAAATATGGCATTCAATTTTCATTTGACAAGTTTCTATATGAATTAGACTTACCTTTTTTAATGATAAAAGGAATTCATTGATCCAAATTACTACTAGACTAGTTTTTATTTAATTTTGTTTTCTTTTTCTGACTAGTTTTTAAATAAGAATTAGTGTCTTTGCATACCATTTGATATGTTGAGAATTGTGTTTTCAGCTTCTGTAACATCTATTTTTACTTGTTTAATCTTTCAATGAAATGCAAGAGTTTTACACTATCTAAATGTATGACACATACCAGTATATATATATATACATATACTGATTTTGTGTGCATGGTTTGCTTATCTATTGTATTAGAAATTACAGATATTAAAAGGTTAAGGTAATGCTCATTGTTCTTTTGTTTAAAGCAGGTGACCTAAGTGTTCACCATGAATGCAGAGGTGGACCATGTTGATGTGGTCAAGGAGGGCTACCTTTGGAAGAGGGGTAAGTTTGAGGTATACTCAGCAAATATGGACCCCAACTTACTTCCCAAACAGAGACCGGTGTTGTCAGTTCTAGCCAAAATGAAGTATAAGCTTTATAAGATCTGTTTTTCTTTATTCAAATGGGATAGCAAGCAAGGTAAATACTTAGAGGAAATAGTCTATAGACACATATCTTATCTTATATAATACAGACGTTACTTCAAAAAAGAAGATGATTACGTCCTACGCGTCATGCATTTAGTCATGCATATTAACCAATGACTTAAATTCTGCCAAGTCACTGGTTTTCCTGGCTAGCTCAGGCAACCCATTCCATGCTCTAATAGCACTAGGGAAGAAGGAGTATTGGTACAAATTTGTCCTAGCATATGGGACGAGGAATGTGCCTTTATCTTTGTGTCTTTCAGAGTATTTTATTAAATTTTGTTTTTGTATTTGAAGATTATGGTTCAGTGTTTTATGTATAATTGCTATTTTACTTTTGAGTCTTCTGTCCTGAAGGCTTTCTAAATTTAGTGATTTTACTATAGGTGTTACTCTAGTCAAATGTGAATATTCATTTGTTATGAATCTCACTGCTCTATTTTGTGTCTGTTCCAGTTTCTTAATGTTTTCTTGAGTTGAGGGGTCCCAAACGGAGGATGCATATTCTATTATTGGCCTAACCAAGGTTAAATAACATTTTAGTTTTATGTTCTTATTTGATTTATAGAAATTTCTTTTAATAAATCCTAATGCTTTGTTTGATTTTTGAAACACCTAGGCATTTTGCTTTTTTTAGTCTGTGTTACTGGTTTGCCATGAATAAGATAAGTGGAATTAATTTGTTTTAGTTTTTTTGTTACTCTTAACAACTGACATTTTTCTGGGTGGAAAGACATGCTCCAATTTGATTCTCATTTCTGTAATTCATCTAATTCTCTTTGTAAAATATCTGTGTCTTGTGTTGTTTTTATTGTTCTATATATTATGCAATCGTCTGCAAATAATCTGACTTTTGTTCCTGAAAAAATGCAATTTGGTAAATCATTTATGTAAATTAAAAATAGTAATGGACCCAAGACTGTTCCTTGAGGTACACCTGAGTTTACTGTTATCGGTGTTGATTTAGAGCCATTTATTATTACAGTTTGTTCTCTCCCTATCAGAAAATCTTTAATCCACTGATGCAGTGGACCATTAATGTCAAAATATTTTAATTTTTTAAGCAAACTATGGTGGTGAACTTTGTCAAAAGCCTTACAAAAATCTAGTAAAATAGCATCTATTTGTTCACTGTTATCTAAACCTTTAGAAAAATCATCAATTAGTCCTATTAGTTGTGTTTCACATAATCTATATTTCCTAAAGCCATGTTGGTATGGTGTGAGGACATTTTGTTTGTCTAAGTGGTTTATGATGTTGCTACATATTATGTGTTCTAGGATTTTACATGTGATGCTGGTAAGTGATACTGGTCTGTAGTTTCCTGGGTCAGATTTTTCTCCTTTTTTAAATAGGGGGGTGACATTAGCTTCTTTCCAGTCCTTTGGTACTCTGCCCTGGTTAAGTGAAGCCTGCAAGAGTATTTTGAACACTGGGGCTAGCTCATTGCTTAGTTCTTTGAGTAATCTAGCTGGAATACCATCAGGTCCAGACGCTTTATTTGGTTTGATGTTGGCTAATAGTTTTTGAATTCCATTTTCTTGTACTACTATATCTTCTATGTTGTCTACTTGGTTCAAATTCAGTAATATGTCTTTGTCTCCTGGGGCTGAGAATGCTGATGCAAAGTATTTGTTTAGGATGTTTGCTTTAGTTTCATTATCATTATGTATTATGTTATGTTCATCTTTTAATGGCGCTATGCCTGTTGTTTCCATTTACTTAGACTTAATGTATGACCATAGGTTTTTGTTTGATGTGTATTTAGTTGGTATATGATTTTCTATAATGCTTTTAAGATGGTCTTTAATGAAATTCCAGAGGTCATCGACTGGTTGGTTAATGTTTTTTTCTAATGAGAATGTTTGTTGAAAGTTTAATGCAGCTTGGTGTAGTTGTGTTAGGTTACATTTATTCCAGAGTAAGATTTTTCTTTTAGGTTTTGAATTGGCTACTGCTTTTATCTGACTGTGTATTTTTATGATCTCATGGTCTGATAGACCAAGGATAATATCATAATCAACTACTAATCCAGGTCTGTTGGTTAAGAAGAGATCTAATGTGTTGTTTAATCTAGTTGGCTTTTTAATGATTTGATCTAAACTTTGGTTGTGTAAAGTTTCTATGAAAAGCTCATTTATGTCCTTAAGGTTTTGGTGTTTATCTATGGTTAGTGTTTTCCAATTTATATCAGGTAGGTTGAAATCACCCATAATCCAAAAAACTGCATTTTTATTTGTCTCTTTAAGTGTAGTAATCTGATTACATAGTTCCTGCATGTATTCTAAACTAGAATTTGGTGGTCTGTAAATGCTGCCTATTATTAGGGATGTTGAGGTGGTATTAATTTTACAAAATGTTGATTCTATATTTTTTGAGTTAGGTAAGGTAATTTCTTCTGCTATAAGAGTGTTTTTTATTGCTAGAATACTCCTCCATGATTATCAGCCCTATCTTTTCTAAAAATTTCATAATTACTATTGAAAATTTCTGCATTATAAATTTCAGGATGTAGCCAAGTTTCTGTTCCTGCAATTATGTCTGGTTTCTCACATTCTAATAAAATTTCTAAGTCTGCTGTTTTGTTCCTAATGCTTTGAAAATTTATTACTAAGGTTTTTAAGGTATTTTGGTATTACTTCTTTAGTAGGTTTGTTTAGTGAGGCTGTTGTATTAATTTTAGTAGATTTAGGTTTAACAGGAGTGGATCTGGCTAGTGGTTGGGAACAAAACTCAATCTTCAAAATGTCAAAAGAGTGATATAAAAATATGTTAAGAGAAGTATCACTCAGATCCAAGTAGAGTAAATTGATTATGTTTAAACAAAAATTAATTAATTAAAAACATTAACATTGATTACATTTTTTTAAAAACTCATTTCATTCTGCCATTACAGTTTAAACTCATTTCATTCTGTCATAAAGTGAGTCATACTATGCAGCTTAACCAATGTATTACCATGTGTGCCTTTAAACTTCGCAGCAGTTTTAAGTACATTTAATTTTTTCAGCACCACCATACTATCTGGACATTTAGCATAATTCTTTCATTATGACTGTCTAAATACAATTAAAATGTAAAAAATAATTTTAAAAAAAGTTTCTTTTTATAAGTTTAATTATCGAAGTAAATTTTAATTTTCAAATTTATTTATTTTCTATCTGAAGCATTTTGATTTACTTAATAAAATTGTTTCTTTCTAGGAGAACATATAAAAAATTGGAGGAAGCGGTACTTTATTTTGAGGAAAAATGGCTCCTTTGAAGGTTTCCGTTCTAAGCCTGAGGCCAATGATTTACAAGATCCCCTTAATAAATTTTCTGTTAAAGGTAAGTTTTTACATTTGTATTTTTTCAACGTTTAAATTATTTTTTTACTTCGTTATAATTGCTTTTTCCTAATGAGATACATTTTGTCTGCAGTCTGTAACTTTGCTTAAAAAAGCTGCCAAGAAGATATTATTAACTCTTTGGCTCCGCAACTACGCACAGGATGTTGATTTTAAAAAAGGGGGAAAAAGTCGGACCAACGCTATTTCAAATTTAATTTTTTCGTTTCTATTTCTCCAATTCTTGTTTTTTATTGCTTAATTTTTTATCTAGAATAGTTCCCCTTTTTTAAAATCAACGTCCTGTGCGTTGTTGCGGAGCCAAAGAGTTTATAATATCTTCTTGGCAGTTTCCCTTTGTTAAACATCCAGAATTTCCTTCATTTAACAGGTTTTTATTTTGTGATGAGGAAGTATAATAATTCAAATGACAGTGATTTTGTTTCATCTGATGTTGATATTGATAAATCTAATTATATAGATCTAGATCTAGTAATTTAATTTATAGATCTAGACCTAGGGCTAGGTCTAGTAATGATGTAATTTATCAGCTGATGAAGCAGCTCCACCCCCAGCTAATGTTCAATGTAGATATAGAACTAGTTAGCTGTCTCTACATCATCTAGATCTAAATCTAATCAGATATAGGTAGATCTCTAGATTGTCTAGATCTATCATCTAGGCACTGAAACAGATCAATTTCAGATTTGTTCCACCAAGAAATAGGGTTGTCAACCTAGACTTAGTCAGCACTGCATCTATTGAGCTGGAATGTTGTTGTTTTTTTCATTGACAATCACATTGTTGATAGTCTTGTCAGCAAAATAAATAGCTATGCTGACCATAGGATTAAATTGAACACCCCTGCTAGAATAAGATCCATTTTCAGAGAATGGAGACCTATAACTATAAAGAAAGACAGAGTATGTAAACACTGTAGGTCAGGGAGAACGGTTTATGTTTGCACTGGATGGGAGTCGAACCCACACATTAATATTGACTGCTTCCATGAATATCACAACTAGAAGGAATATTTATATACTAAGTACATGAAGAACTTTAGAAGAAAATACTATAAATATATATATATGCTATACAGTTGGACTAGTTTTAGGGTAAAAGTGTTTTGTTCCAAAAGTGTTGCTTTTTTTATGGGCTTTTTCGTTGAAGTAGTGAAATTGGATTATTAGTTCCAGTTTATTATTTTTTGCATCTATTACTGTTTCTTCTATGGTGTTCTGTAAACAAATGTATAAAAATGAGAAAAAAAGCTATTTGGATTCAATTTGAAAAATCAATTTCTATAAACATGCACTTGGATGGATATTTTCAATGTCAGTTGGTGAGGTTTTAATTTTAATTTTTATATTCAAAACCTAAAAATAACAAAAAAAACATGATTTGTAAACTAGAAAACATAGAAATGGAAAGAGCATCCATTTCTCTTTAATTCTATATCAAATTTATTATTTTCCAATAATAAATAAAAAAAGTTATACAAGTTATATCGAAGCAAAGTAGCGCACTCTGAAATGGCGGAAAAATTAATTCCGTCCAAAAGTGGAAAATAATTCCGAAGTAATTAGAAATTAATTAAAAAAGAGTTAATATATTAAAACTGTATCATGTACTATTTGATAAACTACTAATACATATATATATATATTTTTTTGTGTAAAAAAAGATAAAAGAATCATTTACAAAATATAAACTTCAACAAATGTCATCAGGTCAGATGCCTACTAGTATACAACTTGTGTACAAAAATAACCTTGAAAATATTCAAATATGTTTCTCTAAATACATATAGAAAACAAAAATATGTTTACATCATTTCCATCTCAAGCATTATAGTTGTTCACACCTTTGTAACTTAAAGATTCCAAGTTAGCATTGTAGATCTAGATCTAGTCACATTTTATTTGGGTTTGTTTAGTGTGTTTGATTTTTTTATGATGTTCTCAGGTAAAAGAAATAATTGTGCACAATTTCAGCTACACAATTGGTTGTTAGAGATAGAGAACTAACTTGCACATATTTTGTTACCAGACAGACATAGTGAGTTTATACAAGCTTTGCACATGCTACAGCTTCTGGCAGCCACAGGTGAGAGTTGAGTACTGAGTGGAGACCAAGAGTGAGCCAAGCTACCCTCAAAAAGAGGGTACGACTGCCAGTCCACTAGAAGTGCTACCCCTCCTAAATACCCCATACACCCTCGAAAGAGGAGCTGGATATACTTTCTTCTGGAGCGGTAGAAGCACTGAAGTACGACGTGAATCTGGAGTCGCCTTTGCCATAAAAACATCAATAGTATCCAAACTAGTCGGGCCTCCCAAAGGAATTAATGATAGGCTCATGACCCTAAAGCTGCCTTTACAAAACTGAAACAAACATATTTCCATTGTTAGCTGTTACGCACCCACCATGACTAACCCAGATGATGTCATAGCAAAGCTCTACGAAGAACTAAACTCCACCTTACTTGATATTCCAAAAACAGAAAAGCTACTCATTCTCGGTGACTTCAACGCAAGAGTCGGCTCTGACCATCACATCTGGAAAGGAGTCTTAGGCAAATTAGGGATAGGTCAATGCAACAGCAACGGATTATTACTACTCCAGACCTGTGCTGAACACAAGCTGCTCATATCGAACACAATATTTAGTCTTCCAATGAGAAAGCGAACTTCCTGGATGCATCCCCGCTCAAGACACTGACACCTCATAGATTACGTCATCACCAGAAATCTGACCGTCAGGACATTCGTGTCACCAAATCTTGCTGTGGTGCAGAATGTGGAACAGACCACCGCCTCATCATCACAAAACTAAACATTTGTATCCAACCAAAGAGACGTCCGCAAAAATCAAAACCCCTAAAAGCAGATGACAAAACTGAAAAGTCGCTTGCAGATGCGATGGAGAACTGCCTCAAGTCCACCCTTCTAACTGAATCAATTGTAGACAAAAGCTGGGAATGCTTCAAAGAAGCTATCTATAGCACAGCATTAAACATACTCGGTCCTATGGAGAGAAAGCATCAGGACTGGTTTGATGAAAACAATACTGAGATCAGAAAACTATTAGATGAAAAGCACAAGCTCCACAAATTGTATCTGAACAACCCATACTCCCAGTCCACTAAAGATGCATTCACTAACATCCGCAAAAATGTTCAAAAACAGCTACGCCAAATGCAAGATACCTGGCTTAGCAAGAAAGTGGAAACAATACAGGAATTTGCTGACAAGCACGATATGAAGAACTTCTACCATGCCATAAATGAAATCTATGGACCCACAAAGTCAGGCTCATCCCCTCTATTAAATGCTGATGGGACAATCCTATTGACAGATAAGGAAGAAATCCTAAAACCCTGGGCAGAGCACTTCGAAAAGGTTCTCAATACACCTTCCATCATAAATGAAGCGGCTATAGACAGGCTACAGCAAGTACCAATAAATGAAAAAATGGATGACCCCTGTGACGATCACACTTGCCGGGGATTATATTATCAAACTTGACAATTCAATGACATGAAGAAAGAAACATCTCTCTGTATTTTCTTAAAACTTCTTTAATGATACTTCTTTAACTTTCACATAAAATTGACTTCTCAATTCAATAACAACTTGACATGATACTTCATAAATAAAACTTAAATGATACATCAAACTTCACTTAGTATAACTTCAACTTCAACTACTAAAACTTTACTTAATGGACCCGCTAATATCACAAAACTTATTACTAATCGAGGACTGAGCGAGGACCAACACACTACAAGAACTACTACTATGCGAGGACCACGTCTAACTGACTTTCCCCTTATTTATACTTTCTTTGATTGTACGTTCCAGAATCATGGAACCTTCTCAGATAATTATTTGAGTAACTTTGACCTTCTAGAAGCTGACGTGTGCTATTTTTTCCCTTAACCTCTTTCTTTGATTGGATACCTACTTGTTTACACTGGACACTTGCACTGGTTTGAACTCGAGCTTCTAGGAACTGGTCGAAATAGGTCACAGACTCGACTCTTGACAACCCCCCTACGCTAAAGGAAACCGATCTTGCCATTCAACAGCTCGCAAGCAGAAAAGCCCCAGGAGCTGACTCCATTCCCGCAGAGGTCTACAAAAAAGGTGGATTAGCCCTGATTGAAAGACTTCATAAGCTCTTCTTAATTATGTGGGAAAAAGAGTCAATACCACAAGACTTTAAAGATGCCACAATTGTTCATTTATACAAGCGAAAAGGAAACCGCCAGATCTGCGACAACCACAGAGGAATATCTCTTCTCTCTATTGCTGGGAAAATCCTTGCACGCATCCTACTAAATCTGCTCATGCAACACATAGAATATGGTCTACTACCAGAAAGCCAGTGCGGCTTCAGAAAAGAGCGCGGAACCATTGACATGATCTTTGCAGCAAGGCAACTCCAGGAAAAATGCCAAGAACAAAATGCTGACCTGTTCTCAATATTTGTCGACTTAACAAAGGCATTCGACACTGTTAGCAGAGAAGGACTCTGGAAGATCATGTCAAAGTATGGCTGTCCACAAAAATTCATAACCATGGTGAGACTATTTCATGATGGCATGAAGGCTCGTGTCCAAGAAAGTGGAGAACCATCAGAGCCCAGTGGACAAATTCACATATCTTGGCAGCACACTCTCCAGAAATGGAAAAATCGATAGTGAAATCGACCTGCGTATCGCCAAGGCCAGTGCATCCTATGGCAGACTGTCTACAAATGTCTGGAACAGACATGGTATCACCACAAACACAAAGCTAGGGGTCTATAGAGCCGTCATCCTCCCCACATTGCTCTATGCCTCAGAAACATGGACAGTGTACTGTAAACATGCAAAGAAACTAAACCACTTCCACATGACATGTCTGAGAAAAATACTAAATGTCAAATGGCAAGACAAAATACCAGATACAGAAGTCCTTCGAAGAGCGTGTCTGCAAAGCATCCACACAATCCTGATGCAGTCCCAGCTGTGATGGGCAGGTCACGTCTACAGAATGGAAGACCACCGCATCCCTAAACGACTCTTGTATGGCCAACTAAGCGAAGGAAAGCGCTCGCAAATTGGTCAAAGAAAGCGCTTCAGGGACACCCTCAAAGCTTCTCTGAAGGCGCTCAGCATAGACCCAGACACCTGGGAGACAGAGGCACATGACAGAGCATCATGGCGTCGGGCTGTGAAAACTGGCGCACAGGTTGCTGAGGAAAAAAGAACAACGCTGGCAGAAGAAAAACGCCAGAAAAGAAAAGCAAGACAAACGACATTAGCTCCAGCTGGAATAACCTGCCAAGTGTGCGTCCAAACA
This sequence comes from Biomphalaria sudanica, assembly GCA_036873155.1. NCBI lineage: Eukaryota > Metazoa > Mollusca > Gastropoda > Planorbidae > Biomphalaria > Biomphalaria sudanica. The sequence goes on from JAZGLO010002124.1 coordinate 1,052,298, forward strand.
TTCCGGGCTCACATAGGTCTCACCAGCCACATGAGGAGGCATAAAACCCCAGTGCAAAGCCCTCAGCCCCCTGGATGGCAAAGTGGTCATCATCGAACCACGATGGACAAACTATATATATCTATATATGTAAAACTATTGGTTTATCCTAACTGTTATAGTTCTATGGTAACGGCAGTAGTTCAAAGTTTAGTTGTTTATTAAAAATAAAGTTCCACTGATAAGAGGAAAGCAAAGGGAATGGACTTAATGATGGCAATAGATCTGACTTCTTTGATTGACTTAAAGTGGACACATATTGTATTCTTGTAGCATTTCCATTTGTAACACATTATTTCTCTTTCCTGCTGCTACATGTTTGTCAAACAAAGCATTCTGACCTGAACTCTTACATCTAGGCAAGGGATGACTAGTTATTAGATCTATAAAGTAGATTATACATATGGGTAAAAAACAAATGTGTGTCCCTGCATCAAAGCTGAATGAATTGTTTCTGTTTTTTCATAAATCTCAAGTGTAGAGTTGAACACTAGAGCCATCTACAAACTTACTAGTTCCTATTCTTCTCACAATCTTGCCATTGAAAAGAAAGATATGAAAAATGTGTTGATAGTCATTCTTTTAAAATCATAAATCTATAGTTGTCGACAAAGTTATATTAAAATAATATATTTAGCGTATTTAAAATCACTGGTAACAGATACTTAAAGATTTTAATTCACAATTTTAAATTATTTATAAATAGAAAAGTGCTAAAATCTACTATATAGAAAGAATAGAGACTCAAAAAAAAATCACATTTTAACACCACAGACTACACATTCCTTATTTCACAATGTAGACATCTCTGTATCAAACTGTGAGAAGGTGTCCAAACTCTACTGCTTTGGTTTTGTTGTTATATTATTAATTGTTCTTATTTTTAGATTGCCAGTTGATGAAAGTAAACAGACCAAGACCTCATACATTCATCATAAAATGTTGGCAGTGGGCGACTGAAGTGGAGAGGATGTTCTGTGTTGAAAGTGTTAGTGAAAGGTGAGGAATACACACTAGGATGCTAATTATTTCTAGTAGGAGTAACTTAACAACGTGAATTTCAAATCTGTTTTGTGGTATTTCAGGGATGAATGGATACAAGCCATTGGGTCTGTGTCAGATACTCTGAAAGTGACAGAAGAAGCACCGACATCTAATATTGTAGAACATAAAAAGAAAGTGGTATGTGAGCAGATCTTTATATTTTAGGCAGGATTCATTTAAAAAACAGATTTGTTTTAGGCTCAAACTTTTTGTCTTGTTTTCACACTGTTTAGAGCTAGCTTAGTTCATTATCTGATTTAATTACCCAAACAATAGACATTTTGTTTTTGTCTGAGTGCATCTGTTTACATTTGTATGGACATCTTATTTCTTGCTATAATAGTTGCTGTTATGAATAATTTAAAAAAAAATGTTTTTACTGATTTATCAGTGCAACAAAAAAAGTTGTAGTATTTATAAGTAACTATGTGATACTTAATTTTGTATCAGGTATAGTCAGCTGTAATCTGTTTTTAGCGTTAGTAATCGTTCTCATTGAAGAACATAGTTTATAAAGCCAAAGCCTTAGATCTACAATGATATATTGTATATTTGTTGCAGTGAAGTGAATGGTTTTATGTTTGTTACTATTTACAAAGCTTATATCAACTCGCTTTGTCTGTCAGGGAAAACATTTTTCACCACACCCAATCTTGGATCAAGCTGAAATTTTGCACAATTATTTCTATTTACCTGACAACACTAGAATCAATAAAAAAAAATTGACTAATTAGTTAATTAACTATTGGTAATTAATTATTTTGTGTGGTATCTTTAACAACGGAAAGAAATTATACTTGACTGAAGGGGCGGTATAAGCTGAATTATTCCTTATATTGGTCATTGTCTGAGGCTTAGTGAACACAAACACAAAGCCTGAGAAGGCTTTAGAACATGATTTCGAATTCAGGTCATTTGCCTTTTTTTATAAATACATTTAAAAAGCAATCACCCAGATACTCCGTTCTTTCTCCCCCACCCCTTTCCAAATGGTCTAGACAAGTGATAGGATCATAGCGTATTGAGAAAGCTAAAAAGCGTGAAATTGCGCTTTACAGAAACAATTGGTAAAATTATTTTTAATCGCACAGATTTATTATTATAAATCTAGATCTAAGACAAATTTAATTACATGACTGACCCAAACTAATCGATAGAATTACACTTAATGTAAGATTTGTGTTGTTTTTTTTTCTTGATCTTTTGAAATTTAGTCTTTGGATGACTTTGACTTTCTAAAAGTGTTGGGTAAAGGAACGTTTGGTAAAGTGATAATGTGTAAAGAAAAAGCCACCAATCAGTTATATGCTATCAAGATATTGAAAAAAGCAGTCATTATAGCCAAAGTAAGGTTCTCTCTTTTTTTTTTTTAATTAATTTTTTTTTCTTCGATAATGAGAAAAACAAGCAACGTGTGAAAATTGTATTGGATTTTTTTTTTTTTAACATGCTAGACTTAGTTGATTAGTCTAAAGCTAAACAGGCTAGACATAGTTAATTAGTCTAAAGCTAAACAGGTTAGTGAGGTTAGACATAGTTAATTAGTCTAAAGCTAAACAGGCTAGACATAGTCAATTAGTCTAAAGCTCAAAAGGCTAGACATAGTTAATTAGTCTAAAGCTAAACAGGCTAGACATAGTTAATTAGTCTAAAGCTCAAAAGGCTAGACATAGTTAATTAGTCTAAAGCTAAACAGGCTAGACATAGTTAATTAGTCTAAAGCTAAACAGGCTAGACATAGTTAATTAGTCTAAAGCTAAACAGGTTAGGCATAGTTAATTAGTCTAAAGCTAAACAGGCTAGACATAGTTAATTAGTCTAAAGCTCAAAAGGCTAGACATAGTTAATTAGTCTAAAGCTAAACAGGCTAGACTTAGTTAATTAGTCCAAAGCTCAAAAGGCTAGACTTAGTTAATTAGTCTAAAGCTAAACAGGCTAGACATAGTTAATTAGTCTAAAGCTCAAAAGGCTAGACATAGTTAATTAGTCTAAAGCTAAACAGGCTAGACATAGTTAATTAGTCTAAAGCTCAAAAGGCTAGACTTAGTTAATTAGTCTAAAGCTAAACAGGCTAGACATAGTTAATTAGTGTAACGCTAAACAGGCTAGACATAGTTAATTAGTCTAGAGCTAAACAGGCTAGACATAGTTAATTAGTCTAAAGCTAAACAGGCTAGACATAGTTAATTAGTCTAAAGCTCAAAAGGCTAGACTTAGTTAATTAGTCTAAAGCTAAACAGGCTAGACTTAGTTAATTAGTCTAAAGCTCAAAAGGCTAGACTTAGTTAATTAGTCTAAAAGCTCAACAGTTTCTGCTCTTCTTCTTTAACCTTATGTTTATAAAAGTAAACATAGTGATCAAAAACGATCAAACTTTCTCCTGGTGATTGTATTTGTTTGTCTGACATGTTTTTGTACAGGATGAAGTAGCTCATACACTCACAGAGAACAGAGTGCTGCAAACAACAAATCATCCATTTCTCACTGTAAGTAGCTCCTTGATGCAGTCTTTTGTTTGATCTCAGGGTTGTTGTTTTCTTTTCTTTTACTCCTTAAAAGAAATGGGAATATGGTGAAAAGCTTTCTAAACCGTACTAAAAAAATAAATGTATGTTCTGTAACTAAAACACTTATATTTATGTGTCCTCAGCAACTGAAATATTCATTCCAGACGGCAGACAGACTTTGTTTTGTCATGGAGTATGTGAATGGGGGAGAGCTCTTCTTTCATCTGTCTCGAGAAAGAGTGTTCTCAGAGGAGCGTACAAAATTTTATGGGGCTGAGATTGTATCAGCACTTGGATATTTGCATGAAAACAACATTGTGTACAGAGATTTGAAGGTTGGCTCTTTTGGTTTTTTTTTAGTAGCCAGTTCTAGGCTTGATCCAATTCAAATTGAACAAAATGGATTGGGTTAATTGCTAATGTTGACTTATGACTACCTGTGGTGTCAACACAAAAAGGATCAAATGATTTCAATAAATACTTCTTGACAATTAATTACCAATAGATATTCAAACTTACAGTTTATTAATTCTGGCCTGAGACCAGAGTTTCTGTTAACTTATTTTTAAGTTAACATTAAAAACTGAGATCTCTTTCATTTCAAAAACTGTTTCTCTCCTTAAAATAGCCAACACTTCTATGAGTTTCACATCATTTTATGAACACTAACGACATTTCTATAGACTTTTTGTTAGAGCAAAATCATTGAACTATTTCTCTTTGGCACTTATTGAACAATAAAATCACTTTTTTGTTTTGTATTTGCTGCCACCCCAACTCTTGTATCTCTAGATGAATTCCCTTAGTGTTGGGAAAAACTGATTCATTGGTGATGTTACTTAAATAAAAGCATCAAATACAATTCAGTACTGCTCGCTGCATTACCTTAGCTCTAATTGTCTGTAAGAAGTGTGTGGCAGTTGTTGTTTTGTTTTTCTCATAAATATATTTCCTGAAGTTGAAGTAGAACATATAAAAGAGCACACAACATTCATTGAAGATTTTGAACTGCTACCCAAAATGTGTAAAAAATTTTCTTAAACTCTTAAAAGTTTTGAACAGGAAGCAAAGTACTTACTTCTTCTAGCCAACTTTTCCTGCTTAACTGAAGATTCTTGCTCTCATTAAATAGTAGTGTGCTGTTCTTCTCGGCTGTTCCACACTGCTGTAAACATACCGAGTTTTGGTTAAGCTAAGAAGCAAGGTTAAATCATCCAGAGAATAAGAATAGTTTAGTATGAAGTATTTACTGTAAATTTTCTAAAAACAGTTAAGACTTTTTTTTCTTTTTCATCTGTGCTACTGACAGTTGGAGAATCTGTTACTGGACAAAGATGGCCACATTAAAATAGCAGATTTTGGTTTGTGTAAAGAAGAAATGTTCTTTGGGGCTAGCACTAACACATTTTGTGGCACTCCTGAGTATCTGGCTCCAGAGGTTGGTGTTAGTTTGTTTTGTTGTATTACATTGAATAGAATATTTGATTACATTGACATTGTATTATATTGATTTCATACATAGTTTTATTGGGGTTTCAATAATTGAGTTGTCTTTTTTTATCTATTGTGCAAAATATGTTTGTCTAAAAAATTCATTCAACCTGATACATATTCATGCTGGCATGAAACCCTTAGATTCTAATGCACATGGCTCATGAAATTTGTTCTGGGTTTTAAGTCTTGGTAGAGACTCCTAATTTTGAGGACAGTATTAAATTCTCTAATGGTGATGGCTGTGGGGAAATAAAAAAAAAATATGGTTAATGGTCTGACCACTTAGCACACTAGTAAATTTGGACAACTAGTGGTTCTGAAATCTGTATGCTGTATAGTAAAGATTATGATGTAAAGCTTCCATGGCCAATGGTTTACAAGGGTTTCATGTGGCTGCACAATGACCAACTGTTTTTACTTTCCCCACCTAATGTCAGGTAACATTAGAGTAGGGTTGACTCAGGCATGTCTTCAAGTCCTGAAATCCAAAAACCCAGCCTTCACTGAGATTCTAACTCCAGATCCTTCTGTTGAAACCAAGAGCATTACCACTCAGCCATTATGTCAAAAGATTGTCTAGGTTTTAAATTAAACCTTGCTGATTCACTTGTTGCTGCATAATATGTGTAAAAGGGATTTGTTTACTGCTCATAACTGTGGTGTAGGTTCTTGAAGACAATGACTATGGTCGAGCTGTTGACTGGTGGGGCACTGGTGTGGTGATGTATGAAATGATGTGTGGACGTCTGCCCTTTTACAACAAGGACCATGACGTATTATTTGAACTCATCCTGCTCCAACATGTCAAATTTCCCAGAAATCTCTCAGAGGAAGCCAAAAGTTTGCTCAGTGGTTTATTAGCAAAAAAACCTAAACAGAGGTTTGAAAATATTTTGATGTTATATCTTGTTTTGTCTTAGTTATTTGTACTTAAAACATCTTGATTTTTTGGGTGGATATTAAAAGTAGTTTTAATGATTAAACATTCTTTAAAATTTGAATGATTTAAAAACAAATTAAGATTGAATTTTATACAATTATACATTTATTTTATTTGTTCTTAACACTTTTGTGTGTACTATTCCTATAATCAAATGTTCTTTCTAATAATGATTGGAGGATCCCTTTTTTTAATTAACATTATAGATTATAGCATGAATGAAACAAAAATTGATGAAAAGTGAATAACAAAGATTATTCTAAAATTATCAAAATGTAAATATTATTCAAATTGACTATTACCTTTTCAATGAGTGAAATCTTTTGAATACAGATGTTGTTTGTTTGAACAGGTTAGGAGGTGGTGAGGCAGATGTTGCTGATATCAAAAGTCATCCATTCTTTGCCTCAATCAACTGGGAAGACTTGGTGACCAAAAAGGTGACTTATGTTTTTCTTCCCCCTTTTTTTTTTAATCATCATCCTAAGCTTCTTATCTTCCACCATCGGTATTTGTAAGGTGACTACATTATTCATTGTGTCGATATTTAGCTTGACCTAAGGCTTATGCTTGTGAGTTGATTCCCTGCTAGAACTTCTCTCCCCCCCCCCCCTTCTTTTTATTTTGTCTAGGCAATCTGGTATTTGTCTCTCTCCATCATTCTTCTTCTGTACTCATCTCTAAGATTTGATTGGAACATTTGTTTGCTGCACAATGAAATGGACTAGGGGAAACTTTTGAGGAGATTGGTTTAGTGATACATTTTGTGTATGTTTTGTTTTCCATTAGACTTGAGGATTTATAATATAACTAAAAAATTTAAAGTTTTGAAATACCAGTGTATTAAAATAATAGTTTATATATATGTAATGTAGGAAATGATTCACACAAAAATTTCCCAGAGAAAGCCTGATTTCCTTTACTATTTTACTTTGAGTAGCAGAATTTCAGGTAAAAAAAAAGTTTTGCAACATAATAATTGTTTGTATTATAATTAAAAAAAAAAATTTGAATTATCTTTAATTGAACTTGCAATTTGGGTTTATTCAAAATTGGATTCTGATTTGAGAATAGCAAAAACCAGGGTGGATAATGTTTAATTCGAGATATTGTGAGTGTTCATTCTTTTTGCCCTTTGTTTTTAAAGTTTTGGATATTCCTGTTTAGGAGATAGATTAGAATCAAAGTACTGGTCAGACTAAAGGCTAGTTTATAGGCTTAGTTAGAGTATCCCACAAATGAAATCATGTACATAACAAAGTTTATGGTGGGCTGTTTGGTTTGATTTCACAGAGCATAAACCTATTCATTGGCTCAACAGTGCAGTAATATTTATAAAACAAGTGTTTTTTTGGCTGCTCTCAACCTAAGGATGAACACAGTCTAATTCATTTGTTTGTTTAGGACTGTTTCCTTTGTGACTTAATCATGTCCTGCCAAGGGTTCCTGGTCATTTCATATTTGGTCACTTCATCCTGCATGTCATTTCATCCGCTGGTTATTTCATACTTTAATCCATGAAATAATTATTGTAAAAAAGTATGAAATTAACAATATTTCATTTTTTATTTTTATTTAGATGACAAAGAGAATTACAAATTAATAAATAAGATTAGAATATAATGTCATTAAAAATAAAAAAAATTAACATCTATATATAGGGAGAGCTAATGTAAAATTTGTTTTTGTGTGTTACTGTTAATTGAAATCAATAAGATAGGCTATTGATAGTTGGTACAGTAGACGATGCATTGATTCGTATTGCTGTCCATCATTTGTATTTTGTTGGCAAGTTATCAGCGGCATGATCGTTCTCATCTCTAAAAAGATTTCCACTACTTCCACCGCACCTTGGCCTTTTATGATTAGTTATGAGCGCAGAGCAGCAAGATCATAATTATACTAATCCTACTTCTCTCAAAAGATTTTCCTTACTTCTACCACACCATGACCTTTGATCATTACATCACACAATATGTGCAGGATAATATTGACATCCCTACAACAAATAAAAACAATATAATTAATTACAAACCCTGCATTACAATATATCTACATATTTACATATTTTCTGTCATTTCTCCACAAGTCTGAAGAGAGAACATTCTAAACATTCCAATAACATGTTCCAAAATATCCAAAAGTATATTCTAAATATAAACATATTTATAGACTAGATGAAATAAGGACTTAAAGACAAACCCTTAACAACACAAGTACACAATGACTCAGAAATAAATATTTAATTTGGGAGGAAGTGACCAAAGATGAATGACCAGGCTGAAGTGACTAGAAGATGAAATGACCTGTCACCGATTATTTATACTATATAGTAGACTAAATTAGTAGAGATGGCTGTGCATCAGAGTTTCCTCTTCACAATTCTTGCCACGCAATATGTTCAGTAGAAAAAATGTTTATTAGACATAATGTCCATTAGACATATGTTCAGTAGACATAATGTTCGTTAGACGTATGTTCAGTAGACATAATGTTTATTAGACACATGTTCAGTAGACATAATGTTTATTAGACATATGTTCAGTGGACATGATGTTTATTAGACATATGTTCAGTAGACATAATGTTCAGTAGACATATTTTCAGTAGACATAATGTTTATTAGACATATGTTCAGTAGACATAATGTTTATTAGACATATGTTCAGTAGACATAATGTTCAGTAGACTTGTGTCCAGTTGACATAATGTTCAATTTCAATGTAATTACACATATCCAAGTCTATTCAATCCGGTTTTTATTTGTTTATACAGTAACAAAATATTTGTATAATACTTTTTAAAACTGTTGTTTTTTATAGTATTTAAATTAAATAAACTCACTGACAACTTTTTAAATCATGAAGACATGTTTTTAATGCTTTTAGTACTGTACACATTTTCATGTTCATATTAAATTATATCATTAATATAATTATTACTTTAATTTAGTTGCAATTATGTCTTTTTTTAAAATTATTTTAATAATAAATATTGAACAAAGTCTTATAATTTAAGTTAATAAAAAAGATGTTCTATAAATAAAGTGGTGTAATAAATAAAGAAAATTGTCAAAACATTAAAAGAAGTTGTCTACTAAATAAATGAAGTCTACTAAATAAATGAAGTTGTCTACTAAATAAATGAAGTCTACTAAATAAATGAAGTTGTCTACTAAATAAATGAAGTTGTCTACAAAATAAATGAAGTTGTCTACAAAATAAATGAAGTTGTCTACAAAATAAATGAAGTTGTCTACAAAATAAATGAAGTTGTCTACAAAATAAATGAAGTTGTCTACAAAATAAAAGAAGTTGTCTACAAAATAAAAGAAGTTGTCTACTAAATAAATGAAGTTGTCTACTAAACAAAAGAAGTTGTCTAATAAATACAAAAAGTTGTCTAATAAATAAAAGATGTTGTCTTATAAATAAAAGAAGTTGTCTACAAAATAAAAGAAGTTGTCTACTAAACAAAAGAAGTTGTCTACAAAATAAAAGAAGTTGTCTACTAAATAAAAGAAGTTGTCTACTAAATAAAAGAAGTTGTCTACTAAATAAAAGATGTTGTCTACTAAATAAAAGAAGTTGTCTACTAAATAAAAGAAGTTGTCTACTAAATAAAAGAAGTTGTCTACTAAATAAAAGAAGTTGTCTACTAAATAAAAGAAGTTGTCTACTAAATAAAAGATGTTGTCTACTAAATAAAAGAAGTTGTCTACTAAATAAAAGAAGTTGTCTACTAAATAAATGAAGTTGTCTACTAAATAAAAGAAGTTGTCTACTAAATAAAAGAAGTTGTCTACTAAACAAAAGAAGTTGTCTACAAAATAAAAGAAGTTGTCTACTAAATAAAAGAAGTTGTCTACTAAATAAAAGAAGTTGTCTACTAAATAAAAGATGTTGTCTACTAAATAAAAGAAGTTGTCTACTAAATAAAAGAAGTTGTCTACTAAATAAAAGAAGTTGTCTACTAAATAAAAGAAGTTGTCTACTAAATAAAAGATGTTGTCTACTAAATAAAAGAAGTTGTCTACTAAATAAAAGAAGTTGTCTACTAAATAAATGAAGTTGTCTACTAAATAAAAGAAGTTGTCTACAAAATAAAAGAAGTTGTCTACTAAATAAAAGAAGTTGTCTACTAAACAAAAGAAGTTGTCTACAAAATAAAAGAAGTTGTCTACTAAATAAAAGAAGTTGTCTACTAAATAAAATAAGTTGTCTACTAAATAAAAGAAGTTGTCTACTAAATAAATGAAGTCTACTAAATAAATGAAGTTGTCTACTAAATAAATGAAGTCTACTAAATAAATGAAGTTGTCTACTAAATAAATGAAGTTGTCTACAAAATAAATGAAGTTGTCTACAAAATAAATGAAGTTGTCTACAAAATAAATGAAGTTGTCTACAAAATAAATGAAGTTGTCTACAAAATAAAAGAAGTTGTCTACAAAATAAAAGAAGTTGTCTACTAAATAAATGAAGTTGTCTACTAAACAAAAGAAGTTGTCTAATAAATACAAAAAGTTGTCTAATAAATAAAAGATGTTGTCTTATAAATAAAAGAAGTTGTCTACAAAATAAAAGAAGTTGTCTACTAAACAAAAGAAGTTGTCTACAAAATAAAAGAAGTTGTCTACTAAATAAAAGAAGTTGTCTACTAAATAAAAGAAGTTGTCTACTAAATAAAAGATGTTGTCTACTAAATAAAAGAAGTTGTCTACTAAATAAAAGAAGTTGTCTACTAAATAAAAGAAGTTGTCTACTAAATAAATGAAGTTGTCTACTAAATAAAAGAAGTTGTCTACTAAACAAAAGAAGTTGTCTACTAAATAAAAGAAGTTGTCTACTAAATAAATGAAGTTGTCTACTAAATAAAAGAAGTTGTCTACTAAATAAAAGAAGTTGTCTACTAAACAAAAGAAGTTGTCTACAAAATAAAAGAAGTTGTCTACTAAATAAAAGAAGTTGTCTACTAAATAAAAGAAGTTGTCTACTAAATAAAAGATGTTGTCTACTAAATAAAAGAAGTTGTCTACTAAATAAAAGAAGTTGTCTACTAAATAAAAGAAGTTGTCTACTAAATAAAAGAAGTTGTCTACTAAATAAAAGATGTTGTCTACTAAATAAAAGAAGTTGTCTACTAAATAAATGAAGTTGTCTACTAAATAAAAGAAGTTGTCTACAAAATAAAAGAAGTTGTCTACTAAATAAAAGAAGTTGTCTACTAAACAAAAGAAGTTGTCTACAAAATAAAAGAAGTTGTCTACTAAATAAAAGAAGTTGTCTACTAAATAAAATAAGTTGTCTACTAAATAAAAGAAGTTGTCTACTAAATAAATGAAGTCTACTAAATAAATGAAGTTGTCTACTAAATAAATGAAGTCTACTAAATAAATGAAGTTGTCTACTAAATAAATGAAGTTGTCTACAAAATAAATGAAGTTGTCTACAAAATAAATGAAGTTGTCTACAAAATAAATGAAGTTGTCTACAAAATAAATGAAGTTGTCTACAAAATAAAAGAAGTTGTCTACAAAATAAAAGAAGTTGTCTACTAAATAAATGAAGTTGTCTACTAAACAAAAGAAGTTGTCTAATAAATACAAAAAGTTGTCTAATAAATAAAAGATGTTGTCTTATAAATAAAAGAAGTTGTCTACAAAATAAAAGAAGTTGTCTACTAAACAAAAGAAGTTGTCTACAAAATAAAAGAAGTTGTCTACTAAATAAAAGAAGTTGTCTACTAAATAAAAGAAGTTGTCTACTAAATAAAAGATGTTGTCTACTAAATAAAAGAAGTTGTCTACTAAATAAAAGAAGTTGTCTACTAAATAAAAGAAGTTGTCTACTAAATAAATGAAGTTGTCTACTAAATAAAAGAAGTTGTCTACTAAATAAAAGAAGTTGTCTACTAAATAAATGAAGTTGTCTACTAAATAAAAGAAGTTGTCTACTAAATAAATGAAGTTGTCTACTAAATAAAAGAAGTTGTCTACTAAATAAAAGAAGTTGTCTACTAAATAAAAGAAGTTGTCTACTAAATAAAAGAAGTTGTCTACTAAATAAAAGAAGTTGTCTACTAAATAAAAGAAGTTGTCTACTAAATAAAAGAAGTTGTCTACTAAATAAATGAAGTTGTCTACTAAATAAATGAAGTTGTCTACTAAATAAAAGAAGTTGTCTACTAAATAAATGAAGTTGTCTACTAAATAAAAGAAGTTGTCTACTAAATAAATGAAGTTGTCTACTAAATAAAAGAAGTTGTCTACTAAATAAAAGAAGTTGTCTACTAAATAAATGAAGTTGTCTACTAAATAAATGAAGTTGTCTACTAAATAAAAGAAGTTGTCTACTAAATAAAAGATGTTGTCTACTAAATAAAAGAAGTTCTCTAATAAAGGAAGTTCTCTTATAAAAGTTGTCTAATAATGAAGTACTTTTAGGTACAAACAACAAATCTTAGAAAGCTAAAAGTAAAATTTTTGATAAGACTCATTGCGTACACACTTTATTCACTCACAAATACACATGCCTTAGTTAGATTTGTGAAGAGGTTGAAACTCTGTATTTAAATGGGGTTGGGACAAGCTGTTTAATTTGCTCACACTTCCAAACGTAATGGCTTTTTGACACTATTTGTTTTTTACTTTTTTTTTTTTTTCCTTCCTTTGTTCTTTGGTAAATATTGTAGTCACTCTAGTCTGATTAAAGATAAAATAGTGAGTTGGTCATTCAAAAGTAAAGAAAAGTTGCATATTAGGTTTACTATCTTGTTTATTGAAGGACAAAATACTATAGATTCTTTAGTTAGATGATTTTCAAAGTTATCATATTGTTTTGTTTTATGGCCTTAGTTTGTTCCTTTGCTTTCAACCTTGCTTTTAAAATACCAGGTGAGGCTTTTGCAATGATTCAGAAAGATTTGGTCTTCATTCTAAGCTTCCTAGCCTTCAATGCATTTCCCTTTGAAAAGCTCTGTGCTTAAACCAGAACTTTCTTTTGCAAACTATTTTCTTTATTTGGTCTTTACATTCACATCATAAAAAAAAAATATTTTTTTTTTGTATCATATCCATCAGCTGTTTAGGTTTTCATGATTTGAACCCTAAATACATTCTACGTGACATCAGAAATACATAATTTCAATAATCCCATTTAATGAATGAGACAATTATGTCAGTCTAATGGGTTTTGAAATGAGCTTTGTGTTCTGGCCTTCTAATGTCTATCAGGATTCATACAGGTTGAGATCTCTCTTTGCAGTGTCAACTTAGTTGAAATGTTGGGTGACATCAATGTCAACACTGTGTTTAGGGTTCAAGTTGTACTTATATTGCATCATGTTAAATCATGTGTCGCTTCTTTTATGAGCTGAGCTGAGAACTTGAATTGATTCAAAAAGTAGTGTTTTTTTTTTTATTGAAACAAAAAAAAAAAAGATTTTTGATATGAATTTGTTGGGCCATCTTTTTGACAATATAAAAAAGTTTCATTAAAGAAAATAGTGTGTAAAAATGCTGCTTATAAAGATTTAAAGTCACTGAATAAACAATGAACAAAATGTGTGCTAGCTTGTTAACACTTGCCTCAGCTGGTTCAAGACAATAACAAAAAGTATATTATCATTATTTGTATGTTTTCTAGTGTGTTCTAGTTTTGTTATCATTTGTTTGGAAACACTTTCTGATTGCATACTCCAAAACCACCCCATACCAGATAACCCCACCATTCAAGCCCCAAGTGACATCAGAAACTGACACCCGCTACTTTGATGAAGTGTTCACTGGTGAGGCTGTGAATGTGACTCCACCTGTGGGTGTTGCCCAGCATCAAGCACTGGTCCCCATTGCTGAGGATATGGAGCCTTTGCCCTACTTTGAGCAGTTTTCTTACCACGGTAGCCGAGGCAGCCTTGCTAGCAACAGAATGAGCTTTGAGACCACTTGGAATCTGTAGCAGTTGCTTGTCATAAAAACTCTTGACCATACACTACAACTTATGTTATGGACATTTTTCTCCCTCTCAGAACTTGAGCCAATCTCTCACTGGGTTAACACAGTTACACTTCTACCTCTTTTCTTTGTCATTCTTTCTAAATGTCTTGCACCTTGCCTTTGTGCTATTTTTCATTACTTTTCAATAGTGCTCTGTCCTTAATTGTTTAATTACAAAAGCAAATCCCCCTTTTAAAAAAAAATATTGGTGCTCAGATTTTATTGATCTGTTTTAATGATTCATATCTGCAGATACACACACCACAGAACCAACTAATGTCTGCAATAACTCCATTAGGACTAAGATTTAGACATTTGAAGGCTTGATCATTTCAACTTTTAAAACTACCTCTTAGTATTTCATTGTCAGTGTATATACATATAGATACTTCTTAAACTACCCTCACCCTCCTCCTTATAACTACACAATTACAACTTTGGCATGTAGCCTTCATGCACTAAGTCACATAATGGATTAACTAGCTCTCTGTGTAATCACTGTCAAGCAGTTATTTTTGAACAAGAATTAAGTTTAGACTATCTCCATGGTTGCCACATAAATGTGTGATCAGTTTAGAACAATCTCTTATCATGGTTGCCACATAAATACATGCAGTTATGCTCTCTCTCCTCAACAGCCTTTTGCCTGCATGTAGATTGTTGGTGGTGCTTACAGAGTCATACATTTGTAATACTTGTATGTCATTGTTAGTTTTTGTGTTGTGTTGATCTTAGTCGAATCATAAAACTACCATGCTATTGCTTATGAAATTGCTTCTAACCTTTTAGGACTCAGAAAGTTTATTAAGTCCCATGAGAACCTTTAAATCTATAACTGGAGACTGGTACAATCAAGTTCTGTAAGGACCACTGCCTAAAGATTTCTTGAATAAGATTCAGTCACATGATATTGTTATTATTGCATGTTGTTCTACATGTGAGTCAACTAAAGTGTTCCGATGTTGTTGCTTTTTTTTTTTTTTTGGTACAAATTTATCAAGTCAAGATCACAACAGTACTGCCACTGTTGACAAACTCTGCGTGAATTCTCATCATTTCTATATGTCTTTACAACTGATTTTAACAAATTGTGCAATGAATATTTCTGAACTTATTTCTTATTAATCAAAGTCACTTGTTACAGGCTGTTCTCCAGATGTTTTGTTTGAACTTTTGAATAGTCCTATCAACAGCTTCTCTGTCATGTTTTGCTTTCTTGAATTCTTTTCAACCATTTCTGCATTTTGGATTAATGTTATGGTTAGTGCAAGTATTTTTTTTATGTGTACAATTGACCTTTTTTTTTTGCAATGTTTTAAAAAAAAATTTATTACTTTTCTTATAAATCTCTACAATGATAAAACAGCATTCTTTTCAGTAATTGGGCAATGATTGACTCTTTGAAACTAATGTTATCCCATGCCAAAATAAACACCAGTTTGATATTAATGAGTTCAAGTGTTTGATGCAGCTCAAGGCTGAGTGAGTTGCTTTGTTTTGTCATGGTTCAAGAGCATCCACTGCCTCAGTTATAATACTGGTTTAGATGGAATAGTGATTGTATGCTTCTCTGGTCAAGTTATAACACTGGTTTAGATGGAATAGTGATTGTATGCTACTCTGGTCAAGTTATAACACTGGTTTAGATTGAATAATGATTGTATGCTACTCTGGTCAAGTTATAACACTGGTTTAGATGGAATAGTGATTGTATGCTACTCTGGTCAAGTTATAACACTGGTTTAGATGGAATAGTGATTGTATGCTACTTTAGTCAAAGTTATTACTGTTATATACACTTTTTTAGATTGAATAGTGATTGTATGCTACTCTGGTCAAGTTATAACACTGGTTTAGATGGAATAGTGATTGTATGCTACTTTAGTCAAAGTTATTACTGTTATATACACTTTTTTAGATTGAATAGTGATTGTATGCTACTCTGGTCAAGTTATAACACTGGTTTAGATGGAATAGTGATTGTATGCTACTTTAGTCAAAGTTATTACTGTTATATACACTTTTTTAGATTGAATAGTGATTGTATGCTACTCTGGTCAAGTTATTACTGTTATATACACTGGTTTAGATGGAAATGATTGTATGCTACTTTGGAGGATTTTATCTTTGCTTTTATCAAGAGTGAAGGAATAATCAAAAGGGTGACACTTTGAAACTCTTGTTGTTTATATTACATTGTTTTGTTTTGTTTCCCCTGTAGTCATCTGATTTTGGCTGTTTTTTTTGTTTTTTTTACTTTTTGTGTTTGAAATTCTTGATGTTTATATTGCATTGTTTTATTTTATTGTTTTGTATTCATTAGGTTTGGCTGTGCCTGACTATTTGTGTTTTCACCATTTGCCTTACTCCTTTGACTGTTGTTTTGGTTGTAATGACTATCAAAGATTTATTACTGAATACTAATTTTAGAGTTTGTATGTGTGGTCATATATTTATCAGGCTTGCTCAGTCTAGACCAGCTTAGCTGCTTCTAAAAAGTTTTTGAAGTGTTCTGGGCTTAAGTCTAAGCTAAAATGGAAGTTAAATGTTCACTTCCATCTAAGTTCAGCTCTTTGAGATAGATTATTTTAGACTTTCATCATGTATTGTATAATTTAGGTATAAGCAGCTATGCTGGTCTAGGTTGCCATGGTATTTGGCTGTGTACATTGGTCATGGGACTCTTCCTGCTACAATGATCTGCATGTGTGCCCTATATATATATCTCCATGTATCGATACTAACATCTTTGTGTTGTCTCATCAGTCTGAAACTGAGTTGCTTGGGAATGTAGTGGAGGTTCTTCCCACTTCACATATTAATTCAATAATAATGAATTCAATGACTCCATAGACACAGTAAAAACTGAGAGAAATTTGGATAAAAATGTTACAGTGACTTGTTGTATGCAGACTTGAATACATATTATTTTGGGTGGTTAGGAATACATTACTAACTGGACTATTTACCATTTACAATGACATCATAATTCTAAACCCTGGTTATTAAAATTAAAAAAAAATTAATCATTTACAAGTTTGCACACCTAACCTTTAAATGTAATCAGTAGATATTACCAAATTGAATGCCTGGAAATAGTTTCTCCTGTGCATACTCTATAGTCTGCTGTACCATTACCTAATATGTTCATCATTTAGAATAAAAAGATATATCAAAACTCATCTATACTGGTACAACTCATCTTTAATACAGACTAGATTGTACTGATTTCACTTCAACATAGGATCCCTTTTTTTGGCTCTTGTATTACACCATTGGTTTATTTCTTTTGTTGATGTAGTCATGAAGTACTGGGTGATTCTTTTCTTTGCTTGCTAGTTTTTAACATAATTAACTAGTTATCCAAATAGCATCTTGTTTATCTGCTTTATGACATCAATTCTAGATGACTTTATTCATGAATAGCTGGTGTTCTAGATTATTTTGTAGATGAATTGCTGGGGATTCTAAATTACTATGTTCATAATTAGCTGGTGATGCTAGATGCTTTTTACATGATTCTAGATTACTTTGTATGGTACATGAATAGCTTGTGATTTTAGATTGCTTTGTACACAATTCTAGATTACTTTGTATGGTACATGAACAACTTGTGATTCTAGATTCTTTTTTACATGAATAGCTGGTGATCCCAGATGCTTTGTACATGATTCTATATTACTTTGTACGGTACATGATTAGTTTGTGATTCTAGATTACTTTGTACATGAATAGTTGGTGCTAGTGACAAGTCTACAATTACTATAGGTTTGTTTGCTTCTGTTCTTCTTTGGTACACTTAATGTGTCTATCACTTATCTGGAATTCAGTTTTGAAGCTCATTCTGAAATACTTGTCTGTATGGCAAATATTTTTAATTGGCTCTAGACAGACTTAGAAATCTGGCTGTTTTTTTTTTGTTTCTCTGGCTGTATTGTAACATTGATGTGTTCTAATTGTCTGATTGTTTCTTGTATTATTAGTTACTATACATTTAGTATCTTGCTCATTATAGCTTTACATTGTTTTACTTTTTGGTTTTGTTGACCTTTGAACTACTATATGGCTCATTTATATTTTTTTCTTTTTGTTTTCCCCTTATTTAGTTGAACATTGTAACATGAAGTTCATGCCATGACATTGATGTCTTCATCACCTTGTAGTTTTCTGTCCTATTTTCCTTCAGTTCTAGACTCTCTCTCTACACACACCTAGTTCCCTCCTTTGCATGTTCCATAGCTCAGATTTTGTCTGATCTGTTTGGTCATCACCACTTCTATTCTCAACATTTTGTCAACCCAGTTGCTTGGACTATTAGATCACCATGAAATAATTCATGACTGTTGTGCTTGTAATGTACATATGTTGGTGTAGTTTAAAGCTGTTCATATTAAAGTTTAATGATTCAAACTTCATCTTCCTGGCTCTTTTCTATACACGTTTTTTTTTCATGGTATATTTAAGATTAATGAGTTGATACAAAAAAATGTTTTTTCATTTTGTAAACTCATCTAAAAAACATGTTAATAAAATTGTTAGCTTACAGAGAGAGAAAGATTAAAACATGACTTAAAGTACAGTATACCTGAGTAATTTCTTTTAGTGTTGCAAAAGCTGAAACTAACCCTTTCAGATCTTGCACTCTATGGGGCAGATGATGTAAAGGTCATCTGTTTCTATGGTTAACAGATGTGATTAGATGATGTCAAGGTCATCTGTTTCTATGGACAACAGATGTGATCAGCACAATGACCAACCGTTGACTAATGTCACGTATCCATTAGAGTTGTGTGGACTCTGGGCATTGTAAAATCCCGAAATTCAAAATCCCAGTCTTCACAGAAACTTGGATCCAAGACCCTTCAGTTTAGAAGCCAAGCACTTTACCAATCAGCCACCAATATACTTTAATAAACTTCTTTCAGTGCTTGTTGATTTTAGTGAATCAGGTGAAGGGAATGTTTTTCAGTCTCTAAGCCTATGATAACTGTTGTGCTTGATGGCTACATCTATTACTAGTCCCCCAAAAATGGGACAGTTTTAACTAGGCACAACATGGCCTAAATTGTGTAAAATATCATATCAACAGTTTTAGCTAAACATATGCCAGGGTTTAAATTTATTTATCATTGACAGAAGCAGAATATGTTTTTAAAACGTGCTAGTGGATCTTAAATGATTAAAAAATATTTAATGTGTAACTTGATAATTAAGTTAATAAAAAGAAAACAATATTGAAAATGAAGTTTTAATGAATGAACTTATTATATCTTAATTAGCCAGTAAAACAAGTTATTTTATCTAGCAAGAAATTACAGAAACTTATTCTACTTAGCCAGTCAAATGGAAAATCTGTTATCTAGCACTTAGTGTTTTGAATGTTCCATGTTTGCTTCACACTGTCAGCATTTCATTTTTCTTTCACCTGGATTAAAAGCCTAAAAATGACAAGGCCTCACAGCATGCCAGCTGGGCACTCTTAACATACTTTAAAGCCTCTGTTAAGGTCTAAAGCATATTTCCTTAAAATTGTGTAAAGATTGTTTAAGCAATGTTATTTGCATATTTCATGATCTTATTGAGGCCAATGAAAAATTAGGACCTCCAGGCAGGGAAGGGGAGGGGAATTTATGACCTCCACAAGACTAAAGAATATTCATACCTTTTCATATTAGGATTGGTCAAGTGGTGTTGATTTATATAAATGACACAAAGGCATAGACTTGTTTTACTTAGGCCCTACTTACTGTGAAAGAATGTATCTAACCAACACACATTTGAATACAATGTAGACCTGGTGGTGTTGCAACAGAAAGTTGTGAACTTTTGTTAGCCCAAATGTCATAAATAGGAATGAAATTTTTATTTTTAAAATCAGGCGTGAAAGGCCAAAATTAACACTTTAACTTAACATTAGCCAAAAGACAAAAAAGGTAGCATAAGGTGGTTACAAGTTTTAGCTTTTTTTTTTCTTATTAAAAATCTGGGTTTAAATTGTTTGGGTATATTTTTTTTTTAGGGGGGGGGGAAGTTTCTGTCCAATCAGTTCTAAAGATAGGTATGACTTAGCTTTAGAGATTAAAAAAAAAAGAAGAAGTCAACAATGTGCAGTGTACATTAAATCATAGTATTCTACCTGTCCATCAATAGGCTCTAATCTTGGGGTTCTTCTTTTGTCCCTAAAAATAGATAGGTCTGTGTATTTTGCCTTACATTGAACTCTACCTAAAAAGTAAAATTTGCTTCATATATATAAAAAAATGGTGGGCTGTGTTTAGGCATCAAGACCATTAGTATTAGTATGATCTTCTCTAGTTGTGATAGTTTTAATCCTCTGTATGTAGCTGTATAAGGGAACTGTAGCTAGGAATGTTTGATTTCTATTGACATACTTAGACCTTCATTTGCTGTAGGAGTGTTCATGTTCAAATCTTTGGCTCTTGAGTTCCATGTGTCCTTGTTGATTTAGATCCCACCGCCCTGGAAGCCTGAAGTGGAGAATGAATGGGACACCAAGTACATCCCTGAAGAGTTTGCCCAGGAGTCTGTCCACTTCACACCTGGCTCTCACATGATGTGCAGCAGGCTGGACCCCATTGCCGAGGATGGTCAGCTTCCTTACTTTGACCAGTTCTCTTATCAAGGCAGCCGGAACAGTTATGGCAACCCAAGTTACCTGAGTACTTCCTCTGCTGCTCACAGCACACAAGAAATGTTCTGAAACCTCCAACACACACTTAGAGCCGGTGACACTTTTTTTTTTCTTTTTTTCTTCCTTAACCACTGTTTATGGTACGTTGGAAACATCTGTAATATATAGGTCTGTTCAAACAAAATCAAAAAAATTGTTTTTGTTTTGTTTTTTCACCTTGATGCTGCAATTATAAAATAAGATAGAAGTGAACAATTTCAGCACTAAATACTTCTGTGTTGAACGGATAATTTAGGTTAAGATTTCATGTAAAAAATAAACCTCTACCACAATAGATGGGTTTTTGCAGTAATTAGTGGAAACCTTGATTTTTAGGGATAAAGCATATAAATATATATAGCTTAAGTTTATTTTTGATGGAAGCCTTCCATTTCTAAGTTCTTTATATTTTCATCTTTCTTTTGTAGCTTTTTTTTTCTTATTTACACTAATGATCAAAGTTAATAGTTTAGTATTTCTGAATGTGCCTCTCTACCTCATTAGTTTTTTAAAAATTATACACCAGCAACTAAAACTTTCTCTACAGAACTTAAACCAAAAAGCAACATTTTTTCTGAGTTGGCATTTTGTTTTCTGTTAGAATTGTTACCTAGAAACCACAATCCAATTTGAAGTCTACTTCTGTATTCAAGTGTTAATTCTTCAAAACTACTGGTGCTAAACTCCTTTTTTTTAACCTACTTACAGACACATAGGTTTTACTCTTTAAATTTTAGTTCAGTATCCTAATACCTGTATTTTCTACATTCTCTCATCACAGCTCATTAACGTACAATAGCTTTTTTTAGGCCAACTATTTCACTCTCACAAATGATTTCTAAAAATATTTTTATAAAGACTGTTTGAGAGAATTGGTTAGAAGAAAACAATATTTTGTTCAAATCTTGATATATATAAACGCAAAAATACCACTGATGATTAATTCACTAATAATTCAAGAGATCTCTAAAACTACCTAAGGGATTTGCCTGAAATTTTGTACACACGTTCCTTTTGATAGATTCAGTCTGAATGCCACAATATTTCTATAGATTCATGGTCTCTTGTTTGTTTACCTTCCATTTGTTTTGTGTTCATTTTAATGACAAAACTTTTATTTCTACATACACTGGTCTAAATATTCTCTGAATGATACATTGATTTGGATATATCTTTTTGCTCTACACATTTTAGAATTATATGAAGACCCTTCATTGAAAATCTCACAAACCACCAGGATGACTTTTATTTTTCTCAAGAGAAGTCTTTTTAATTGTAGAATTCATATCTGATTGACAAATACTTTAATCTATTATTGTATGTTGAGTTTTGTGCTACACTTACTAAGATGTGTGAGAACATATTAATGTAAGCTGATCTTGTTATGTTCATTATTTTCACTCTATCTGATCTTTCCCCCTGACTATCCACTGCTAATTATCCTTATTATAGACAGACCTATCAGGGTGTGCTAGCACAGTTTATCTAGCCTCGAAGCATATATTCTATAGTGGATGTTATTGAAGGGCACGGTGAAAACCAAAGCCTATTGTTGGTTATATCAAACACATTGTTCTATAGACTGGAAGTTAATTTATGTGAATTTCATGTTTATGAAAGACTGTTTTAATTTATGTTAAGTAATGTCAATGTATGCATGTGCATGATTGTAACCACAAGGATGAATGACATAACAGCTAATACAGGAGATGAATATCTCAAAAGTTTCAGAAGTTCTCTTCATTAACTCCCAGATTGAAATAAGTAAACAAATAATACACTAGGAAACCTAATAAATATCCATCAAAATGGATATTTAAAAAGAAAATGCTCACTTAAAAGTAATAATAATAGTCACTGATCAGTTGTATCCAAGTTTGGTGTTTGACACACTGTCAGTACTTTGAAACATCCAATTATCCCTTGTGGTGTAGTGTACTTTTTGGTTTCAATGTGGACAGCATGTGGCTGCATTACTTAAGAAATCAGTTTACTTGCAGAAACAGGTTTTGTCTTGAGTACCGGTAGTAATCAGGCCATTAATCACAATAAATTGTCTTGCTTGTCAAAGAGCTTAAAATTGGCTTCCATAACTTTTGTCAATATGAAGTTGAAACTGTTTCATGCTGATCCATAGCATTAAGTTGACAATTGGGATCTTGTAATTGATTGGTTAAATTTCTGAATTACTTTTGATTATATAGCTGACATAACAATGATTGGAGAACAGATTACTAGACATAATGATGATTGGAGAACAGAATACTTGACATAACCAAGACTTTGAATGGTTTATTGTCTCATTTTTTGTGTTTCTTATGAGCCTATATTAATGTGTTTCATGCTTTTTGTCTGTGAAGATTGAATGATGTTACAAAGTAACCTACATGACTTCAAACTAAAATAAAGGGAAAGTTAATCCTTTATGAACAATTTTAGTTTATAAAGACATCTCTGTTAAGTAAATCTGATACAATATTCAGAAATGTTAAAAATTGCTTTTTTTTCTTCTATTAGAAAGCTTTCTACCAAATAGCAACCTTAAATCTTCCATCATTTATCCTGATAAAAATGTTGCTTTACTTTTAAATTACTTGGATGTTGTTTTTTCAATACAATAAAAACATAAATAAATCTGAAAGGAAAGAAACAATAATTCTGAAGACTTTTCTAAATTTTGAACATGCAATCCCCAGTTCATAGTTTATTTTGTTTGTCCAGACAGGATCTGATTTGTAAGAGGTCTGACATTTGTTGTTTTTTTATTCAGTCGTTAGTGTATGTATAATGTAAATGTGTATAAATATGTGTCTTGTTCTTTTTTTGACATTTTACTATTTTAATTAGTCATGTACAATTGTATTTATTTAATGTGCCCTTTGTGTATGTATGCGCATGTGAAATGAAATAGTTGACTAGGTGTCCTTATTTACAGCTGACTAAACAGGCATTGTTTGCAATAAGAAAGCTTTGATCAAGTTGCCCTGTTCTAATGAATCCTATATAAATCTTGTGCAGCTGCTATTGTATAAGAACTTTTGGTTTCAGCTCTTAAGTTATGTTCCCATTACTGATAGAAGCAGGTCTTGGTCAATTTATGGGCAATAACTATTCTTTTTCTACATAATATGTCTTTGTGTTGATTCAAGAAACTTGATTTCTTATCATTTACAGCTGTTCCTTCAAAAGAAAAGAATGTTAATTATCTTCAGGGTATATTTTTAGGCCCCAGCAACTAAAAAATTGTTTAAATTGAATGCATTTTTAAAGCTTGGCTGGTAATATGAGTCTCCAACAATTTCTTGGGCTTGTAACTTTCAGCAACTCCTGGTGTAATTGTATAGTTGCTAACAAACAAAAAAATGAAAATTGTACTTTGAAAAACAAAATATTGACCTACAGTAGCATAAATCTGTGGTAATATTGATTTATTGAATTGTACATTGTTATTTAGTGTGACTAAAAAGTCAGCTGTACTATTGTTCATGAAAACACTGCACTGTTTGTTCTAATAAAATTGTATATTATTGTATATAAACCTTGTGTCTGTGTCTAGTTACTTAGAAAATAACTAGCTTGCTTTGCAAGTCATTAAGAACTTTTAATGCTAGTGACATTTAGAACAGATTATTTTCAATTGTATTGTATTCCAACTGAATTCAAACTAAAGGCAATAAAAACAGCTGACTACTGCTTCATCTTAAGAGTATCAAAGGAAAAACTACTTGTTGGAGCCTAGTCAGAAAGTGTTGATGTAATTAGTAAGTATAGTTAGTTTGATCAATATTATACTTCACAATTTTTCAACAAACTATTATAAGTAATCAACTCAGTAACGTCTATATTTCAGAATGCTGCGAATTACTTACTAAACATTACAGACTAATGACAGAAATACACAACAAAGAGCCTTTAAAAAATTAGATGTAACCCACTTGGTTGGTGAGAATATAACAATGATTTAATGATATATAATACAACTAACATGGTCCACACAGTTTCACACCTTCAGATAAACATAAGAACAAAATACACCCAAGAGCAGACAACTTCTTTGATGTTAAAGAGGATAAAACAAAATAAGCATTTCAGTGATGTTTTTTTTTTTTTTTTGCTGGTCGATCAACTTTTGGGGAATCAATAATACTGAAAAAAAAAAGTTAGCGAAAGAAGACATTATGTGGCCAGTGGATACCACCAGTCCTTGTCCCTCTTCCTGTACACATGATGTTATTTTAAAGAGTTGCATGGCTTTCATTTTGTTCTTTCTTTTATCACAAAATCATGTGACTTCATCACAAAAGATTTAGTCCACCACTTCATCAATCACCATACCGGTAGTCTCGGTTAGTCCTTGACCAGCCGCACCTCCTGCACCAGCCATTGCCAACCTCTGAAAAAAATCAATTTCTTCTGTTGGAAACAATAGTTAGAAGAAAAAAAAAGGAATGGATAATATACTTTCTCTATTGCTGTATTAGCCATGCCATTTAGTAGACAGCATTCAGGAATAATCTCTTCAAATGACCATTGGCCCTTCTGAAATAGTCAACTAATGTTGAGCCCCCTTAGTATATGCTCCTTTAAAATGTAACTATAGCCTCAATACCATTTACAAGTGGTAGACTGTACAGAACTTTGTATATAACTTTTTGTTTCATATTTATTGTAACAATGGGTGGGACATGTAGTCCACATGCCAGACATCTTTGAGACATCTTTACAGTCATCTTTGAGTTCATGAGAAATGTGCTCATCTTCTATCATAAAGGAGGAGCTATGTATAGTCAGAATTTCTTCTCTTTAACTTTAATTCTCTCATGTAAAATTTTTTTTTAAATACACATAATAGCACAAAAACTATTTAGGCATTTTGCTAATAGACTAAGTAGGTCTGTTGTTCATATGACTATGTATGCCTTGTGTCAAAAGATTAAGAAGGTCTGTTTTTTCTTATATATATAGAACTTCAGAAAAGAAATACCTTGAAGTAAAAATACACACTAAGGAACAAACTCCTCATAAAAATCAAGTTAACCATTTGACAACTAGAGTTGCCGACAATCGTCGATTTTGGGTTGTTTCGTTTACGCGCACACTGCTAGTTTTTAAATAACTATTTATACCTTTACAAACTCTGACCTAGAAGAGTGATAGAGACACTATTTTTAGGTGTTTAATTGGTATCTGCAGCATGTTGGAATGGATTTTTATGATTTTTTAAAAATTACCCTTTTTTTTTGCTAGCCTACAAAATGGAACATATTTAGGCTTATGTGTAGGCTTTAATTGAATAAGATTTTAATGGGAATATTAATGTTTCAGCTGTAAAATAATAAGGATATAATGATTGGGGTAAGTGATTTAGAGCCATTTGAGGCCGATAGTAGTAAAAATTAATTAAAAAATCGATGCTAGATCCAGTATTATGTTAGATTTAGCCAAATGGGAGATTGGAAGGCAACAAAATATGACACGATATTTTAATGTTTTTGAGCTCTGACAAACATAATGCTTAACCCTAGGTCTATTTTCTATTTTTGTTAGGTTTTATTAGTTTTTTTCTGTGAATTTAGTAAAAAAAAAAAAGGATTTTTTAAAATAACTGATACAGAGTTATATCCCTTCTCTTAGGGATGGGGGAGTTTCTGACAACTGCTTAGTGGTGAAATGGTTAAATGTTTATTTGCGAGTAATGTTTACACACAAAAATAGGCTAACCGTTTTTATTGCAAGACATCCAGAAAAACGTTAAGTCTAGGAACATTAGACCCTCTTTCACACAAATCAATATACAGACAAATGAAAGTACAAAATAAAGACTACACAATAACCCATGAAATATTACTTAGTGGTAATTATTTGTATATTGTTCCACTGAAGTCTTTAATTTTGTAAAGTAATATTTTTTTATTTTTATATGTTAAAAGGTGCAATATAAATAAGAGATCTATAGTTGTGATTTGGTTTAAAAAGGATTTACAGGAAACTGATCATCAAAAACATTTTAACAAAGCTAATATCAACTCACTCTGTCTTGGTAAAAAGTTTCTCCCACACCCTATCTCAAATCAAATTATTCATTGGTGAAGACAATGCATGAATCAATTTTAAAATTTAAAAATTAGTCAATTGATTACTGGTAATTAATTATTTTGTTTGAAACCGACAAGGGAAATTAATTCTTCTGTATTCAGAGATATATATTTGGGATTTTGTCTCCTTAGATAACTGTATAAATTATGTCTCCCACGCCCATTCTCGGATCAATTTAAAACTCTAAAAATTATTTATTAATCAGTTAATCAATTAATTATTTTAATATCAAAAAGGAAAATAAGTTCTACATTACTGAGAGATATAGTTGTAAAAAGTGTTCTTCCCCTTATATAAGATTTTTTTACATTATTTTTTTGTTATTTAGCTTGTTAGAAACTAGTTTTAAAATTTACAATAATCCTGTAGGATTAGTAGAACTTTTAAAAAGATGGATCCCTACATATTTCTACTACTTCACACTGCTGTGTCAACTAAAAAAGTTTTTTTTTTGTTTTATAACACATGCTTTGTATTGATGGTCTACTTTATTTGTGGTAAATCTAAATCTTAAAAACTCTAAATGACTTATAGAAGAGAAAAGGCTCCATACAAATAAAAGTAGATTTTTTAAAAAGCTAAAAGGCTATATGTATTTATTACATATGATTAGTAAAGCAAAAACATTTTTTATGTATGTCCCAAATAGAAATCAAAACCATTTGATCAAGCTGGATAAAATTTGACCTTAGATTACAACTGAGACCTTAGTGAATGTTAAATGTCCTTTCCACAACCGAAGAACAGTAAAAATAAAAAAATACCTACATTTAACAAATCAGGTAAACTTGTGTCGGCTAAACCCCATTTTCATTTTCGTGTAAAAGTTTTTACAGTTTTAAGTGAACATCTCACCATGTATGATATAGAGCTAAATTCAATGCACTAGATCATTCCTTCACAAACTAAGGCCCGCAGGCCATATCCGGCTTGTGTTATTTCCATGTGTATCATATCAGATGATTTATTATTATATAAATATTAATTAACAAATTATCGTACCGCTCCAACAGAAGGTAACTTCTGTACTAGCAAAGTAAACACCTGGGGTGGTAGAGTCTGCTGTAGAACTTGGAGCAAGTGTTGTGGCTTGCCACATACATATTTCTACTACTTCACACTGCTGTGTCAACTAAAAAAGTTTTTTTTTTGTTTTATAACACATGCTTTGTATTGATGGTCTACTTTATTTGTGGTAAATCTAAATCTTAAAAACTCTAAATGACTTATAGAAGAGAAAAGGCTCCATACAAATAAAAGTAGATTTTTTAAAAAGCTAAAAGGCTATATGTATTTATTACATATGATTAGTAAAGCAAAAACATTTTTTATGTATGTCCCAAATAGAAATCAAAACCATTTGATCAAGCTGGATAAAATTTGACCTTAGATTACAACTGAGACCTTAGTGAATGTTAAATGTCCTTTCCACAACCGAAGAACCCTAAAAATAAAAAAATACCTACATTTAACAAATCAGGTAAACTTATGTCGGCTAAACCCCATTTTCATTTTCGTGTAAAAGTTTTTACAGTTTTAAGTGAACATCTCACCATGTATGATATAGAGCTAAATTCAATGCACTAGATCATTCCTTCACAAACTAAGGCCCGCAGGCCATATCCGGCTTGTGTTATTTCCATGTGTATCATATCAGATGATTTATTATTATATAAATATTAATTAACAAATTATCGTACCGCTCCAACAGAAGGTAACTTCTGTACTAGCAAAGTAAACACCTGGGGTGGTAGAGTCTGCTGTAGAACTTGGAGCAAGTGTTGTGGCTGGCCACATACAGCCACAGCATTGCTCAGGTGCTCAACACCTTCCTCGATATCCCCTGGAGAAGAAATGATCAACTAATTCATTTCCAACAGAATTATAGAGAAGAAATCATTAGCTAATTCATTCATTTCCAACAGAGTTATGGAGAAGAAATCATTAACTAATTCATTCATTTCCAACAGAGTTATGGAGAAGAAATCATTAACTAATTCATTCATTTCCAACAGAATTATAGAGAAGAAATCATTAACTAATTCATTAATTTCCAACAGAGTTATGGAGAAGAAATCATTAACTAATTCATTCATTTCCAACAGAATTATAGAGAAGAAATCATTAACTAATTCATTCATTTCCAACAGAATTATAGAGAAGAAATCATTAACTAATTCATTCATTTCCAACAGAATTATAGAGAAGAAATCATTAGCTAATTCATTCATTTCCAACAGAGTTATGGAGAAGAAATCATTAACTAATTCATTCATTTCCAACAGAGTTATGGAGAAGAAATCATTAACTAATTCATTCATTTCCAACAGAATTATAGAGAAGAAATCATTAACTAATTCATTAATTTCCAACAGAGTTATGGAGAAGAAATCATTAACTAATTCATTCATTTCCAACAGAGTTATGGAGAAGAAATCATTAATTCATTCATTTCCAACAGAATTATAGAGAAGAAATCATTAACTAATTCATTAATTTCCAACAGAGTTATGGAGAAGAAATCATTAACTAATTCATTCATTTCCAACAGAATTATAGAGAAGAAATCATTAACTAATTCATTCATTTCCAACAGAATTATAGAGAAGAAATCATTAACTAATTCATTCATTTCCAACAGAATTATAGAGAAGAAATCATTAGCTAATTCATTCATTTCCAACAGAGTTATGGAGAAGAAATCATTAACTAATTCATTCATTTCCAACAGAGTTATGGAGAAGAAATCATTAACTAATTCATTCATTTCCAACAGAATTATAGAGAAGAAATCATTAACTAATTCATTAATTTCCAACAGAGTTATGGAGAAGAAATCATTAACTAATTCATTCATTTCCAACAGAATTATAGAGAAGAAATCATTAACTAATTCATTCATTTCCAACAGAATTATAGAGAAGAAATCATTAACTAATTCATTCATTTCCAACAGAATTATAGAGAAGAAATCATTAACTAATTCATTCATTTCCAACAGAATTATAGAGAAGAAATCATTAACTAATTCATTCATTTCCAACAGAATTATAGAGAAGAAATCATTAACTAATTCATTCATTTCCAACAGAGTTATGGAGAAGAAATCATTAACTAATTCATTCATTTCCAACAGAGTTATGGAGAAGAAATCATTAGCTAATTCATTTCCAACAGAGTTATGGAGAAGAAATTATTAACTAATTCATTTCCAACAGAGTTATGGAGAAGAAATTATTAACTAATTCATTTCCAACAGAGTTATGGAGAAGAAATTATTAACTAATTCATTTCCAACAGAGTTATGGAGAAGAAATTATTAACTAATTCATTTCCAACAGAGTTATGGAGAAGAAATTATTAACTAATTCATTTCCAACAGAGTTATGGAGAAGAAATTATTAACTAATTCATTTCCAACAGAGTTATGGAGAAGAAATTATTAGCTAATTCATTTCCAACACAGTTAATACAATCACAAAAATGTTTACTATCAAATTTTGTGAGTGATTTGTACACTAACGATTGTTTTCAGCTTATCATTTCAAGTACGGTCATTATAATGTACAATAGTATAAAAAAGTAAAAACGTATTAATTTGATTGAAATTTTAGAGAATAAACAACAAAATGGAACTCATACAAGTGGTGCCCACTAGAAAGTCAGGCTTGATAGAAATTGTAAAAAAAAAATGAATTATAGTTACCACTTGCAAGTTTCTCCTCTCCAATCTGTACCTCTTGTAAGAAAAATCTTTGCATCGCTTCAGGATTTGTTAGGTCAGGTAACTATAAAAAAAAATATATTTACTCATTTTTTTAAGCTTCTCAAGGTTAAAGCATTACTTTGTCAACCCTTAACTCAATAAATGGAAGCTAACTATTGATCCATTGATAACTACTGCTTCTTTTATTTTTTAAATTACAAGATTCGGGAGAAAAATATACATATTATTATATATTGTATATATTATTTATGAAGCATTATGTTTTGGAACATACTTTTGGTGATAAATGTTTTAAACACATTATATGTTCATTTTATTATGTCTTTAATACGTTTAATACATATCTATGTTTTGTATGTGAGATATTTATAATATTGTTTTTTCACGAAGAATAATTTTTTAAGATAAATGTTAATTTTGTAATTATTGCTGTCACTTGAAATCTAAATGTTGTGTTGGTTCTAATCTTGTCCATTAATCAATGTGGCTTATCATTTTATGCAAATATATGTGAGAGAGAGATATATTGTATACTATATATATTTAATAATTCTAGCTTGTTAAAAACAAAAATTTAGAAAATATGTAAATTTTTTAAAACCCATTAGCTCTGATTTCTGGTTTGAAAAATCCCCAAAATACCCTAGGCAAGGCAAGGAAACTCTAAATTCTAACAAATAAAATTGCAAAAAAAAAAATAAAAAAATAACAATTTGAGATCTAATTCAATAAATCAATAAACAAACTTTAAAAAATAGAACAATATGTCTACTTTGAAAAAGTATATACTTTTAATAACTTTAGAATATAATAATGCTTTAAAAATAATACATTTCCTGGGTATGGGCTTAATCACTAGGGTATGGGCACTTTTGTTTTTAAAAATTCTCAGATAAAAAATGAGCTCTTCTTACAGGAAAATTTACAAAACTGCTGCTACTGCTTATAATTGTACCGGGTATAAGTTTACTTTCCAAAATGTCCAAAAAATTTGTAACAATTTTTTCCCTTATGTGACCAAAGTTTTCATAAAATAAATTTGAGTAGATCTGAGAACTGAAACTAATACCAAGAACTTAATTTATAAATATGGCAGTGGTATCTAAAACAGGAAGTAGTGCAAGCGTAATAATTGGAATGAAAAACCAACTAGAAGATACATTTTAAAAAGTTATTGTGTTCATTATATAAAATATCTTTATACACTTACCCTAGTAACTCCACTTCTAGCCTTTTCTTCTTTTGCTAATTTTCTTCCTATAATTGAATAATAAAAAGAAACTTAAGCATCAAACAAAACTCTTTATAGTATTATATAAAATAAATATTGATTAAAATTGTGTTTTTGTTTTAAAAAAAATAAAATCTGATGAAAAGAAACAAATGATGAAAAGGCATAGGTATAACAAACAAACAAACAATTCAAGATGATCTAGGACCAGGGAGCAAACATTTCTGATGCAAGGCCATGCCTGTATTGTTCATAAGAATCACCCAGAACAAAAACTGGATTTAAAAAGTCATGTGTCACTAAAAAGTATTGACTGAAATTAAACTTATTAATCCTGAACATAAACAGGAGAATACTAAAAATTCGGCCTTAAAGCCTTAGATAAAAGAAGCTAGAGAAAGCTGTTAATAAAATCTAAAGAGATGATATTTTCAATGATGCAAGGCTGATTAGTTTGAATTTTTATGTTAATGATAACTTCTTGGCAACTGTTAACAAAATGAATGTGAGCCTTTATATTATAGTAGTAAAATATAGTATAGCTACATCACAACATTATCAGAAAATGGAAAGACTTTTTTAGGGACTAAGAAATATTAAATTTGAGACATCCAATAATTTCTAATGTATAGTCAGTTTATTTTAATTCTATCATTATATAAAATTAAACTTCTATTATTCTTGCTGTATTGCACTACATGTCTGCATTATGTTATATGTATACCAATTTAGGTTTACTTATAACTGTGTTCAGTTTTATTAATGCTAAAAAGAATTCCCAAGGTTCATATCCAGAGTTACGATTTGTAACACTAGTCTGCTTTTAATGTCAATGATATCCCCTTCTGAGATTCCTTGCTTTTAAGCTTAGAGAATATATGGTAATAGTTGTGTACAAATTGTTTATTAGCAGAAGCATAGATCTATCTATTATTATATAATATAATTAACACAGGACATAGAAAAAAAGAATTTTAGGGATAAGTAGCATTACAAAAGAAATAATTAAATTTATTGAACATCTTGATTTAATATAGATAATTATAATTTAAAATTGATATTGTCTAGATATATAGATTATAATAGATCCATAATATATAGATCTATAATTGTTTAGATCTTGAATTAAATTTATAAATCTACAGTGTACAAGTTTTTTCTAGGGGTTGTGACTATCTAGAAAATCTACTAATATGGCTACTATCTAGTATATTATCTGTTCAACTGTTCACTATATGTACTTTTTAGACTTTTACTTCAACTTGACTTCACTTATTATTAACATCATCATCATCTTATGAGAGCCATTCATTTATTATAATAATTATAAAAATAATAATTATTTACATCTAGATATCTAATCTATCATGTCAATACTATAACTATAACTATAGAGTAACTAAATCTATACTTATACTATTATTTACTATAGAAGACTAGATAGAGTTAGAGTATAGTATATAAATATAGATTCTAGATCTAGACTCTAGTAAGTATATAGAGGAGGTTCTTATATTTTGGACACTCCATCACATTCTCCTTCCTTGAACGCGTCACTTTTTTTTGTTTGTAATTAATTTGTTTTTATATTAGGAGCAAAAATCGACAATTTGGGACTGTGCATGTCCAATTTTAGATAAGTTCCGGTAATTTTGTTCTGTTTTTCCAAAGCAGATGGCAGTTCTTTAGATTCTCGGTAACCATGTATGTAAAGCTGTTGTTTTAACCTCCCCCGGCAATTCATACCCATATAAGGGATGAAGGCTATATTATGAGCCTGTTTGATCGTAGGCTGATGGGCATATCAAAATAAGCTTCCAAACATCTTTAGAAAGACATTCCAATCACATTTATACCGTTAGCTGTTAAATAAAATTTAAAAAGGGGGTGTCCAACGAATAATAATGAATTCAGCTCATTCTCCTTCCTTGCACACATTGTAATAAGAAATATTATTGGGAATAATAAATCTATGATTTTTTCAATGAATAAACATGACCTAGATCGAGATATCTATAATATATAATTTATGAATGAAAGAAAAAGTGCGGGCTGCTGATTTGAAGCCAGAGACCATGCCCACTGCAGGTGATCACGCCAGATGAGCTGGGGGTGAGGAGAGGTATACACTAGGCGTGTAGTGTCACAAACTATCAAACAGGCAGTGGAGGGAAGGGGGAGAGAGTCAGGAAAAGAATTATAAACATCTTTGGGAGGGAGGGGGGTGTTAATGAGACACAAAACGAACATCCAAATTATGAAAACAAGAAGAGGGTCATTGGATGGGGATTAAAAGAAAGACCAATGTAGCCTAGTTGAAAATATCATGTTTATTAAATCATAATAATTAATTTATAGATATATAATCTAAATAGATTTATTTCTGTCTATTTCTACACATAGATTACATAGGTATATAAATAATAAACTATAAACGATATATATATATATATATATATATAGAGAGAGAGAGAGAGAGAGAGAGTATATGAGGAAATAGACTATAAATACATATTGCAAAAGTGAATCTGCTTCTTTAAATACAATCTAAAAAAAAATTAAGTAACACAGATATAATTTATTAGCAATTACATAGTGGTGTACAATGACGGTGCTCACTGTCCAAGTGAGGAGAAAGCCCAAAAACTGCGTTCAATACAGGAGCATGAAGTGACCCACTTTATTTTAAAATAAAATCTTGACTATGAGTGGTAATTCAAAGGAATACAGCTATTTTTATAGTCCTTTAATTGCAGAATAAGAACCTTCACCAAATAAAAAAATAAAAATTTGACCTAGTTCCCAGTGTTCAGATATAAGAATCTACTATAGATCTAAGAGTAGGAGTAGTTTAGTCTTTTAAACTTTTAGTCTCTTTAGATCTAAAATCTAAAGATCTACAAAATCTAGACTTGATTTAATAAAATGCTGACAAAGTTCTATACTCTAATCTAACTAGACTTAACAATACTTGGATCTAGATCTCATCTAGATTCTAAATTTATTAATTTTTAATGTTAAAAGAATAAAAGTAAAATTAAAAGTTTCATCACATTTTGATTCATAATCATGACATAATCATGAATGATAATAATTCATACTTTCTCTTAATTTGTTCTTGAAGTCGGGATCACTACGACGTTTCCTATCATAATAAAAACAATAACCAATAAAACAAATTCCTGCACTTGCGGCCGCAATCCCTATGGTAGTTCTTGACAGCATGATAAATTAATATAATGTAATATTTTCTACTTTCTACTCATTAGATTTTACAAACAACTGCAGTCTTGCTGACCGCTACATGAAAGGAAATAGTTCTTTTCTGTTGTGAGGTTTTAACATTATACATGGCTTGGAATAGATTTCTGTCACAATATCAAACTACATCATCTAAATCCATTTCTAGATCTTCCGTTAGAATTTTAATAATAGATGTCCAGTATAATTTGAAAAGTTTTGTATATATATATATATATATATATATATATATATATATATATATATATATATATATATATATATATATATATATATATATATATATATATATATATATATATATATATATTTATATATATATATTTATATATATATCCCGAAAAAAATTCTTGTGCGGATTGGGTGTCAAAATCTGCCCGGGCATTTCTATACAAATCCGCTCCATTAAAAACTTGCATGTTATACTGCAGTGTTTCTCAAAATGTGAGGGGAATGACAAATTTGGAGGGGGGGGGGAGTCTTTTTAATTATTTTTCAAGGGTAAAATTTAAAAGTTTTATTTTTTGTTGTAGTCATTTATCAACGTCCTAATATGTATCCGGTCAAATGTCTTCTTAGGCCATATATTCTCACAACTGTTGAATGTCGTTATTTCGACGACTTTTGTGTGAGAAAAAATAAAATCGCAGTTCTTATTGAACAAGAAAATGATCTTAAGACCATCACGCCCACTAGAGATATGAGTGCGCTATGTGTAGCTCTAATATCCCTAGCATAACAGTGTTTACTTCTTCTTTATTAGACTTAGCTTGGCTTGTGACTTCTACTTTTTTTTAAAACTTGAATGAATAGTGCCATCTGATCGCAAGAAAACACTTCAATATGGGAACGTCCTTACCTGTTTTTTTTAAAAAGCGCTCTATAGACGCCAGAAGAGAAAAAAAAAGAATTATGAAGCCAGAACGCAGGAAGGCGAATGGCCAAGCTTACGGCGCTTCCCCTAGATTCTATATCTTTTCGCTTAAGCGGGGGGGGGGGGGGGGGCCTGATTTCTCTCTTATGCTGTTTCCAGCATGAAATTTTTTGAGTCTACAAAATGTATCTAGAAAATTATCATTTACGAAAAAAAGGCTCAACAGAGTAGCTTTTAATGAGCATTCACTTCGTACATTTCAATTCCAGACAGGTGCGGACTGGGTGTCAAAATCTGCCCCGGCATTTCTATACAAATCCGGCCCACAAATTGTTGGCCATCTGATTGCTTTAGATAATTGTTAGAATTTAAATAGTAAAAGATCTCTTAAAATAATTTACTGGGATTCATGCGACCCTTTCGGTGGCCCTACCGTTCCAAATGGTTACCGGGCCACAGGGCATTTGCCTGAATGCCCATATATAGCCAGTCCGCCCCTGATTTTAACCTATATGGTATGATTGAAAGAGTGAAGCATAATACTTGAAAAGGATGCAACATAAAAGCTCTTGAAATGCATTAATTTATTAAAGATAAAAAAAGGTCCCTCATCAAAAAACTTTATAAACATGAAAACTTGCAAGTTTCTTTTGTTAAGATGCTTTTCTTTAAATATTTCAAAGTGCCGAAACTTACTTGCGTAAGCACTAATTCAAATGCCAAGCTGATGATTACATAACGCACTCATGTCAATCAATGGAACTTCTTTAAAATTCAGTAATAACCATTTGAGCATTTATTACAAGAAAACTCACTTTGCTCTCATCGCTCACAATCGTCATCGTCCTGTTCAAATTCTTCCCCGACAAACTTTTCTCTATCCCTAACGACGTAAAGTTCGTAGAGGGGAAATCCTGGCATCTTGCAACGAACCAACACAATAATAGAATGCACATTATTCTTGACATGCTACATTTGAGTTATTTTGTAAAAGTGAATCTATAGATTACTGTAAACAATAATACCCCCCATTGTATAACCTGAAATGTGTTACTAAGCATTCATTGAAAGGGAAAAAAACATACAAAGAAAAACTTGAACATTTCTTTTAAAATAACAACTCAAAAGCATGCTGGGAAGGAGTAAAGAAAATAACAGACTGCGCCTTAAGACGAGAACGACTTTCAGTGGATGATGAGGAGAAATTCGCCAACGAACAAAATGTTTGTTTTTTTCTCGTTTCGATAAAGAAGATTTTGTTGACCTACAAAAATAAATTTTCAACACTCTGACCAAAGAAAAACAAGAACCCTACGACAATTTTGTAAATGAAGACAAGATGACCTTATTATTTAGCCCTTTATTATTTAGAGTAAACGTAACGAAAGCTTCTGGACCAGATAAAATTAGTGGCAAGCTGATCAAGCTAAGTGCAGAACAAATCTCTTTTATCTTCTCTCACATCTTTAATCACTCGTTACAAACGTGCGTAATTCCACACATCTGGAAAACTTCAGAGATCGTACAGGTACCAAAGAAATAGATAGTTTAAATGATTTCCGCCTAGTAGCAATAACACCTATAGTTATGATATGTTTTAAAAATATATGCTTAAACAACTTGTAGCAAAAGTCAATAACAGCCTAGACCTTCACCAACTTGCATATAAAACAGCTAAGGGAACTGAGGATGCAATTCTATTGCTTTTGGACCAGCTTTATAAGCATCTCGATACACCTAAAACAAATGCACGAGTGCTCTTTGTAGATTTATCATCGGCTTTCAATAAAATACAGCACATATAATGATAAACAGAGTAACTTAAATGTCAGCCCTTACGTACAAGCACAAGGGTTCTAAACTTTTTAACCCTACGTCCCCAGTATGTTAAAGTCAAAAAGTCAATAGCTTTAAACTAAATAAGAAGATCCTAGAAAATTTTTATGGCGTGACTATGCAAAATCTGATAACATACGGAATAACTTGTTTGCAAGGCAACACTTCACCTAAACTATCTTGCCGCCTAGAAAACATTATAAAAAGTGCATAAAAATCACACGCACAACACTACCAAGCCGTTGCAAAGTGGGCGACTTCTGTCTATCAAGACAAAAACAGAGCAGTACAAAAACTCGTTCGTACCTTAATCGGTCATACTATATCAACGCCACTCGTTGATCAGGAAACATGAAAAAGAACAAGATGCCTGTGTGTAGTCGCTGACGCTGAATGAACTCTTTATGTCGTGTCTGTTCTATTTATGTGCATGTTTCTGTTCTGTTCTCTTTATATGAGAAAAGAGTCCTTAATTGTAATCACAACAGATTTCCATAAGGATCAATAAAGCAGTCTTAGTCTTAATTTATAAGCTATAATTTCACCCGAGTATGATCAAACTAATGCAACTTCTACAGGACTATACAAAAATAAATGTAGTGAAGTTTATACCTTTTCACGAAACACCGGCCACCCCGATATCCACGTGACCCCTCCCCCTAGATGGCACCTTGTGTCCGTGCATAAAATGGCAGAACAACGTGGGCACTGTCCATTCGATCGGCATCTATGGCGCTGTAGTGTCCATATGTTACTGGACCTAGGTCGTCTCCACTCCTTGTTTGTGCCTGGTTCTAAGCCATGTGTTTATGTATGGCTGCAGGTCTTTAGTGTGTAATAAAGAAATTGAAATTATCCTACGAGTTGCCTTCGTCATGTCATTTAGTTTGTTCTGTGCCAAACCCACCACATAAAAAACCTTATGTTGTTTGTTGAAATTACTTAGTGTAGGCCCATATAGAGGATTGTAAATCGCCAGTAGCATGGCATATGTTTATAGATCTACTGCATTATTTCAAAAGTATGTGTTTAGTATTAAGCCTACACAGTAAAGTCTGAAAGGTAAAATAATGCCAATCACATTTACGGTAGGCTACTTATTGTCACTCAAAGTGGCCCATTCAGCAACCCCAATCGGCCCAATTGGGCATTTGCCCGGTTGCCAATACAGCCATATAGTCCGCCCCTGCCTTTACACCATCTGTCCTATAGACCGTACGGTCTAAGAGGGTAACTTTACTTCTAATTGTACACCTCATTTCTCCCAAACCCATTCTCGGATCAAGTTGAAACAATTATTTATTGTGCGTAACAAATGGCAATCTCCTCTTTATGCAACATTTGTTGACTTTGAAAAGACCTTCGATAGTATCGACAGAGAATCTATCTGCAACGTAGGATAATGAGACATTACGGGATCCCAAATAAAATAATAACAATAATTATAAACCTTCATGATGGTTTCACCTGCCAAGTAGCCCACTGTGGCAAGCTGTCTGTCACATCACGAGTCAAACAGGGATGTCTTTTTTCACCACTCCTGTTCCTTCTACTATTGGATTGGGTCACAAAAGAAGCCTACTCAAATTCAGGGAAAGGAATCCAATGAACTCACACAAAAGCTGGAAGATCTGGAATTCGCCGATGACATAACCTTATTATCACACAGACTACAGGATAGAAAAGGTCATAGCTTTAAGTGAAGTAGGAAAAAGAGTAGGCCTCAAAATAAACCACCAAAGAACAAAAGTACTTAAAGTTAACAAAAAAAAAATGGAGACATGGATGTGGACTCACAGACCATAGATCAAGTAGATAATTTTACATACCTTGGGAGTGTAGTCAGTGTATCAGGTGGAACAGATGAAGACATTAAACGTCGTATAAATCTAGCGCGTCAGACATTTACACAGCTAAAAAACAACCTGGAAATCTCCGCACATCTCAACCAAGACTAAAACAAGAATCTTTAACTTTAATGTCAAGGCAGTCCTACTGTATGGTTCTGAAACATGGAGAACAACTACAGCAACGACAACAAAAGAAAGTAAAGACCTTCATCAACAGATATCTGAGAAATATCCTACAAAATACACTGGTACGACAAAGTAGAAAACAACAAACTGTGGACAGAGAAATATAGAAGTGCAGATCTTAGAGAGGAAGAGGAGATGGATTGGTCACACCCTTAGAAAAAAATACCAACAACAGGCAGGCCTAAGAGTGGAACCCCCAGGGAACAAGACGTAGATGAAGACCAAAAAGAACATGGCGACGCAGCATACTAGAAAAAAACTAGCAAGAGACCGTGGAGAGTGGCGTGTTTTTGCTGAGGCCCTATGTTCCACGAGGAACTCAAATGAATGATGATAAACAAAACGTGAATCAATGGGCTTTGTTGCTCAACATAAAAATTATATATGTGTCAGACGCGAATAGCCCAATTTTTCAGTAAAAGAAATTACAAAAGGCATTTCTTTAAAGAAGAAGCTACGAAGGCTATATAATATACAACCACAGACTTATATATTATACTACAATAAATATAGTTTTTTTTTTATTTCTAGTTACGATTTATTTAGGTAGGTGCTGTTTTACTATTACATACCAAGTATTAGAGTTTAGAAAAACCCAGGTTCGTTTCTTGTGCAACGCTATTAGCTAACACCGCATATAATCTCTCCATTAGTATACTTAGATCTATAATCTAATTCTAGTCTAGATGACTAGATCTATATATAAAAATCGAATAGATCTAGTAATAGTATAGATTCTATCTTGAGACTAGATTGCCGAGTCTAGCCTATATATATGCTTTCCTATAGTCAGTTTCTATTAGAAAAAGTCTAGATATTAATAAAGACTAAAGTTTATTAATTATTAGATATAGACAGGGCATAGATCTAATAATACTGTAATACATTTACTATACTAAATCCTTGTAAACTTTCCTTGGCTGACATAGAAGAGAGCACCTGGTTGCATGCGGCCTCAGAATGAGACAGGTGGAGGTCACTCACGAAGGATACACATTTGAGACCAAAAGAAAATCTAAATCGACAACCTGCGGACAATGGTTATGCTTGCCCTGGATGTGGCAAAATATGTAGGTCACAGCTGGGACTGCGCAGCCACGGGAAATACTGCATTCCTCACTAATCTTCGGATTCGAAGACTAGCCTTATTATTATTATTATTATACTCTATACATAATCTACTAGACTAGAGATCTATCTATAGATCTAACTATAATCTAGTCAATCTAGATCTATACAATATTCATTATAATACCTCTACTTATAATGACTTATTTAATAAGTTAGTACTTA
Organism: Biomphalaria sudanica; assembly: GCA_036873155.1. Taxonomy (NCBI): domain Eukaryota; kingdom Metazoa; phylum Mollusca; class Gastropoda; family Planorbidae; genus Biomphalaria; species Biomphalaria sudanica. Next base: position 1,093,363 of record JAZGLO010002124.1, read on the forward strand.
GACTTAGATCTATTATATTTTATTAATAGATTTACTTTTCAATGCCTAGACCTAATAATAAAATGCGAATGATGTCTAATGACTGATTATTTTAATTTTTTTTAAATAGTAGTAGGCATACTAGATCTAGGTCTAGATTATACTTAAATCTAGTCTAAAATAATGACTGTCTAAGACTCTAGATGACTGAGACTTTCACATAGAGGTGTTGTTAATAATACGGCATGTCGGCTGAAAGTATATAAAGTGCTTTTTTTTTGTTGTAAAAAAGCACTTTGTAAAAACAAAATAGGTGCCAGTACTCAGTGATAAATGGCCTAACTTTCAACTACCAATAAATTAACAATTACCGTTGAAATACAAGAAAAGTAATAATTTTTCCCGATATTGAAAAAAAGGTGCCGGTACCCCGTACTGATGCGTAGCGTCACACAAATAGATGTATATCTCAATCTTCTTTCATTTAATTTTTTTTTTGCGGGGTTATTGCTACTTAATACATTGATACCGGATCGATTCATATAGGGCCTAAGTATACAAGCAGGATCTCGAGCATTGGATACATTTATTTTTTAAATACAAAGTTTTATGGAAGAGGCAATATAGGCCTATTAATTGTTTGAAGTTCGTCATTTCTTAAATTCAGGCTAAAAATATCGAAGCCTGCATTTTTACACTCATTTCCAAACAATTAGAAGAGATGGACTGACTCATAGTGTAGGCCTACCTTGTGTACATTTGCAAAAACACAAACTCTCTTTGTAATCTTATCAGTTAGACTTTCAAAACTATTAAAAATAAAAATAAAAAACGTAGTGATTATTTTTACTGTATAATTCTATTATTATTCCTTTTTAGAATAAGGATATAAACAAAAATTTGCCATATGACTTGGTCTAACAGAAAAAAACAAAACTTACTTCTATTTATACAGTTACTTTTAGTTACCTAGTAATATAAAATATATTGAACTAACACGTACATTCATCATAATGCAGCCATGCGATTTTTCGTTTATGAACATAGCATTATTTAGGACCAATATTTTACACAGGCTGTTTGGAGAAATCAGGTATACCAATTAGGAGAAAACACGACCCCTTTACTCAAGAAAAATTTAAGAAACTAAAACAGAAACAAAATAGACAGTAACATTCATAACTGTCACGAATCAATCAATAGTGCTAATGTCACGTTGAGGATTCAGAAATCGTCAGTTGATAAGATGATTATCTAGTAGTTGCTAGTTGATAAGAGGATCGTCTAGAAGTTGCCAGTTGATAAGAGGATCATCTAGAAGTTACTAGTTGACAAGACGATCTAAGTATATTATTATATATTCAATGAAGAAACTTCTCTTCGACAAATACAAATACTTTAATTCAGAACTCGGAAAAGCTATTCACAAATAATTACAATGGTTAAATGTACTTAAATAGAATATAAATGATCTACACAATAATATAATTATGTCTTTTTTCTTGAGTTCTAACACTAAACTTTAGTACATGTTATATCTAACACGTTCCGCACAAGACTGGCGGTAATATCTCTCAGCTTACAAAGCTTGGGCGTTACCACGTGACCAACATCTCTCCGCTGCATGGCCAACCAATAAATGCAGCTCAAAGTACAATAATTAATACATCTAACCAATCACATTCATCCCATAACATAATTCTGCTGCGTGATGTAAAATTCCCGAGGTAGCTAAAATTCTGCCGACAAGCTAAATATAGACTATGGCTACAAATAGGTACAGTGTACGTGACAATAACAAACTAATATTCAAAATTGATTAGAGTAACACCTTTTTAAGTAATCATTTAAAGGTTAAAATCACTACAATTTTTTTTCAACAATTATTTTGTGTATGAAATTTTGTATTGGAAAATGCCGGTACTTGAAATAAGCTAGTCCTAAAAAATAACAACACAGATCTTGGGTAAAATACTCATTAAATAAAGTACTGTAAATGTGTAGTTTTACGAGCTAGTTTCAGGTCTTTTCTTTTTATAGCCTCTATCGGGTTTGATCCCAACTACCCGTATTTTTGTGCAGAATTTTTTTCTCTATCAGGCACACTTAAAATTATACCATAATAATGTCCGTTTAATTTAAAAAGAGAACTGAAAAATACAAAGATATATAAGGAAAAAAAGGCACTTCAGCCCAATTTGTGATTCTACTTTTTAATCAAAGAAACGAAACGGACTAGTCCAACATTGCCCTTTTAAAAATCAATAGACAGCTGATTTTTTTTATATCGAAAAAAGCGAAATATATCATTGAGATATATAGATGTAAGAAGTGCTTTTTTTTGTAAAAAAAAATGTGTCGGAACTCAGTGAATAGGTGCCGGTACTCAATGATCGGATTGCCTAACTTTTAGCTACTAATAAATTAATACCAAGAAAAGTACTAATTTTTTCCCCACATTCAAAAAGGTGTCGGTAAACCGAACCGGTGAGTACCGTCACAAAAAAGCACTGGCTGTGTGAAGTTTTTTTTTCATCCATTAGATAGGCTAAGCTTTGTTTTAAAAGTCAGTCTTAGCAAGAAACTCTACTGATCTAGTAGAAATCCAGCCAGATAGACCTTAAAAATATATATGTTATATATAGGTCTGTGATTCAGAGTCTAAGATCTTCAGTGAAAGAAGTTATTGTTTTTTTAAATTCACGTAGAACTAGAACCTAAACTAGATCTAAATCTTTAGGAGACTAGATTCTAGTGATCTAAGAATAATGCACATATTGTTTAGTAATGAAAAAATTGAGATCTACACAGATTCATGGTCTAGATCTAGACTAGATCATCTATCTTAGTATCTATAACTCTAGATTGAAATCTCTATATTATACTATATAATTAGGTTTTTAATGAAAATATTGAAAAGATTTTAAAAATGTCTCTGCTGTCTCAGTGTCTCTGTCAGTGTCAGTACTGTCACTCTCTCTCTGTCCTCTCATCAATGATTAATCTTAAAGTCTTAGCAATCTACAGTCTCACCAATCTACGGTTGCAGTGACAGTCTAGCGCAGTCTAGGACTATATTTATGTTTTAGTATAGACATTATTATTAGTTTCTAGATCTAGGAGTAGGAGGATCATCAAATTAATTAAGCTCAAACTCAAGTTGAATTCAAGTTGTCTTAGAGACATAGACTAGATCTAGATTTTTAATAAGTAAAGACCTATAGTTATTAAGTTAAGTCACAAGACAAGTCGTCACAAGTGACTAAGGCTAGCTTAAGCTGCTAACTTAGCATAATTATTAAGCCTAGCTAAAGTTTAAGTAATCAAGATTCTATTTCTAGAAGTTCTACTCCAGTCTAGATATAATATTAATAGTATAGAGTTAAGTCTAGTTTTGATATATATAATATAAGATCTAGATTGACTAGATCTAAATATTATTGATAATTATTTTACAATCCATTTAACTAATACTATTTCATGAAAGACTGATACTCAGATACTGGTAGAGTCTAGATCTTAGATCAAGATCTCTAGACTTTGCTTAAAGTGAAATTTAAAATGGCCTCATTCGTAGAAAAAATACTTCAAAATGCAGGTGAGGTACATCAAGCTTAGCTTTCCCCGGCCCTTACTGTTAGCCTAAGCTTCTTAACTACAATTTAGACTTTTAAAAGCCATAATCATAAATAAAATAGATATATATCTAGATGTTCTCGAATCTTACTTTAGGAGTACAAGTATTTTGAAGTAACAAGTAGATTCTCTCTAGATCTAATCTAGATACTAATTGATCAATTGCGAACACAGCAATTAAAATTTTTAGCTCATTGATGGTTAAATTTGGAAAAAAAATGATAATATTGGGAAAATCCATAGCTTTTAGAGAACAAAAATGAAAGTGTAATTTTCCATTCCTATGCATTAATTATATAAAATGCTAGCATTACCCACTGGCTTCACTCATTGATTTGTTTATTTTCTCATTACATCCTGCAATTGCTCACATATTACTTTGGCCGTACTCCTAATTTTTTTTTTTTTCACTTTCAATAAAACTGCCACCTTTTCAACAATCCCCGTTGGGTCAGTGTATTCTAGAATATATTATGTCTCTTATTGGAATGGCTCACTTTAAATCCTCCACCCAAACACACTCACTTTTGGTCTGTGAACTATAATATTATAATATCACTTTTTCTCCCCTCCCTTTCTTCACCCCCCCCCCCCTCTCCAACAAAAAAAAAAAACACTTGAATTTTAGTATCTTGTATCTGGTATCTATTACCTCTTGGCCTGCTTTATAATGCTACCCCTCCCAAAAACATTTTGTTTTGCCAGTGAATTTAGATGACCAAGATCACTTATTTCCCCCAAACATTTCTACACCTTAGAAAATAGTCCTACATACAATAATATGGAGTTTTCTTCATCTTTTTGGCTTTTTATCTAAATATTTGAAAGGCTTTTTTGACACTTTAAAAGACCATCAATGTTTTAAAGGATTGAGATTATAAATTTCGTTTAAACTTTTATGGAGATCGAATTACTAAAATGAAATTGTGCAAAAAACACTATTTAAAAAAAAATATATATTTAAAAAAAAAAGTAATTGTGCGATTAGAGATTTGAAACACTGACTCTCTAATCTAGTCTGATACTCTACCGACTGATTTAACAGGGTATTATTAGAATAAGTGGAAATTATAAAAAAAAATAAACGAAGTATAATCTTGTAATTTTTTAAAATGTTGGGTCGAAATTGACAATAAAAAGTTGTTTTGATAGAAGTTTTGAGGGTGTCCATGAAGCGTTTTCTTTGTCTAGCTTGTGAGCCCTTTCCTTTGATAATTGACCATAAAGGAGTCTTTTAGGGATGCAGGAGTCTTCCGTTCTGCAGAAGTGGCCTGACAAACACAACTGAGACTGCATTAGGATTGTGTGATTGCTTTGCAGGCCCGCTCTTTGAAATATTTCAGCATCAGGTGTTTTCTCTTGCCATTTAACATTCAGTATTTTTCTGAGACAGATCATGTGAAAGTAGTTCAGTTTTTTTTGCTTGTCTTCTATATACTGTCCACGTTTCCATCTGTTTCAGGTGTACCCAAACGTCTACCTCTAGTTTGCTTTGCCATGTGCTTCTAGGACGCCCTATCTTTCTCTTGCCTTGTGGGTTCCACTTCAAAGCCTGCCTTTTGATGATATTGTTGGCGATTTGCGCAAAGTGTGCCCAATTCAGCCTTATCTTCTCTTTCTGATTTCTTTTTCTACAGGAGTTTGGTTGGTTCTTTGCAAGAGGTCACTGTTGCTGATGGTGTCTGGGCAGCTGTTAATGAAAGTTTGCACTTTCCTAATGGCAGTTTTAGTTGTTCTCCAGGTCTCAGCTCCATAAAGCAAAATGGAATCCAAAAAAAAAGGAATGGATACAAATGTGGGAAGGTGTCTGCTGATTTTAGATGTCCGCAAATGATCAATTACTATATATAATATATCTAGATTAAATTCTATGTTATATAAAAGTGTATAAAACTAGATTTAGCTACAAAGTATATAGATATATAGGTCAAGATAAGATAGAATTACTATCTAGATCTATTTATTATTAAAAAATTATCAAGAGTCCAAAGGAACCTTAGTCTCTTCTATCCCATTATCATTAGGCACTCTTCACTCTTACCCTCACATATCACTTCTTCACAGAGCAAATATGGTCTTAAGAGCTTAAGTTCAACTAATCTCAAATGCCTCTTAAACTTCTAATAAAGTATAGAAAAAACAGACACCATTAAGTCTCTCTTTGCCACTAATAATGGTGATAACCTCAGGTACCCTCCACCAACTTACAAGAAGTGTTCATTTTTTTTTATTTGAATGGAAAAACAATTAAAAAGGGGATAAACTAAAAATGAAGAAAATGTTCCCTAATTTTCTGTCTCTCTATTTCTTACCCAGGAATGATGGAGAAAAAACTCATCAATGAGAAGCTGGAGCTGCTTACCAAAAAGCTGACGGAGCTAGAAGCAGAAATCTACCAGCTTGTCAAGACAAAGTACATTAGTTATTATCCTTGTTTGGAGGCTTCAGAAAGTCTTTGCCAGCGAGTAGAAGATATAAATAATGAGATCTACAGTCTTGAGCAAAAAATAAAACAAGAGGTAGCATTCAGATCTTAAGCAAATTCATATTGGGTCTTAGGGAATTTATATTGGGATATAGGGAATTACTATATGGTTTTGGGAATTCATATTGTGGAATTTGTAAACATGAAAGAAACTTATTAAAATAACAAAAATATAAAATTGTAATCATAACACATTTCCATGAATAAAGCAGTCTTAGTCATGAAATTTGTGAATTCAGTGGGATACTGATGGCCACATTGGGCTGAGTGTGTTTCTAACTTGTCAACATAATTTTTACTTCTGTTAGACCTTCTTTGACTTAACTATGTAGGCTTTGTTGTTTACTTTCAAATAGTCTTTCAGACATTCAGTTTATAACCAGGTTCAAAATAAAATTAACATATGTCTATTTCTTTTTTTAATTTACAGAGTAATTTGTTTTCAGTCAATAGTGAATTTTGCACTTTGAACCAGGAACTTGTAAACTCCAAGCAAATCTTTTCAGGTTTGCAATATTTAGTGGAGATAAATGATTTATTACAGGTGAGTTGGTCATGGGTGCCTGGTTGTGTGGTCTTTTGTTTGGTCATGTGGTAAGCATTACAGAATGTCATCATGAAGTTCAGGAGTTTGAACCCTGGCTGCTGCCATCCCCTGCTGTCCTGCAGGTGGTTTGGGATAGAATGTAATAATCGTCATGTCTATAACATGGGTTAATAATTTATTGATATTGAATTGTGTACCAATTTACTATCAATAAACTTATATAATAACACAACTTTCAATTTTTTAAAATATTGTAATAACTGAACTGCTGTGTCTGGTTTGCTGTACATGTCGAGTTGAAAAATGTGACAAGACCAGGTTTAATGGGGTGGTCAACCATTACATATCACCCTCTACATAAACATGAGATTGTCTTGAAAGAATTGGCAAAATGTCTGAAGGGTTTCGTTACGTATCTAGAAGCTTTCAGGGACCCTATATAAAGAGAGAGTGGTTGAACTGTCAAGTTCATTACAGCAGAATAGTACAGTACATTACTGTACAGTAGTTATGCAGTCAGTGATTTTGTGCTGACAATGGCTGTTTTTGTCACACTAAGGAGAATGTTGTAACAATATTAATCACATTCATTGAAGAACTTCTGCTGTTTTTAATCTTGCATATGAATACATCTTTGGTTCTTTCTACTTCAGAAAACTAATGGAAAACTTATGTACTTATAGTTTTTTGGTTTTGTTTAAAAAAACATCATCAACAGCACTATATCTTTGCCAGGGCCAGCCTTAGATAATTGGAGGCCCTAGATGAAGTGGTCTCAAATGAAATTAGCAAATAAAAAACATAAAGCGAAAAAATAAAATGATGTTATTGATTAAGAATCAAGAGTACTCCAATAATAACATTGAGGACAAGTTTCGCTATTTCTTCTCTAAAAAAATGTTTAAGAGTCCTGTGCGAGGCCCTCACCAGTCAAAGGCCCTAGGCGGTTGCCTAGTTTCCCTTTGCCTAAGGCCGACCCTGCTTTGGCTATTCTCTCTATAGCAATTATAATTGAGTTGTTAGTTTTGTAATGTAAAATAGCTGGAAACATTCTCTCCAGTCAGCTATCTGTATACTCACAGCAAAACAAGGAAACCTTGGCTAATTGGCAATGCTAATACATTAATTTTTTTACTTCTTTGCAATATGTTTCCTTTATGATGAAACCTTGAACCTGTACATGGCTGTTCTATGACCTTGTGGTTTACCACTTTTCACAAGACAAAAATTTAAAGTTTCATTTCTGATTTTATTCCGTTCTAGACTGCCAAAGAGACTACCAGCGATGGAAGTCTTACAGAAGCTGCTAATGCATTAAACAAGCTAGAAAGTTACTTCAAGACTAATCTTGGGCAACAGAAAGAGAAAATAACTATTTTGAAAACATTAGAAGTGAATTTTAAGGTAAATAGTTTTATTTTAGAATTACCTTTCTTTGTTATACACAGACTCTCCCAACCAAACAATGAAGGGTCATAACTCATGTTAGAAAAATCATTTCACTGCTCTATGGTGTTTTGCTCTCAAACTATCAGAGGTCATTACATCATGTCACATGTAGAGATTATAACATGATATCATTATTTAACTATTAGTACATTATAGCAAATCTGAAATTTATAAAATTGTAATGTGTTTTGCTATTGTAGAAATGTGTCTGACTTCTACAATTACTGAGATGTTTTAATGTCTTGGACAGGTGTATATTATTAATGTGAGTGGATAAGCAAAACATAATACAATTATAAGTGAAGAAATAAGTCCAGACACTTCTACAATTCAGTTACATTTAATGCAGAATGGGTCAAGTCTCTGTTGCTACTCAAAGTTTTCACCTATAATTCGTAATGCCAACTGGCTAAAATAATGCATAAACAAACTAAACCCCACTATCCATGTCGCATTCAAAGTCTGTCAACTATAGTGTGTTGCAAAGCTAAATAACTAAATTACAACATGATATCACTATCAAAATGTTATTACATCATATCACATGTAAAGGCTATAACTATATTACAATTCACCATTATTGCATCATATCACATCTAAAGGTTACTCATAACATATCACTATCAAATGTTATTATAATACAACATTACCATTTCTTATTACACTCTATCGCTATTCAATGCTTTTTCATTACATCACTACAAAATCTAAACTTATAATATATATTCTACTCCTTTCTATTCAGCTGTTTATAATAATTTGTGCCACCCTCAGCCAATCCATGTGTTGTAGATGTTTGTTGACTTGTAGTAACAAAGTGCTGGTAGACAACAAAACAGCTGTAGCCGTATTATATTTCAACTTGTAAAAAATTATAGTAACTTGAATAACTTCTTTGTGAACAATACTATATATAACTTATTACATTATGGACGAAATCAACTTGAGATAAAATGAAATGAATGTAGTAGACCTAAGTAATAATATAAAATGGTATTCTGAACAAAATCTAACTCTCTACAAAAACAAGTCTTTTCACTCTACTAATCTGGAGTCATCTCTTCTACCTAAGATTGCTGATGACAATATTGCTTATCTTGCATTATTCACACTATATAGGCACCAACCAATCGCTAACCATTTCCCACTGTCACCATAGAAACACATACACACACTCCATAACACCATGCAGAGGTCATAAATGAGGTTTCCATATAGTTAACATAGATCTATGTGAAACATGCAGCTTTCAATAGGATTTGTCTTCAATTTATAGATTCAGAAAGCTACTTTGGAAACTGTGGTGTGCACCCAATGGAGTGATTCAATCAAGTGGATAAGCTCTTCTGACTCTGAGTTTAAAGTGTTGACACTGTCCATTGCCACAGACAAAAATTTGAAAGATGTGGTACATGGCCTGCAGGCATGTCACATTCTGGAGAGGCACATGAAAAAGTTTGCTGAAAATTTCCAAAAACTTGTTCTGCCACTTGTACTGGAGGAGCCTGAGTTGGTGATTGAGTCAAAGAGTGCCTCCTCCAGCAGGGAACTGAGACTCAAGACACCAAACAGCAAGAAAGGCAGTGTTGACTGTGTTGGGGAGGAGCAAATGTACAAGACAGTCTTCGCTAATTTGTTGTTGGTCCTAGAACATTTAAACTCCATGCTGCTGAAGATTGACTTTCAGCATAAGGATGAGTTCCAGCAGGGCTCAGGTCAAACTCTCATGAACTGGCTGGGGGAAGAAGTAGCCTCTAGCTTCTTAGACTCCTTGAAGCAAACTGTCTTGGCCAAGGCAATACCATCTAATATTAAAGATTTGGATGGCTTTCGGTCTGTTATCGATGCTACTCAAATCCTACAGGGTAAGTGATCTATTATTGGATAAGACAAATAAAATTTAGATTTGAAAATAAATAAATATTAATTTGGAATGGGACACAATCGTTTAAGTTTTCCCCCTAATTTGTCACATATTTGTACTGATACTAATGCCTTTAAATAAATAAATATTCATTTGAAAGGGGTCGCAGTTGTGGATGTTTCTATTTTTCCTCATTTTTAACCTATTTATGCTGATAAAATGTTCCAGCAAGCTAGAAGTGTTTGTTAGAAGCAATTCCAATTATGACTTTCTTGAAAACAAATCTTCTGTTGAGTGGTTCAGTTGAAAGATATGGAGTTTCACACAAGTTTAGGAAGAGGAAATAAGAACCAAATCTGCTTGTTGTTCTTTAAAAAAAAGAACATATTGCAATTTCCTTAAAAAAAATTATTTGACAAAATTTGTGTGCAAATGTTCCCACATAAATCTTTATCTCTGCTGTTTGTTGGTGCACACCTTCACTACTAACAAGTCTTGTATCTATTTGTATAAAGATTCAATGTGACCCAATCTAAGTGCTACCCTGATGTACTCTTACCTTATTTCACTTGTTAATTAAAGCTGTTGGGTCATAATTACATTTGGTTCTAATTGCAATCACTAATAATTTTGTTTTGTAAGTAAGTTGTTAGTTTTGTTTCTTCTTTTTTATTGTTATGAAACAAAAAGTGTTTTTTGATTCTCATCTCCTCTGTTTGTTGTCTAGATAAACTTCTGACACTTGGGTTTCTTCAGCTACATGACCAAAGTTTAATGACCTATGTACAAAACATTAACATGTTGTTTGCTAACAAGAAAAGCCAGACCATCATTGAGAAAGCCAGAGATCTGATGACTTCTAACTTGTTTGAAAGTCTGGCTGTCAATGACACAAGGCCACTGAGTGAGCTTCCCCCACTGAGTTCTGGTCCATTGAAAGCCATTGTACCAGAGAATGTACTGAGTGAGAACAATTTCAAGATGCCCAAGTGTAACATTAGGTAAATTGTTCTATATAGTCATTAGGTAAAGAGTTCTACATAGTCATTAGGTAAATTGTTCTACAGTCATTAGGTAAATTGTTCTACAGTAATTAGGTAAAGAGTTCTACATAGTCATTAGGTAAATTGTTCTACAGTCATTAGGTAAAGAGTTCTACATAGTCATTAGGTAAATTGTTCTACAGTCATTAGGTAAAGAGTTCTACATAGTCATTAGGTAAATTGTTCTACAGTAATTAGGTAAAGAGTTCTACATAGTCATTAGGTAAATTGTTCTACAGTAATTAGGTAAAGAGTTCTACATAGTCATTAGGTAAATTGTTCTACAGTAATTAGGTAAAGAGTTCTACATAGTCATTAGGTAAATTGTTCTACAGTCATTAGGTAAAGAGTTCTACATAGTCATTAGGTAAATTGTTCTACAGTCATTAGGTAAAGAGTTCTACATAGTCATTAGGTAAATTGTTCTACAGTCATTAGGTAAAGAGTTCTACATAGTCATTAGGTAAATTGTTCTACAGTCATTAGGTAAAGAGTTCTACATAGTCATTAGGTAAATTGTTCTACAGTAATTAGGTAAAGAGTTCTACATAGTCATTAGGTAAATTGTTCTACAGTAATTAGGTAAAGAGTTCTACATAGTCATTAGGTAAATTGTTCTACAGTAATTAGGTAAAGAGTTCTACATAGTCACTAGGTAAAGAGTTCTACATAGTCACTAGGTAAAGAGTTCTACATAGTCACTAGGTAAAGAGTTCTACATAGTCATTAGGTAAATTGTTCTACATAGTCACTAGGTAAAGAGTTCTACATAGTCATTAGTGGCAGCATAACAAAATTGCTGAGGGAAAAGAAAGGAACTGGGAAAAGATGGGATACAGAAAGGAACAGGGAAAAGTTGTGATACAGAAAGGAACTGGGAAAAGTTGTGATACAGAAAGGAACTGGGAAAAGTTAAGATACAGAAAGGAACAGGGAAAAGTTGTGATACAGAAAGGAACTGGGAAAAGTTGTGATACAGAAAGGAACTGGGAAAAGTTGTGATACAGAAAGGAACTGGGAAAAGTTGAGATACAGAAAGGAACTGGGATAAGTTGTGATACAGAAAGGAACTGGGATAAGTTGTGATACAGAAAGGAACAGGGAAAAGTTGTGATACAGAAAGGAACTGGGATAAGTTGTGATACAGAAAGGAACTGAAAAAAGTTGTGATACAGAAAGGAACTGGGATAAGTTGTGATACAGAAAGGAACAGGGAAAAGTTGTGATACAGAAAGGAACTGGGAAAAGTTGAGATACAGAAAGGAACTGGGATAAGTTGTGATACAGAAAGGAACTGGGAAAAGTTGAGATACAGAAAGGAACTGGGATAAGTTGTGATACAGAAAGGAACTGGGAAAAGTTGTGATACAGAAAGGAACTGGGATAAGTTGTGATACAGAAAGGAACTGGGATAAGTTGTGATACAGAAAGGAACTGGGAAAAGTTGTGATACAGAAAGGAACTGGGAAAAGTTGAGATACAGAAAGGAACTGGGAAAAGTTGTGATACAGAAAGGAACTGGGATAAGTTGTGATACAGAAAGGAACTGGGATAAGTTGTGATACAGAAAGGAACTGAGTGATCGAATAATTGAGCTTGATATTTGGAAGAAAAAATGATGCAGGACCACAGTGATTGAGTGTTAGGGAGAGTATGATAGGGGGAAGTAGGGCCTGTGATGGAGGGAAGTAGGGCCTGTGATGGAAGGAAGTTGGGCCTGTGATGGAAGGAAGTTGGGCCTGTGATGGAGGGAAGTAGGGCCTGTGATGGAAGGAAGTTGGGCCTGTGATGGAAGGAAGTTGGGCCTGTGATGGAAGGAAGTTAGGCCTGTGATGGAGGGAAGTAGGGCCTGTGATGGAAGGAAGTAGGGCCTGTGATGGAGGGAAGTAGGGCCTGTGATGGAAGGAAGTTGGGCCTGTGATGGAAGGAAGTAGGGCCTGTGATGGAGGGAAGTAGGGCCTGTGATGGAAGGAAGTTGGGCCTGTGATGGAAGGAAGTTGGGCCTGTGATGGAAGGAAGTTAGGCCTGTGATGGAAGGAAGTAGGGCCTGTGATGGAAGGAAGTAGGGCCTGTGATGGAGGGAAGTAGGGCCTGTGATGGAGGGAAGTTAGGCCTGTGATGGAAGGAAGTAGGGCCTGTGATGGAAGGAAGTAGGGCCTGTGATGGAGGGAAGTTAGGCCTGTGATGAAGGGAAGTTAGGCCTGTGATGGAGGGAAGTAGGGCCTGTGATGGAGGGAAGTTAGGCCTGTGATGGAGGGAAGTTAGGCCTGTGATGGAGGGAAGTTAGGCCTGTGATGGAGGGAAGTTAGGCCTGTGATAGAGGGAAGAGAAGAATTGAAGAGATTACTAAGAAGAGAGAAAGAAAGTGTAGCTAGAGGGAAGAATTGAGAGATTACTAAGAAGAGAGAAAGAAAGTGTAGCTAGAGGGAAGAATTGAGAGATTACTAAGAAGAGAGAAAGAAAGTGTAGCTAGAGGGAAGAATTGAGAGATTACTAAGAAGAGAGAAAGAAAGTGTAGCTAGAGGGAAGAATTGAGAGATTACTAAGAAGAGAGAAAGAAAGTGTAGCTAGAGGGAAGAATTGAGAGATTACTAAGAAGAGAGAAAGAAAGTGTAGCTAGAGGGAAGAGAAGAATTGAGAGATTACTAAGAAGAGAGAAAGAAAGTGTAGCTAGAGGGAAATTGAGAGATTACTAAGAAGAGAGAAAGAAAGTGTAGCTAGAGGGAAGAATTGAGAGATTACTAAGAAGAGAGAAAGAAAGTGTAGCTAGAGGGAAGAATTGAGAGATTACTAAGAAGAGAGAAAGAAAGTGTAGCTAGAGGGAAGAATTGAGAGATTACTAAGAAGAGAGAAAGAAAGTGTAGCTAGAGGGAAGAATTGAGAGATTACTAAGAAGAGAGAAAGAAAGTGTAGCTAGAGGGAAGAATTGAGAGATTACTAAGAAGAGAGAAAGAAAGTGTAGCTAGAGGGAAGAATTGAGGGATTACTAAGAAGAGAGAAAGAAAGTGTAGCTAGAGGGAAGAATTGAGAGATTACTAAGAAGAGAGAAAGAAAGTGTAGGTAGAGAGAAGAGAAGAATTGAGAGATTACTAAGAAGAGAGAAAGAAAGTGTAGCTAGAGGGAAGAATTGAGAGATTACTAAGAAGAGAGAAAGTGTAGGTAGAACCACAAATATGACTGATACCACTGTTCTTTTTTTGTTTTAATTTTATATTTGAGACAGTAAACTAAACTCAATTTTTAAAAAAATGAGCTCAATTTGTTAAAAGTCAAACCTCAAAACATTGCTGTAAATTACCAACCTCATTTATTTACATTAAAATCTTGGTATTATTAATGAGACCCTAAAATAGAACAGTTACCAAATAAAAGTGTTGTCCAATTAACTTTATTTTGGACCTTAGTTATGCATTGAGCATATGTGTGTCAAGTTTAACTCTTTCTCTCCTAACTGACGATACCTAAATTAAATTAATGTTTGATTTTATAAACTTTACTCCCTCTTAGTCTTATTTAAAAAGTGCATGCAGTCCCCTTTAGCTCTATACCAACTAAAACATTTTCTGATAATAAACGAAAAGGTTTTTAGAGCTTAATTAAAAAAGAGTAGTGAAATACTACTCAGCAATAGGAAGAATTCCGTTGAAACTTGGAAAATGAGTGAGAGAAAGAGTTAATATACCATGGTTGAACCTCAGCTTGTGACTGTGTTGTTCTTTATCTAAAGCTTCTAATTCTAAACAAATAAAAGACTTCACACTTCAACTGCTTATTTTTAAAGCAATACATTCCAATTATTTTAAAGTTCTTTTCAAAATTAATTTTTTTTCTCCTCATCTAGTCAGAATATCGACACTTTGGTGCAACTGGCCTATGAAACAATGTGCGAGGCCACAGGAAGTGAAGAGTGTGCCATTCAGATGTTTTACTCTGTCAGAAGCATGTTTGAAATGTTTTGCCATGTTGTGCCAACACATCATGCTCACAGCTTGAAGACAGTTCCGCAGTTAGCTGGTAAATTGGAAACATAGTTGTTGTTTTATTTTAACTTGAGAACTTTTTATTTTTTCCTTATAGTATGTGACAGTTGAGTGGACTGAATTCAACTTCTGATCTATAAGTCTGTGGTTTGAGTCTTAGGGTTTTCGACTTGAGATTATCTCCTGAGCTCACCAGCTAAAAGTATGTGCCTTATCTTAGCTGGGGACAATAAAGGTGGCTAGTCTTTCTGCATTTCTATAGTAAAGTTCCCCTTTCAGACCTTGCCATCAATAGGGCAGATGATGTTATGTTCATCTTCAATACCATTGTAAATCTCTTGTCAGCAGATAAGGGCCATATGTCCTTTGATTAAATTTTAAAGGACTCAAACACTGGACAGTTTTTTATCCAATTTTTCGTATGTTTGTAGAAATCGAGTTCTAGGATACTAAATTCTGACTTCAGTGATGAGACAGTTTCTGATTGATTCACTGCTAGACATTAATTCAGCCCTTTTTTTTAAAATATTTTTTCTGTTTACTTCAGTAGCTGAAGGTCCAAACAAACTTAAAAAAGACTTTTATTTCTGACCTGTTTCTTTTCCAACTTATTTTTCTTCTGTTTTGGACAGACTGTAATAAGTTTTTTTTTCATTAATTTCTCCAAGATTTGAATTTCTTTGACCTATGTCTTAGGATGTTCCTATGGTCAGTTTATCTTTCCATTTTGTCATGTTCACATAGTGACATATTGGGTACGTATACAAATTGTTGGTGAAGCAAGTGTGGGTCAGGTAACGGTTGACTTCTAGGTAACTCAGTAATAATTAGGAAGATACTTTTTTTGAGAATCTGGATGGTTATGTGATGTGTTGAAGTGGGGGTCCATGGTTCTTGCCCTGATTAGGACTTTCAATTACTTTGTCATTCTGTCATTAAAATTTGTTTGTTCACTGCTGCCTTTATATAAGTAACAAGTATGCTTTGAGTGATATGTGACTACTGCAACCCCAACCAGAAATGTCACTAGATCCAGGGTGATGGGCTAAAATGAGAATTGAATCAGATTTAAATGTAAGAATTGCGCTTTGGTTGCTAAGCACTTTACTGCTCTGCCACTGAGCCTTTTAAATGAAAACATTTTTTTTTATTCTGAATTTTTTATGTTGTCTTAACATAGATGTTATTTGACTTACCTGGTAATGTTATGTGGCTTACCTTTCAGGTAATGTTATGTTGCTCATTGATTTGGTAATGTTTTTGTTTGTTCACTTATTTAATAATGTTATGATGTTCTTTATCTGGAAATGATTTGTCATTCACTTACTTTGGTTATGTTGTTATTTATTAATTTGATATTATTTTTTTTCCAGCTCTGCATCACAACAACTGTATGTACATTGCTCACCATCTAATGACCATGGGTCATCAATTTGCCCCTAAGCTACCCAGGGAATACTCTGTCACCTTTGTTGACCTCATTCAGCAGATCAGAAAGAATGGAATAGATGTCATGATAGCACAGGTCCAGCGTCAGAAAGATCTTCTAATGGAGTATTTAGATGGTGCTGAAGGTAGCTTTCATAGCATCATTGTAAAGCATAAGATATATCTATTTTCATGTGTATATTGTAATGGCTTTTTTTTTTTTTTTTTTTTTTCTCATATTTTCTCATTGTCAGGTTTCTCAAACCTTGAGACTGAGTCCAACATAGAGAAAGCCAAAAAGTCTGTTGGCCAGGTTGTGTTTCAGTTGGAACATTTGAAGAAAATATGGAAACCAGTTCTACCTATAAATAATTATAAAAAGGCTTTGGGTAGGTACTCACAATGTATTATTTTTTACCCACATCAAAAAAATAAATACCGGTAAATAATAAAATAACTGTCTTACCTTTGTCAATTTGGCAGACCTTTCTATTAGCTGTAGAACAACTTAGACACCAAGACATTTGAACAAATGTTTGGAGCATATAGTGATTGATAGACTAGAATGGTGTTAGGAAATGGTTGTTGGAATATTCCTAGTTTTTTTTTTAAGTAATATATAAGTTTGTAAGATCTTATTAGAAAAGAATAGAGTTTTTTCCCTTGAGTTACTTTCATGTTTGAACCTTACTTTTGCCAGTTAGCCATCTTGATTAGTTCTTTTTTAAATTACCTTTTAATCATTTTGTTCTGCAAATAACAGGTCAGCTGATCAAGTCGGTTGTTACCAGAGTGGTGGACAGTGTCATAGCTCTTGAGGACATTGCACAAGATGCCAGTCAGAGGATCCTGGAACTGCTCACCTCCTTGGAGAAAGTTTGTGGTGAGTGCCTGACTTCGCCAGGTGAGGTGGCCAGCGTGGAGCTGACACGACACTGCCAATCCTGGCCCAGGTTCACAGAGCTTAAGTTGGTGCTTAACTCTTCCTTGACCGATATTGCTGACCGCTGGGCAGAGGGGAAAGGGCCACTGGCTTCTGCTTTCACTGCCATGGAATTGAAAAAACTTATTAGAGCGCTGTTTCAGAACACAGAGAGAAGAGGAAATTTGCTGGCCTTGATCAAGTAGAGGCAGTCATGTAATTCACTTTTTCAACACTAATGGCATTGTCTGTTCTTACAGATATTAAACAAGCCACAGAGACAGATTTTAACTATGTTTGGTTGTTATAACAAAGATTTGGTTAATATATATTTCTTTTACACACAATAAATTACACTCCTGTTTTGTCTTAGCCAACATATGCTTTATTTTTGTTTGGTCACTGTCTGCTATTAGCAAACATCTTTATTGTTTTAAACATAACATTGAATTGATGTTTGCTTTGAGTTACTATTGGAATGGTTAGAAATGAAAATGTTTGTTGTTTTTCAATTCCTACACTATGAGCTCACACTTTTGTCATGTGCAAAGTAGAACAACTTTGAATCATTTATTTTGCCAACTTTTCATTTCAAGATGAAATTTCACAAATAAAATCATCCTGCGTGGCACCACGTTTTATTAAAATTTCAGAAATCTCACTTCATTTATTTTGGAAATACAAAATAGCGTCCATTTTCTTTTCTTTTCAATTAGAGTTATCTATATAGCCTATATATGACTGAGTGATTAAGCGCTTAGCTTCCAAACCTGGGGTCCTGGGTTCGAATCTCAGTGAAGACTGGAATTTTGAAATTCTTGATTTTTAGTGTGGCCCTGAGTTCAACCAGCTCAAATGGGTACCTGACTTGTTAGGGAAAGTTAAGGCGGTTGGACGTTGAGCTGTCCATAATATCTTGCTCGTTAACCATTAACCTTAAACCTTAAACATCATCTGCCCCATAGATTGCAAGGTCTGAAAGGGGAACTTGACTTTTTATTTGTTGTATGGCCAGGTAGGTCATTTTTTTAGAGTGTGATTTTATTAACCCGAATGACTAGGGTTTGATCCCCATACTAGCCAATATTTGTTCTATTTTGACATAAAGTAGGAAGTAATTTAACAAAAAACAACAAAAACACTTTTATTCCATCGTTTTTGTTTGTTTCTTGTTGTTGGACTTGGATGAGACATTTGTTTGTTTTCAAGAAGTGTTCCCAAACAGTGTAGTGTGTTCATCAATATTGCATATTGTAGGGAATACAGTTGGATCAAGTTTACTGTTTGCATTTATCAGCTGTGTGTAAAATACCTTCTGTAGATGCAACTGGTTTGTGTGCAGAGCGGTTATATTTATATATACTGTGTATATTGAATGCTTGTTAAAATGTATGTTTTCTGTTGACTGTTTCCATGTACTGTAAGTACATGTGTACTGCTGGTCTACATAAACTGTTAGTAGAACTTTAGTATGTTCACTTTGCCTTATTTGATTATTTCTCTTGATTGATCACAACTGTGACTGTGTGATACTTTGTTTTGGGACATTGAAATAAATCATTCTGAACTTTTGTCAGCTTTCTCTTCCATTTATTTCTGAGACATTGTGCAGATTTTGTTGGACTCGTAGAATGACTATAGCTCATCTGGTAGAGCACTTGTTCAAGTGCAGATTTTGTTAGACTCGTAGAATGACTATAGCTCATCTGGTAGAGCACTTGTTCAAGTGCAGATTTTGTTGGACTCGTAGAATGGCTATAGGTCATCTGGTAGAGCACTTGTTCAAGTTGTGTTTTGTAA
The DNA here is from genome assembly GCA_036873155.1 of Biomphalaria sudanica. Classification (NCBI taxonomy): domain Eukaryota; kingdom Metazoa; phylum Mollusca; class Gastropoda; family Planorbidae; genus Biomphalaria; species Biomphalaria sudanica. The sequence continues at coordinate 1,112,496 of JAZGLO010002124.1, forward strand.
TTGTTCTGCAATACAATGCTCTTTATGTTTGTGTGCTAGAAAGCAGCGTACTCTAATCTATGCTTAACAATGTAGTTCGCACGAGACAATGTTGTCTAAATGGGGTCTTCAAGTACCGACAAACTTTGTTTTCAGAACGGTTTCTCGTCATATTCTCTTTTACCTTTAGAACAAGGGAGAGAAAACAAATTTAAAGGCCTACTTAAGATGCACATATCTATATAGAAGTCTAGATTGTCAGGAAGGATCAAGTTTTGATTACATTAGCAGCTTTTTTTATAATCCCATATAGATAAAGTTAAAAGGAAGTAGATAAAATATTTGAGACTATTAATATTCATAATGTAATTTGATACCCCTCCCCTTTCCACAATTACATCTCCATCGAGATTTATCACACATAGACTTATAGTGAACCCAACATTAGCGGCGCCCCTGTCTCAAGTTACATAAACGGCCTGGAGTTGCTTATAAACTTTACAAAGACAAAAAAAAAAAAATGTATGGGCTAGAACATTGAAAGATAAATGTATAGACATTCTTCCCGCTTGAGTGACTGTTGGAGCATCGCATACATTTCGAAATACCAGTGCATGTGGCTAAAAAATAAGAAAGGACAAACTGCACGGAACAATTAGCAACTAGTTGAAGTGCAGAAATTCCAGAATGTTCAGTTCAGTAACCTCAAAGTTTGTTGTACAAGTCACGATCGTGTTCTTGGACATGCAATGAACTTGAGTTGAACGTGTAACGTTAGTGAGTCTTGAATCTACCAGAAGCAAGCCAAAGCTGTAGCTCAGATCTCTGGCAACTGATCCCTAAATTTGTTTTGTGTTATTTGTAATTGTCTACGTTTTAGCAGACTGCAGGAGACAGCAAGGGGCAAGTTTCGAACTCGACATCACCATGATGACAGTACGTAAACTGCGCCGGTTCTTACACCTATCCCGTGTGGGCCCATGCCAAAGACGATCTATTTTAAAACTAGATGAAGATAATTACATCTTAGCCAAAGCCTCCCGCAGGACGGCTGTGTGTGTGTGTGGGGGGGGATGGCGGAGGTCAGGGTTCGAACACAGGATCGTCGAGGCCATCGAACGACAGTCCAGAGCGCAGACCACTCGGCCAGGAAGTCAACCACCAGGAAAGCTAAAATCTTTGAAGATACTATAATGAACTTTAAAACAAAAAACAACTTATATCGGAGTTCTATGGAGATGTCTATAACTTTTGTACCGAACTGGACAGACTCGTTAGTCACTGTAAGTTTTGCCAGATGTGCTCAAGCTGTTAGGGTCAAGCTACTGTTTATTGACATTTCACCAGTAAATTTTTATGGACATTTCATCAGTAAACTTTGGTTTGAGTTCTTTAGCTTTTCCGATTCTTGTTTATCTTTCAAGTTCCTGAATGTAAGGTGGAGGTTAAAAGACTGACCTATGACCATAGATTGTGTTCAAGACTGACCTATGACCATAGATTGATGTAACACAACTGACTTATGACCATTGATTGGTTTGGCAAGACTGATATAGGCCTATAACCAGAGATTAGTTTTCCAAGACTAACATATGGTCAGAGATTTGTTTCAGTAATGTGAACTATGGTTTTCATTTGCTTCTTTAAATTGTAACTAGTCTTCTAAATCAGTCTAGAATAGTCTAGAGTCTAGATGTTTGTTTTTAGTGGCATTGGCCTATTTTAAATAAACAAATATAGTCAAAGTTTATAGCAGACAACTAAATGTTTCTAAAAAATACTTTGAGAAAAAACTAGAATCTATTTAAAAACCATGGAAACCAATCTCTTCAGTTGTGTTAGACAAGGTACACAACTCTGACATACAATCTTTCAAGAGCTATAACCCAAACCTAACGGTGTTAAAGTTATCGATGTGACCGCCGTTTATTGGCTAGGTGAAGAACTGGATACCTTCAAGGTAGATGGCAGTGGAGATAACATCCCACAGCAAACAATGGCTGCTGACATATTAATATAAGATCGTTTTCATAGAGAGAATAAACTGAAAGGCTGTGCACAGGCCTAGCACACTATCGAATTTCTTGTTTACACATCAATTGTTTTTATGACAGAATTAGATCTATTCGAATCTAAATTTGAAACAGCCGTAAAGAGGAGATAAGTACAGTCGCTGGCAAGACGATGTTCTTTATAGTTTTTAACTCCGCCATGTTGACAACTAGAGTAACACCTTGAGTAAAATCACGAAATTTAGAAAGCCTTCAGGAGAGAAGACTAAAAAATAAAGTAGCAATTATACATAAAACATAAAACACTGAACCATAATCTTCAAATACAAAAACAAAATTTAATAAAATACTCTGAAGGACACAAAGATAAAGGCACATTTCTCGTTCCATATGCTAGGACAAATTTGTACAAATGCTCCCTCTTCCCTAGTGCTGTTAGAGCATGGAATGGATTGCCTGAGCCAGCCAGGAAAACCAGTGACTTGGCAGAATTTAAGTCATTGGTTAATATGCATGACTAAATGCATGACGCGTAGGACGTAATCATCTTCTTTTTTGAAGTAACGTCTGTATTCTATAAGATAAGATAAGAACAAACACACGTAGAAGGACATGTGACAGACAAAAAAAAATAATTTGATTATCACGGCTTTTGTTTTTTAAATCCATATCTTCTGCTTTGATATAGATCTACATTCTGACATGATTCTGCTTGCATGAACGCAGAGGCTGCCTTAGCAGTGCGCGGAGCCCTGGGCGAATGTCACGTGAGTGGCCCTATATATTGGCTATATATGTCGTACCACATCAGGCTAACGGGCTCCTGGGCCTCTAACTCTGTTGGCGAAAATGTTGATTCGTCTTTATTCACTTATTCGAATTCTTTCTTGCGTCTGACTCTTTGTCTGACTCTTTGTCTGACTCTTTGTCTCACTCTTTCTCTGACTCTTTGTCTCACTCTTTGTCTCACTCTTTGTCTCACTCTTTGTCTCACTCTTTGTCTCACTCTTTGTCTCACTCTTTGTCTCACTCTTTGTCTCACTCTTTGTCTGACTCTTTTTCTCACTCTTTGTCTCACTCTTTGTCTAACTCTTTGTCTGACTCTTTGTCTCACTCTTTGTCTGACTCTTTGTCTGACTCTTTTTCTCACTCTTTGTCTCACTCTTTGTCTAACTCTTTGTCTGACTCTTTGTCTCACTCTTTGTTCCTTGAATTTCAGAACGATGTTCCTTTCGGAAGCCATTTTCTTTGCTGTGACTCACGGCACCAGAAAAATCGAGGGCCCGGTACTTTCTAAAAAGTGCAAAAAACCCTTTGCATTGCAGCAGTTTGCAAAGTTTTGCTGACTGTATTAATAACAAAAAAAATATCACACCATATGATTTAACTGAGGATAAACTCTTAGCTTTCTTGTTCATAGTTTGCTAGACATTCGGCTTCACTTTTCACCAGTGGGTCATTTGCGGTGTCAGCGACAGTCAACTGCACCTCCATGAATTCTTTCGTTTGATAGCGTAGCGAAGTATAACATTCGAGGCGGCATTCTAACTGTGTTTATGACAGTGACTTTGTTGTAATGAAAGGCAAGGCTTCTCCCAAAACTTTTCACTTTTCAGACGACGTAGCAAAACCTTTATAGATTCTCTGTATGAAATCAAAAAATGTCACTGCTGTAGAGTTGCATTTAGCTATGTCTCCTAAAACAAATTTCAGAAAATGGCAGCCGCACGGAGTGTAAAATGCTTGACTGTTAATGTGAATAATGTGTGCCTTTAACTCCTTGGTGCTTTCTCTTCATGTTCGCACCATTGTCATATCCATGGCTACGACAGTCAGCGATGTTCAGACCAAGGTCTCCAGCACCGTGAGAAAAGCCTCTGACAAACTCTTTCCTGATGAGTTGTCAACATCTAGAAATTCGATGAAGTATTGTCCACCTTAACGTCTCTATCTGATACCTCCACACAATGAAATATAAGGGAGGTCTGCTCCTTGTGGCTTGCAGTCAAGGATGACAGAAAACATTTTTTTTAGCAAGTTTGATTTGATCAATAACTTTCCCTTTTACTTCTCGTGCTATCAGGTCCATACGTTCGTTTTGAATCCTATGTCCAAATTAATGTAGGCCTCGCCGTTCTTAATTAGTAGAAGATGGTGGGAAGAATTTGGCCAGCATCTCAACTAAGCCTAAAATTGACTGTTGTTTGGTGGATAAAGTTAAACTGTTCCCTCACGAAATTCCTGTTGTTAAGACTGCGCGCCAATGCAGTTTTTCCTTTGGACATTGTCAGAGCTCAATCCAACCCACGCGGACACACACTTAACTTGATGCACAATAAAAACATCGTGCTGCCGAAGTTTATTACCAAGATGCTTCCAGTGGCAGTAGCATTTGTTTACTAATTGGCATCCAGTTGCTATCGTGCCAAACAACTTGACAAGGAAAACACAATGCTCTGTTTTTGGTCTTTGGCCTAAAGATGTCTGGTGGCCGAGTGTTTGGCCTCTGAATCGAGAGGTGAAGATTTCTATAAAAACTGTGATTTTGAGTTTCCGAAGATTCTTAGGAAAACCCTGAGTCTACCCGGCTTCTTCGATATAGGTCACAAAGGTCACTGTCTACCTAACTCCATAATGTTAAAGCGATGTGTCTTTGTGCTGGCCACATGACACCATCTTCAACCATCAGCCAAAGAATCAGATGGCCCAGGGACTGCAATGTGTGAACAGAAAAAGGGAAGAAAAGCTATTTTCTGAACCTAGTGCTAGGCGCTGGTGGATTTAGGCAGGCTGTAATTGTGTCAGACTTTGAAGCTGATAATCAAAAGCTACAAATCCCCCAGTTAATATAAATCAGCATATTTTCTATTGCTCCATGTAGATCTTCTGAAGGACAAGTCAATTGTTCTTTGAATGCTTCACCCATTAAACCACTGTTACATAAGATCTGAACGAAGTGGTCGTCTCCTTTCCATTAGGACTAAAACAGAAAGATTTTAAAACTCCTTTATCCCACTGTCGTCAGAGTGTTACAAGATCATCTGTCGTCATCGAGAAGTTCATAGAAGTTTAATTCATAAAGCGCTGGTTCGTGAAGGTGTCTGTGTTTCGTGTGTGAATGTTGTTCGTATTTGCATCTATAATGTTATTGTTACAGTAGTTACGAGGAAGTTGTTAATTGTAGTCAAACTGAATTTTCATTTGATTGGATCAATAAAAATTGTCTTATCTTATCTTCACAAGTTTGAGATCCTCTGTAATGTCCGACTATCACATTTCTATTGAATCACTTTGAAGTCCAATTTTGGAGGATTGTGACATGATTCCACTGACCTACATATTCAACTCAATACTTCCTGGAATAAGACACAGTGGAGATACACAAGAAGGTGAAGATTTAAAGTAGAGACTATTTGAAGCAGTGCCTCTCCAACTGTAGGTCATCCAAGCACTTCATCGACAGGGTTTTGTTCAAGTAGTCCTCTCTCTCTCTCTCTCTTTAAATCACGAGTTAGAATTCAATATGATTACATCCTAGACCATACCTCTCTCAGATTGTCGAGGAATGACGTCACGTAGAGTTCAAACCCGAAACCAACGAACGGCAGTCCAGAGCGCATTCCACTGTCAATCTTCTAAGATTTTCCCGCAAAGGTTATTTCCGGTTCAGTTTTTATTCCGTTGTCATTTGCTTATTTCTATTTCAATCTTATTGTTTCAATTTTTGTTTTTCTAAAAGTAAGATTTTTAAAGAATTAATTCTATTTTCATTTTGGTTTTTGATATTTCCAATGACACACAACCATCAACTATTTGCCTTTCTTTTGTTATCCTTTCATAAACTATTGTCATTAGAGTTGTGAGTCATTCGTTTTGTTACTTCAACTATATCAGTGCCTAGTGAAAGCTGAGAACCACTGTCTACAAGCCATAGATTGTGACCTGGTACTTTACACCTCCCGTTCTCTGCCCCCCCCCCCCCATCAACGCCACCCCGTTCAGAGCTTTGTATACAATATTTCCAATGCTCAATGTAAACAGACACGAAATGATTTGTCAATATTTTTCTCATGTCTCTAGTTTGTAGATCGCTCTTGCGTGGACCAGCTCCATTTGTGTTTTCTTCTCAGAATGTGAACTCTAAGAGTTCGCCGCGACGTCTCCATCACTGATGCGCTACGGAGCTAGACCTGGGTTCTCTCGTATGTCACCTGTGATTTGGTTTGTTGGGGGGTTGAGCCCCTCCGGGGGGTGGCTGTGGTGAGAGGTGGTGGAGGGGTTGTGATCTACAGGTTTTTTTTTAAACTGTTTCTAACTAAATAATGCACGCTCGAGTGGGAGTGTAAGAACTGCCTTGAACCAGATCATCAAATGCTGCTGGTGCTGGCGGTTAGGGTTAATGAAAAAGACGCGTTGAGGCATAACACTGATTGGATTAAAAGTCGAGATCCATCACACCCGTGTATTCACCCCTCCCCCTTTTTTAAAGAAGAATCCTCCCCCCCCCCCAGTTTACCCTACATGTGATTTTATTTTGACGTAGTCATTACGTGTGATGATGGTGAAAGAAAAGAGGAACGGGATGGGGGGGCGGGTCTTTTCCCACGTCACGTGACACTATTTGGGTTCCTTTTATTGGACTGACCTCAAGTTGAAAGAGAAATGTTTTGTACTTTTACAGGAGGGGGAGGAGGATTTAAGCTCCTCCCTCCCCCAAGTGTCTTTAACCCTCCCCTCCCCCCAGTGAGTAATATACTTTTCTCGAAAAAAGAGATGAGAAATCGGAAGAAAGTGATAGAGAAAAAGAAGTAGTGAAGAAAGTGAATGTGTGAGAAATGTGATAGACATTACAACAAAAGTGACAGGGAAGAAGGAGGAGAGAGACAGAGAGAAGGAGGGCGAGAAACAGAGAGAAGGAGGAGGAGAGAGACATAGAGAAGAAGGAGAGAGACAGAGAGAAGGAGGGCGAGAGACAGAGAGAAGGCGGAGGAGAGAGACAGAGAGAAGAAGAGAGAGACAGAGAGAAAGAGGAGGAGAGAGACAGAGAAAAGGAGGAGAGAGACAGAGAGAAGAAGGAGGAGAGAGACAGAGAGAAGGAGAAGGAGAGAGACAGAGAGAAGAAAAAGGAGAGAGACAGAGAGAAGAAGGAGAGAGACAGAGAGAAGAAGGAGGAGAGAGACAGAGAGAAGGAGGAGAGAGACAGAGAAAAGAAGGAGGAGAGAGACAGAGAGAAGAAGGAGAGAGACAGAGAGAAAGAGGAGGAGAGAGACAGAGAGAAAGAGGAGGAGAGAGACAGAGAGAAGAAGAAGAAGAGAGACAGAGAGAAGAAGGAGAGAGACAGAGAGAAGAAGGAGGAGAGAGACAGAGAAGAAGAAGAAGACAGAGAGAAGAAGGAGGAGAGAGACAGAGAGAAGAAGGAGAGAGACAGAGAGAAGAAGGAGGAGAGAGACAGAGAAGAAGAAGAAGACAGAGAGAAGAAGGAGGAGAGAGACAGAGAGAAGAAGGAGGAGAGAGACAGAGAAGGAGGAGAGAGACAGAGAGAGAAGAAGGAGAGAGAGACAAAGAGAAGGAGGAGGAGAGAGACAGAGAAAAGAAGGAGGAGAGAGACAGAGAGAAGAAGAAGGAAGAAGACAGAGAGAAGGAGGAGAGAAAGAGAGAAGAATGAGGAGAAAGGCAGAGAGAAGAGGGAGACAGAGAGAAGAAGGAGGAGAGAGACAGAGAGAAGAAGGAGGAGAGAGACAGAGAGAACGAAGAGGGAGACAGAGAGAAGAAGGAGGAGAGAGACAGAGAGAACGAGGAGGGAGACATAGAGAAGAAGAAGGAGAGAGACAGAGAGAAGAAGGAGGAGAGAGACAAAGAGAACGAGGAGAGAGACAGAGAGAAGAACGAAGAGGGAGACAGAGAGAAGAACGAGGAGAGAGACAGAGAGAAGAAGGAGGAGAGAGACAGAGAAAACGAGGAGGGAGACAGAGAAAGAACGAGGAGGGAGACAGAGAAAAAGAGGAGAGAGACAGAGAGAAGAAGGAGGAGAGAGACAGAGAGAAAGAGGAGGGAGACAGAGAGAAGAAGGAGGAGAGAGACAGAGAAAACGAGGAGGGAGACAGAGAGAAGAAGGAGGAGAGAGACAGAGAGAAGAAGGAGGAGAGAGACAGAAGAAGAAGGAGGAGAGAGACAGAGAGAAGAAGAAGGAAGAAGACAGAGAGAAGGAGGAGAGAGAAAGAGAGAAGAATGAGGAGAAAGGCAGAGAGAAGGAGGAGACAGAGAGAAGAAGGAGGAGAGAGACAGAGAGAAGAAGGAGGAGGGAGACAGAGAAAACGAAGAGAGAGACAGAGAGAAGAAGGAGGAGAGAGACAGAGAAAACGAGGAGAGAGACAGAGAGAAGAAGGAGGAGAGAGACAGAGAGAAGAAGGAGGAGAGAGACAAAGAGAACGAGGAGAGAGACAGAGAGAAGAACGAAGAGGGAGACAGAGAGAAGAACGAGGAGAGAGATAGAGAAGAAGGAGGAGAGAGACAGAGAGAACGAGGAGGGAGACAGAGAAAAGAACGAGGAGAGAGACAGAGAGAAGAACGAGGAGAGAGACAGAGAGAAGAAGGAGGAGAGAGAAGGAGAGAACGAGGAGAGAGACAGAGAGAAGAAGGAAGAGAGAGACAGAGAGAAGAAGGAGGAGAGAGACAGAGAGAACGAGGAGAGAGACAGAGAGAAGGAGGAGAGAGACAGAGAGAAGAAGGAGGAGAGAGAAGGGGAGAACAACGAGGAGAGAGACAAAGAGAAGAAGGAGGAGAGAGACAGAGAGAAAAAGGAGGAGAGAGACAGAGAGAAGAAGGAGGAGAGAGACAGAGAGAAGAAGGAAAAAGACAGAGAGAAGGAGGAGAGAGAAAGAGAGAAGAATGAGGAGAAAGGCAGAGAGAAGGAGGAGACAGAGAAAAGAAGGAGGAGAGAGACAGAGAAAACGAAGAGGGAGACAGAGAGAAGAAGGAGGAGAGAGACAGAGAAAACGAGGAGGGAGACAGAGAAAAGAAGGAGGAGGGAGACAGAGAGAAGAAGGAGGAGAGAGACAGAGAAAAGAAGGAGGAGAGAGACAGAGAGAAGAAGGAGGAGAGAGACAGAGAGAAGAACGAGGAGAGAGACAGAGAGAAGAAGGAGGAGAGAGACAGAGAGAAGAAGGAGGAGAGAGACAGAGAGAAGGAGAAGAGACAGAGAGAAGAAGGAGGAGAGAGACAGAGAGAAGGAGGAGAGAGACAGAGAGAAGAAGGAGGAGAGAGACAGAGAGAAGGAGGAGAGAGACAGAGAGAAGAAGGAGAGAGAGACAGAGAGAAGGAGGAAGAGAGAGACAGAGAGAAGAAGGAGGAGAGAGACAGAGAAAAAGAAGAGGAGAGAGACAGAGAGAAGTAGGAGGAGAGAGACAGGAAAAAGGTGAAGAGGGAGACAGAGAAAAGAAAGAGGAGAGAGACAGAGAGAAGAAGGAGAGAGACAGAGAGAAGAAGGAGGAGACAGACATAGAGAAGGAGGAGGAGAGAGACAGAGAGAAGAAGGAGGAGAGAGACAGAGAGAAGAAGGAGGAGACAGACAAAGAGAAGGAGGAAGAGACAGAGAGAAGAAGGAGGAGAGAGACAAAGAGAACAAGGAGAGAGACAGAGAGAAGAAGGAGGAGAGAGACAGAGAAAAGAACGAGGAGAGAGACAGAGAGAAGAAGGAGGAGAGAGACAGAGAAAACGAAGAGAGAGACAGAGAGAAGAACGAAGAGGGAGACAGAGAGAAGAACGAGGAGAGAGACAGAGAGAAGAAGAAGGAGAGAGAAGGAGAGAACGAGGAGAGAGACAGAGAGAAGAAGGAGGAGAGAGACAGAGAGAAGAACGAGGAGAGAGACAGAGAGAAGAAGGAGAGAGATAGAGAGAAGGAGGAGAGAGACAGAGAGAAGAAGGAGAAGAAGAGAAGGGGAGAAGAACGAGGAGAGAGACAGAGAGAAGAAGGAGGAGAGAGACAGAGAGAAGAAGGAGGAGAGAGACAGAGAGAAGAAGGAGGAGAGAGACAGAGAGAAGAAGAAGGAAAAAGACAGAGAGAAGGAGGAGAGAGAAAGAGAGAAGAATGAGGAGAAAGGCAGAGAGAAGGAGGAGACAGAGAGAAGAAGGAGGAGAGAGACAGAGAAAACGAGGAGAGAGACAGAGAGAAGAAGAGGAGAGAGACAGAGAAAACGAGGAGGGAGACAGAGATAAGAAGAGGAGAGAGACAGAGAGAAGAAGGAGGAGAGAGACAGGAGAAGAAGGAGGAGAGAGACAGAGAGAAGAAGGAGGAGAGAGACAGAGAGAAGAGAGGAGGAGAGAGACAGAGAAAAAGAGGAGGAGAGAGACAGAGAAAAGAAGGTGGAGGGAGACAGAGAGAAGGAGGAGAGAGACAGAGAGAAGAAGGAGGAGAGAGACAGAGAGAAGGAGGGGAGAGAGATAGAGAGAAGAAGGAGGAGAGAGACAGAGAAAAGGAAGAGGGAGACAGAGAGAAGAAGGAGACGAGAGACAGAGAGAAGAAAGGAGAGAGAGAGACAGAGAGAAGAAGGAAGAGAGAGACAGAGAAGAAGGAGGAGAGAGACAGAGAAAAGAAGGAGGAGAGAGACAGAGAGAAGAAGGAGGAGAGAGACAGAGAGAAGGAGGAGAGAGACAAAGAGAGAAGGAGGAGAGAGACAAAGAAGAAGAAGGAGAGAGACAGAGAGAGAAGAGGGAGACAGAGAAGAGGAAGAGGGAGACAGAGAGAAGGAGGGCGAGAAACAGAGAGAAGAGGAGGAGGGAGACAGAGAGAAGAAGGAGAGAGACAGAGAGAAAGAGGGAGAGAGACAGAGAAAAGCAGAAGAGGGAGACAGAGAAAAGAAGAGGGAGACAGAGAAAAGGAGAAGAGAGAGACAGAGAAAAAGGAAGAGGGAGACAGAGAAAAGAAGGAGGAGAGGGAGACAGAGAAAAGGAGAAGAGGGAGACAGAGAGAGAAGAAAAAGGAGAGACAGAGAAAAGGGAGGGAGACAGAGAAAAGAAGGAGGGAGACAGAGAGAAGGAGGAGAGACAGAGAAAGAGGAGAGAGACAGAGAGAAGAAGAGGGAGACAGAGAAAAGGAGAGAGGGAGACAGAGAAAAGGAGGAGGAGAGAGACAGAGAGAAGAAGAGAGAGAGAGAGAGAAGGAAGAGGGAGACAGAGAGAAGAAGGAGGAGAGAGACGAAGAAGAAGAAGACAGAGAGAAGAAGAGGAAGAGACAGAGAGAAGAAGGAAGAGGGAGACAGAGAAGGAGGAAGAGGAGACAGAGAGAAGAAGGAGGAGAGAGACAAAGAGAAGAGGAGAGAGACAGAGAGAAGAAGGAGAGAGAGAAGGGGAGAAGAAGAGAGAGACAGAGAGAAGAAGGAGGAGAGAGACAGAGAAAAGAAGGAGGAGAGAGACAGAGAGAAGAAGGAGGAGAGAGACAGAGAGAAGAAAAGGAAGAAGACAGAGAGAAGGAGGAGAGAGAAAGAGAGAAGAATGAGGAGAAAGACAGAGAGAAGAGGGAGACAGAGAGAAGAAGGAGGAGAGAGACAGAGAAAGAAGAGGAGAGAGACAGAGAAAAAGAGGAGAGAGACAGAGAGAAGAAGGAAGAGGGAGACAGAGAAAACGAGGAGAGAGACATAGAGAAGAAGAAGGAGAGAGACAGAGAAAAGAAGGAGGAGAGAGACAAAGAGAAAAGGAGGGAGACAGAGAGAAGAACGAAGAGGGAGACAGAGAGAAGAACGAAGAGGGAGACAGAGAAAGAAGAAGAGGGAGACAGAGAAAAAGAAGAGGGAGACAGAGAAAAGAACGAGGAGGGAGACAGAGAAAAAGAGGAGGGAGACAGAGAAAAGAAGGAAGAGGGAGACAGAGAAAAAGAGGAGGGAGACAGAGAAAAGAAGGAGGAGGGAGACAGAGAAAAAGAGGAGAGAGACAGAGAGAAGAAGGAAGAGGGAGACAGAGAGAAGAAGGAGGAGAGAGACAGAAGAAGAAGGAGGAGAGAGACAGAGAGAAGAAGAAGGAAGAAGACAGAGAGAAGGAGGAGAGAGAAAGAGAGAAGAATGAGGAGAAAGACAGAGAGAAGGAGGAGACAGAGAAAAGAAGGAAGAGGGAGACAGAGAAAAGAAGGAGGAGAGAGACAGAGAAAAAGAGGAGGGAGACAGAGAGAAGAAGGAGGAGAGAGACAGAGAAAACGAGGAGAGAGACAGAGAAGAAGAGAAGAGGGAGACAGAGAGAAGAAGGAGGAGAGAGACAAAGAGAACGAGGAGAGAGACAGAGAGAAGAACGAGGAGAGAGACAGAGAGAAGAACGAGGAGAGAGACAGAGAGAAGAAGAGAGGAGAGAGACAGAGAGAACGAAGAGGGAGACAGAGAGAAGAACGAGGAGAGAGACAGAGAAAAGAATGAAGAGGGAGACAGAGAAAAGAAGGAGGAGAGAGAAGAGAGAAAGAGGAGAGAGACAGAGAAAAGAAGGAGGAGGGAGACAGAGAGAAGAAGGAAGAGGGAGACAGAGAAAACGAAGAGGGAGACAGAGAAAAGGAAGAGGGAGACAGAGAGAAGAAGGAGGAGAGAGAAGAGGGAGAAAAAAGAGGAGGGAGACAGAGAGAAGAAGGAGGAGAGAGACAGAGAGAAGAAGGAGGAGAGAGACAGAGAGAAGAAGGAGGAGAGAGACAGAGAGAAGAAGGAAAAAGACAGAGAGAAGGAGGAGACAGAAAGAGAGAAGAATGAGGAGAAAGGCAGAGAGAAGAGGAGACAGAGAGAAGAGAAGAGGAGAGAGACAGAGAAAACGAAGAGGGAGACAGAGAAAAGAAGGAGGAGAGAGACAGAGAAAACGAGGAGGGAGACAGAGAAGAAGGAAGAGGGAGACAGAGAGAAGAAGGAGGAGAGAGACAGAGAGAAGAAGGAAGAGGGAGACAGAGAGAAGGAAGAGGGAGACAGAGAAGAACGAGGAGAGAGACAGAGGAGAAGAAGGAAGGAGAGAGACAGTAAGAAGAAGGAGGAGAGAGACAGAGAGAAGGAGGAGAGAGACAGAGAGAAGAGGGAGAGAGACAGAGAAAAGGAAGAGGGAGACAGAGAAAAGAAGGAGGAGGGAGACAGAGAAAAGGAAGAGGGAGACAGAGAAAAGAAGGAGGAGAGAGACAGAGAAAAAGATGAGGAGAGAGACAGAGAAAAGAAGGAGGAGGGAGACAGAGAAAAAGAGGAGGAGAGACAGAGAAAAGAAGGAGGAGAGAGACAGAGAAAAGAAGGAGGAGAGAGACAGAGAGAAGGAGGAGAGAGACAAAGAGAAGAAGGAGGAGAGAGACAAAGAGAAGAAGAAGGAGAGAGACAGAGAGAACGAGGAGAGAGACAGAGAAGAGGAAGAGGGAGACAGAGAGAAGGAGGGCGAGAAACAGAGAGAAGGAGGAGAGAGAGAGACATAGAGAAGAGGAGAGAGACAGAGAAAAAGAGGGAGAGAGACAGAGAAAAAGAGGAAGAGGGAGACAGAGAGAAGAAGAGGGAGACAGAGAAAAAGAGGAGGAGAGAGACAGAGAAAAGGAAGAGGGAGACAGAGAGAAGAAGGAGGAGAGAGACAGAGAAAAGAGAAGGAGAGAGACAGAGAGAAGAAAAAGGAGAGAGACAGAGAGAAGAAGGAGGGAGACAGAGAAAAGAAGGAGGAGAGAGACAGAGAGAAGGAGGAGAGAGACAGAGAAAAGAAGGAGGAGAGAGACAGAGAAAAGAAGGAGAGAGACAGAGAAAAAGAGGAGGAGAGAGACAGAGAAAAAGAGGAGGAGAGAGACAGAGAGAAGAAGGAGAAGAGAGACAGAGAGAAGAAGGAGAGAGACAGAGAGAAGAAGGAGGGAGACAGAGAAGAAGAAGAAGACAGAGAGAAGAAGGAGGAGAGAGACAGAGAGAAGAAGGAGGAGGGAGACAGAGAAGGAAGAGGGAGACAGAGAAAAGAAGAGGGAGACAGACAAAGAGAAGGAGGAGAGAGACAGAGAGAAGAAGGAGGAGAGAGAAGGGGAGAAGAACGAAGAGGGAGACAGAGAGAAGAGGAGGAGGGAGACAGAGAAAAGAAGGAGGAGGGAGACAGAGAAAAGAAGGAGGAGAGAGACAGAGAGAAGAAGGAGGAGAGAGACAGAGAGAAGAACGAGGAGGGAGACAGAGAAAAGAATGAGGAGAAAGGCAGAGAGAAGAAGGAGACAGAGAGAAGAAGGAAGAGGGAGACAGAGAAAAGAAGGAGGAGAGAGACAGAGAAAAGGAAGAGGGAGACAGAGAGAAGAAGGAGGAGGGAGACAGAGAAAAGGAAGAGGGAGACAGAGAGAAGAAGGAGGAGGGAGACAGAGAAAAAGAGGAAGAGGGAGACAGAGAGAAGAAGGAGGAAGAGGGAGACAGAGAAAAAGAGGAGGAGAGAGACAGAGAGAAGAGGAAGAGGGAGACAGGAAGAAAGAGGAGGAGGGAGACAGAGAAAAGAAGGAGGAGAGAGACAGAGAGAAGAAGAAGAGAGACAAAGAGAAGAAGGAGGAGGGAGACAGAGAAAAAGAGGAAGAGGGAGACAGAGAGAAGAAGGAAGAGGGAGACAGAGAAAAGAAGGAGGAGACAGACAGAGAAAAGGAAGAGGGAGACAGAGAAAAGAATGAAGAGAGAGACAGAGAAAAGGAGGAGGAGAGAGAGACAGAGAAGAAGAGAAGAGGGAGACAGAGAAAAGGAAGAGGGAGACAGAGAGAGAAGGAGACGAGAGACAGAGAGAAGAAGGAGGAGAGAGACAGAGAGAAGAAAGGAGGAGAGGAGACAGAGAAAAGGAAGAGGGAGACAGAGAGAGAAGGAGGAGGGAGACAGAGAAAAGAAGGAGGAGAGAGACAGAGAAAAAGAGGAGGAGGGAGACAGAGAGAAGAAGGAGGAGAGAGACAAAGAGAAGAAGAAGGAGAGAGACAGAGAAAACGAGGAGGGAGACAGAGAAAAGGAAGAGGGAGACAGAGAGAAGAACGAGGAGAGAGACAGAGAGAAGAACGAGGAGATAGACAGAGAGAAGGAGGAGAGAGACAAAGAGAAGAAGGAGGAGAGAGACAGAGAGAAGGAGGAGAGAGACAGAGAAGAAGGAGGAGGGAGACAGAGAAAAAGAGGAGGAGGAGACAGAGAAAATGAAGAGGGAGACAGAGAAAACGAGGAGAGAGACAGAGAAAAAGAAGAAGGGGAGACAGTTAAAAAAAAAAGGAGATTAGAAAAAGAAGAAGAAGGGAGACAGAGAAAATGAGGAGGAGAGAGACAGAGAAAAAGAGGAGGAGAGAGACAGAGAGAAGAAGGAGGAGAGAGACAGAGAAAAGGAGGAGAGAGACAGAGAAAAGAAGGAGGAGAGAGACAGAGAGAAGAATGAAGAGGGAGACAGAGAGAAGAAGGAGACAAGAGAAGAAGGAAGAGGGAGACAGAAAGAAGAAGGAGGAGAGAGACAGAGAAGAAGGAGAAGAGAGACAGAGAGAAGAAGGAGGAGAGAGACAGAGAGAAGAAGAAGGAGAGAGACAGAGAGATTGAGGAGGAGAGAGACAGAGAGAAGAAGGAGGAGAGAGACAGAGAGAAGAAGGAAGAGAGAGACAGAGAGAAGAAGGAGGAGAGAGACAGAGAGAAAGAGGAGGAGAGAGATAGAGAGAAGAAGGAGGAGAGAGACAGAGAGAAGGAGGAGAGAGACAGAGAGAAGAAGGAGACGAGAGACAGAGAAGAAGGAGGAGAGAGACAGAGAGAAGAAGGAGGAGAGAGACAGAGAAGAAGGAGGAGAGAGACAGAGAGAAGAGGAGAGAGACAGAGAGAAGAAGGAGGAGAGAGACAGAGAGAAGGAGGAGAGAGACAAAGAGAAGAAGGAGGAGAGAGACAAAGAGAAGAAGAAGGAGAGAGACAGAGAAAACGAGGAGGGAGACAGAGAAGAGGAAGAGGGAGACAGAGAAAAGAACGAGGAGAGAGACAGAGAGAAGAACGAGGAGAGAGACAGAGAGAAAGAGGAGGAGAGAGACAAAGAGAAGAAGAAGGAGAGAGACAGAGAGAAGGAGGAGAGACAGAGAGAAGAAGGAGGAGGGAGACAGAGAAAAGGAGGAGGAGAGAGACAGAGAAAATGAAGAGAGAGACAGAGAAAACGAGGAGGGAGACAGAGAAAAAGAAGAAGGGGAGACAAAGGTAAAAAAAAAAAGTAGATTGAAAGAGAAGCAGAACCGGAGACAGAGAGAATGAGGAGGAGAGAGACAGAGAGAATGAGGAAGAGGGAGACAGAGAGAAGAAGGAGGAGAGAGACAGAGAAAAGGAAGAGGGAGACAGAGAAAAGAAGGAGGAGAGAGACAGAGAGAAGAAGGAGGAGAGAGACAGAGAGAAGGAGGAGAGAGACATAGAGAAGAAGGAGGAGAGAGACAGAAAGAAGAAGGAGGAGAGAGACAGAGAAAAAGGAGAAGAGAGACAGAGAGAAGAAGGAAGAGGGAGACAGAGAAAAGAAGAAGAGGGAGACAGAGAGAAGAAGAAGGAGAGAGACAGAGAAAATGAGGAGGAGAGAGACAGAGAGAAGAAGGAGGAGAGAGACAGAGAGAAGAAGGAGGAGACAGAGAGAAGAAGGAGGAGAGAGACAGAGAGAAGAAGGAGGAGAGAGACAGAGAGAAGAAGAAGGAGGGAGACAGAGAAAAGGAAGAGGGAGACAGAGAGAATGAGGAGAGAGAGAGAACGAGGAGAGAGACAGAGAGAAGAAGAAGGAGGGAGACAGAGAGAAGAAGGAGGAGAGAGACAGAGAGAAGAAGAAGAGGGAGACAGAGAAAAGAAGGAGAGAGACAGAGAGAAGAAGAAGAGAGACAGAGAGAAGAAGAAGGAGAGAGACAGAGAGAAGAAGGAGGAGAGAGACAGAGAGAAGAAGGAGGAGAGAGACAGAGAGAAGAAGGAGGAGAGAGACAGAGAGAAGAAGAAGAAGGAGACAGAGAAAAGGAAGAGGGAGACAGAGAGAATGAAGAGGGAGACAGAGAAAACGAGGAGGGAGACAGAGAAAAGAAGGAGAGAGACAGAGAGAAGAAGGAGGAGAGAGACAGAGAGAAGAAGAAGGAGAGAGACAGAGAAAAGAAGGAGAGAGACAGAGAGAAGAAGAAGAGAGAGACAGAGAAAAAGAGGAGGAGAGAGACAGAGAGAAGAAGGAGGAGAGAGACAGAGAAAAAGAGGAGGAGAGAGACAGAGAGAAGAAGAAGAGAGAGACAGAGAAAAGAAGGAGGGAGACAGAGAAAAGAAGGAGAGAGACAGAGAGAAGAAGGAGGAGGGAGACAGAGAAAAAGAGGAGGAGAGAGACAGAGAAAAGGAAGAGGGAGACAGAGAAAAGGAGGAGGAGAGAGACAGAGAAAAGGAGGAGAGAGACAGAGAGAAGAAGGAGAGAGACAGAGAGAAGAAGGAAGAGGGAGACAGAGAAAAGAAGGAGGGAGACAGAGAGAAGAAGGAGGAGAGAGACAGAGAAAAAGAGGAAGAGGGAGACAGAGAAAAGGAAGAGGGAGACAGAGAGAAGGAGGAGAAGAGAGACAGAGAGAAGAAGAAGAGGGAGACAGAGAGAAGAAGAAGAGGGAGACAGAGAAAAGAAGGAGGAGAGAGACAGAGAGAAGAAGAAGAGGGAGACAGAGAAAAGAAGGAGAGAGACAGAGAGAAGAAGAAGAGGGAGACAGAGAGAAGAAGGAGGAGAGAGACAGAGAAAAGAAGAAGAGAGAGACAGAGAAAAGAAGGAGAGAGACAGAGAGAAGAAGAAGAGGGAGACAGAGAAAAAGAGGAGGAGAGAGACAGAGAGAAGAAGAAGGAGAGAGACAGAGAGAAGAAGAAGGAGAGAGACAGAGAGAACGAGGAGGAGAGACACAGAGAGAAGAAGGAGAAGAGAGACAGAGAGAAGATGGAGGAGAGAGACAGAGAGAAGAAGAAGGAGAGAGACAGAGAGAAGAAGGAGAGAGACAGAGAGAAGAAGAAGGAGAGAGACAGAGAGAAGGAGAAGGAGGGAGACAGAGAGAAGAAGAAGAGGGAGACAGAGAGAAGAAGAAGGAGAGAGACAGAGAAAAAGAGGAGGAGAGAGACAGAGAGAAGAAGAAGAGGGAGACAGAGAGAAGAAGAAGGAGAGAGACAGAGAGAACGAGGAGGAGAGAGACAGAGAGAAGAAGGATAAGAGAGACAGAGAGAAGATGGAAGAGGGAGACAGAGAGAAGAAGAAGAGGGAGACAGAGAAAAGAAGGAGAGAGACAGAGAGAAGAAGAAGGAGAGAGACAGAGAAAAAGAGGAGGAGAGAGACAGAGAAAAGAAGAAGGAGAGAGACAGAGAGAAGAAGAAGGAGAGAGACAGAGAGAACGAAGAGGAGAGAGACAGAGAGAAGAAGGAGAAGAGAGACAGAGAGAAGAAGAAGGAGAGAGACAGAGAAAAGATGGAGGAGAGAGACAGAGAGAAGAAGAAGAGGGAGACAGAGAGAAGAAGGAGGAGAGAGACAGAGAGAAGAAGAAGAGGGAGACAGAGAGAAGAAGAAGGAGAGAGACAGAGAGAAGAAGAAGAGGGAGACAGAGAGAACGAGGAGGAGAGAGACAGAGAAGAAGGAAGAGGGAGACAGAGAGAAGAAGAAGAGGGAGACAGAGAGAAGAAGAAGGAGAGAGACAGAGAGAACGAGGAGGAGAGAGACAGAGAGAAGATGGAGGAGAGAGACAGAGAGAAGAAGAAGGAAGAAGACAGAGAGATGGAGGAGAGAGACAGAGAGAATGAGGATAGAGACAGATAGAACGAGGAGAGAGACAGAGAGAAGAAGAAGGAGAGAGACAGAGAGAACGAGGAGAGAGACAGAGAAAATGAAGAGGGAGACAGAGAAAACGAGGAGGGAGACAGAGACCAACAACAACTGGGGAGACAAATGGTGAAAAACAACAACATTAGTAGATTTGAAAGAGCAGCAGAACCGGACAGACTTGAGAAGAGACTGACACAGAGACATTGACTAACTATGTCATGCTTGGATTTCTGAGAAAGTATCGAAAGAAATATATATATATATAAGTGGGAAAGTCTTCCAAATTTTTTTTGAAATATTACATTACCATCAAAAACTTTTTGGGTTATGTAATATTATACATTAACAAAATAACTTTTAGTTGTCAAGTCTTCATATAAAAAGAATGTATTAAAGAGGTAAATTGTTAAAACCACATTTGACAGCAATGTCTCGAATAAATTGTGACTAATCCAGAGACTGGGTGAGATCTCGTTCAATAGACATCATTGCTTGACATCTCTTGCGTCAGATTCATTCTAAAAGTAATTTTGATTTCAACTCATACTTCTCTCACCACTGCAGCCAGTGATTGGAATTGTCAACACCGTATAAAGTGCTGAGTCTCTCTTAGCACAAGTTTTGTGTGTTTCCTTGTCTATTGTCTTTTAACAAATGTCGCAGTTCAATTCAAGCGTCGATTGCACGAATATGCTTCATGGACGATTCATGATCAGCTCAAACACTGGGCATGTTTTTTTTCAATCTCTATTGACATGAAATTGCGGGCTTGATGTTTAGATCTGAGAATACTCAGCAGCGAAACAAAATACAGCAGTAATAAACCAACCTACGATGACCTGAGGGTACACCCATTTGAAACATATTAAAAAAAAACAAAAAAACAGAGAAATGTCACTGTTCTGTTCCAGAATCTCGAAACGTCCCTTATTGCGAGTTGAAAATGCCTGGATCTTTCCAATGGTAGTGGATATGCTGAGTCTCGTCTGCATTACTTAAAACCTTGCATCTTTTTAGACTGTGTCCTTGACATCTGCATGCAATATAGCTGATTCGTTGACCACATCTTCTAAAGCTATCGGACTTCTTTGACCACTTGTTAGTGATTGGGATGAAGATTGTGCATTTTCTTCGTTCTGAATGTCCAAAGTTGAAGCTGCCGAATGTGGCGGCGGCTGATGAGTAACGAAATTTAATAAAGCCTCTCTTAGCGTAACGGTAACACTTCTGTACTGTCCAACCCAGCCTCCATCAGAAGTTGCAAAATAAGATTATTTATGAGGTAGTCTTGCCAGTGTATGTAAACACAAGTCCCAAGCTGAATACTGAATAGTTCATTGTTCTAAAATTAAATTGTCTTTAAATTTTGAGCTACACCGGAGTCCACCCATATACCATTTCAGTTCAGTGCTGCATGCCACGTGAAGTAGTCATCATTACAAGACATGTACGTTCAGTGCTGCATGCCACGTGAAGTCATCATTACAAGACATGTACGTTCAGTGCTGCATGCCACGTGAAGTCATCATTACAAGACATGTACGTTCAGTGCTACATGCCACGTGAAGTAGTCATCATTACAAGACATGTAAGTTCAGTGCTACATGCCACGTGAAATCATCATTACAAGACATGTAAGTTCAGTGCTACATTCTACATGAAGTCATCATTACAAGACATGTAAGTTCAGTGCTACATACCACGTGATGTCAAGGCTACCAAAGTCAGCGACTCATTTTAAGAAAAGGTTGAGATTAGTCGGCAAAACGTTAAGATTCAACGTCTGCTGTGTTCTAACTTTACATTTAATGTGAGAATAACACTTCATTTATTAGGATGACTTGTTTCACATTTAGTGTGAGAATACGACTACCTAAAGATCACTCATTCCTTGTTATTTGTATTATAATGTGTACTTTAGTGAACTAAAAAAATAATCACCCCCCCCCCCTCAAGATTGATGTTAATACCAGATGATGTCTCACCAAACTTTCACTTTAAATCCAAATTATAAAATGAACTCTTCAAAGTTCCAGTTATAAAGTTAGTGACTCCATGTTTATGTCTTTGTTTTGACTCGAGGATAAGCCCAAATGTACATTGCCGTTGCTGAAGTGTTTCCAAATCTACACTACAGTAGATCACTTGTGCATACTAAGCCACAAGGAACCTCAAAGCAGAGAAAAGATTCTGCCCTTAGAAGAAATTGCTCCTTATCGATCTAAAGACTGGATAAAATAGATCACAACGTCACAGTTATTCAAAACTTTCAATGTAGCAGAACATGAGCTGAACTTTAGGTCTAGAGTAACGATGTGACGATGTAACAATGTGACGATGTGGTTTAGTTGTGAACTCTTAATTGAATGAAATTCAACATGGCCGATAGATTGACGCAGAAGTGTGTAGTGTGTGGGGAGAAAGTGGAAAGAAAACAACAAAATGAATGCCTTTTTAAATGCTCGCTTGTTTTTTTTTTTAATATTCTAAAGTACAGTTTCTTTGATAGGGAGGTTAAACTAAAATTGTATGCATGATAAAATAAAGTCTTCGCTTTTTGTATGTGTGTTTACTGTTTACAATAGACAGTGTAATATGTCTGAGAGAGATGCTTTCTTCAAATAAAATTTTTAACTGTGAAAATAGATGTACAAATGTACGAGTGTCTTGTAGTACAGGTGTCTTCTTTTCACAAGTATCTTTCGGTAGAGGTGTCTTCTGGCACAAGTATCTTCTGGTACAAGTATCTTTTGGCACAAGTATCTTCTGGTACAAGTATCTTCTGGTACAAGTATCTTCTGGTACAAGTATCTTCTGGTACAAGTATCTTTTGGTATGTATCTTTTGGTAGAGGTGTCTTCTGGTATAATTATCTTTTGGAGAAGGTGTCTTCTGGTACTTTTTCCTATAGGTGTTTTTAGTATATGTACAAGTATCTATCTTATCTTATATAATACAGATGTTACTTCAAATTAGAAGATCTATGCTTATTTTTCTGGACATTCCATAAAATGACTTTATACTTGTTCAGTCAAATATTTACTTATACTTTTTTTTACTTATTGGCTCTTCAAAAATATTTGTAAAACATTATTAATAGTATTATTTAGAAACCAGAAAAGAAATTGAAAAGACGTAATGTCTGAGTAATGTCTGAGTAATGTCTGAGTAATGTCTGAGTAATGTCTGAGTAATGTCTGAGTAATGTCTGAGTAATGTCTGAGTAATGTCTGAGTAATGTCTGAGTAATGTCTGAGTAATGTCTGAGTAATGTCTGAGTAATGTCTGAGTAATGTCTGAGTAATGTCTGAGTAATGTCTGAGTAATGTCTGAGTAATGTCTGAGTAATGTCTGAGTAATGTCTGAGTAATGTCTGAGTAATGTCTAAGTAATGTCTGAGTATTCCAAGGGCCATCTACGTGTCGCTTTTATCTTCTGTGTGTGTGTTAAGCGAAATGTTTGTAGTTATTTCAATAGTAAGTTCATTAAAAACACCCAATACGGAATGTTGACTCCAACTTCATGTCCCGACTAAAACCATGGCCGCATACCCCCGACCCCAACCTCATGTCCCGACTAAAACCATGGCCGCATACCCCCGACCCCAACCTCATGTCCCGACTAAAACCATGGCCGCTTACGCCTGACCGCTAATAAGAAGACGCCTCTGTAAGTAGCGCGAGTTTAATTTGGTCAGATTTGAGTCTTTCGTCATCCTACGACGTGCATGGTACGCGACATTGTGGTAGACCACGTGGGGTCATTTTCCTTTACCCCTGTAGCTTGTCTCTGTCACGTCCTTAAAGTTCGCATCAGATTATCACCTTGACATTTCTATAGCAAGAAAATGACAAGTCAGAGTACCTGTTGTTACCTAACCTTCAAACCTGCCTCTTGCCCAGTGCAGACATGTCACTAACTTTCGGCCTGAATTTAGTATCATTGCCTTGATCTTATTGTTGCTGTAGGTCAGGATGCGAGAGACAAGAGTTGCAGACCTTAGCCGCGACTTAGCGATTGGATTAAGTCACTATTAAAACATATTTTGACTGCTTACAGTTTGAAGAGGAATAAAAGTAGGACTATTAAATGAGAAACAAAATGAGCCCTGAATGACACGCAGCACAATCTAAAGATCTCATTTCTTCCGTTTTATTTGTAAAGCTTGTTTGTAAAATGTTTTACATGTTTCGGATGTTCCTTCAGAGTTGAAGATAGTTACTTCCTAGTCCAAACCTCCCACAGGACGACGGGGGATGGGAGCGGGCAGGATTTGAACCCGGGACCATCGATAAATCTGAACGACAGTCCAGCGCGCAAACCTCACGACCAGGCAGCCACCCAGCTTATATCAATTCACTCCGTCTGTCTGTCTGTCTGTCTGTCTGGTAGGCTACACATTTTGTACACGTTATTTCTCTCACTTCCTATTCTCCGATCTAGTTGACACTTTGCACAATTATTTATTGTTCCTAAAAACACATGCATCAGTGAAAAAAATTACCAATTACTTAATAAGTTCGTTTTATATACAAAAAGGAGATAAATATTGCAACATTAAGACATTTATTGGTAATTGTGCAGCTCTTTCCCTGAAATGAACTTTGTTTGAACAAATAATAACAACATATTTTGCTTGTTCAACGATTCCGACATGCGACCTTCACGTGACCTACTCACAGATTCCAAGGAGACCGACACATGTGACATTCATTAGGCAACTCAGACCTGCTCTCACTGGAGCTAAATAATTCTGCTCTCAGTTGAGCTAAACAGTCCTTCTTTCAATGGACCTAAACAGACCTGCTCTCACTGGAGCTAAACAGTCCTTCTTTCACTGGAGCTAAACAGACCTGCCCTCACTGGAGCTAAACAATCCTGCTCTCAGTTGAGCTAAACAGTCCTTCTTTCACAGGAGCTAAACAGTCTTGCTCTCACTGGAGCTAAACAGTCCTTCTTTCACTGGAGCTAAACAGACCTGCTCCCACTGGAGCTAAACAGACCTGCTCTCACTGGAGCTAAACAGTCCTGCACTCACTGGAGCTAAACAGTCCTGCTCTCACTTGAGCTAAACAGACCTGCTCTCACTGGAGCTAAACAGTCCTGCTCTCACTGGAGCTAAACAGGCTTGCTGACACTGGAGCTAAAGTCCTGCTTTCACTAGAGTTAAACAGTTCCTCTCCCACTTACCCCTGATAATTGTACAATGTGTAAAGCAGTCATGCTTGTGTAAAAACATATCTTTTTATCCTAAATTTTAAATAATGATTCATTTAATCTGGTCTGGAGTTACTTATTTCCCATTAAACGCCTTTCCAGGCGGCTGATAAAAGGGGGGGGGGGGGTTATCCTCTGGATATGGTGGCTACCAGTGAAATAAAATACTCGGGCTGGACCAGCCTGTTGCCTTGCAGGAAGAGGAAGGTTCCATAAAGACAAAGGCGCCCTACCCGAAAGTAAAGGGAGCTGTAAGACCCTCCCCGCACACTCTCCCCAGATGTCTGCAGGGCCAACAACCCAGTCATAGAAAATGTCTCTAATACATAAACCAGACACATCACAACGAAAACGACTTCTGCTTGGAAAAGGACACGTGACTTTTTGTTGTGCGACATGGAACGGTGGTTTAGAGCAGGCGTGTTAGCCAAACTCACTGAACTGTTATATATCGGCGAAAATCAAAAGGCAGGCAGGCGACCCAATGGCAGACCACGAATACGACAGATTGGTGATACAGAGACAGATCTAAAGCAACTCAGGAGACAATGTGTTGAAACAGGTTAACCCCTTCCCCATAGCTATAGTGCAACTGAGATGTGACCTATTTATGTTCTAATTCAACAGAATGTAACAACCTTAAGTCAATTCTCCATGTCTAAATAACCGGAAACGCCACCACAATAAATAGACATAAACCAAAGAAAGTACCACAGCAGACGACAGGTTCCCTCAGAGAGGCCGGAAACTACTAGAAAAACAAACTGGTAAACGCACAGTATAAGAAGGTCATTACCCCAACCCTCCACCCCACCCCCAAACACCGACTCACACACACACTTTTTTCTTTCGATACAGTCAATATCTCCAAATAGTTGAACTCTGTTACTCTGCGACTCTCATTAAAAATGACTTTTCCTTTGGACAGTTGAAACAACAGAGGAGCTAGGCCTAAACAAGCTTTCGTTGCCCCACTGAGATTAAGTCCCCTGTCTATGGATATAAAGGTTAAAACAAAACAGGGGAGGCAATAAAGAGTCTAGGACAAAATTTGTCTTCCCACGACTCTCCCTTCTTGAGTTTTTATTCTCCGTATAAAACCTTGCTGTCTGTTTCCCCTCAGCGAGCGAAGAAAAGCGTCACGCGTGATGTAAAATGATCGCTCAGATGTAGGCCAGCTGAATGGGTCATAGGATACGTCAAGTATCAAGTATACAAGCATTGTTCTACGTAGCCTAGTTCAACTTCAAGCTTTTGGCACCGAAAAACGAAACACAATTGTTGGAGAGGGGGGGGGGGGGAATAAGTGGAGACAACGCACAAGATGCAATTAAAAATATTACCTCCCCTGTACAATAATTGAAATTTTTTTTTGAACTGTCAAAATAAAACCGGAACAAACGAACTCGATACTACATACATGGCAATACGAAATGTTGGACTTGATTAGACGGCCCAAATACGTCTAATTAAATGTATAGCGAAGTTAGGGCAATGTGCTGATATTTCAGGCTCCAAGTCAGTGAGAAGCAAACGCGGAATCGTTTTCCACATGTTTTGTAATAATAATTAAAACAATTTTATTCACAATAAAAAACAACGACATTAAAGTTTTATAGACGATGTGAAACATTGAAGTTATAAAGCGACTGATGTCTGTCATTTGCAACGAAACTGTGGTCGTTCCTAAGTGCTAGAGTATATCCCAATACTTGAGTCCTAACCAAAGTGTGAGCTTGCGCTCCCTGAGCTAGTTTTATATATATTTTTGTGTATTCTATTTTTTTATAGGCTAGTGCCAAATGTATTATTGGTACTTCCGCTTTTTGTGTAAGTTAGGGTGGGGTGTATAAAAAATTTGCCACGCTGTTTTTAAAAACAGTTCAGTGTACAGTTGACCAGTGGTCAGTATAGTATGTCTGTGTGACAGCCGAAGATCTTTGTGGTCTGTCGTGTACTTATTTTATTCCTGTACCTGGGACGGTCTGTAAGTTTGCTATTGTTACTGCTTTTAGCTGCATAAAGTAACTGCTGTTTTAACTGTTGATTTTAACTGTTCTAGCCAGGCTGCTGTTGTAGATTTATTTTGTCTCTGTAGATACTAGTGTAGTGTTGCCTTAGAGTTCTATTAGTAAACTTAGTTATAGTCTGTTTCTGTTCTTAGTGAATAGATCTAATACTATAGTAAGGTACTAAAGCTAAGATGTTCTTGTTTTAGTTTTAGTTATGAGTTGGTTGTAGTAGTAGGATATTGTAGATCTAGACTAGTTTATTGTAGTTTGTTAGTGTAGATCTAGGTCTAGACTTGTGTAGTATTTTTAATGATTTAGTTAGATAGTTGGTTTGGTTAGTTTGTTAGTGTTTGTAGTGGTCTAGATTTAGAGGGTTTTAGTTAGTTGATGGGTTCAGTAGTGGTGGTTAGTCCAGTTAGTGTATATATTATATTTTATTATTGATTTGTTTTTTGTATATGTAAATAAAGTTTCGTTTGTTTATTTATCCTAACTAAAGTTTCGTTATCTTGTTTTCCTTTAGTTTAAATTAGTTATAGCTAGTTGTCTGGTTACTTAGGCGACTCTAGCCCCTTGGTCACCATACTGAGGTGCACAGATTGAGCCCACCCAGTAGCGCTAACATCTGCCTACTGTTGGTAAATTTTAATGTTGAGCAGTAAGAATAGGTCTATCCCACTCGCGCCTGCCTGACCTGCTCACATTTTTGGCGTCAGAAGTGGGATCTGTGCTTGAGTGACCAGACACGCGTTTTTTTTTTGGGATTAGGATAGATTAGGTTTTTGTACGAGTTAAGTTAGGCAGTGATAGGAAGTAGTGATAGTGGAAGTTTAGTTTTCCTTGAGCGTTTGTTAGAGAGGTTAGTAGGTTTTTTTTGTTGAGTAGTTACGTAGATGAACAGCGAGGCAGCAGCAGCAGCAATAATGCAGCCGTCTCAGACAGTGATTGTGGTACCAAGGACAGAGATGAGTATCCGGCGCTTCCATGGCGATGGTCCTGCCAGGGAAGTTGAAGAGTTCCTTCAAAGTGTTGATAGAGCCTGGAAGTCTCAACACATGGTACATCGAGAGGAAAAATGTGACTTCCTCTTTGCACATCTAGGTGAGGCAGTGAAGGCCGAACTTAGGTGTCACCCTCAGACAACAAGGGCATGTCCAGATGCCCTGGTACAAGTTCTACGCTCTACTTATGGAGAAAAGCGGAGCATCAACTGCCTCATTGGGCAGCTGTTCAGAATAAGCCAGCACCCGAATGAGTCTGTCCGCACCTACTCACACCGTCTCCTTCAGGCATTTGAAGCACTCACAGACAGGCAGAGAGCCCTATCTGAAACTCCTTTCAGCGAGTCTATCCTGAGGGACCAGTTCGTAGAAAACCTCAGTGACAGGACCCTAAGGAGAGACCTGCGAGAGAGACTACTTGATAGACCAGAAACTGAATTCTTGGCATTAAGAGACATGGCCATTAGGTGGGCACAGGACGAGGATGTCGCACCACAAGTCAATCTCACATGCAGTGAGATAAAGATTGAAGGCCAACTAGCTGCTCTCTCCAAGCAAGTGGAGGAGCTTGCAGCCCAGATTGTGCGCCTACAACTTTCGGGGCCACAGAACTCTAACTGTCCCCACTGCAACCACCATCAACCTGATCAAATTAGCGGTAGCGTGAGACAGATTGCCTCACAACCAAAGCGCACCCTTAGCCAAAGGAGGCCTTTGATGAAGAACAGGAAATGCTACACATGTGGCAAACCTGGTCATCTTGCTAGGAATTGCAAGCTGAGGAACAGGTACCAAGGTCAGCGACAGAAGCCAGGGAACCGGGCTCACCAACAACACCCTTCTAGAAGCAACTGCTCGAATTGTGGCAGCCGGGACCACTTTACCCGGGCTTGCCCTAATGTCATTGCAGCAGTTAGTCATGTTCAGGTTGCCTCAGTGGAACAACCACAGGCAGTACAACTGCAACCTGCCCCCAAGCCAACAGAATTGTCGGCTGAGGTGCCACTGAATCCTAGAGGATCCAACACTGCAGTGGTCCACACAAGCCAACCCGCAGTGGCAGAAATGTTGTCAATGCATGCAGAAGTAGCCTCAGCTGATGCTACCCAAAACCATACGGAGGGTGATAGGGAAACACACACCTTCTTAGATTTGCGTCAGCCTGAATCCTCCCTTAATTCTCAGGATGATTCAGAAGGCCGTAGGAAAAGGAACAACCTTCTGAACATTGGATGCAGAGTTCTTGTCGAACAGAGAGTCAGAGGCCAAGGCAGAATGTTCATGCAGTATGAACCCTCGTGTTTTGTAATTACTGCAGTACCCAAGTATGCTTCTGGGTGGTACATGGTAGAAGCAGAAGATGGGAGTGCTTACAGATATGTACGAGAGGAGGAAATGAAGTTCGTTTCCTCCCCTTACTAGCATAATTCTTGCATTTGTAATTTTTTTATTTTAATATGTTGATTGCATTTCTATTTATCAAGATGTATCAGTTTGTAGTGACTCTATGAGTACATGTTATCTACATGTTTTTGAAAAGCTTTTTTAAAGCTTAGTAGTTGCTATACCTATTTGAGAATGTACAGAATCAATAGTACTTTTTTTGTGTTTTAGCTGATGTAGTATATTCTTTTTTTTTTCTTTTGTCCTTTGAAAGCAATGTAATTTAAGTCATGTCATGGAGCTGTAATATTTTTGTGTCAAATAGATTTTAGTGTGTATTTTCTTTGATGGTAGAATATGTCAGCAGCTCATATGTAATGCATTTTAAGTAATTTGTTATTATCTTGTTTTGCGGGGACGCAAAAATTTAAGGCGGGATGAATGTGAGCTTGCGCTCCCTGAGCTAGTTTTATATATATTTTTGTGTATTCTATTTTTTTATAGGCTAGTGCCAAATGTATTATTGGTACTTCCGCTTTTTGTGTAAGTTAGGGTGGGGTGTATAAAAAATTTGCCACGCTGTTTTTAAAAACAGTTCAGTGTACAGTTGACCAGTGGTCAGTATAGTATGTCTGTGTGACAGCCGAAGATCTTTGTGGTCTGTCGTGTACTTATTTTATTCCTGTACCTGGGACGGTCTTTTAGGTTAGTTATAGCTAGTTGTCTGGTTACTTAGGCGACTCTAGCCCCTTGGTCACCATACTGAGGTGCACAGATTGAGCCCACCCAGTAGCGCTAACATCTGCCTACTGTTGGTAAATTTTAAATGTTAGCAGAAGAGAATAGGTGTCTCTCCACTCGCGCCTGCCTGACCTGCTCACAAAAGTAACACTATGCACCCATGACCATGACAGCATAATACAAAAAGTCGAAAATCTATGAAAAGAATGATTAGTCTGGCCAAAGTCTTTTGATTAGAAAGCGTAAACAGATGTGTTAATATTGTGTATTGGTCAAAGTAATACACGACGTTTTAATAGCGACTTTCTTAAACCTACAACAAGAAAATGCAAATATTACGACCGAGCTCTTAATAAGATAAAGAAGATGTCTGGATGTGTTGAGATTTTGACAGAGAGAGCAAACTTGTTCTCCTACGCTGCATCAAACATCAAGACATCCTATGTGAAACTGTCTTCATTCAAAACCTTAAATATAAAACCTAGTCCTCAATGTAAAAATAAAATTTCTAAATGTTATTCTTTTCCATGAGTTGACAGACTAGCACAGGAGTTGACAGACTATCACAGGAGTTGACAGACTATCACAAGAGCTGACAGACTATCACAGGAGCTGACAGACTATCACAAGAGCTGACAGACTATCACAGGAGCTGACAGACTATCACAGGAGCTGACAGACTATCACAGGAGTTGACATACTATCACAGGAGTTTTTTGATTCCATACAAGCCGAATGATGTGCTTGTTTGGAATGTAAGTTTTTTTTTTCTTGCTGGACATTTGATGGACTCTTTCTGGACTTTTACTGGACAGTTACTGGACACTTGCTGGATATTTGCTGGACACTTGCTGGACACTTACTGGACAGTTTCTTCCATGAAAAAAAAATTGGTCAGCGAAATATTTGAAGAATAGGCATGATAGATTTTTCCTTGTTCATAAATCTTGCATATAATACACATCCGGTGCAACATGTCAAACATCTTCAACTTTCCAATCGGCTGAGCTATTCAAAACTTCATGGGAAACAAAGCAAATCGTGTTATTGAAAAAAATATTTTTAGAAAGCATTTTAATGTTTGGCAGGCGTGGTGGCTGAGTGGTAAAGCGCTTGGCTTCCGAAGCGGGGGTCCCGGGTTCGAATCTTGCTGAAGACTGGGATTTTTAAATTTGGGATCTTTGGGCGCCTCTGAGTACCTGACATTAGTTAGGGAAAAGTAAAGGTGGTTGTACTTAAATATGTAATGATATAAAAGTATGCAATAGTTGGTTTTTTTTATATCTTATCTTATAAAATACAGACGTTAATGAAAAAAAGATGATTAGATGATTATCTGATAGTATTCTGCTGATATTATAAAATTGTAATATGGTATTATATGAGAATATTATGCTATGGTACTAAATAATAGTATTATATAATTGTATTGTATGATAGAATTATGTTTTGGTATTATATGGTAGTATTATGTGATGAATTTATAGATAATATTATGTGATGAATTTATATGATAATATTATGTGATGGTATTTAATGGTATAATTATGTGTTGGTATTATATGATAGTATATGACATGAAATTTAGTGACTGATTTTTTGCTTTGATTTTGTTTATTTTATGTGAGATTTTAATACTAAACCATCACTTGCCCTAGCGCAACCAAAAGGGTGTTGAGTTTAAAAACCCCTACCACTTATATAAAACAAAACAAAACAAAAATAATGCAAACGACAATACCCAAATTCCAATAGCGTAGCTAAGGAAGATTTTGATTTTAAAACCCCATTCTTCAATATAAGACTATCCATACATCAGTCACCAGATTCTATGAGCGTAGCCAAGAGACCCTCCAGTGGGGTTTGAAGCTTCAACATAAAAAAAGTGAATTACACACTCAAAAATCTATGAGCGTAGTCAAAGGGTTTTTTAGTTTAAACCTCCTTCCCTTTTCAGAGGGGTTTGAAGCTAAAAAATACCTCTTCAATTAAAAAAAAAGCAAATTACACACTCAAATTGCTACGATCGTAGTCAAAAGGCGTTTTGGGTTTAAACCCCCCTTTCCCGCCGTTTTTTATACTAAAAAATACCTCTTCAATATAAAAAGAAAGCAAATTACACACTCAAAATTCTATGAGCGTAACCAAACCAATGGGGTTTTGAATTTGTTAAAAAAAATTCAGAGATTTTTTAGTTTAAAACCCCCTAACAGAAGATTTTGACAATAAAACTTCCCTTTTCGATATAAAAATCTAAAGCAAACTACAGTCACCTAATTCCAAGAGCTTAGCCAAGAGAGGTTAGACATTTCTACCAGTGGCTGGGCTCCATTAATAAAGTGCAGTGAAAAGTCATCTTCCGAAATTGAAAAAAAACTAAATGTGGCTCAGCAAAGATGGCTGAGACGGATTTTAGGAGTCAGTCATAGAGATCAGGTCTCAATCAAGGAAATCCTATGCCGAACTGGGAGTCGACCCATTAGTAAGGTTGTGACAGAGCGTCGCATGAGGTTTGCGGGACATTTTCTCCGACAAAATGAATTACGCATAATAAGAGTTGCGATGACATGGAGGCCATTACGAGGAAAGCGCAAACAGGGACATCCTAGTACAATTTGGCGACACAGTTTCATGGAGGTCCTCAGAGCAGGTGGGAAGAGGCTTCAGAAATTGCCAGTGACAGATTTTTGTGAAAGCAGCTTTCCGCCCAATGCGCCGAACGACGCGGGAGGATCTAAGTCAGTAAGAATAACACTTAAGGTTTTTGAAATAAAACTTTTTAATAGCAGGATAATGCACTGTAGATACAACAAAATATGCCTTTTGTTGGCTTTTAATACTGAAAATAGTGCTTGGCGGCGGGGCTTTTCCCCGCTATGGGGGAGGCTCTCCTTAAAGGCGGGGAGTCTACAAGTTTTCCATTTACTCCAGACAGAGCCCATTGTAGGGTACAATAAGAGTCTTTCGAAAGAATGAAGGGTCAGAATGTAATAAACATTAATTATGTGTGTGTGTGTACAAAAAAAAAAAAAACATCCTGTCTACGCCCATGGTATATGATAGTATTATGTGATGGTATTATATGATAGTATTATGTGATGGTATAATGTGATAATTTGTATGTGACCTTATATGATAGTATTATGTAATAGTATCATATGATAGTATTATTTGATGGTATTATGTGAAGTATTATATGGTATAATATGATAGTATTATGGTCGGATTTGGTCCAACGGATGAGGAAGGAATTTGAGAATAAGAATCTAAGGGACTTCTTACCAAGTGACTACTTACCAAGTGACTACTTACCAAGTGACTACTTACCAAGTAAATACTTACCAAGTGACTACTTACCAAGTGACTACTTACCAAGCGGCTAATTACCAAGTGACTACTTACCAAGCGACTACTTACCAAGCGACTACTTACCAAGCGACTACTTACCAAGCGGCTACTTACCAAGTGACTACTTACCAAGCGGCTACTTACTAAGTGACTACTTACCAAGCGACTACTTACCAAGCGGCTACTTACCAAGTGACTACTTACCAAGCGGCTACTTACCAAGTGGTTATTTACCAATCGGACTCGATTTCGAATCACGTCTGGTGCTGAGGAGGATCCAATAGAACGTTGCGACTTAACTACTGA
Source organism: Biomphalaria sudanica (assembly GCA_036873155.1). Lineage (NCBI taxonomy): Eukaryota > Metazoa > Mollusca > Gastropoda > Planorbidae > Biomphalaria > Biomphalaria sudanica. Next base: position 1,145,214 of record JAZGLO010002124.1, read on the forward strand.
GTCTGTGAGATAATAAACGAGATGGATAATGTGAAAAGAGTGACCGTACACCGTGAAGAATGACATGCCTTTAAACAGACACTCCATTACAAACATTAAAATGACATGCCTTTAAACAGACACTCCATTACAAACATTAAAATGACATGCCTTTAAACAGACACTCCATTACAAACATTAAGTGTAGACGAAGGTAATGAGATACAAAAACTATTTCTCAGGGGCTTGTCAACAAAATCGTTTACGACTTGCATGGCAATGCTTATTAAAAGAGAAACGTATTGAGTAGGCCTCCTCCTGAATCAAATCCAGACCATATTTGTACACAATGTCACAGCATGAAGAGATCAAAGAGTTGCCAGTTTGGCTGCCATATACACACTGACATTTGGGGAGTAAAAAGAAACTTCTGCTGCGTCCGTTAAGGTCTCAAATTTCATGAGATTATGTGATGCCTGTCGTCTGCTAAATTCCCGTCTACCACCTCATCCATTAATCATCCTTGTCAGTTAGCAGGTAGCACTTCAATCTACTGGTTCTAGGTATCTACCTGTTGCAAAATTAAAGACTAAAATAATACAACTACTAATACTAAATTTGATCTAAATCTACTTGGTCACTGAACCGTTTCTTGTACTGCTAGCCAGAATGTTAGGGTTCAAGGATTTTTACCGCGTTCAACATCTTAGCGTAGCATCAGCTGAGTATGTCCAACTAAATGTGCTGCTGTTTTATTCATTTATCTGATAGATTTATGATTTAAATAGCCTTAAAGCAAATTTGTCGTTTAAGGGACATTTATCCTCAACCCTCAAGCTGGTGTTCTATTAATAATAATACAATTTTTAAAACAAATTCCTACCTTATGTTCAAATGATATAGTAGACTAGACATTCATGTTCTGTTTGTCATAAGTTGTCTCACCTTTGCGTGGGGGTGGTCATATGCTGATTTCCACTAATAAGAAAAATGCAATATAATCTTTAGTTTCCCTGAGCCTCCTAGGGCGTACATAGTGGGCATTGAACAAGTGAGGAAAGAATAACGAAGGGATTTTGTGTTTACCCTCCCCCCTCCAATAAGAACCGAAGCAAAACTATAGTTCCCATTTTTTACCAGTCGTAGGGCTCCATCAATAAAGTGCAATGAAGAGAAGATTTGGTTGATGACTTACACTTTTTGAAATGAATAGAAGATTTGGTTGATGACTTACACTTTTTGAAATGAATAGAAGATTTGGTTGATGACTTACACTTTTTGAGATGAAGCGAAGAAGTATAATGCACTGTAGATATCTCTAAATATGCATTATTCTAGTTTTAAATACCGGAAATAAAGCTAGGCGTTCCTAAACCCCTCCCCTCCCCCTGAAATACGCTTATGGTTGACACTACCTCTTTCAGCATCTAAATTTCCATTTGATTGAACCAATAAAATTATCTCGCAAAGTCTCGATCTTTCTAGCACCACAAGTGTTGCTGTGATCTTTTCTTTCTATTTTGTACATTTCTAAATGTCTTCTGTCATTCCAGACCAGTCCATTCCTTATTATCATTTTACACACACTCTCTCTCTCTCTCTTTTCTTTCTCCTTATCAATCTCGTTCTCTCTCTATCTTTCTCTCTCTGTCTCTCTCTCGCACACTTTTTCAGTCTCTCACTTTCTTTCTCTATATTTCTCTCTCTCTCTCTTTTTCACTCTCTCTGTCTCTCTCTCTCTCTTCCTCTTTTTCTTTCTTTTCCCTTGATATACCGTAAAGTACAGTCGGAAACGAAAATTGCCGTTAACAGGAACTTAGGGTTACTAAAACATTATTTAAAGAAAAACTAGACTCCATGCACTCTTGATATGTAACGGTCATTACTAGATATATAAATGTCTAGTTTTGGCCCTGATGCTTTACCCACGCTATCAGTCTTCGTCTCCTACAGAGGCACGCTGCTTTCTATGTTCTGAAGGACTGATTGTTTGTAAGGGATACATTTCACTTTGAGAGAGCGTTGGCCTCTTGAGCTTTGTAACTTTTTTGTGTGGATAAAACTGACACGAGTTGTTGCCCATACCTGCTTGTAATTATCTCCCTCAAGTGTTGTTTGAGAGACCGTGAAACCATGAAATCAGACGACACAAAAAATCAACCGTGTCGATTAAAAAGTCATTTTGATTGGGCTGATTCAAGCGGAAACCAAAATAAATCAGCCCGTTGCCAGTTTGGAATATAATGGCCAAATTTGTGCACCGACTACAGAGTAAGCAGTGGCGTAGTAGGCAGGAATAGAAGAAGGCGTAGACTCAGTAGAGCGAGTTAACCATAGATTAGTTACAGAATCGTTTCTCTAACTCAACGGTTCTCAATTTATGGGTCTGAACTGGTACACAAGGAAGGCCGCAAGTTTTTATTTTTATTTTCTTATATTTCTATTTGTAAAAGAAAATTAAATTATACAAAGACTGTACAAATGGTGCTCCTAGTATTTTAGGATGGCGATATAAATTTCAAGTCACCAAAAGTCATCAGAACAAAGTTTTGGCTATGTAATTTGTCTAAAATAAAATAGTGTCAAGCATGCCATATTGTGATGACGAATTTATAATATTAGCAAAAGCGAAGTTAATTTAAGCTTATGAACGAAAATAATTTTACGGTTTGGGGGTCGCCGTGTTGTGTAAATGTATCAAAGGGGTCGAGGAACTATCAGGTTGAGAACCGCTGCTCTAACTGTGCTCTAACGATTTGCTGGCAAGGAGTGCTCAACCTGAGAGTCTTCAAGGACAAAAATCTGCCTTTGCATTGTGGTAATAAATTCATATTTATACATTGAAGCAAAAAGAAAACAAAACAAAAAAATGTTTCAAATGATGTATCGCCGTTTCAAACAGTTTTTTTGTGACAGACGTCTGCAACAAGATCAATTCAAACTTTTTATTTTTAGAGAAGACATATCAGAACGTCTTCACCAATGCGATTCTATAGACTACTGGCGTCTTTCTTACGACAGAACTGTCGAATTTCTCCAATAATAATAATTATTATTAATAATTATTATTTCATTATTCTGTTGCGTGAATAAAACATGCCTGCTAAAAGACGTTTTTTTTCTGAACATGAGAATAAGTTTTTAAAGATGAAGCCCATTTCAAAACTACACGCCGTTCTGTTTGTCACACCCACTCCACACTTTCTTTGTTTAACTCTTCCTTGACCAAATAGTCCGTTGTGGACGCCATGAGAATGAATTTAAAAAAAAAGGAGTTAGTGGGGTGAGAGTGTAATGGTTTTTTTTTTTTTTTTTTGCTTGGTAGGGGGGCATCTCTAGTTACAGTTTGAGAAACACTGAATCAATGAGCTAGTGTGACCGGTAAGTTGGCCAGGTACACCCAAATCGACCTTCACCTTTATGTAGCGCCTGCCATTTATGGAAGTGTAGCTTCCCCTTTTCCTCATTGACTTGGATTCAAGATCTAGATCTAAGCAGACAATCTGCTTCTATTCACTTCATCTGTACAATAACAAGAAACATAGATAATTGATGAGGGAAATTCAACTAACGGTTGTTAAAATCTAGAACTCTTATCTTTACGGAACTAATTTCACATATAACAAAAATTCACATTTCTTTGAATGAAGTTTCTGCTGCCGCTATTATGGAATGTGGAATACACCAGAGGTCTTATGATCATAAAATCATTGCCAAGTGACAAGAAGGGCATCAAGTCTAGGACAGGGACTAAAAGTGTACATATTTGGACACATGTACAAAATGTCTTATGTACAACTTTATGCTGTGTTCACTTTAGCATTGTCGCACTTCGTGTATGTTACGAGCTTGAATGATTTTTATTCTTTCCTGAGTATATTTATTTATATTTAGGAAAATAAAACATTTGTCTCTGTATTCTTAGGTCTTATTCTGGGAATACACATTTCCATTTTGGCATGTAGGCATCTCTGTTCAAAATCGATGTGTAATGGCTGGGCAACATATGTCTGAATGTCTCATAATGAGGCAACATGTGTCTGAATGTCTCGTAATGAGGCAACATGTGTCTGAATGTCTCATAATGAGGCAATATGTTGGTTGATAAAGTCATTACGAAATTTTTTTCATTCTCAAAGACTAAATAAGATGTTATCACAATGTTTAGATTAAACGTGCAAGTCAGGCGCCGTAACAGGCGGCGTAAACGCTTTAAAGGCCAGCTCAGACGACAGCTTGCTTTAACTGACATAGAAAAGAGTACATGGCAGAAGCCGGCTTCCAAAAGTGGGGCAGCAGGAGATTCCTTATACAAGAAATTTACTGCAGATGGCAAGCGTAGGCGGCCAAAGAGAATTTAAACCGACCACCGCGAGACAGCTAGGACTTGGATGTAGCCAAATACATCAAAAACAGACAGCGAGAACTTGGATGTGGCCAAATACATCGAAAACAGACAGCGAGAACTTGGATGTGGCCAAATACATCAAAAACAGACAGCGAGAACTTGGATGTGGCCAAATACATCGAAAACAGACAGCGAGAACTTGGATGTAGCCAAATACATCAAAAACAGACAGCGAGAACTTGGATGTGGCCAAATACATCAAAAACAGACAGCGAGAACTTGGATGTGGTCAAATACATCAAAACAGAAAGCGAGAACTTGGATGTGGCCAAATACATCAAAAACAGACAACTAAGACTTGAATGTGGCCAAATATATCAAAAACAGACAGCGAGAACTTTGATGTGGCCAAATACATCAAAAACAGACAGCGAGAACTTGGATGTGGCCAAATACATCAAAAAACAGACAGCGAGAACTTGGATGTGGCCAAATACATCAAAAACAGACAGCTAGGACTTGGATCTGGCCAAATACATTAAAAACAGACAGCGAGAACTTGGATCTGGCCAAATACATCAAAAACAGACAGCGAGAACTTGGATGTGGCCAAATACATCAAAAACAGACAGCTAGGACTTCCTAGTGTTATGTTTATATGTGTATATTTGTTTAATATCAACATGTAGTTGTGTGCTTGTTTAATATCAACATGCAGTTGTATGCCTGTTTTATCTTGTTTATATTAGCATGCAGTTGTTTGTTTATATCAACATGCAGCTGTATGCTTGTTTATATCAACATACAGTTGTATGCTTGCTTTATCTTGTTTATATTAGCATGCAGTTGTTTGTTTGTTTATATCAACATGCAGCTGTATGCTTGTTTATATCAACATGCAGTTGTATGCCTGTTTTATCTTGTTTATATTAGCATGCAGTAGTATGTTATGTTTATATCAACATGCAGCTGTATGCTTGTTTATATCAACATACAGTTGTATGCTTGTTTATAATCAACATGCAGTTCTATCTTTATTATGTTTATATTAACATGTATCTGTATGTTAAAATGAACTTGTTGACTACAAAAATAATTTACTTTAAATTCAGATTTCTAAAAACTTGCCACCACATCTCGGAGCCTTTGGTGGGCACCATGCTGACGACCCCTTTACCACTTTCACAATGTCTAGAACAGAAAATCTGTGAAAATAAACATGACATCTTGAGTTTGAGCTCTACTAAACAAAAAAAATTTGAATGAAGGTAAATAGAGCGATGCAGTGTTTGATCTCTCGTAAGATGAGTCTTTTTAAAAGTAGGACAAGGTCACAAGGTGTATATTGTTTTCACTGCATACACTGCAACAGTGACGGCCTTTAGGTGCAGACAGTTGAATGGCAAAAAGAAAGGGGGGGGGGTTTAGGGCGGTACGAAAAGTAAGAGGAGTTGGAACGCCCAGGTATGTGAAGTTATTGGTAGAAAGAAAGTAACTAACTACAGCAGCAAAAACAAACAAAGCGACGACTCAGCAAAACTCATTGCCAACTCACGTTTAAAAACAAAAAGTCAAATTTGAAACAAAAGTCACATTTCCAGATCTTCGAATTCTTGTGTTGCTACTTTAGACAATTTTCTATCATCTGCAATTCTATAGTATTCGGATGAAGATTGAGGCATAGTGTTTGGATGGGTCTGGAATCTGGAATGGTGCTTTGTGTTTTAGTGCGATTTAAAGAAAAACATTTAAATATATACTCATACTCTTACTAGAATACCCCGAAGTGGGTGGTATTTTATGACATATTTTTGCTTTGATTTTGTTTATTTTAGGTGAGATTTCAATGTTAAACGTCATTTGCCTCAGCGCAGCCTAAGAAACCCTTCAACGTAGTTTGAAGCTAAAAACCACCTCTTCAATATAAAATTAAAGCAAACTACACACACAAAATTCTATGAGCGTAGCGAGAGTTTAACCCCTCTTCCGAGAGCTTTAAGTTTAAAATCCCCTCCAGATGGTTTTGAGCTTAACCCCCCCCCCCCTTTACAGATAGCTTTGAGGTTAAAAAAAACCCGCTTTAATCTATACTATAAAACAGAAAAGGCGCCTGTATGTATGGGTGTATGTCCCGTATAGAAATTACACACGCTTGACCAAGCTTGATAAAACTTGGCATAAATGTTCCTTGGGTACTAACTGGAACCGTGACGTATGTATAGTAGCCCTAAAACTAGCTTAATACCCTCAAAAAAAAAAGTTGCCCAACCCTATGAAAGTATTATTTCATGGATCTAGGCAATGTTTACAGAGTTAAGATCGAAAGGATCTAATTTTAAGAACTACACTTCGCACAGATAGTTTTTTTACTTTGACACATGAAAATACAAAATATAGTCTATTGATTTGATTATTTAATAAAGCATTTTTACATAAATTCGTCCCTTATATCTGCGAATTTAGACATCCTGACGTACTTTATAATCCCCTTCAATTAACAAACCGGTAAACCCATTTTAATTGTACTTTATATCCTATTCATCTCGCGCTACTTTCATTTTAATTGCTAAATTTATCTCTATTCGCTATTAACAAATCGGAAAAATCCGTTTCCATTGTATTTTAATTTTGATATGAATGTAAACCCATTTTCGCAAAACTACTTTTATTTTCGTGGCGAAATAAAAAAAAACAACTTGAAAGGAACATTAGCTAAGTTTGACTTAGATATAAAACCAATCCACTAAATAAGTAGTACACAAACTAAGGCCCGCAGGTCTCGGGTAATGTTGGGCTAGTATTATTCTTAAGCAAACTACAGTCACCAAATTCTATGAGCGTAGCTAAGGGGGGTTTAAGTTTGTTTAAAAAAAAAAAAAGCCTCCAGAGATTTTTTTAGTTCAAATCCACCCAACAGATGGTTTTGACGATAACACTTACCTTTTTGATATACAAACTAAAGCAAACTACAGTCACCAAACTGCATGAGCGCAGCCAAGAGGGGTTACAAATTTGTACCAGTCGCTGCATTAATAAAGTGCAGAGTATATCGGATTTGGTTTCTGGACTAATTTTTTAATAGCACTGTATATACTTCAGAATATGCATTTTTAGTTTTAAATACCGGTAGTAGTGCTTGGTGGCGGGGCTCCGCCCCTAACCCCGCTGGGTGACCTCACAGCGCTCCCCCAGATCCCCTAGCTGGCAAGGAGTGGGGTATCTACAGTCTTTCCACCAACTCCAGTAAGAACCTATTCTAGGGTACAATAAATGTCTACCTAAAGAAGGAAGAGTCAGAATAAAATAAAGATTAATTAAATAAACATACACACATAATATATATATATTATGTAGTGGAGCAGATAAATTATACTGGTATGCCAAACTTGACCAAGCACCGGTCCGCAAAATATCGAGCTAACCTCTGTCCAGGAAAGGCCGCCAAATCACGGGGATTTAAAAGGAACAATCAATGTGGCCCTTTTCCTGCTCCCATCATTCACTGAAGCTTTTGGTTCCGCGTGTACTTCTTGATGCCACATTGTGTGTAGTTCTGTTTGTGTGTGTGTGTGTGTGTGTATTTTTTTTTACAAAGTCATTGTTTTTGTGTAAGGCTGCAGGCTCTTTTTAATCATTAATAAAAGCTTGAAATTGGCCTACACCTCGTCTGGTCATTTGTTAAATCCAGTGTCAAACCCACCATAACTATATCTACATCTATATCTATATCTATGTATCCATTTATCCTTCTCTCTTCTCTCTCTCTCTCTATATATATATATATATGGAGAGAGAGAGAGAGAGAGGTGCTATAAAGATGTACATAAAAATCTTCAAGTTAAATACTTTAATGTCTCCTCTCCTATTTGTCTCAGCCTAACGTACTATTTAATGCCCCCCCCCCCTATCAGATGACATTAAAGAGACAGTCAACATTGCTAAACACAGTTCAACCGTAAAGTGTGACAACGTTGTCTATAGAACAGGGAGAGACTTGGTGAGATGGTGCTACCATCATTTCCTCTCTCCGTCCATTTAAACAAAAATTCTAAGAAGATGGCTTTGCATTGTCGTCCCTGTTGTCCTGGTTCGAATTCTATCCCATCAGCCAGTCGCGGAAAGATTGGAGCAAGGATGTAATCATTTCTGAAGACAAGTCTGAAACTACAAGGATATGTCAAATTTGTTGTGTAGAGATTGGCATTGCTTAATGATGACCAATTAGAATAGGATTGTAACAATGGGATTGTGTAGATCGTACAATGCGATTGCATAACTTGTGGCTGAGATTGTGATGTTAAAATTATGCTAGTTTTAATAATAATAATAATAATCTTTATTGTCCGTATGGAAATTTGTCTTACAATTTGTGCATTACACCAAACAAAAAACATTATAACTATAAGAAACCAAAGTGTACATTCCCACCAGACGCACTCCTAATTTACATGTGACAAAGTTTATATCAGATTGTTATTATTTAATGATTTGATTGCCAGGGGAGCAAAAGAGTGTTTGTGTCTGTTTGTCTTTGCTTTCGGTGTCTTGTATCTCTTTTGTGATGGTAAAGTAACGTTTCCATTACAGACCTTGCGATCTCTGGGGCAGACGATGATGAGGTCAAGGTTAGTCTCGGGACTCGTAATATTCACAAATAAACAACACATTGAATTTCTATACATTTACAAGAGTCATTAAGACTCCGAAACAGTCAATACATCTCATTAGATAGCCTCTACAGTCTACATCTTTCCCCTTTGGCTGCAACCGTCTAAGCTATATTTTGTACATATGGAAAATTTCTGTGGTCTTAGTTTTAACCATAGACTACATATATACAAGACTGCCAACTGTGCGCACCACTTAAATAAGTCCCGTACACCGAGTCGTCCTTGGTTGCAGGGTAGAGTTGGTAGAATGTAGTCTATGGATTTTAGCTAAGTAATGTAAACATCTTCTTGCTGCGCTATATTTCTTTGTTCTAGAAATAATAAGGCTTGTCTTCGAGCCCCAGATGTGACCTACTTATTTTACCACATCAAGCGCAGACATAATAATTGTTCCCCTGTGGTCGATTTGGATTTTCTTTTCGCCGTCTACGTTTGTCCTTGGCAGCGGATTTTCTTTTGGTCTCAAGTGTGTATCTCGCGGCCTTTGTAAGTAACCTCCAGCTGTCTCGTTCTGAAGCCGCATGCAACCAGTGGATCTCTTCTATGTCAGTTAAAGCAAGTTGATGCCTAAGCTGGCATTTACAGCGCTTCCGTGGGGCACCTCTATTACGTCCAACGTCAAAAAAGAAAGACTGCTTTTGGCATACGTTCGTCCCCCATTCGGGATACGTGCCCTGCCCAGCGTAACTGTCGGTTCTAGAAATACACCAGTGACAAACAAAACAAGTTTTTCTTTAAAATTTTCTTTTTTTTAAATATTTTTATCTGATAGAATACAGACGTTACTTTAAAAAAAGTAGATGATTACGTCCTACGCGGCATGCATCTAGTCATGCTTGTCAAACAATGACTTAAATTCTGCCAAGTCATTTTTGTTCTTGGCTGGCTCAGGCTACCCATTCCATGCTCTAATAGTACTAGGGAAGAAGGAGCATTTGTACAAATTTGAACTAATGCAATTTGGTAAACCATTTATGTAAATTAAAAATAGTAGTGGACCTAAGACTGTTCCTTGAGGTACACCTGAGTTTACTGTTATTGATGTTGATTTAGAGCCATTTATTATTACAGTTTGTTCTCTCTCTATCAGAAAATCTTTAATCCAGTGATGCAGTGGACCATCAATGCCAAAATATTTTAATTTTTTAAGCAAACTATGGTGGTGAAATTTGTCAAAGGCCTTAGAAAAATCTAGTAAGATAGCATCTATTTGCTCACTAATATCTAAGCCGTTTGAAAAATCATCAATTAGTCCTATTAGTTGTGTTTCACATGATCTATATTTCCTAAAGCCATGTTGGTATGGAGTAAGGACATTATGTTTGTCTAAGTGGTTTATAATGTTGCTACATATTATGTGTTCTAGGATTTTAGATGTAATGCTGGTAAGTGACACTGGTCTGTAGTTTCCTGGGTCAGATTTTTCTCCTTTTTTAAATAGGGGGGTGACATAAGCTTCTTTCCAGTCCCTTGGTACTCTGCCCTGGTTAAGAGAAGCCTGAAAAAGTAGTTTGAACACTGGTGCTAGCTCATTGCTTAGTTCTTTGAGTAATTTTGCTGGAATACCATCAGGTATGTCTCGTATAGTACGTGACAATGTTAATCTCAGGAATAAAAAATAAATAATTTTCATTGTACTTATATCGGCTCAAAAGTTTTGAAGAAGACATTTCAATATACTCCTTCTTCCCTAGTGCTATTAGAGCATGGAATGGGTTGCCTGAGCTAGCCAGGAAAACCAGTGACTTGGCAGAATTTAAGTCATTGGTTAATATGCATGACTAAATGCATGACGCGTAGGACGTAATCATCTTCTTTTTTGAAGTAAAGTCTGTATTATATAAGATATGTCTGCGCTAAAGTGATTCTTCTCAGATTATGTCAGAACGGTCAAACTTCTCCGGAATGCGGTAAATCGTTACCAAGACGACCTTTGTGTGACAAGAAATAAATTAATTAATAAAAACGCAGAAAAACGCTGGGCGCAGGGGTATTTTGATGGAATTTGTTTTCTTCTAGGGGGCGGCACTGTAAAAAAAATGAGAAAGACCATTTTAATTAATATAGATCTATTACTTTTCTTGTATTGCAATATTCCACTTTGACATATTTACAGATGTGTGTGTGTGTGGGGGGGTCTCTTGCCATTGACCTCTCCTCCCCCCCAAACTTTTGTTCTAATGTAACTATTGTCCATGACCTGTCAGCACTAAAACAAAAAGAGCATTTGGAGCCTGATTTCCTAACAATGAAGAGATTTGAAAAGGCTGATGAGCCAAAGCCTACAGAACATATCTTCTGCCGTGTTCAGACCATAATAACTCTTAACTTCCGCTCCTGCACCAGATACCTAGAAACACATGTCTGCCCACGTGACCTAGAAACATATGAAGTGAATCTCTCTATATATAATTCTCTTCATGGATTAAGAGTTTGGACACCACGTAAAGGAAAGATCACTCTGTTATTTTTGCAAGTCGGACGAACTAGAGTTACCCTACGTAATTTAAGAGGCGAAAAAAAAGAGGGGGTGGGAGAAAAAGTAGTATTAACCCGTCACTAAACAGTAGGACCGGACTTAACCGTTGTGACCAAGAAGTCATGGAAAGAGAACAAGTAATATATTCTGTATTCACCCGTCACTAAATAGCAGGGCGGGGCTTAACCATTGTGGAGCCCTATACAAAAGGGATTTCGCGGGGCCAAGTTTGGGTATGGATACGGATAATAAGTGAACATTAAGAGTTTGTATTAGAAAATACATTCGTCTTTGCATTTTATTTACTTTTTACTACGTACAGAATGACTTTACGAGCCTTGCGTGTAGCGAAGTCATAAAAATTCTATTTCCTACATAGATCACGCTCTATAGCAAGAATTACCAAATTTTTCATTCTATCTACGAGAATTATTGACCTCAAGTAATTCTTCATTAGTTTGAGGTGCGAGAAGCTTTTTCCACCAGATTACACAATTACGGGAAATGCATAATGCCGTTTTTACTTATCGCGCGTAGGATTGGCGTTTTCCATATTGAATGACACCCCAAAATGACAATTTTTGTTTACATATTTCAGGAAAATGGTATGAGTCTTCAAAACATTTAATAATTTCCGGATATTTCCAGGACTTTTTCGTATATTTTGCAATTTCAGGAGATTTCCAGGAGCTCCTGGTAAATCGACAGGAGGCTGCGGCAAATCTGTTATAAGATATAAAATGATTTAATTTAATAATTCATACAACTAGAATTAGCGCTGGTCCAATGAAAGTGCGGGGCCCACTGCGGTCGCATAGTTTACAGTGGCCTAAGGCCGACCCTGCAAAATAGCGGCGTATGTTATGCCGCCGGTCGACTAGTATCTTATATTCTAATTGGAGTGTTGTGCGTAAAATAAAGGCACTTAAATTATCTTAGTTTGTGTATGTGTGTGTGTGTTCGGGGCAGCCAAATGGCATTACAAAAAAAGATAAGAGACTGTGTGTGTGGAGGGGGGGTATGAGTGGGATAGGGAGAGAAGTGAGGAGAAAGGAGGGCAGCAAGAGAGAAGGAGACAGAGAGGTGTAGATAGATTCAGAAAAGGGGAATGGGGAGTGAGGAGAGAGGGAGTAAGGTGAATAGAGAGAGGGTCGAGGAGAGGGAGAGGGAGAGAGAGATAAAAAAGAGAGAGAGACGGGGAGGTAGGCAAGGAGAAAGAGGACAGACAGAGAAGAGATATGGAGAGGAAGCTGTGGAAACAAAAGGGGGGGGAGATAGAGAGGAGACTAAAAAGGGGAACAAAGCGAATGAGAGAGACATCGGGGGGGATGAGAGGAGACTAAAGAGGGGGACACAGCGAATGAGAGAGACATCGGGGGGGATAGAGAAAGAGGACAGACAGAGAAGAGATATGGAGAGGAAGCTGTGGAAACAAAAGGGGGGGGGGAGATAGAGAGGAGACTAAAAAGGGGAACAAAGCGAATGAGAGAGACATCGGGGGGGATGAGAGGAGACTAAAGAGGGGGACACAGCGAATGAGAGAGACATCGGGGGGGATAGAGAGGAGACTAAAGAGGGGGACACAGCGAATGAGAGACACATCGGGGGGGATGAGAGGAGACTAAAGAGGGGGACACAGCGAATGAGAGAGACATCGGGGGGGGGGATAGAGAGGAGACTAAAGAGGGGGACACAGCGAATGAGAGAGACATCGGGGGGGATAGAGAGGAGACTAAAGAGGGGGACACAGCGAATGAGAGAGACATCGGGGGGGGATAGAGAGGAGACTAAAGAGGGGGACACAGCGAATGAGAGAGACATTGGGGGGGGGGATAGAGAGGAGACTAAAGATGGGGACACAGCGAATGAGAGAGACATCGGGGGGGGGGATAGAGAGGAGACTAAAGAGGGGGACACAGCGAATGAGAGAGACATCGGGGGGGATAAAGAGGAGACTAAAGAGGGGGACACAGCGAATGAGAGAGAATTCGGGGGGGATAGAGAGGAGACTAAAGAGGGGGACACAGCGAATGAGAGAGACATCGGGGGGGGGATAGAGAGGAGACTAAAGAGGGGGACACAGCGAATGAGAGAGACATCGGGGGGGGATAGAGAGGAGACTAAAGAGGGGGACACAGCGAATGAGAGAGACATCGGGGAGGGGATAGAGAGGAGACTAAAGAGGGGGACACAGCGAATGAGAGAGACATCGGGGGGGGGGGATAGAGAGGAGACTAAAGAGGGGGACACAGCGAATGAGAGAGACATCGGGGGGGGATAGAGAGGAGACTAAAGAGGGGGACACAGCGAATGAGAGAGACATCGGGGGGGATAGAGAGGAGACTAAAGAGGCGGACACAGCGAATGGAGAGAGACATCGGGGGGGGGGATAGAGAGGAGACTAAAGAGGGGGGCACAGCGAATGAGAGAGACATCAGGGGGGGGATAAAGAGGAGACTAAAGAGGGGGACACCGCGAATGAGAGAGAATTCGGGGGGGATAGAGAGGAGACTAAAGAGGGGGACACAGCGAATGAGAGAGACATCGGGGGGGGAGATAGAGAGGAGACTAAAGAGGGGGACACAGCGAATGAGAGAGACATCAGGGGGGGATAAAGAGGAGACTAAAGAGGGGGACACAGCGAATGAGAGAGAATTCGGGGGGGATAGAGAGGAGACTAAAGAGGGGGACACAGCGAATGAGAGAGACATCGGGGGGGGGATAGAGAGGAGACTAAAGAGGGGGACACAGCGAATGAGAGAGACATCGGGGGGGGGGATAGAGAGGAGACTAAAGAGGGGGACACAGCGAATGAGAGAGACATCGGGGGGGGGATAGAGAGGAGACTAAAGAGGGGGACACAGCGAATGAGAGAGACATCGGGGGGGGGGATAGAGAGGAGACTAAAGAGGGGGACACAGCGAATGAGAGAGGCATCGGGGGGGGGGGATAGAGAGGAGACTAAAGAGGGGGACACAGCGAATGAGAGAGACATCGGGGGGGATAGAGAGGAGACTAAAGAGGCGGACACAGCGAATGGAGAGAGACATCGGGGGGGGGGATAGAGAGGAGACTAAAGAGGGGGAAACAGCGAATGAGATAGACATCGGGGGGGATAGAGAGGAGACTCAAGAGGGGGACACAGCGAATGAGAGAGACATCGGGGGGGGGGGATAGAGAGGAGACTAAAGAGGGGGACACAGCAAATGAGAGAGACATTGGGGGAGGATAGAGAGGAGACTAAAGAGGGGGACACAGCGAATGAGAGAGACATCGGGGGGGGATAGAGAGGAGACTAAAGAGTGGGACACAGCGAATGAGAGAGCCATCGGGGGGGGGGATAGAGAGGAGACTAAAGAGGGGGACACAGCGAATGAGAGACACATCGGGGGGGATAGAGAGGAGACTAAAGAGGGGGACACATCGGGGGGGGATAGAGAGGAGACTAAAGAGGGGGACACATCGGGGGGGATAGAGAGGAGACTAAAGAAGGGGACAGCGAATGAGAGAGACATGGGGGGGATAGAGAGGAGACTAAAGAGGGGGACACAGCGAATGAGAGAGACATCGGGGGGGATAGAGAGGAGACTAAAGAGGGGGACACAGCGAATGAGAGAGACATCGGGGGGGATAGAGAGGAGACTAAAGAGGGGGACACAGCGAATGAGAGAGACATTGGGGGGGGATAGAGAGGAGACTAAAGATGGGGACACAGCGAATGAGAGAGACATCGGGGGGGGGATAGAGAGGAGACAAAAGAGGGGGACACAGCGAATGAGAGAGACATCGGGGGGGATAAAGAGGAGACTAAAGAGGGGGACACAGCGAATGAGAGAGAATTCGGGGGGGATAGAGAGGAGACTAAAGAGGGGGACACAGCGAATGAGAGAGACATCGGGGGGGGGATAGAGAGGAGACTAAAGAGGGGGACACAGCGAATGAGAGAGACATCGGGGGGGGATAGAGAGGAGACTTAAGAGGGGGACACAGCGAATGAGAGAGACATCGGGGGGGATAGAGAGGAGACTAAAGAGGGGGACACAGCGAATGAGAGAGACATCGGGGGGGGATAGAGAGGAGACTAAAGAGGGGGACACAGCGAATGAGAGAGACATCGGGGGGGGATAGAGAGGAGACTAAAGAGGGGGACACAGCGAATGAGAGAGACATCGGGGGGGATAGAGAGGAGACTAAAGAGGCGGACACAGCGAATGGAGAGAGACATCGGGGGGGGGGGGGGATAGAGAGGAGACTAAAGAGGGGGGCACAGCGAATGAGAGAGACATCAGGGGGGGGATAAAGAGGAGACTAAAGAGGGGGACACCGCGAATGAGAGAGAATTCGGGGGGGATAGAGAGGAGACTAAAGAGGGGGACACAGCGAATGAGAGAGACATCGGGGGGGGAGATAGAGAGGAGACTAAAGAGGGGGACACAGCGAATGAGAGAGACATCGGGGGGGATAGAGAGGAGACTAAAGAGGCGGACACAGCGAATGGAGAGAGACATCGGGGGGGGGGATAGAGAGGAGACTAAAGAGGGGGGCACAGCGAATGAGAGAGACATCAGGGGGGGGGATAAAGAGGAGACTAAAGAGGGGGACACCGCGAATGAGAGAGAATTCGGGGGGGATAGAGAGGAGACTAAAGAGGGGGACACAGCGAATGAGAGAGACATCGGGGGGGGAGATAGAGAGGAGACTAAAGAGGGGGACACAGCGAATGAGAGAGACATCAGGGGGGGATAAAGAGGAGACTAAAGAGGGGAACACAGCGAATGAAAGAGAATTCGGGGGGGGGGATAGAGAGGAGACTAAAGAGGGGGACACAGCGAATGAGAGAGACATCGGGGGGGGGGATAGAGAGAAGACTAAAGAGGGGGACACAGCGAATGAGAGAGAATTCGGGGGGGATAGAGAGGAGACTAAAGAGGGGGACACAGCGAATGAGAGAGACATCGGGGGGGGGATAGAGAGGAGACTAAAGAGGGGGACACAGCGAATGAGAGAGACATCGGGGGGGGATAGAGAGGAGACTAAAGAGGGGGACACAGCGAATGAGAGAGACATCGGGGGGGGGGGGATAGAGAGGAGACTAAAGAGGGGGACACAGCGAATGAGAGAGACATCGGGGGGGGGGATAGAGAGGAGACTAAAGAGGGGGACACAGCGAATGAGAGAGACATCGGGGGGGATAGAGAGGAGACTAAAGAGGCGGACACAGCGAATGGAGAGAGACATCGGGGGGGGGGATAGAGAGGAGACTAAAGAGGGGGAAACAGCGAATGAGATAGACATCGGGGGGGATAGAGAGGAGACTAAAGAGGGGGACACAGCGAATGAGAGAGACATCGGGGGGGGGGATAGAGAGGAGACTAAAGAGGGGGACACAGCAAATGAGAGAGACATTGGGGGAGGATAGAGAGGAGACTAAAGAGGGGGACACAGCGAATGAGAGAGACATCGGGGGGGGATAGAGAGGAGACTAAAGAGTGGGACACAGCGAATGAGAGAGCCATCGGGGGGGGGGATAGAGAGGAGACTAAAGAGGGGGACACAGCGAATGAGAGACACATCGGGGGGGATAGAGAGGAGACTAAAGAGGGGGACACATCGGGGGGGGGATAGAGAGGAGACTAAAGAGGGGGACACATCGGGGGGGATAGAGAGGAGACTAAAGAAGGGGACAGCGAATGAGAGAGACATGGGGGGGATAGAGAGGAGACTAAAGAAGGGGACAGCGAATGAGAGAGACATCGGGGGGGATAGAGAGGAGACTAAAGAGGGGGACACAGCGAATGAGAGAGACATCGGGGGGGGGGGATAGAGAGGAGACTAAAGAGGGGGACACAGCGAATGAGAGACACATCGGGGGGGGGGGATGACAGAAGCTGTCTTTACCGACTCAAACCTTTATTATAAACGTGTGGGTGGGGGGCAACAAGGTTAACAAGTTAATTGATACCAATTGCAGCCATCATTAAACAAGACGTCATCATTCTCCTTGTGTCTAGACTTTTGTCCGTTTTCCATTTGCACTAACTATTTGTTTGCCATGGTCTCCAGTTAATGCCAAGTTAAGATAGATAGAGAATTGGGGGGAAGAAATAAATAAAATGTCTTCAACAACAAAATAAATATAGTACGATCACATGACACTAGCTTGTACGTGTTGGAGTATCATCGTGACAACCACCGGGGGAGATAACTCTTAAAAATGTATTCTTCCATGCAGAACTAGATGTACTCAGTTCTTGGCTACATTTTCTTTTGTGTTTATATTTTAAATTTTTTTTTTTTATCCATTCAAGATTTAGCAAGCATTTAGCAAGAGATAAACAGACAATAATCTCCAGGTATCAGGTTACACTATCCACAGCATCTCTGACCCGGTCAGGGCCACTAAAAGGTCCAGATTCATTCAACCGTTTCTTGAGAAGCAGTCAAGTCACATTTATGTGAAAATAACAGTTTTAAGGGTCAGTGATTTCATAGCATGTCTACATTTCACAGCGCAGACATTCTCATTTGACTGAACTTGACACGAAGTCAGCGGTTACAAGCTGAACATGGACACAATAAACTAACAAGAAACTTAACTAATAATAATAATAATGATAATAATAATAATAACAATAAAAAAATAATAATGTTGATGTTAATGTCGGTTTGGACGACGTCGGGCATGAGATTCGCCAATGGGAAGAAAAAACACTCCATGGAAAATTCCCGGCTTTATTAGATGGGGACAAAATTGACAAGGCTGCTTCCTTAACAGGGCTCAAAGCAGATCATCTCTACCCTGAAACTGAAGGCTTTGTTACAGCAATACAGGACAGAGTAATTAGGACAAAAAATTACGAGAAGCATATCGTAAAACTCAATATTGTTGACAAATACCAAAAATGTGGAAATGTGGGTGTCAATTGAACACATAATCGCAGGATGTTCAGCCCTATCAGAATCAGCCTACCTAGGTCGCTATAATTAAGTTGCAAAGCTAACACAGCAGCACTTGGCTTTGACACAAAATTTGATCGGTAAGAATACTCCTCCTTATTACAAATACTCACCACAAGAGGTTCTCGAGTCTACGGATCATCTCCTGTACTGGGATAGACCTATTTTGACTGACAAAGCGGTAGATTTTAATCGCCCTGATCTGCTGCCCATCGATAAAAAAGAAAAGGCCGCTACCATTATTGACATCGCCGTACCACTAACTCATAATTTTAAAAAAGCTGAGCTGGAAAAAACAAGGAAAATATGGGAACCTAGGCTTGGAGATAAAGCGTTTATGGAAATTATCTAAAATAACAATATACCCCATTGTCATATCAACCGATGGGATAATAACAACTGACCTCATAGATACCTTCAAGGCCCTTGGCATTCCTAGGAACATTCTCGTTGCCTGTCAGAGGGCGGTACTTCTGCAGACCTGCCACATCACCAGAAAATTCCTCAGTGGAAACTGTTAAAGGGACTACGATGAATTGTGTTTCTCTTTAGCGAAACTCGACCCTGGCAGCGCCAGAGAATGACTACTCGTTCATTTCTAACAATAATAATGGTGGATTTTAATCACCCTGATCAAAAAAAAAACGCTACCATCAGTAATATCGCCGTACCACTATCGCATAATAATAGCCTATAAAGAAAACTGAAATGGAAAAACAAAGAAAATCTTGATACCTAAGCTTGGAGGTATAAGCGATTTGGAAGATGTCTAAAACAAATATATGCTGTTTCTATATCAACTGAGTGGAGAATGACAACTGACCTCACAGATACCATCAAGACCCTTAACATTTCCAGGAAGATTCTCATTGCCTGTCACAGGGCGGTACTGCTGCAGACCTGCCACATCACCTGAAAAGTTCTCAGTGGACACTGTTAAAGGCAGACTACAATGAATTGTGTTTCTCTCTAACCAAGAAAAAAATCTATTTAAAAAACACTCTAAAAACTTGAAACAAAGGGCCACAATCCTGTTTAGAGCTGTAACCTTTTTTTTTTGTCCATTCAATGAATATTGTTAATTCTGCTTCACCATCTTCTACTAGTATTGAATAATCAACAGCTGAAGTTTTATTGAACTAGCTTAGGTAGTTTTGAAGAAATCTTGACATGAAAATTGACCATTTTTTCATCATTTTAGCTAAAAATATGTCTTTAAATTTTTGTTTCTCAAAAAGTTGATAAGATATAAAGAAAAATTATTTATTTCCTTCTTATTTGCATGGCCACACATAGTAAGGAAACATTTATATTATTAAAACATGTAATTTCTATTTTGGGGTTTAAGCTGTCCATAAAGTAGACCTATTACAATCTACGAAGGAGTTATTTTTAAAGTAGGTGGTTCTACTGAACTAGACTATAAGTCACCATAACTTAAAGTCAAAGTACTGACTGGGCCAAATGACACTTAGTATTGAAGGCCTACAGCTAAAGACAAAAGTGCTAACAATATATTGACCTGTTTGCATTCTAAATGTTTCAAACCGAACCAAAAGACATACAAATAAAAAATATGTTTCAAACCGAACCAAAAGACATACAAATAAAAACAAAAATGTTTCAAACCGAACCAAAAGACACAAATAAAAAAAAATGTTTCAAACCAAACCAAAAGACATACAAATAAAAAAAATGTTTCAAACCAAACCAAAAGACATACAAATAAAAAAAAATGTTTCAAACCGAACCAAAAGACAAACAAATAAAAAAAAAATGTTTCAAACCGAATCAAAAGACATACAAATAAAAAAAAATGTTTCAAACCGAACCAAAAGACATACAAATAAAAAAAAAAGTTTCAAACTGAATCAAAAGACATACAAATAAAAAAAAAAAGTTTCAAACCGAATCAAAAGACATACAAATAAAATAAAAATGTTTCAAACCGAACCAAAAGACATACAAATAAAAAAAAAATGTTTCAAACCGAATCAAAAGACATACAAATAAAAAAAATGTTTCAAACCGAATCAAAAGACATACAAATAAAAAAAAATGTTTCAAACCGAATCAAAAGACATACAAATAAAAAAAAATGTTTCAAACCGAATCAAAAGACATACAAATAAAAAAAAAATGTTTCAAACCGAATCAAAAGACATACAAATAAAAAAAAAAATGTTTCAAACCGAATCAAAAGACATACAAATAAAAAAAAAATGTTTCAAACCGAATCAAAAGACATACAAATAAAAAAAAAAATGTTTCAAACCGAACCAAAAGACAAACAAATAAAAAAAAAATGTTTCAAACCGAACCAAAAGAGATACAAATAAAAAAAAATTAAATGATGAAACCCTTCCCCTTCCCAACTCTTTTTTTTGGGGGGGGGGGGGGGGGATTCTTCCATTTGTCTAAGTCCTTGACCTTTCGGGAAACTGATCTGTCACAGTCATCTGGTTGTTGCAAAAAAATATTTAAAAATATTTAAAAATCTCACATGTAACGTGAGAGGTCTCAGTTTCGGCAAATATTTCTGTGGTAGATAGTAACACATGGAACTGTGTCTAAAGATATAGATATAGGTAGGCTTACGTAGACCTATGATATAGGTACGTAGACCTATAAAGGGGTTACGATATAGGTAGACCTATAGAGGGGTTACGATATAGTTACGTAGACCTATAAGGGAAATATGTTATAGTTACGTAGACCTATAAGGGAAATATGTTATAGTTACGTAGACCTATAAGGGAAATATGTTATAATTACGTAGACCTATAAGGGAAATATGTTATAGTTACGTAGACCTATAAGGGAAATATGTTATAGTTACGTAGACCTATAAGGGAAATATGTTATAGTTACGTAGACCTATAAGGGAAATATGTTATAGTTACGTAGACCTATAAGGGAAATATGTTATAGTTACGTAGACCTATAAGGGGGATATGTTACCAAACTTTGTCTACAAACGTGTGAATAAGGATGATATTATAAGTATAAGAAGAAACGGGTTGTCTTTTCCTTCCCCCGTCCAGAGAGTTTGATTCTGAGGCGCTTCATTGGCCAACATTATTTTTAGAGAAATAAGTTGACCTCTTTGCGTCAAATGGTACTGTAAAAAATGCACCCTCTTTATGGCCATGGTGCCACGCAAAACTGACATATATAAGTGACTCAGTCAGAAGGAGATCGGAAAGAGATATTGTTTCATGTTTTTTTTTTTTTACGGACCAGATCAGCAGACAACAACGAACAGTCAGTCCCGAGGATGTCACACACATTAAATGCAAACAATTTGAAAATGAAAATGAAGGCTATGGTGGTCTATGGGGGAAAGACGAAGTCCTCTCTTACGGTTAACGAGGGTAGCATATAGTACATACAACACACGTCCATAGTTCAAGTACCCAATAGAGTTGGCTGGACTCAGGGAGGTTCTAAGAGTCAGCGGGATTTGAACTCGAGAACACTCGGATTGTAGGCTCTACCCCTCACCCATCACGCCCATGTGGTTTGTCAATTTGAAATTACAAAATACAACAATGTATGTGTATAACTCAAACAAATCACAATAGAGTTTTAGATTAAAGAAAAAATAGTATCAAAATAAATCAATAAACAAATAAATAAATAAAGGCCTAAGAATGTAGCCTAGTGTTCACTATATAAATATTTCTCATGCCTTCTCAAATGTAGCTAAGACATATAATTCTTATTCAAGTGACAAGCAGACGTGAATGGAAGCAAGTCAACTTGACTGTCATTGCTTAATGGCCTTCTCTGAAACTAGATTAAGACTAATACAATATTCAAGAAATGCCGCATATATTTCTCTTTTAATAGATGAACTATAAATAAGCTCCTCGTGTGATACTAAAAATAGTATCATACCTCACTAGTGTCACAGAATCAAAAACGTAACATACTTGTAGTATTGCGTAAAACATTACGGGGAGAAGGGTGCAACACTATTACGTAATAAAGGAGAGTAAAGGGCGGACATATTACGTAATAAATGAGAGGAAGGGGCGGACATATTACGTAATAAAGGAGAGGAAGGGGCGGACATATTATGTAATAAAGGAGAGGAAGGGGCGGACATATTACGTAATAAAGGAGAGGAAGGGGCGGACATATTACGTAATAAAGGAGAGGAAGGGGCGGACATATTACGTAATAAAGGAGAGGAAGGGGCGGACATATTACGTAATAACGGAGAGGAAGGGGCGGACATATTACGTAATAAAGGAGAGAAAGGGGCGGACATATTACGTAATAATATCTCTATTTCTTTGTTTTGTCTCTTTGTGCCTCCCTGACTCCATCTATCGTATTCTTTCTACATCTCTGTTGTTTTTGTTTCTTTCAATGACACACTACTCCATTCCTCTTGAACTCGTATATCTTTCTGGTTGACTCCATTTCTGTTCAAATAATTTCAGTCTAGGTCTCACTTTATCTGTCTGCCTATATTTGTATTTCTCTTTTTTTATCCTGAATCTGTGTTTCTCTTTCTGTCCACATGTCTGTCTATTGCTCTGACTTCTGCTACTTTACTTCTTCATCTTCGGACTCAAAGACCAGTTTTAGTATTGTATTTGTCCATCACCCTTCGTATCTTTAGTATCTACCCAGTTATCTTCCCTCTCAATGTGGGCAGTTTAGACTAGAAGCCCACTGCTACGTGGTACAGACCTGTAACGTGGCAACGTGCTATTGGTCTAAACTGCCTTCAGGTTGTGACGTTGCAGGTCAGTGTTCAGGTCTTCTAGAACGATTGGTCTCGGTAGGGCCCCTACTGTTCGAATAAAGATAGCACTTCTCCACACTTAAGGCATTAAGAGCGTTGAAAAGTTATCTTCTCATTTTATTCCTTCTAGTCCACTCCCCCCCCCTTTTTTTTTTTAGAAAATGTTGCCAAATATTAACAATATTATCATGTCATAAAGATAGCAAAAAAAAAAAAAAAAGATGAGGCTTAAGATAAGACAATGTGACACGAGTGCCAATATTTCATCCACAGCCACACGTTCGTTGTGCTGGTGATTTAACGTTGGTGCTACTTCACCCTAACTAGACGCGTTTAAAACTAAACTCTACATACGTAAAGTCAAAACAATAATGCGCATGCACCTTTTTTTTTGGCTAAGCGTGACACAAAAACCTGGCCAAAAAAACTTAGGTCAGTGACTCTTGGGATTGCCAAATTTAAAGCGTCTTAAGTTTAAAAGTAGGACACTTCAAAAAAAAAAAAGTTCAACGGCCTTTAATAATACACAAAACAAAACAAAATGTGCTTATATTTTAAAGGTTGTTTGTGAACTGCATTACTTATCTAAAAAAATGTGCTAGAAAATCTGATAAAAATTAGAAACCTCCATTTTAGACAGATGTAATGGAGCGAGGTGAGAGGGGCAGTGCTGGACGCATTAGAGAGACGTTTTAAAAAAATAAGAAAAAAATGTTCATTAAATGTGTACTAAATCTAGACGAACTCTAATAATAAATCTGTACTATAAGAAATATTGTTATCAATTGTTTTTGTTTAGTGCAATTTCATGGTTTTAGCTTTCTCAATGCGCTATGGTCCTATCACTTGTCTGGGCCAATTGTGAAAAGGAAAAAAGGGGAGGGGGGGAGAGAAGTTGAGTATCTGGATGAATGTTACCGTGATCGCTTTTTATATAACAAACAACAACAAAAACTGTTCACTCAGGGCTCAAGCCTCCCCAAGTGGACTAATTTAGCTTATACTACCACATCTGTTAAGTAGAATTTCTTTCCTTTGTTCGATGCCAAAGAAAATAATTAATTACCAATAGCTAATTAGTTGTTTTTTTTAAATTGGTTCTTGGGTTGTCAAATACAAGAAATAATTGTGCTAAATTTCAGCTTGATCCGAGATTGGGTGTGGGAGAAATAACGTGTACACACTTTGTATCTGACCGACAGACTTGAGTTGGTATAAACTTTGTAAAATTATTAAAGATTAAAAATTCGATATCGATTGGTTTTTTAAAATTAAATATGCAAGCCATTTTATTTTCAGACAATTACACCATTTTTTGTAAAACTATTTACGCTTAAAAAAGGCTATATTATGAAATACATGACAGGCGGCTCCGTAAAAACTTGACCAAGGAAATGACTTCTTCCATTGGCCATGAATGAGAGATAGGATATTCACCAACACCTTTATCTGTTAATTAGACGATTCTTTAATCCCACCCAGTCCAAGCACATAACAATCAGTTCAGTTCATACTTAACGAAGAATATTAACACTGGAATTCAAATGACAATAACGTCATCCGCCTTCACCAATCACGCCGGCACCAATCGAAAGTTTCAACTGAATATTTATTAAAATATTTGTGCTGAAAATGAAAAACGTTTTAAACTTGTGTACTCCTCAACATTGTTCTAGTCAAGATTTCCTTGCATACGTTCATGTCAGTGGGGTAGCTAGGGTATTTGATGCCCTGTGCGGCAGTTCCTCGCGATGCCCCCACCCAAAAAAAAAAAAAAAAAAAGCCGCTT
The DNA here is from genome assembly GCA_036873155.1 of Biomphalaria sudanica. Classification (NCBI taxonomy): domain Eukaryota; kingdom Metazoa; phylum Mollusca; class Gastropoda; family Planorbidae; genus Biomphalaria; species Biomphalaria sudanica. The sequence goes on from JAZGLO010002124.1 coordinate 1,170,195, forward strand.
AAAAACAGCAAAAAGTTTCTAATTTCGAAATAAAAAGTATTTCATTCTTTAAGTTTTGCTATTTCGCAAAGAATCGAATTTACAAAAAAAAAAAAAATTAAAAAAAAAAATTATACAATTGAATCTCACGTGCTTTCTCGCCGGCAAACTATCGATAATTTTATCGAAATCAGTTTTTTTCCAATAAGTCTTGTTCAATAGTCGAAATTTCCAAATAAGGGAGTCGTAAATTCGTCATTGTTGATCGTAAATATTTCTTCATCAAAGTAAGTTTGGAAAAACTTCGCTTGCATGTTGTCTCACTTACCACAATAGTAAAAAAAAAAAAAATAAAAACAAAAATGCGAATCAAAATAGCAATATTCGGGGACTGACATATTTTTTTTAGAAAACTCTAAAACTCAATAGATTCTTGTTTTAGAAGTTCGGAGACTTCTGGAGAAACTGTGACAATTAGCCTACCTGAATACCTAAACTTCATATTAACATGACGTTGTTGTATGGGGTTGTTATTTCATGAACAATATGGTAGTTCCTTAAGTAGCTTTCTTGGGCTTCAAAAGTGTAAAAGTGCATTGCCTTCAGAGATTTAAACAAATCTGCTAAAATTTGATCCAAGCTGATCTACAGCTTACATTTGATCCCAGCCGGTGTACAGCTTACATTTGATTCCAGCTGGTCCATAGGTGACATTTGATTCCAGCTGGTCTACAGCTTACATTTGATTCCAGCTGGTCTACAGCTGACATTTGATTACATTTCAGAAAGATTATAGGACATCACGAATTACCAACACAAATTAATGTATTTGTTTCTTTATGTCATCACAAGGTGGAGTTTTACTGAGATTGTCCTCAGTTTGATGCCCCGTGCGGCCCGCACCACCCGCACATTGCTAGCTACGCCACTAGTTCATGTGGTCGATGTACCGGTATTCATCTAGAGATATCTGCCTAAGTCAAGTATTCCATGCATTATTATTTGGTACAGGACTGCAACAAAAAGTAGCCGGGGGGGGGGGGCATTCAAGAAACTTTCTTTCAGAGTTTTGCCACTTGGATTTAATACTAAATATTATTTATTGAACCAATCCTGTAAGCTCTTCCTAGAAAATATAAATATACTTTCATCTAGAAGTACCGGTAATCCTACTAACCAACTTATTGAGTGTCACCGAGTTAAAAAGGAATGTTACAAATAACCAATAAACGAGTCATTTAGTAGATTTAAAAAAAAAATTATTGTTCAACCATTTTGTACCATTAACATTCCTTCCAACTGAGAGTCAGGTGAGCACCCCGCCCTAATGCAAATGTCTAACCAGCTTATGCCTTTTATTTTCTTGACAACCTCTAGGCCTACCTAATTGTCTGTCTAACAACCATGAAGGCTACAAACATACACAACAGGTGAAGTCAAACAAAGCTGTTGAGATGATATCACACTTTATTGGAATCAAACTTCTCTAGTCGATTTTTAGATCTAAATAGCAAACCCTAAAACAACAGTGAGACTAAGAACAAAACAAAAGTGGCATTTATTTACTTGTACTGGCGACCTTGACTAACAACTTAAAGGTCATTGCCGAAATTCTAATTGGTAAGGGCACAAAACAACAAATTACAATGTCAGAAAATCAAAGACTACTCTGTCTTCAACAATAACACTACAAGGGAAGACAACTAAGTGTCTCTCGCTCTGCAGTATATATAGATCATAGTGTACAGATTTGCATGTGTTGCTCAAGTCTATTGAAATATAAATACACAAGTCTCCATTGTTGGCACCTTACACTTCAAATTATAAATCGCCAACAGCGTAAAAGCAAAAAGTGTATCATCTGTAAATAGAATTAACTTAAAAATTAGTTTCAATAGTTTGTGTGATTGAATATCTTCCTCTGAGATAGTGGCACAAGTGTACCACAGCATGAATACTTTAATCACTTTACAAAGAATGTTCCTAGCTGCATGGACTCACTAGTTTCTTGTAGTGTAACAAAAACATTGATCACAACAGTAGAACACTCACAAAGTTTTAGAGCCAATTGATGTTCACCTACTTGGATAGCAATGTCTACACTTGAGCATTTAACATTTTGGTTTGTCAAATAGTCTTCTACTCTAGGAAAGTTAATTAGAGGGTCATTTAACATTGAAGAACATTGATACTCAATTTTGATAAAAATTACATTTTATTTTGTTGAGAAAATGAAATTAAAATTTGATAGCCAAAAATAAAAACATTGTTTCAATTCTCTCGGGAGAATGGAACATAAACCATGCATTTGTATGGGCTGTCTAAAATGAGCCTGCTCTAAATCAAAGATTGTAGACTGAAGCTGTGCATCACCTACACCGTTAACTAAGTCTACTACATTAGTTGTTGCACTACAAACTAATAAGTTCTGACACAAATTGTACACTCACTAGGACCTACTAAAGGCAGCCTTAAACTAAATAATGATTGTCCATTATCTGCAGACTTAAAAACATCATGAGTCCCAGTGTAGGGACTTACCCAAACTAGTGCTGACTGCCTCTAGAGCTACTGATGTAAACACATCTCATGGGTCCCAGTGTAGGGACTTACCCAAACTAGTGCTGACTGCCTCTAGAGCTACTGATGTAAACACATCTCATGGGTCCCAGTGTAGGGACTTACCCAAACTAGTGCTGACTGCCTCTAGAGCTACTGATGTAAACACACACAATTCAAATAAAATCTCAAAAAAAAAACACAAAAAGATGAACATTGAATACATGGATCCCTAATGATTTGTGCTATTTGGAGTCAAACCACTACATTCGGATTTTGTGACCTGGTGATTGACCTATTAAAAAAAAAAACACTTCCATTTTTTAATGAAACCTCATCAGTGCTCTTAGACACTTGACATAGAATCACAGTCTGCCATGAACAAGTGGTATAGATACACTTCCAAATCAACCTTTGTTTTAACACAAGTCAGTGTGAACGGTTCCTTTGGATTTATAATTATTTGTCCATTTCCAATTTGCTGTCTTTTCAAGAGTCATCATTCAACTAATTGGCCATGTCAAACAAAACACAAGGCCTTAAAAATGTTCACTATTAACAGATTGAAGCAAACATGAACATTAGTATCATTTCAACATTTCTTCAAGTTAACAGAAAAAAAAACAACAAAAAACAACAACAGATGTCCAAATGTTTGCTACTGAAATGTTTGAACATTAGAATGAAGTGTGTGAGAAAATGAACCAATATCACAGTTGTCCAGGAGAAATAAAACACACATTTCTTTAAGGCATTGATCAAATGTAAGGATGACTTCATAATGATGCTCATGGAAATGAATTTCAATTAGTTAGTTACAAAATCTTGGTAGTGTAAACACAAAATCTTTGGACCTGGATTCCCAGATTCCAGAGATCATAAAGTTGTATGTCCCTACAATTTCAGGCTATTCATTTTTTGTTTAAAATCCTTGTCCTAAAGTTTCGAGTGAACAGCATCACATAATGTTCTTGTCCTACTTGTACTAAGCAGTAAGGGTTGGCAGGTAAAAGCATGGCCAGTTGAAAGCAATTGACTAAGTAGAGCAGTGACTTTATTTGCATAGAACCTGCACTAGTGAAGGGATGAAAGAGACTTGTTCATTTCTTGTGATATGTCATGTGTTCAATGCTCTGGTTTACTAGTGTGTTTGTGTGACTAACATGAACTCCAGTAGTTTCCTCTGACAGAAGCAGTGAACATAGTGATATGTGGAGAGATTGGAGATGACCATGAGAAGTCACCCAAGATGAAGGTGATGCTGCTGCCTGCTACATACACAGTGGATCAAATGATATGAAGTTTGGAACAACGTAAAAAATAAAAAATGGCTTTAAATTGATGTTATCATTATTTCTATTAAATGCAAAACTCTGCAATTTGTAGAGAATGTGTGATGAGCTCATGAACTATAAATAGCTTCCTATCAAATGCAATTTGATCAACTTTATACCACAGTGAAGCCCTACATTCTGATGGAAGAATGTCAGCTCCTACCTTAACAATGATTGCATGAGTATTTGATTGATCACTATTTAGTCTAATGCACTGGGAAGACTATAGAGAAATACAAAGACACACACATGCAAAATAGTAGTGCACAAAAAGTCATTGCAAATCACTGCATTGGATGAAATGATAATAGATTTCAGATTGATAAGAAAATTGTCATTTACAAATCCTATATTTCTGGGGGTTAAACAACAAAACAAATTCAGATAATTTATAGGTTGGTCAAACCTATTAGATGGATACAAGAGATACAATTTAGCATTTTTTAGCTCATTATTTTTATACAAATCTTAAACAAGCAAACTTTCCCCCCCCCCCCCTAAAAAACTTTTGTAACATTTAGCTGCACCAAGCAAGAAAAAAATGCCTCACAATTAACCTACTAATAACAGGCTTTACATTTATTAGTTTCATTCAGGTAAACAAGAAGTAAATACTAATACAGGTGACTAACAATGGTGGGCTGAGAGGAATATCTCATCTCCATATATCATGACTCTTATTTCTTCCACTTTTATATTGAAATAATTAATAAGATCAATTTAAATCAGACAGAATCTAAAATGGCAACCAGAAAATTGAGTACAAATTTTTCAAACTATAAATAGACACACAAAAAATGAATTGAATGAAACAGTAACAATAAATTAATTCAATTTAACCCCATTGTCTTTGCATTTATTGTAAATAACATTGACAACTTTGTTTTGAAAAATATATTAAAAAAAAAAAAAAAAAAAAGGCCAAAACTTCAATATATTTTGGAATGCGAGAATGACTACACAAGCTATCTACATAGAACTTATAGGATTTCTCCATTTTCTCTGCCCCACTAAACACAAAATTTGATCCAATAAAACTAGAAAAAAAAATGGAAAGATATAGAAAAGTTAGCAGCATTTCAATATGTTCACAACAATAGTGTCTTAAATATAAAATAATTATACAATGTCCATCATTGAAACAGACAAAACTATTAATGATAGCATTAAAGAAACTTGTTCACTCTTCAGTTAGACCAACATCTATTCAGTCAACTTTTCTTTGCAAAACTTTTGACAAGCCTTAACTTGATAAAAAAAAATAATAATAAAACTCACCAAGCATAAAGAAAAAACAACACTTGAATTCTATTATTTAAAATTAAAAAATAACAACAATAGATCAATAAAATAAAATAAAGATTTAGCTCACATTAGATTGTAATCATCAATAAAAAAAAAACAACATAAAAGGACATCCGTGTTAGAACCAAATGGAAGAGAGAAGAAGAGCAAGCTAATGGGGCAAAGAGGGTGAATACAAGTTCCTGAGTAAATAGAATAAAGACAACTTTTAGAAACTGCCTGCATATGAACTGAACTGTTTTCATCTACAACATACATTGGCTGGTATGGGCACTGCAGTGTCTAGGATAGTCATCACTTAGCTCACAAACACATCCACATCACAGGTTCCTCAATCAATGATAGTTACTCATGTACACAGAGTTATCAACATACTTTGATTAGTACAGCCATGACAACATCATTACTTTCTCTACAGTCACACTCAACATCATTCTTAAACAAAATGCCAGCATTACTTTCACAATTTAAACATTACTTTCACATCAAAAACTATCTTCATATATAGTCCATTATGACAGTGTTAACCAAAAGTACATAAGTCTATGTACCAGTAGCATTAAATAATAAAACATATGAACCACTTTGGCTGAATAGTATTATGTTCAAATGTGTGTTGAAACTACTGCATCCAAAAAAATAAAAATGTTTATAAGCTAAAAATGTTTATCTTTACCATTTAAAAAAAAATGTGTTCATATTAAGTAGGGCTTGTTTCATTGTTTAAACTCTGGTCCCAATGTTGGTACTACTTGACTGTGACTCGAACTTCAATTACACTTCAATCAAAAGCTAACATATTATGTAAATGCCATGTTATTAATGTAATTATACAAATGCACATTGTGTACCTCAGCTATCTGACAATATTTTTGAGACAGTCGGCTAATATTTCCACTGGGACAAAGTTGAGCATAGTCAAAGACGGCTTCTTTCCATTTTTAGTTTCTGTGGAGTCATTGGGAAAACCTCATGCTTTACCTTTTCAATTGAAGGATTATTAGAACAGTTTCAAAAATGAACTAAAAAAGATGAACAGATTTGGGATGTGACCAATGAATAACAGCATTCAAGTTGAATTTAGACTACCAGGGCAGTGTATACAGTGCAGTGTATACAGTACAAATACAATGGCCAAAATTGACTTGGATGTATTATCACAGATAGTAGATTTGACCTTGCATTGCTTGGATACTACTGTTGAGCACATTTTGGCCCTAAGTTTAGTTTGATTCAATGCAAGAGAGAGGCAAATAAAAACAAATCTACTTGTTAGGTAGCTTACTCTAAATATGTAGTTGATCAAAGCCAACGCCTGGGACAAAGTTTCTGTCAATGAAAAACAGAACATGAAAAAAAAAGATGAAATTATTTGCTGCCTTTTATTTTTGTTTTAAATAAGTTGATTGGGTTTTGGGCAACCAGCTTGTGACACACATAGCTGGGGCAACCAGCTAGTGACACACAAAGCTGAATCAGACAGGACAAAAACATTGAAGCCAATAAAAGGTTTAATATTTGTTTCTCATGGGTGGAATACACAACTTGGAAACTGAACAGAATTCTCTACCTGGACTTTAATCTGTCATTTTTTCTTTAGATAAAAGCAAAAGAATTGCAAATTGTTAGCACTGAAAGTAGACTCTGCCTACAAAAGTGCCAAGACAAAAAAACACAACAATCATGATTAATTGATCTGAACAAATGTCAAAATAAAAAGAATGAATGTGGTATTGAACCACATATTTGTATGTACACCCCACATCTGATATATCTAATAACTCTACACTGCAAGCTATTACCTAGTGACAATATCAACTAAATATACTAGTATCCACAAATCGTAGTCTCTACTCAATAAATAGAAAACAACACACGTCTAGTAACACAATATGAATATATGTACAGGATGGATTTGAACGAAGCATTACATGGTTTGGCAATAGATTAGATGAAAATGTGTACAATACTGAAAAAAACTTAACACTTCGTTCAATACCAGCCCAAAAAAATAACACATCATGGGAGCTGATTATTTTGTGTGACAAGAAAGCCCTTTAGTTGTTTAGTCTGAGGGAAACTAGACCACTAAGTTTGTTTGCATTGAACATTATCAACTGTGACAACAAACAATTTGGGGGTTGGGTGGTGGTGGTGGCATGATGGCGGATTCATTTCTATATATTAAGATCAACGCTATTTATAGTATTTACAAATCTGTGCATTGATGAGAATCTTGTAGATAAACGAAAAGTCAGCTTCCTCCATTACCTGGTGGCTGACACTATCATCACATTGCAGGACTGAGTACAGACTAGTAATGAGCAGAAGAAAGTCATATGGCACACACCAAAAAAAAATCCCCAAGGAAAACCCTAGGACTTTAAGCTGTACTGTACTATTTGTCCACCTGGTGTCTGGCCAACCAGGAAATCACAGAAGGAATTGACCAGGAGAAGGAATGGCTCATTGGTTAAATTACGTGTTTCTCTCATGACTGGAGATAAGGCAAATGGTGAAAGTAGATGACATCAACAAGGGTGGTGAGTCTGTACATATGTACAAAGCTGGGCTATACGGGATGAGACTATGCCATTAAGACATACACCGCTCCCTAGAGTAAGCCAATACATTGAACATAACATGCAAACACTTTTTGACATATTTATTATTATTGTTACTTTTTTTTTTTTTTTTTTTATATATATTTTTTTTTTAAAGTCAGCATGCAATTAATTTTTTAAAATTAATGCATGTGTTCCACTTTCAATTTTAAAACCAAATAGGAAAGTATTATTGGCCAACATGCAAAGAGAAACGTTTGTCCCCCATACAATAAACAACCAGTACAACAAGCATTCTCTTTGAATAGGAATAGCATCATTCCATTCAGGCACAACTTGACTTCTTTTCTTGATGACCACATTGTAGGTCACCTTTCATTCAATCTTACACACATAAATAGCTGTTAGTAGCATTTTCATACACATTTTTTTCTTTTTTTTTTTATGTATTTATTTATTTTTTAACTTTTTTTTTTTAAATATTTTTTACATTTTTTTTTTTTTAAATATTTTTTTTTCTTCATTTTTTTTTTTTTTTTTTTTTTAAATATTTTGTGTATGACCAATCAAATTGATTTTCACTTGATGTGTATTGATGTAAAAGATGATTCAGAAAAGACAAGAGTAAATTGCTCTGATTATATAGAGGTATACACTCCGCTAGTCCACTAGCCTATATACATGTGTGCATACACTGCAATATCAACAGTCTAGATCAAAATAAAACAAAGTGGTCTGAGTGGACTAGTTTCCCCTCGCCAAGATACTATTCATTTATTCATTCAGAAAAATCTTGTTTTTCATATATATGTATATGTATGTATGTATATATATATATATATATATATATATATATATATATATATATATATATATATATATATATATATATATATATATATATATATATATATATATATATAAATTATTTAAAATAAAATATATTATTTTGAGGTCAGCTGGAGTTTTATGCATGAAAAAAGTGCTGTGCCGAACCAATACGTTCTTTGAAAAAAAAAAAAAAAAGGGATCAAGCGGGTGAATTGGGTCACATCGCTGTGCACATTCATCATCTATATTATGTCAGGTGTAGGGGACAGGAATAAAAAAATGTTTCTAGGATGGCAAGTGTGTTACAAATTCATAGTCTCAGTTTAGTGTCTGACTGAACTTAATGTCATTATCCATAGTCTGTGTCTTAATGTCAGAGTTTAAATACAAAAGTGTTTTGTTTTGCAGAAATATAGAAATTTTTTACTCACTGACAAAACATAGCCACTATCTCAAATATTGCCATATTAAACAGCCCAGAACAGAACTATACCATAAAGCAATTCCTAAAAACAATTCTGAAACAAACTTGTAGCATCTTTTGTATGTCTTATTTTTTAAATTCATTTAAAAAAAAGGTTAGAAAATAGATGTATTAGCCAAAGACAGGCTTTAACGTACAGCTTTCAACAGGTAGCGGACTTCCCCTATTCCAAACTACCACTTGTTGTGAGCCTGATGCTAGACCATCACCTGTGTATGTTGTCCAACAGTTTCTTCAAGTTTCCAGAAATGCATCAAGATACAAATAAAAAAAGCACTGACATGCCACTTATTGAACTTGTATACACAAGATAAACATGAGACATGTTTTTTAAATAATGTGATAAAATATAAAATTCTTCCCCAGCAAAGTTAGAAAAAAAAAATTGTTTTATTTGAAATCAACTTGATCTTTATCCTAAGCATTCACAGAGCAATTACTTAAAGATAAACATCAAGTATAAATTAATCTCAACAACTGTCAGACCTGAGTTGCATGTTCAATTAATACATACATATTCATACAGGCTGTGGCAGTACCATTAACAAACTAGTCCATATAAAGATGGACAAAGCAAATATTTTTTTAAAAAGTAAAAAAAAAATGTTTTTCAAATGTTATTCAAATTTTGTGCACCATTCAATTTATTAATGTATTTTTTAAAAAATGCAGTTAAAAAGACTACAAAAAAACTGCTGGAAAAAAAACAAGGTCTGTCTAACAGTTTGGTGCAGGATGATGGCTCCATTTAGTAAATTACTTAACTCACATTGGAGATATTTGAAGAGCAAGCATTTCTTAATGACTTGCTCTACCTAGTAGGAACCAGGCAGCTGGTCACTCGCTTCTAGTGTCAGTCTTTGTTTTGTTCTGGTCACATTTTCTTGAGATGATGAATATGTACATTCCTGCACTCACAAGGATGAGGGAAAAAAGTAAGCATCAAATGAAGACTTTCTCTAATGTTGACTTGCCCTCAGGAGTCAGCATCCAACATTTCCAAGAACAGCTTGTGCATCATGACACGACCATCTTTCTTCATGTCATACCAGAACTGTTTGGCCAGTAGTTTAATGTGTGTGATGGACGGCAATAAAAGAAATAGCTGGCCAAGGCGGCGTGTGTTTGGACCAAAGACAGATTTAACACAGTCAGAAAGAGAATCCTGGAGCTGGTCCTGGAGGTGGGAAACACATTCCCCAAGCTCTGCTATAACATCTGAAATACATAAACACAACAAACGTTCCATCAATTAAGTACCAGTACAAGCATAGATTTCTATCCATTAAGTTTATAGACTAATTTCTAGTTTATACTATTCTCTCAATCAACTTGTAAATAACAGTTTTAAGCTGAATCTGAAGGAATCTTGAATCCATATCAGAAAAAAGAAATCTTATTTTTGCTTCTTGAAATAATGACACATTTATTGTAAGTGTGTCTCTGTGTGAAGGATAGTAAATGATTTAGGAACATCCCACACAAAAAGTACCTAAATTCAGCTGAAGGAATTAGTTTCAATCAATTATGGAAAGGTAAGAACTCTTTCAAGGATTTTAATTGTAGAACTAACAAAGTTAAATATAACTAAAATATAGGCATCCATCATTTCTTTAACCCTACACCTAGCTGTTCCTTATAACTGAGTCCCGCCCCCCCCCCAATTCTTACTATTGTCAGTAAATTTCAAGATTTATCTCATCAATCCAATTGTTCTCTATGTCTCTGTACCTTGAACCAAATACATTACTCTTGATAAAATTCTGACTTATAAAGAGTCTAAGTCAACTAAAATACAACTGTGAAAAAAAAACAAGACCTTAAGTTAACATGCTTTGTTAATCATAACATAATTCACACCAAGTCAATTCAAACACATAGGGGCTAACATTTACAATGACTAAACATGAGATTTAATTATGATTGGTTGATTATTTGTATATACTGATGCATTCCATGGGTCTAGAGTTCTAAGAATGTTTGACTCAACTATTAGGACAACTACAAAGGTCAAGCAAAGAACCAGAAAAAAAAAAAACAAAAAAAAGATGTACAACAGCTATTTTGGGAATTACAGAAAAATCAGTAGTGTGGTAATGAAATCTAGATCATTTCCTATATCCAATGGTAATTAAAAATACTTTTCACTTACCTATATTACAAAGTGTAATAGCTTTAAGAAGAACAAACTCTTCTTTTGTCACGCCAAGATGAGTGAATTTTTTACAGAGTTTACGCAACAACAAGTCTAGCTCTGTTGGAAAGCTGAGTGTCTCTACCATTTCTTCAGAGATCTGAAGGTCCTCAGCAAAGCATATGTTACCTTTGTAAGGACAGGAACGAAACACCAGGCTGAGCATTAGGATCTCCAGCCAGGAGTGTTGAAGTAACATCATTTGGTCCACTAGAGACAAGTTGGAGAAACCTGCAACAAGCAATACAGTAGCTTTAGATGTTATGTTTACAAAGTATAGCCAACTGCACATAGTACACTGATCACATAATCAAGGAAATTAAAGACTTTCCACACTTTTTTCCCCCCAGATAACATTAAATCTCACTTGTCCTTGTCCCTAACCCCACTTTTTTATTGACATCATCAATAGGTAAGTAATTCACAAGATTAGTCTACAATCAAATATCAGTGTTAAATATAACATGCAGAAACATTTGACTTCTTCCCACTCCAATCATCCCTTTTTTTTCCTTTTCAATGTATATACCAAGCAAGTAAACAAGTCACTTTCACTTGGGAGCCATTTGTTCTGGTCAAAGACTCACCTGGTACTTGCTTGGCCCAGCTAATTGTCATGACCAATTCTCTGTCAGCCAGATCTGAGGCAGCAGCCATAAATTTCACATCAGTATCAATGGCAGTCTCTGTGCTTGCACGTAGACATTCCATTTGGGACTCCAGTGCCAATAACATGGATAAAATTTTGTTGTCTGTGGCTAGAGAGAGAGAGAGAGAGAGAGAGAGTCAAGTACATGAAGATTAAAGTAAATGTCATGGAGTGATCTTCTTCCAGTTTGTGTACAAGGTGAAGCTGGCTTGATTATTTACTTTATTGGGAAGAATAACACTATGTACCTACAGAAATAGGTTCAACTTCATCTAGTATTACAGAACTAGTCTATAAAATCACCAAGTGTCTTGGAGTGTATTTAATCTTCAGAAACTGAACAATGTAATATAGGTTCAAAACAAAAAACAGGAAATGATGCAATTAAATTGACAAACACTTGGGTACAGCTATTCCAATGCCATTTAAATATCTGCAATAAATAAGCCAATTTTCCTGTGGACTTAAGAGCCACTAATACTTAAATATGTCAAGGCAGGCTGAGATTTATCCCAAGCAAACCCTGGTCTAGCCCAGTTTCTCCAGTCAATGAAATTGTTTCTTATCAGTCCATGCTATTTTTAGCCCCACTAATGACCCTTCACTCAATTAAGTGCTCTAAATCTGACATCACCAGTCATCATAAATTAATAAGCCATCATAAAAATCTATGTTTAGAAACAAGGGGGTCAAGACCAAGTAAACCACTGTTCAAACCACCAGTAAAGTTTAAAATGCTTGTTATGTCAACATGACATCTAGGTAAAGGGGGTAGTGGGATGAACAACTTGGAAACAACAGATTGAGATTTGCTCAATATTTGCTACACTGGAGTTTTTAAACATTTCAAAGTGACCACAATGTGGTAGCTGAGTGATTAGTGCTTGACTGTCAAAACCAAAGGTCTAATTCAAGTGTTCAAAACCTAGTGGTTACTCATATGCATTGGTCATTCTATAAATATCTCAATGGACTGGTCATTGTGTATGTCTATGAACTGGTCATTGTGTATGTCAATGGACTGGTCATTGTGTATGTCAATGGACTGGTCATTGTGTATGTCAATGGACTGGTCATTGTGTATGTCAATGGACTGGTCATTGTGTATGTCAATGGACTGGTCATTGTGTATGTCAATGGGACTGGTCATTGTGTATGTCAATGGGACTGGTCATTGTGTATGTCAATGGGACTGGTCATTGTGTATGTCAATGGGACTGGTCATTGTGTATGTCAATGGGACTGGTCATTGTGTATCTATTATGTCTGCAAAGTACAAGATTACTATTACTTTGAAGAATGTAGAGAAAAACTAAAATTAGACTCAAGTGCCTCAACATGCTTCAAACTTCCTTCATACCAGCAAGTAAATATTTCATTTGTTTGAGCAAGAATGTGTATTTACTTCAGCATACTTAAGGCTAGCTTCCATTGTCTAAAACAAGTTTGTGGCTAACCATTCATTTCACCCCAAGCTCCATCAATTGTCTCTAAACCTGACAGGAGATAAACATACAAGTAATGTCAACTTCCTGTAGTAGTTTGACACCATGCTGAAGCTGAGGTTTATAATACACTACCCCACTCTTTTCTGATGGAGACTCACTTGGCTCAATAAAGCAACAATAAAAAGACAATAAAACTCAAGAAGGAAATAGCCCTTATGTCATTCAAACCAGTTAGTCTAAGACTACTTGGAAGTTATAGAAAAAATTGAGAACAAGAGGAATCAGTTATTGCTCTTGTCACGCTCTAGTGTTGTTCTTTCTTCTTTAGGTCAATGTTCTGATGAGGGGGAAACAACTCTTGACATTTAATACTAAAGTGTACATTGATTGACTAGGAAAGTACTCACTTTCAATGCAGGATTTCTTGATCACCACTGGCAGGACTGGCTGTACATGTGTCTGGCAGTCAGAGCTACGCTTGTATTTTTGTCTGCCCCCTCTCACACGGTCTAGACGTACACCTGAAACAACACAACACAGTGTGCTCAACTAGATTAAGCTAATGGCTCACTTGTATACAGACTGTGTAGGACATACAACTACCAAAACCTAGTGCCGCGCTATGGTCAGCATACATTGAATGGAATTAGGTCACAATGCACCCATTAACTAGCAGAGAACATCATTTTCTTTTTTTTTCCACCAATGACACGAGCACGTGACTAACTCCACCAACGTCACTAGGACCATTGTGGTGAGATTTGAATACAATAATTAAACTAAACATCCGCCCAGTCAATGAACAAACTATCTCGTGACGTCACTGGACAAAAAAAAGGACTAACTAATGGCTGAAAACTGACCCCATGACCCACTCTTACTTTATCTACGTCAGTTGGGGGATGAAAGATCACAGAGACTACCTCCGTGACTGTAGTCTACAAGTGTAGTTACTTAGACCTACCATTAGTAAATATGTCAAGTTTAGTGCCGAAACTCGTGTACAGTGAACTTAGTTGCGAATCTACACCGAGGTCTGCAGACCACATCTGACCTCCTACATTTATTATGTAGGTGTGATCGATGGTTACATGCAGGTGCTGCTGACCTCGTATCTAGATCTACAGCCCAGATTGTCTGTCTAGTTCAGCCCATGCCGCACGCTAAGCCGTCCACTGTTTGAACATTTCGAAACGAAACACACAAAAAATGAAGTTCCTACCCTTGAATAGAGCTCTGAAACCTAACCTCAAGATTTATGAACAACACATGTCAGGCAAACAAACAAGAATTAACGTCCATAGTTTTGTGTTTTCATTGAGCAGACGATGTCAAGAGACTGGACAGTCTCTTTTGTTGTTTAGACCGGAAGTTATCAAGCGAGACCAATCGTCATAGAAGGCCTGAACACTGACCTGTAACGTCGCATCCTGTGGGCAGTGTTGAGGCAGCCTCTAACGAATGGTCTCGTATCAAATTATCTAAATAGTTCTGACATTTTACACGTTGATTCCTGCTACGGTTTGTCACGTTTTATTTTTTTATTTCCTAATTCTAACAAACAGTCCAAGGAATCAATGCCAGTATACAAAGCGGCTTGCTAACTTTCTATTATTTCTGGGTCGTTGTTCTAATATGACAGTGTGAACTGACCTCTAGACACACATGTCAAAACACTTGATTGAAGTGTTCGTTAAGACACTAAAGTGTGTACACTCATCAACTCTTTATATCAATTCTCCCGACTTGCCTCTCTGTTCATGTCTACTACTTCTAGTGAGTAATCAAGACAACGAACTACACTGGCGACATTTGATTAAATTACAAACTTAGGTGTCACGCTCTAATAGAACAATCAAGGTGTGTATGTGTTTGGCACAGGGGGGGGGGGAAAGGTTAGCTAATGCTATTCAAGCAGGCGTGCTAAAAACGTAATAAACCAGTTCTGACCGGCAGACAAAAAACACGATCTCAACGCAGCGTTTTCTGTCCAATGCATTTGGTAGTCTGGAAAGCAGACGTGATGGTCACCCACGGCCTACTGACAGTAGTGGCCGTGTTTGATCATCTGTTGTGGATCAACATTACTCACCCCACTCGTCTGCTAGTGTAGTGCTGATTTCCACCACTGAAATCATTGTGTCGAGATCCTCGAGTTATAACAAGGTAATACAAGACAATTAGGGAGATGGTAGCGTGCTAAGGTAAAGTAAGAAATGGTCAGTAGCTCGGAGGACCAATCAGTCCAACAAGATGTACGCTTTTTTTTTTTTGTATTTAGTGTACTAAAGAAAAAACAAATGGGGGGGGGGGGCAAACGACATTGTCCCCAGTGTAAATAGTTACAGATTATGTTTTACCACATGTACAAGTTTGAGACAATCAAATGAGACACTATTTAATGAAGCGCCATTCCTGGCCTGTTATTTGAGCAGCTAAAGATGCGATGCCTTACCTTCTCGGAGCATGCCTACACCAAGACATTTGTGAAACCTACACGCCTGACACGCCTTCCGTCTTCTTTTGGTTATTTCACAATCCCCACTGGCTGGACACGAGTATTCGATGTTACCTGAAACACAGCGGCTTTGGTAAGATAGGGTCAAATGTTACTTTGGAAATAAACGACATGTCAATGAACTGAGATTTTATAGTATACCCATAAAGACACACACACACACACGCGCTCCCTTGATGTTCAGTCAGCCTGTCTTAGGGTTCAGAAGTACCTGACACAAGTGAATTGGGGTCATTCCATTTAGAATAGAATTATTTGTAGGAAAGTGTTACTTAACATTTGAATATGTGTAAGTAGGAAATACATTCCAGCATTGTAAAACTCCTAGACAGTGATGAATGGGCTGCAAGACAAAGTGTCCATCCTGTTTCCGTGTCTACGTCAAGCACAAGATTAGCACTTCCTCCGCTGCAAGTATATTGTTACATTCAAACACTACTAACCACGTTTTCTACCACTGCTAGGCTCAACTTCGAAACTTGTAACGCAAAAATGAGAGCAACCTGGAGAGAGAGGGGGCACCACCTAGCCACAAAAATAGCAAGAGTTTCCAAACTATGAATGATTAAGGAAGAGGCCATGCGTCGTGTGGGCTACTCAGTGCTGCTATCAATCAAATCTGGGCCGGAAAAAGAAGTCGACAGAAGCCAGTGACAAGAATATACAAGTGACCGAGACAAAGTTAACCTTTTCTAAGTTACTACAGTACAAGTCTGGCCTTCAGTAGGCTAACGGCTACATCATCAACAATGCTAGTGCACAACTCAGCAAAGCCGATTAATTAGATATCGAAGCTTAACGAGGATGACCGAAAATGACTTTTTGTCAGGACAAAAAAATGAAATGTTCATAGTAAGCAGGCCCACTCATTTCATTTCAACTCCGCCATCTGCCGGTTCCAAGCCCAGGTGAGAAAGGAGGAGGGTTTGGCGTGGGGCTAGCGACCCCACCCTAGAAAACCACAATTGCTCAGAAACGGCAAAATTTCCTTCCATCGTTGAGATGAGACTTTGTCAGACAGTTGTGGAGAAGTAGAGGTAGGGAGGATTTGTCTGATCTTTTTGAAAACTCATCTAATGACGTTGTAGAAACACGTTTCAGTTTTCTCTGTGCTCCTTGTTGCTAATGGTTTCTCTCGGAGCTCAATCCATCTTAGAAAACAATTAACCCGAGTCTTTCACTGTGTGGGTCAGTCCATTGACGTGCTGCTGCCCCAGGACGGCGGAGCCAAGCGGACACACACGGCAGGAGTGAAAGCACAGAATACACATGAGCACGTTCGAGGTGAGGAGTTCCATGGATGGAAGCGAGAATAAACAAAGTGTTCCAGGAGGCTGAGTTGGGATGGAGAGAAGGTTCCCACGGACGAACAGGTCTTTAAATATTTATCTTTTCAGCTAGAAGCAAGGAACACATCTGATGATGTCATACACGAGTGAACTAGAGCCAGGTAGCAGGGCCGCGCTCACTAAGTTTTGTGTTATATTTTGTACTAAGAAGATGAAAGCATGTGTTGAACAGGAAGCGAGAAAGTCAGTGGTAAGATGAACAGTCAGATGCATAGGATAGTTCATGCCAGGCTTTAATAGTCTAACCGTTGCTTTTGCTGGCGACACTTAAATACATACGACTTTCTTATGAAACAAAAAGTTGACGAGAAAGACAAGTCCAAAGATAAAACATAAAATCAATAGAGAAAAATGGGGCTCACACCATATATATATATATATACCGCCACAACAAAAAAAGCCCTGTATATATATCTATACTAAAGATGACAAGTAACAATTCCTATTAACATGGTCCGTCTTTGTTTATATCAAACTCCCACACATCCGTTTTTGTATTTGACACAATTATAGTTTTGTACTATGTCGAAAAGCCCAGACAAACGACCCATGAACTATTGATTTCTGATCAATTCCAGCACATCTGTTCAGATCACCACTTTTGTTTCCATTGCAGATTCGACACACAAACAACACACACACATGCTGATGTGAGTGTGTAAGTTCTAAGAGTCGACCAGAGAAGCGAGAGCCTGCCGTCAAGGAAAAAAAAAACTATGATTGGAAAAGAGGGGTCGGGGTGATCTAATGGTAGAGTTGTGTTCAGTTTGTGACAAGAGTGCTGTGAGCATATCGACTTCTTGTTCAAGCCTTCAGTTTGTCAGAAGATAACACGCTACTACAAGCACAAGAGAAATTCTCGACATGACCAAAAGAGCTGGCAAGGATTAAATATGTCAAAAAAGTTCGCTGAAATCATTATAGGAATTAATTTTTTTTTTTTTTTTTGTATTCGACCAGGTCTTACGCCCAACAAACACGCTGTGACCTTCCTACTATTCCACTTCAAGGATATGTTAAAAGAGTTTTGTTTTGTTTATAAATCTTACCTCAACTTCTCTGCCTGTGGAATGTTGTACACTTTGTTTCTACCACTTCCAGTCCTCGGATCAACTTTTCACAATTATTCATATTATATGACAACACATGGATCGAACCAAACACTCATCAATTTGTGGTCATTATTTAGTTTGTTTTATATAGACAATAGAGTACGCTAAGGGTAGATAAGCCTTGTGTAGAGGATTAGGTCTTTCGCAAAACATTAACTACCAATGGGCTGTAAAACCTATTTTTTTAAAAAGTACTTCAATAGCCTTCCATCATGGAAGCACGAGTTCCCATTCAGACTCGAGCAACTTTTGACAAATACATTTTGAAAACCATTCTCCATATCTTCTCACAAACTGGTCGAGACAAGTGATAGGACCAGAGAGTACGTAACACACTATTCCTTTACTATTACCAGGAAAGTTGTGCTAAACAATCGCACAAATGTGTAATTGTTAGTCTAGATCTATTAAAAATTAATGGCACTATTGATTCAAAATGATGCCATTTTACTCAATATAAGCGTAGTTATGAAAGTCTTTTTATATTTTACTTTTTATACTGATAACATTTGTTCAATACCATTGCATTCCAGAGAACAACCTCCGCCCACATATCTACAGGGCGTCTGGTCGATACTGTGTCAGGAGCTGTTTGCCTAATCGATCCTGGCTGATAGCTGCTGTAGTGACAAGGGATGTATTCCTCTACACATTGCAGTCAGACATTCCCGGACACAACGTTCTGATGACGAACTTATGCAGTAAATGACGTATTGCTCTACTGTCGACACTTTGTTCTTTCTGCTGACGGCTGCTGATGTATTCCACACTTCCTTGTGTTTTCTACCCAAAGTAATGCGATAACCACTTTCAGAAGCTATTTTCACCAAGTAATATTCACTGCCACCATACTGAATTCTAAAGTTCAGGAATAGCAGCGAAACCTGATGTCTGGACAAAGATTTCAATTCTACAATGAGAAAGTCAATCAAGCTCTGATCCTGTGCCTACTTCAATACAGTTGTACACTCGTCAATAGTACACCATTTCTATACATTTAAAGGGGGAAAAATAATCTTATCACAAATCTTTTCCATTGAAAGAGCCCATGCGAGATTAGCGTTGCTTGATGGGGCGATATTGCGTCTTGGCGGTTCATAGATAATTGGGACATAGTTTCTTACTGGAGCGAGTTGTTGGTTTAGAATCGAAGGGACGATGTAGTGGCGAAAAGGCGGGTTAAGGGCTCGTAGGCAAAGGTGCAAGGTTGCTTGGTGGGGTGATAGAGCGGGTTTAGAGACAAATGGACAAAAATTATTGGTAACTGGACCACACTAGATGATACACTGATTACACTGTTCTAATACAAACACAAGTACATATAAAACTTAATGATGGACTAGGGAAGTTTGTTTTCCTTAATAATTCTACCTTTTAAAAAAAAATAAATATTTCATATATGTAGTGGAGTCCATTGACAATAACATGACTTAGAAAACGCCCCGTAATTCTGAGCCAATGGACAGGTGAAATAGACCATTAAAAAAGTAAAGCCCTGTGGTGAAAGGTACTTCTAGGAAATCTATATCAAAAATACTTAGCCAATTAGTGACATTTTGAATGTTGTATTTTATACATTGTTGGATATTTATTATGGGTAGTCTTTAGTTGAAACCTAATGACTGGGATGGACGTTTGATGTATTACTTCAATGGATGGACGTTGGATGTATTACTTCAGTGGATGGACGTTTGATGTATTACTTCAGTGGATGGACGTTGGATGTATTACTTCAGTGGATGGTCGTTGGATGTATTACTTCAGTGGATGGACGTTTGATGTATTACTTCAGTGAATGGACGTTGGATGTATTACTTCAGTGGATGGACGTTGGATGTATTACTTCAGTGGATGGACGTTTGATGTATTACTTCAGTGGATGGACGTTGGATGTATTACTTCAGTGGATGGACGTTGGATGTATTACTTCAGTGGATGGACGTTGGATGTATTACTTCAGTGGATGGACGTTGGATGTATTACTTCAGTGGATGGACGTTTGATGTATTACTTCAGTGGATGGACGTTGGATGTATTACTTCAGTGGATGGACGTTGGATTTATTACTTCAGTGGATGACGTTGGATTTATTACTTCAGTGGATGAACGTTGGATGTATTACTTCAGTGGATGGACGTTGGATGTATTACTTCAGTGGATGGACGTTGGATGTATTACTTCAATGGTACATACAAATAAGAAAAACATTTTAAAAAAACTTTTAAAACAAGCAAAAAAAAAAAAATTTTTTTAAAAATCAAAATAAGCTTATATTAAGTGTAGTTGTATCAATTCGTTTGGATAAGTCCTGTAATTAAATTTGCAAATAGATCTAGACTAAAAATAATAAATTATATTTTTTACCTAGTTTTATTTAGAGTAATTTCAATCTTTTAGATTTCTCACTACGCTATGATCCTATCACTCACTTGACTGGACCAGTTGGAAATGGGTGGGGAAGAAAGAATAAGGGTGATAGCTTTTTAAATGTATTTTTTTGTTAAAAAGTGAGCGACCTGAATTCGAACTCATGGGCTAAAGCCTTCTAGGTTTCTCAAGCCAACACGGTAACCACTCTGCTAGTGAAGAGCTGATGAACAGGTAAGATCTGTAGTTATCTATTGTCTTATTTCATGTTTGTGTTCACTAAGCCTCAGACGACGGCCTATAAAGGGGACTAAATCGCTTATATACCACCACTTGAGTCAAGTACAATTTATTTCCCCTGTTCGAGATACTAAACAAAATAATTTATTACCAATAGTTAATGAACTAATTGTTTTTTAATTGATTCTTGTGTTTTCAGGTAAAATAAATAATTGTGCAAAATTTCAGCTTGATCCGAAATAGGGTGTGGGAGAAATAACGTGTACAAACTTGTTACCATAAGCTGAGTAAAAATGATCTGTACTAATGTACTTTTACCAGTTCAAACTCAACAATCTCATGACGAGGAAGGACTACCTTAGCATGTAACACTTTCTTCTTTCAAAGATGTCAAGCTACCTATCCACACGAACACACACTCGCGAGCAATCAGTTTTGGGTAAGAAACGAGAGAAGCTACGACCTAAAAAAAAAAAGGGGGGGGGGTAAGGGGGCGCCGAATAAGTTGGCTTTTGGCCCAATATGCTTCAAACATCTTTGAGGAAAAAAAAACTGAACCTGTGCCAAGACAATGAAAGAAATGTAGACTGAAACTTGCACCAAACAGACGCTCACATATACACACTGCTGCACAAATAAAGTCTGAGCTCAATAAGGGCTTTCATCACAACTGTACATGTCATTCCCATCAGCGTCAATATACACACACAGAGAGTCAATAGTCTCTGCTCATACTTTCAAACACTCTTCTTTAGTGCCAAAGAAATCTTTTAATTTAGAAAAATATCAACTAGTAAAAGTCCAAAAAAAAAAAAAAAAAAAAAAGCTTTGGCTTATTTTGACTCCCCCCCCCCCCCCACCAGCAATGGTTTCATTTGACCAAAATCAACATCCACCTTACTTCTCCCTTCCTGAAATCCCAATGTTGACTTTGAACGCCGAAGTTAGTGTACTGTAATTATTTGTTGACACGTAAGAATGTTATTGTTACGATGCCTAGGCCTACACCCTTCTCACACACATATACAGGTGGTACATTTATGTCACCAAGTAGCCTGCCACCAGGTCACACACAATAGACATTTGCAATCTCTCTTACGCTCACAAGCTACCCCCCCCCATGTGTTGTATTTACTCGAGTAAGCATCAACGTACAAAGACTTTGAGTAATGAGGTGACTTTAGGTGTGACGCAGAGAAGTTCTACAGTGATGCAAGCTGGACAAGGCATCAAGTTGTAGATCGTTTTAACCTAAACACTTCAAGTAAATATCCAAACAGAGCTAAATGTCCACTATGACTCTGAGACACGATCAAGCGTAATAAACCTACTGTAGAGTCTTTCCACACACACACACACACAAAGGTACCCTATTAACCAATCACTTTACCAATAATAAATCACTACGTAATACAGCCATTTCTCTCCTTAGTACGCACTAACCTAGATTTCTCATTACTGCACACATTGCCAGGTAGAAACTTTTTCATTTACCTGAGGCTCTGACCTATATATGAATTACTCAAATTGACCCCCCACCCCCCAATGATCACAGGAACTTGAACTTTGAGGCTGTACGGCTAAAAGCTAAGATCTGAACCAGATAATCACAGATATAAAGTACACAGTTTATCTTCAACCCCACCCCCGTATCAAGCCAGCCTGCTAGATAGGGAAATGCATGTGAATGTTAAAAAGAAAATATGCAGAACGTGGAATCACTTTACCGTGACAATCAGACATGGACACAAAAGTAGTCAAAAGAAACAAGCAAAGCTTTTCATTGCCAAGTGGAGGCTAGTCAAACTGGAGAAATCCGGACTTTTCCTGTGTTGCTATGACCCAGTCCACACTCAATAAACTAGCAAGTAACAACCAACAAACAAACTATAAAGTGAAGCATTGACTATTTTGTTGTTGGAACAAGATGTATCAGGACTAAAGGTGTTTGAAAGGAGGGAAAGGAAGCTAAGACAGTGCTCTCACTAGACACAGGACAACTGACACAAGCTCTCTTTTGCACACACAAATTGGGACTAACGGTGAGCACAAGAAAAATACCAAATCTGTAAAAAAAAAAACAACAACTGGCTCTAACAGTAAAAAAAAACACCCCACATTTGTAAAACGACAGTTGTATAAATGCTGGTCTAAAGGGACACTACAAGATAGAGACTTACCTTGGATGGTTCTTTTGAAAAACGCTTTGCAAGCCTCGCACGAGGAAACACCATAATGATATCCTGAAGCTACATCCCCGCACACTAGACAGAGTCTCTTGGCTCCATCACTGCCTTCACCAGCCTCCGAACTGAACGAGTTGGAGCAAAAGTCAATTTTAATGTTATCTAGGCTGCACGGGGATATATTGCCGCTGTCGGCACTGTCTCCCTGATACGAGCGGTCAGAGCCGTAGTCGTCGTGGGAAGGATCGTAGGCGAATACGTCCCTAGGGAAGCTGTCCTCCAAGTTGGGCTGTGAGCATCGGCTGAGTCCCAGGGGGCTGTTGGGTTCACATTTAATCACTGTGTCCAGATCCATGCCAGCCCACAAAGTTCCTAGTCTGTAGGCCAAGTTACTGTCGTCTGTTTCCTGGGGAAATAAACAGGCACGTAGAGAAAAACACAGATAAAACATTGGAAATATGTCAAAAATAAACAGGCACGTAGAGAAAAACACAGATAAAACATAGGAAACATGTCAAAAATAAAGAGGCACGTAGAGAAAAACACAGATAAAACATTGGAAATATGTCAAAAATAAACAGGCACGTAGAGAAAAACACATAAAACATAGGAAACATGTCAAAAATAAACAGGCACAGAGAAAAACACAGATAAAACATTGGAAATGTCAAAAATAAACAGGCACGTAGCGAAAAACACAGATAAAACATAGGAAACATGTCAAAAATAAACAGGCACGTAGAGAAAAACACAGATAAAACATTGGAAATATGTCAAAAATAATGCGCACACAGCTGTCCAAACACAGACTTCTCTATTACCCAAAACATTGTTAGCCTTCCTCCTAGCACGAAATGAACGGATCACTCTTCCACCCCAACTTATTAAATACGTGCTTGAAGACGTGGATAGCCCTGAGGATTTATTGCAACAATATGGTCACTCGACGTGGGCTGGTAGAAATGTAACAATTATACGCTACTTGTTAAGTGACCAATGGCCAGCTAATTAGAACACAATCGTTGGGAGGAGGCAGAAGGGGAGGGATTAAGAGCGGATCATACTGAGCCCATTCATGCATTGGTCATTTCAGACATTTAGGTTCAAGGCCTCTGACACACAATCCTATTCGCTGTCAAGAGAAGCTGGCCAGACTGATAAAGCTGTGTACAAGAAATAATCAAATGGCTAACAACTAATCATGTGGCAATGGACAATTTTTTTTTTTGGGGGGGGGGGGGGGGTAAAACACTAGTTAATGAAATAATTGTTGAGGTACAAATAGCCCCCAAGATACGAAGTTATACAATAAGAATTAAGAACAATACCATCGTGAACATTTCATAATTTGTAGTTTTTTATTTTTTTTATTTTAATTCACAACTATGTGTTTACTGTAGTTCCTGGTTTTTATTTATATGCAGATAAAAGAAATAAAAAGGGACAGAAGTGAAGATCAACCTTTAAAAAAGTATACAATGTAGGGCCATTGAAAGGTGTGTTGTTTTTGGTAGATAGTTGAAGGCCATGCATATGTGAATGATTTGAAAGCATCAGCGAGTGTAGATTTCTTGAGCCCAATATTCTCACATTCTCCACACTATAGCATCACTTAACTGTGCTGATACTCAATGGTCTCACTAAAGTCAATACGGAATTTATGCAGTATAAAAAAAAAAAACAAGCATGACTGATCATGACACAAAAAAAGGGGGGGGGGGGAGAGGGCGCACGGAACAAATCGGACATTAGTATAAGGGACATGATCTGTCTCCCTTGAAACCATCCCATGCTGAGATCTTCCTGACACGGGATCAAAGGACAAGGAACGAATGCATTACCAAGGTTTCCCAGTCTCTTCTCTTGTTCAAGAGAAGGGAATCAACTAATTAGTCAATTAGCCGCCTTGCAGTGAGGACTTGAAAGCACGACACAGTCACGGGGACGGCGTTGTGAGATCGTCAATTTCACTGCCATTGAAGCCACATTTAGAAGCAGTGACGGGGCGTGGAACTGGCTCTAAGAGAAGCCAAGTGCTCCAGGAGCGTGGACAGAAAATTCAGGAGCGTGGACCAAATGGCTTTCTAACCTAATGTAGTTTTTACATAAAATAGTAGAGAGCTTCAAACAAGCTTCATTGGAAGGAATAGGGATTCGTTCTTATCTTTCCCTTTCTTTCTATACACACACATTTCGATAGATCTATCTAGAAGTAAAATTATATTTAAGGTGCATTTATTTCATTAAAATAACTACAAGTACCAGAAGTAAGTTTATACTACTGTGTCATTGTCCCATCAAATCAATCACTGCACAGACACAATTGTAAAACTTTAGCACTATAAACATTATTGACTGGAAATTGGCAACAAACAAAAATCTAAATTTAAAATAGAACAAGATGAGCCAGCATATTTTGTTTCTAGACAGTACAGAACAGTCTACGTCTATAAATATAATGATTTCAATCTTAACTACTGCTAAACAATTGACTAAAGACAAGGAGGGAAAAATAATTGCTTACCATACTGAAGAAATCAATTTTCTTAGTTTAGAGAATTACCCAACACTAGTCTCCTGGTTTATCAATCTTAGAATAAGTAAGAGCAGACAACTCTATAAAATAATTAAATTTGCAAGCAGACCGTAATATTAGGTATAATTGTAGTTTGTTGTTGTTGTTGTCCGCCTCAGTTTGGATACACTAGTGTGTGTAAATATAAATCCTCATTCAAACAAACTGTCCATTTAATCGACACAAGAACAACGGCACTGGTCTAAAAAGTTTAGATACTACACAACATTCTGATGAATTGGCTCAGAGTTCTGTCGTCTGAGAAGCCCAAAGCAATGTACTAAGTGTAGAAGGTGAAGACGGGGCAGTTTTGTTTAGGACGGGGGTACTGTAAATAGGACGGCAGTTAGGCCACAGCGAAAACTAAAGGGAGGAAGGGGGGGGGTTACACTTTTCTTTCCATACTACTTTCAACCTCCACCGCCTTCCCACCATCCAACCTCGATTTCAAGGCAATACAAATTTCATTCCCAAGTGTGCCTCAACATCTTTGAAGCGTGGCGTCAACTCTCATGTGACCATACCCCCCTTTCCCCGCGTCTCTGTCTGCTGCAAACAGTTAACTGTAGTTCATTAATGACAACCTCCCTTTCTGTCCCTCTCTCTCAAACACAAAAACAATTTAGTAATTCAACTTTTTATGCTTATTTACTGTTTTCTTTTTATCGTTTACTCAAGAAATAATAATAATAAAAAAGGCCACACCCCCGAGTCTGAGGTTCACCGCTTACCACACGAGGGCCCACCTCCTAAAGACGTATACAGGCCTACAGTTTTAATTGACGCCCTGCAAGTGACAGTGAAGAAATCTTCTGACATCCCGTGTGATTGCCCTTTTGTGGTTGATTTATGAATGGGGGGTGGGGGGTGGAGGAAGTCCTACTCTCCACCTTAGTTGTCGTCTGCAAATTATAAAAGAAAAAAAAAGCGGCGAGTTGAAGGGCCAGTGTGAAGTAAGAGAGACGTATAAGCCGAGACAAAGATAGTCTATCAAACAGTCTCTCAATGGCAGCAGCCAAAGCTAGTCAACAATACTACATCTAGTAATGCTAGATGTTTCAACGACTTGACACTATATTGAACAGACACTATGCCCCAATGGCATACAGCATAGAAGTGTTTCTATCTATTCTTACGTGTAACAATGACATCAGGGCGACTAGCCAACCCCACACCAAAACATAACAGTTCAGATTTACATTCAAGTACAACAATAGTTGATTTTAAAAATTATTTAATAATTCTTTCACCAAATTACTGTTTACATTGTCAATGTAAGTACCGAGTTAATTGAGTACCTAGTCACAGCAAGTACAGAATGAGTGGAGTACCTAGGCGATGTAAGATTTGATGAGTTTGAAAACTTTGGATTATTTCCTGTACCCTTAATTTTGTCTTAGAAGATGACCCCCGAAGAAATGCCAATGTATGTCTTCAATGACCGGAGAGAGCCCTGCATTTTACATGTTTCCAGAGTCATTTCTTGTTGCGCTATTCAGAGATATTGTTAAATAGGTGTGAAATAGTGTTCGTATGTGCTAGTACACAATAGAACTCAACGGGGACGGACATTAGCATAATATATCACATAGTTACGAAACAAGAGTGCACAACAACAAAAATCAATAATGGAAACAATTTTTACTTAAAAATAGTAATACACCCCCCTCCCATATGTCATAACAGGTGCAATCAACTATAGCGAAGTCCAAGCATTATGAAACCAATTCACGCTACGTCTTAAAATGTATATTAAATATGAGCCCCAATTTTTAGCTGTACACGTGATTACATTGTGAGGGCAACGTGACACCACATGTCGAATAAATAAATAAAACCTTCACTAGATTAATTAAGAATACCCACGGTTACCTAAACATTGATACTCCATTGAATTGAATTAGAGATTCCACACTAAGGTTTTCACTATGTGGTCTTGAATAGAATCCTAGTTTAGGGTAGACTGGTAGGACGAGCCGACATCCAAACATCAGCTTAAAACTCATCAAGAATCGAGAAATGAACAAATGTGCTTCTACGATGTGAGCAAATAAATACAACTGTGAGTCAAATCGGTGACCGTAATAAGGGGACGAGAATTCTCAGTGCTGTTCGAATCGGCAGCACCACACACACCCAACCGCATGACAACAGTGATAGTATTGATTTGTACAACGCCAGCAATGCTCAGACTTAGCCTGGGAAAAAACAAACTCGCAAGACTAAGCTCCGGCTCCAGGTTTTTTTTTTTCGTAAAGAATGTCCCCGTGACTAAGGGTGTATATAAGTCAATAACTTGCTATGCTCACGTACAATACAATCAGGCACAACTATTGAGATCTAAATAAACACAATAGAACTTAGGCAAACAGACTCCCAACACACTTTTTGGACACAAAAAAGCACCTCCCTACAAATAAATAAAGAAGAGAAATATATAATAATAAAAACAAATTGAGTAGAAAAAAAAAAAAAAAAAAAGAAAAGGTAAAGGGCAGCAACTAAGTAAACTGTTTTTAAAAACAGAGTTATGTCCCTTGGTATGATTTTTTCCCCCAACGTTGCCCTCACAGAAATGAAACATTTTTAACAGAAACGTAAGATGACACACTGTTTTAATGCAGCTCAAATGTTAACTATACAGTTTGTGTATAATAATTAACGAGACCACCATGTGTTTGTCATTTCTGGTTTTAGAAAAATATTTTATTAACTTATGGAGATGTATTTCATACAATGAAAATAAGATTCATTTCATTAAAAAAAAAAGTATCCCCCATATTTGATCTAATGAGCTCAGGGGCAGATTTTGTGAAGTGGGAAAAAGTTAAAATGTGAAAAACACTGGTGACCAAAGATAAGATTTATTAGAACCACTCCCTCCCTTTTAGTGTACAAATAATAAAAAGGATATTGTTATAGAATGAAAAAGAAGCCAGTACTTTAAATGTTGATCCCTACCATAAAATACAACTACAGATTAAAAGAAGAGGCAATTATATCAAGTCTACCCTTAAAAACTCCAGTATTATCACATTATCACAAGTAACTACATCCTAGAGATTTCTCAGCTCTCTGTGGTCAGGCTGCTATCTCTAACCAAAGGTGAAGAGTTTGATAACAGTTTGAATAGCATGAATCCACTCTTATCTAGGTGCAAGTCCTATTTCTATAAGTTTCTGTCAAAAGCAAGGCTTACACCCTGTCAATGATATAAAAACTTTTTTGTCATTTTTTTTTAAAATCTATATGTTGAGAATATGCCCACATCATTACAGACATTCTATTAACTGACAGGATGGAAAATAGTTGCTAAATATAGCTCTATACTAATTTTACTGCTATTTTTACTACTTGGTGTAGTAGCTAAAAATTAAGTTGATTGAATATTTTTAATATTTAACATAGACAAGGAGTATAATCTTTAAATACCTTGTCATATTGATCTTTTGAACAAAAAGCTAAGCATTCAATGGCCTTCAGGACCTTATTCTCGAATATGCCTTGTATGGGCATCTACATTTATACATAGTTACTCTGACAAAAATTGTCTTAGATATAAGATAGCTAAATGAGTATATATGCACAAAAGCTTTGACAATTTCATTTTGCTAAGAAATTATCATTAAAAATTGAAACAATGCATACTTAAAGATAATGTTGAAGATGGTGTAAATTAGAACATAAATTCTATATGTTTCAGTTACAGTATGAGTTTATAAAGGCACTATAGGCACTGTACCTGCTGAAAAATCTGATTTTAATACAAGTTACTCAATTCTGTAACCAGTGTCTGGCAATGTATTATAAATTCATGTATATATATTATAATATTTAGTTCTAGCTCTGTTACAAAGAGGGTTCTTTGGAATAATAATTTTAAAAAATCTAACCTTTTTTTTTTTGGGGGGGGGGGGGGGATTATATGCATAATACAGTGTTTGTGTTAACAGACAATTTGAACAAATGAAGAAGAACAAATGAACGGCAATAACCAAAGTGGTAGAAGACTTCAACAACTGGATTATGTGTCTAGATTCTATATCTACTAGTAACTAAGTTTACAACGACAAAGTAAAAGTAAGTATTGTTACTATAAACTGTAGTAAATA